>CM048664.1:1851500-2464500 GCA_026401315.1 Dysphania ambrosioides | reverse complement strand
TAACACTATGGGACAGGCTTATCGTACCAAAGCCCGCTACATGGCATTGGATTTAGGGAACTTCTGTGGCTATGCACTACTATATAGCACATTATCTAGCAGCCATCACTACTGTTTTCTCCCCAGGTAGCAGGCGAGTAATCAGTTGATGAACTGATCAACATTCCAGTTTCAGGCCTACATATGATAAACTTTTATAAAATGGCATCATGAAGCCTTAAGCTTTGACCCAAACCAAGGCGAGATTATGCTTTGTAGGTCTCTGACCCGCAGGTCATTACCCCAGAAGGAGGCAAGACTAAGACCCATGATAGACATTACAACTACAGAACATGCAGCGGGAACAGCTTGACTACTTCCAAGGAACTGGGTAGCAAGAAGCCCAGCTAGTGTCGAGCTTTGCATTCCCATGCACAGTGAGATAGTCCTGGAAACTTCTTCCTCCTGCCTGCAAAATTTATGGTGTTTCCTGGTTAAATCAGGTCTATATATCACCAAAATTATCAGCAAATCACAACAAAGTTTGAAGGTATTGCCTCAAGCCCTCAGAACAGAAAAATTATCAAGATTCAGTTGCAAAGGAAGTCAAGGGTTGCCATTAACTAACTAGCGAATCAATCAGCTTTGGGCAGCAATCCATAGACAAATTTAACAAATCACAGAATACAGAATTTTAAATTGTACATAGTTCCAAGGTAAAGCAGTTGTTTCCAGTCTACAAATAGGATTCCTAAATAAAGGAATCACATTTTGATGGAGCGTTTTTTGAGGTATAACATTAATTAAGGTTTGCATATGATAGGTTAGGAGGGTGAGAAAACATGGAAACTACTCTGATGCAAGACCAACAATTTATTGAAGCATATTTTTATGTTGTTACTCAGAACTATTCTTTTAAGTCGAATATTTATGTGCCATATGGATGCTCGGATGAGGATATGAAGACTTCATTTTGAGCCATAAACATGATATTTGCATAAAACAGATGAATTTGATACTTGACACATTCACAGTGTCAGTCAATATAGAATTGTCAATAAACTCTCGTGTGCACTATACTAACTTTCTGAGGATCTACCACATAGGTGCACAATAATAGTACTCCGTAATACTAATGTCATAAACACCAGTGATACCATATAATAACAACAGAACATGTGCTAACAGTCTCCGCACATACATATAACTACCATAAGAGCCAAATCCTGTTTTAATTCTAATTAAGAGAACACTTTACAAGCATAATATGATACTGGATATTTGATTACCTCAGATTTGGTAGTTTGGAGAGCCAATACCCTATTGTGAAAGATGCAGCATGAAATGTCAACACAGGGGCAATCAAATAAAAACCTTCAGTGGAAAGAATTCGATCACGATTTATTGCAAGGGGGCTTCCAATACACAATGAAGTGCAAACCATAGCTACAATGGGCATCACTGGTTGAAGATACTTGACAGCTGCTTTGGCATAGGTATTTAGCAATAGACCAAGGCTAATAGGGACAAGAACCACCTAGGAAAAGCATAACACTAAGATCAAGATAATTGAACGATACAGAATTACCGGTAAAAACAGCTTAGCAAACAACCTAGCATGAACCTTTTCCAAGAAAAAATCAGTACCTGCAATATAGACTTGGACATTGCGAAAGCATCAACAGGAACAACTGACCCAATAAGAAGGCGGGTCAAAAGTGGAGTAACAATAACTGATGCAATGGTTGAGGAGCTAGTCAATAAAATGCTTAATGCCACATCCCCTTTGCTCAAGAAGCTGGCATAGCTAGATAGTTGAGCGCCTGACACGCATGCTGTAAGGACAAAACCTGCATAGAACAAAGGTGATACCCCAAATGCTTGAGCAATCAACACCCCAAGGACTGGTTTTATCACATATTGGGTGAACATTCCAAGAGACAGAGGCAAAGGCCTGCACATATAGAAACTCAAGAGTATAAGCAAGGTTTCAAACCATGAAAATAGGAGGCCCACTGGAGGAGAGTTGGAATACCTTTGAAATGCCAGGGTAAAATCATCTATGGATAATCTTATTCCAATAGACAGCATGATTCCACCGAGTGCAGGGGCATATAATTCTTTTGATACCCTGCATGATACAAAAGACCTCTTTAATTAGGATTCTACAGAAATAATTCTTCGGCCAAAACAAGTCCTTGTTAACTTTTTCTCACACAAACCAAAGCATTGATTTGCTCTACCTCAAAGATTAAAGATCATAATTCAGTCTTTCTAATAAGGGCAGCCACAATTATTTAACTCCTTTTTTGCTATTGCCTGGATCTGATTCATCAGATACACTTTCTATAGTAGTGCATTAGTGATACAACATCAACTATTTTCCATGCTCTGTCTCAGAATTTACCCCATCATAGAAGCGACACATTTAACTTTGCATATCATAGAACGTTTTTTTTAACATAATTTACAACAAAGCCACATCCGTTGGATTGACCACTATGAATCTATGATCTTTACAAACAACTTAGCAAACCAAAAAGTCACAGTAGACCTGACACATATAGCAAAACAGGACACTTTTCATTGTTTGACAAACTGTTACCAATATGCTTTTTCCTCTGAGAATATGGCAGGGAGGGTTTCACCAAATCCATATTCAATAAAGATATTAGACACTGAGGCAATAGACATCCTGGAATCATGGGGTGACAGGAAAAGGTGTGCACCTAGAGGTGAACCAAAGCTAAAATTCACTTAATCCAAAATGTAGTCATTCATGTGAAATACATTTTTCCAATAAGCTACAAAGTTTAATAAAAGTCCCATAATTAATGCATCATAGCACCATATCATATTCAATTATTTAAAGGAACAATACGAATGATTTGAAAAGATGCATCTCCGAAGCACCTGGAGGATAACCCCCCTCATATCATAACCTCAATCCCTCGTATCTCAGGCAGGCTATTGCACGGAAGTGGATGGGAATTGAGGGATATGGGACTAACTAAAGTAAGGTATAATCTGAAGGAGCTTAGGATGTATTAGACATAGGGAGCCAAGCTAGCTACTCGGAGCGGAGCCGAGCCAAGCCCGAGCTTTACAAAAGCAAGCCCGAGCTTGAGCTCAAACAATTCAAGCTAAGCCTAAATGAGCCGAGCTTAATTAAAGACGTAGTTGAAATCAATCTTTAAATAGAATCGAGCTTAATTACTCGCATTCGACAAATTTGAACTAAATGATGAGCTTACACCGAGCTGAACTGAGAGCCCGAGTTCAAATTTTAAAACTCGGCGAGTCACGAGCCTGAATCCGAGCTTTATGAGTCTTAGGTGAGCCGAGCCACGAGCTTTATGACTCGTTTCCAGACCTAATTAGGCAAGTTGAAAAATCATACACCGCCTAAAACTTAAAAGGTAAAATACAAAGAGCAATCTCTAACCCTTTCTTTACAAGAGAAGAGCAAAGAAAATATGGACTAGTACCAAGAAGAAGACCAATCTAACTCATCCTTGTGTATGAATAAAGTATCATTACAGGTGTTAAACTTGAAGAGTAGGTTATACATGATTGCTTACATGATCACACTTTTATAGTATTGTTTTGTAGTAGTACCTTTTAAGAGCATAGCAGGCATGGGATAACACAACCTAGGAATCTATCCGACTAATGTACCAAGAACAAATGGCCATCATAGAAATTTCTACTGACCGAAGGACGTCATCTGTAACAGCTAAAAGCAACATGCATAGAAACTGAAATCAATTCCCTGAAGGTATGTTCTAGGACTCTCTAGAAATCGGTCGATCAAATACCCACCCAAATCCTCATACATTAGAATTTGTACTCATAAACCACGAGCGAACATAAGCATGTTATATACAATACAACCGTTATACACAAGTTTTTCCGTACTCTGTACTCGCACTCTAAAAAGTAACATAAAATTAGAAATGGTGTTAGAATTCATGGAAATTACCAAGTAAAAGAGGAGGGCTGAGATAGGGCAGCAATCGCGGTGGCAACAACCACAAACGGAAGCATCGCTGACAAAATTTGAGAAGAGCCACCCTTAGAATTTTTCCCACATATCTGACTATTAGAAACATCTCCAAAAGATAGCAAAGAAACATTCCCCTGTCTCCTCTGCAAGCCAACCCTCCCTCCAAACCCAATAAAGGGAGTCGTCGAACACATAGACACCACCAATCCACCATCGTTACCACTTTTCGGTAATTTATTCAAAAACCCAGAAACTGTACTGCCATAAAGTTCAGTTCTTTTGAATCTTAAGCATGAAATTGAGAAGCAAGAGTGCAGATTTAGGGTGAGTTGGGGTTTTGGTTGCAAGAAAGAACAAGAAATGAGTGGAATTGAAGAAGATGGAGTCGGAGATGACATTATAGCCATTATATTATTAGAAATAATAACGTGCAAAATTAGCAAAATCTTTTATACATATATTGGGTGGGTTTTGATTGGGGTTTTGAGAGTTAGAGCTCCTCTTCTAGTAGTAAGGAGGAGGAGGAGTTTGTGAGTGAGGGAGTGAGATTGGTGGGATGATATATGAGGTCTAAAAAGAGGAGGAAGAGAGCAAGAAAGCAAGATTAAGATGACAATTGACAAGTGTGATGGTAACACAGCATTCTGGTTACGAGTGTTGACTCCCCTCTTCAATTTTATTTGTCTTCATTTTGTTCTTTGTCATGGAGATGTAAATTTTTAGTATGGGGGTAGTATTTTGGCACGTCACCCTGTAGAAACTCCAAAGGTGCAAAATAATATGGTTTGTTTTATATTGTATTCATGTGGGCACTTAACTATACTTACTACTTTGTAAACATATGTGATGTGCATGATATATCCAATTTTCTAAGTTTATTCATGTTATCAAAATTCTAATATAGTTTGATTTATGAATTAATTTTTTATTTATTTAATTTCGACACAATATAGTATGAAATGAATGATATCACAATCATATTCGAACAAATAAACTAGGTCAAATTATAAATATGTAATATAATTTGGTTTATGGTTTAAATTGCTAAGGAATTGGCAATGCGTTCACTTGCTTTTGTATCACTAAGTGTTTTTTAAGTATAGATAACTTTGGTTAAAAGAATGTATATTTGCATAATACAACAAAGGAAATGGCAATGTATTCACTTTAGTTTAACTGTCAATCCAATAAAACATCTTTACTAATAACTAAGATTTTCGGAAATGTTTTTGGGCATCCTTCTTGCATCAATTCCTTGTACAAATTCTATCAATTTGAGATGTATTTCAATAGCAAACTATAATGATTTTTTTTTCTTCCCAAATTCTTCCAAATATTATTCACATTAATTTTCCCTCACTAAATCGACAAAAAAATACTCATATTTAACCAAAATAATTTATTCAAAAGATTACTGACACATAAACAAGCCAAAATATTGTACGTGCTTTTACATTTGTCCTAACCGACCAAACAAGTTGTAAGTAATGAGTAATGACTACATGAAATCGATTTCCAGAAACTCGTTAATATGGGCCTTTTTTAGGCTGACACAATGTTTAGTTGGTGAGGCCCAAAACCACACATTAGTTATTAGACTTGTTACTGTCAAAGTAGACTTTGACTTTTTTGTGTCCAATGGACTGAAGTCAGTGAACAGAATTTGATACATTAGCTCCATGGGCTGTTAGGCAACTTTAAAGAAAAATAACAATCACACAAACAATTTATACATTGAACTAGTAATGTGGTACTTGTTTGTTATACAGAGATTGCGGTATGTACTCTGTATTTGATAAATAGTTCAAATTACATTATTAGTTTGGTAAGGATAGGGTTGTCAATTCGGGTTATCGGAGTAGGTTCGGTCTAGTAATATCGAGTCAGGTTGAAACGGGTTGTTGATTATTCTCGGGTCGGTTTGGTTTGAGCTTGGGTCAATAATCGGATCGGGTTCAGTCAGTTCGATTAGGCATGGTTCGGGTTTAAAGGAGTTATGACAGTTTATTACGGATTTTGCTCGACTAAACCCAACATAAGGCAGCCCCAATCTCTATCTCAACTGGGGCAATTCTTTGAATTCCAAAAAATCCTATACCATACAGTTGTAACTCCAATGAATAAGGCAATTTTCTTTGAGATATATATGGACTAGAGAGCTATTAGCAGACTGGTTTGAGAAGGCGCCATTTCTTCACCAGGAAAAATAGAGCTTCCCGCCTGCTAGGCCTAGAAGTTACTTACAGCTAAATTAGAAGACGAGTTTGCATGGGTGGTTAGCGCAATAGCACATCACAGCCTTTTGATATTCAAAATTTCAAAGTAACTCTTCCCAATATAATTTAATCAGGTAGTCATGTCTAGTATCTTGGCTTGATGATTGAATGATCAACCACAATCTACGGATAAATTTGACTATTTTCCCTATTATCTCTTTTTCTTAGGGGTTTGTTCATTCAATTCCAATAGAACAAACAAATGGTAAGCACAAGCCACTACAAGTCTACAACGTTATCTGCACTGGTGCTTGCGAACTTGCTATCAATAAATAGTATTGAGTTTCATTTGAGTGGCCAACACAAATGACAACATACCATGCTCATCAAATTCCACATCTTTTCCAGAACTTACCTCACTCACTAGGTGAAGAGCAAACTTTCCGTTTGTGTCCAATCATTTGCTAAAAGTTCCACTCCGTCGTTATACCCCAAAAGCTCCTCAATTGGAGAATAAAAAATAACCGCCTCATCAGCTTTTTAACTACAATTGACAAAGCAGCTTTTCAATCGACCAACCACCCTAACAAATAGCTAAGTTTTTTTTTTGTTTTTTTTTTTGACAAATAGATAAGCTTTTTTTTTTTTTTTTACAAGTAGCTAAGCCATATATTTCATATTTTTTTAAAAAATATTTTTAATTATGTATATGTAAAAATTATAAAAAGTTGATATTTAAAAAATATATATTAAGATAAATTTATTAAAATCCCACATACTTGTTAGATTAGCGAGAATTTACAGTCAAAGTTTAATCATAAAATCTATAATACTTTAAACAAAAAGAATAAAAAAAACGGGTGGAATATGCAGAAACGAACCAACCACAAATCCTCAGTTTTTCATCTCGCAGCGTTAATTTCAAACCATCAACGGCTCTTATCTTATGACGTATCAACCATAATTGTCCAAGTTACATCAACATCACCAATCTTCGTGGCCTATGCAAACTGCTTCACCTAATTAGGAAATCATCTTCAATTTTTGACAAAGAGAATACGTTTCCATGATCCTACTCGGAGAATCACTAAGTTAGTACTATTAGGATATGAAAATCCGATGATGAATTTATTGGATTTTAACTATTTTTACTTGTTAATTTTTTTCAACGTACAAATTAAAAACTCTCACCAAAGAAAGATACAAATAAATGGGTTATGATTCAAGATACGGACATGAATAGAGGTATATGTCCCCTTTTGTTAATTAAAATAATCTTCTATATTTATTATTATATTTGTATTTTCTTCACCTATATATGAACTAATCTACCTATAATTGTTAATTATTGACATTAGACTTGTATGTATTGTAACTTCTAATAGTGTGAATAGCGGTGTAGTTGCTTACTATAAGATGAACAAACTACATTAGTAAAACTCGTTTTCTCTGTCCTTCATTTTATTTCATAACACGTTATCAACTCGTATTTTCTCTTGGTAAATTTATACCTATTCTTACATATAAAGAAAGTTTTTACAAAATATTTTTGAGGAGTATGCTATTTGATTGTCCATACTTATGATCCTCTGTATCATAAACTAAATAGTTATTTACAAAATGCTCATTTTGTCAAAGATGGAAATGACCCTTATGCAAAATATATTTTTGAATCTTTTACTTACATGTCATACTTTGTATTGCTATTATTTTTTTTATTAATAATTTATGTTATATGAAAATAACTTGTGAAATGATAAAATAATGCATCCATATATATGTCCATATTCGAATAGTTGCTTTGCTAACACTATTACGGTCATGCATGATAGTAAAAACATAGTTTTATGTATTATAACTTTTTTCTAATATCAATACTAATATGTATATTTACATAAGAGTAAGTATATTATCCTACTATTCAGACATAATACTCTATTATTAACCTACTAAAAACTCTCCCAAAAGAAAAATACAAATGTAAAGAGTATATTCTTGGGATATCATCATATTTGATGTCACCAAAAGTGAAAACACTGATTCACGCGTTCCTCTTAGATAATCATCCACGGGACAAACAAAATAACTATGGTTATGTCATCTATGCTAAGTAAGAGTATATGATTAGAGAGAAATTATTTGATTTTGTTTGCATTAGGTGAAGCTTGTCCACAAGATACCTACCCTATACGAAGTATATAATACAAGTACTTTGCAAAATGCAACAGAACAAAGCTTTTTTTCTTCTTTTTGTTGTTGAAAGAATGATAATAGTCACTACTAATAATGTCCACATCAAAAAGCTAAACAACCTTTCCTTCAACAACCAGGGCCGTCCCCTAGCCTAGACAAAGAATGCGACCGTCTAAGGCCTAAAAATAAATTTAAAACTAGTAATTAAATAACTTTTTTTTTAAAAATCTTAACTAAACTTTTTATTGATAATTAATTTAAAATATTTATATCATTAAATGTTTTAATTTCTTATGAAAATTTATACCTTTATCCCTAATTTTAATTATTATTTTCTATTTTTTTAATTCCTAAAATAATGCTTTATAAATTATTAAATTATTAAGTTTATGGAGTCTTACAATGAATAAATTTACTCTCTTTTCAACCTGATTGTGTCATACAACTATACAATATATCAAATTTAAGATTTTTATTTTTAGTTTTTTGATAAAATGCAATTAAAGTTTTATCTTAATAGATATTAGGTATAATGATAATGATAGGATTGTATATAGTAGCATCTTGGGTGTTAAAATATGTACAGTGTATGACATGTATATTCTAGTATTAAAGTTAGGTTTTCGAGTTTTGCAATTTCATAACTTACTAAATATATTTTTAGTATTCAACGAAACACTCAACTATGAGAAGTTATAAGTATTATATTAACACTTATTTAAAGATATCATCAATATTCTACTCTATTTGATTAGTTTACTTCTAAAAAAAATATTATTTCATTAGTAGATCTTGTGTGTACTTTTTTTAATAAATTTTTCATTTATTTTTATAAAGGTTGAATTATTTTACAGATGAAATTAGTAATATAAAATAAAATAAATATATTCTATATAACGACGCGCTTACTACCTCGAAATTTTAAAGGAAAATTTTTACGCGTAGAACATAAGGGGCACATGAATATTATAACGCCTAAGGCCTCTAAAATGTCAGGAACGGTGAACACCTATTCATCATAATCTATGTTTCATTACGTAAAAAGTTAGAGGAGCTTCCAACAAAATTCTTGTCTAGTTGAGAAAACATCCACAACCCCAAGTAAATTACATAAGCTATCAGTATGAAATCGGGTCCTATCACTCAACAATTAAAAGAGTAATAAGAAAGAATAGATGGAGTATATATTAAATAAGTTATAATGAAAAAAATAATTGTTCAAATCTCAATGGAAAAGTCACCTCTACTTCCCATAGAAAGTTATCTTAACCTCACCGGTCACCAAACACAAGTTTCACACGAAAATTGAGCAGGAAAGTCTGCACACTTTTGGAGTACTAGGTAGCTAGCACTGATTTTAAAGTGAATGCCTAATTCCCAAAAATGGAACAACCAGTAAAAGAGCCTGCTGCTCGTTAAGAAGTCTCTTTGTGCTTATCATCCAAGGTAGATAAGCACAAAGACAGCCAAGCATTAACTGACAACCCGACAAGTTGCATTACCAGGGGTTTGCATTTCTACAGGAATCTTCAATAAATGGAGGATGTCACATCTGTATGGAGTAACCGTGTCTCAATTTCACCAATGAATGCCCGCAGAATAATTCCTAATGTTTCAGAATGTAAGCCCAAAGGTCACATCTATGATGAATCTGTCACATTGTGAAAGTATGACTTTATTAGGAGGGGAGTATTAGAGACTATATCAGTTTATGTAAACGTCCAAACCAGAAAGGGTACTTGAAGAGTTGAAGTGAAAAGGTCTTGAATCATGGTCACTCACAAGCCAGTAGCCACATAGGTGCCGATTTTAGTATAAGTTCAGTGAATAAAACCCTAAAAATTTTAAAAAAAAATTCAAACATATATATACTCACTAGCTAATTAATTAAACTATATTTAAAAGATTATGAATGATAATCTCCTTACACTCATAGACTCCATCCTTTTTATTTTCCTCCACTCATGACTCATTCCATACTTATAACACAAAAATCATGTACAGCCACCGCTAATACTCCGAACTATGTAAATTTTACAGTAGTCGTCTTTTGAGCTATTTCCATTGTAAGAAAGCGGCTATAATTACGAGATTTATCGACTCCGCAACTGTCATGATTTGTCATACTATGGCTGCTCCATTCCAATGATTGTAAAATCATCTACCTAAACTAGGTGCTGATTGTTTTGGAATATAAAAAAACCGGGTTCACTGTATAATGAGCTGAAGAATAGAGGTGGATGGAATAAAGTCCAAACCATCCAAAAACTAAGCATGAGCTGCCAGTTAAGCACATGGACAGAGGAACAAAGCAACAAAAATATTCAAGCTTATCAACTAGAGAAGAAAATTTTGAGATGGTTACTAAAGAAATTTCGTGCCTACTATTCTCTACTGACATACAATATCCCACCATCATAATCATGAAAACAAACGTCAGAAAGCTACACAGTTCTATTTTCTAATACAGTTCATACTTGCATTATCTTGCAAAATATGTCTTTGCAATTGGCTATGCTAGTATATGACCAGGAAACGTATTTAATTGTAGCTCAAACTTATCACTCACAAGAGATTACAGCCTGATTTAGACACACGTCATATGTAGTATGTCTGGGTACGAGACCATGGTGCATAAGCTCATACATAAAACGGGGCAGTTAATCTCTAAGTCGCAACTAAAACAACATGAACTCTACTTACACAAGAGGAGCACATGCATTATTTTTTTTAAAAAAAGAGATGAACTTTAATAGTCGTCATATAGACCTAAAGAATAGATTTTTTTTTTAACTTTTTTTTAAAGAAAAATTCGAAAAGTAGCCTTAGAGTAAAAGTATTTTGAAATATACCTATACTGCTAGGTAGATATGGGCTAGGATTAGCATTCGAAAGTCGTTGTTCAAGAACCTAGCTTATCCTCGAGATTATATTTCGAAATAGTCTATTTAGAAGAAAAAAATTAAAAAAATCTAAAGAATAAAACTGTGTATAAATGTTGTGCACGTTAAACAAGAGTTTTGTCAACAAGATACTTGCTGTTATTATTGAATGAATTGCACACTAGTATTGATGAAATGAAATAACTGAAAAACTTGATGAATTTAATCATCATTATTATTACGATTATAAACTATACGGACCATGTATAAATGTTTACTTTCTCGACGACTACTATTGACACTACATGAGGAGACTCCGAATGACAAACTGCTGGATGAGCTAAAGAATTGTAGACATACAGAGAGAGAGAGAGAGAGAGAGCAATCTTAGGCACGATGAGTTTGCATCATCTTTTGATTCACCTCCACATCCGCAACCGCAACTGCAACTGAACCGCATCGTCTCCCCGTCGTATAAATGTTGTATAAGCAACACACTGGCGTGATTTCGAGGTCTCCTTCACGTTCCATCGATGTTCCCAAATATTTACTCAATAATCCAAAGTTCAAAGGGCGGCCAAAATTGCTTTAGACAAGAAGAATGAAACCCGACCTATTAACCGTTTCCTCTAATAACACAATGTACAATGGCTAACTGCGAAGCTGAATAATAAAAACCGTTCCAATATTTCCTCCAAATTCTTCACATATCCTCCCTTCCATTCTTCCACAGATCGAAACCGTACCGTAAAGTTCCCCCCAATCTCTGCAATCAGAACACAACCTTTCCATTAGCGACAACTTATTCTAACACGACATTAACACGAACAATACTATATACGCAACATGTATATAACTATACTAAGAATCAACTTGAAAGCTCCACACGACCAATAAATAAATACGGAGTAGTTCAGATTAAGTTCATTTAAAGCATAACTAAACTTTTTACCTCAAAACAGTAAAAAAAAAAAAAAAGGGAAGAAATATACTTTGGTAAAAGCATCAGCAATGGTAGCGGCGGGATGCAAGGCGGCGACACACTCCCTCGGAGTCTCAAACAAGGAGAGAGAAAACTGCTTCTTGACAACACCAACATCAAAGTAAATGACCCCAGAACTTGGGACATCAACCCGGATCCCTTTGACCGGGAACCAAAGAAAGAGATCCTGCGCAGAAATCCCAGACAAATTCCCGATCTGCCCGAAACTCAACTGCCCGGCAACATTCTTTTCATAGTGTAGTTCACTCTCAAACTTAGCGTCACACGCTTGATCTAGATAAACCTCGAACTTTCCATCTTCTCCAACTGTGAAATTCGTCACCCCTTTAGGGAATAGACCGCTCGGTAGCCCCTCCGCTTCCAAAACTTGGTATATCGACTTCGCTACAATATTTGAGTTCGTTGTTTCGGCGTCCGCACCCGTTGCTGTTGTTATTACCATGGCTGTTGTAAATAACATCCATAGTATAAAATTTGTGGGTGTCATGCTTGGGATTATATTCTATAGTTTTCTATATAGTTGATGCCATACAACACCAAAAAGGAGTGGGTTTTTGTTTGAGGGTTTAAGAAAGTTTGAGAGAGAAAAGAAAAAAAAAACAGGGTATTGGATACAATGGGAGAACAAAAAAACAGGGGAAGAAGGGAGAGTAGAGACAGAGCGAAGGAGGGGGGGGGGGGGGGGGTTGGAAGAGGAGGGGTGCCAGCAGGAGTACAGAGGGGATTAGGAGAATTATCAATTATTGGTATTAAGTGTGGGACCCATGCATAATTTGTCCAATCCTCTACGACGAGTTCCACAATGACTCTGATGTTAGCCTACTGATTGATAACACGTGGATGATTGGGTATTCCAAACTGACGTGGATGTTAATAGGATGACAAGTGAGAAACTGGTTGGGTGACGTGGGATTTTTTGGCATTGATTTTTATTATTATGAATGAAATGTTTTGCTGACATGTGGGAATAAATGAGGTGGAAAATGGGGATATTTTTTGTTTTGGATTAGGGTGAGAAAACAGAGTGGTTACAGGTGTAATTTAAGCATTGACAGCAAGGCGAACCTCTGAAAGATTTTAGATTCCGTGGTGGATTAAGGCATAATTATATATTCATATTATTGGACTGCATTTGTTTTTGTCATGTTAGCTTTTGTTTGTCAATTTACATTATTAGCTCCATATTATAAGCTATAGTTCTAAATTTTTCGATTTAAAGTGTATGTTTCATGACTTTGTGTAATTGTAATAATTGTATCGAGGTTTCATATTAATTGATGGCATTCTACTATTCTAGTATGATGAGGTTGTTTAAAGTCACAGTCACCCATTTGAATGAGTAAAGCATGTAACTTTTGATAAGGATTAAGCATCATCAATCATATGTTTAACTTTAATATAATGGGATAAATGGGAATAGACTTTATTGAACTAGATAATCAAATAGACCAAGTTTGTCAAAATGTGGATGTAGGGTGAACGTGTTACGTGTACCCATCCCACTGTATGTTTGAAGAATTGACATTCAAGCTTCTTTAGTATGACGTAAAATGTTTTTTCATCTAAAAATGGTTTTCCATGGTTTTTCATGGAAAACCTTTTATGATGGAAAACTCATTTTCATGAAACTTTTCCATTGTTTGGTTGTATAGAAAATGATTCTACATTTAAACATTTTTCGTTGTTTGGTTGAACTGAAAATCTATTAATCCTATTAACTTTTCTAATTGTATTCGCTTGTCATTTTTAACTCTTTCATTCTATTATATTTTCTAATTGTTTGTCATTAGCTAAATTTGTTATGATATAACAAATATTTTTTTATAAAATCTATAATATATTTCTCTGATCTAAATAGGTAAACCAATCAATTGGTTATAATGTATTAGTTTGTACTTTTATATTTTAAATTCTAATAGCAAGAAAATTTCTACTCTAATTTCAAATAAATATTATTTGCCCGCATTTCATGGGAAACTTTTATGGTTCAATCGAATCAGGAGAAAATCTAAGTTTTTGTTTTTATTTTCGACTAAAATGGATAAAAATTATTCGAATTCATGATATAGTACAATGATTTAATAATTAAGACATGAGATTAGAAGAAAACGTATTGAATTGATGATTTTCGAAGAAGATGAAAAGAAATTGTGGATATTTTCCGCAATTTTTAAGAGAGAGAAAATGTGAAGTAGAGAGAGAGCCTGCAGAGAAGAAGATAAATGAAAAATGCGTGAGTAGAGTTGGGCATGGGCAGGGCCGCCACAAGGGCCAAACAGACACGCTTTTGGCATGGTACAACATAAGTAGGGGTGTTCAAAACTACCCGATCTGATAAATTCGATCTAATGACCTGAAAATAAATAGTCGGGATTTTTTTAAAAAAAATTAATTTTTGAGTCGGGTACTCGACCCGGTAAAGAATCAGTTACTCGGGTCATGGTCCGGATAAAAAATGTAAGCGAGTACCCGGATACCCAAAATAATTTTTTTTTTCAAAATCTGATTTTGCTGTTTTAGTAGGTTTCAGTTGGGTACCCTGTGACCCAATCCGATTTAAGTGAGTACCTAAGTAAGAATGAAAGAAGTTTTGGAAATAAGACGGATTCCCTGTGACCCGACCCGATTTGAGCGGGTGAGCCAATTTTCAAACTACTCGAAAAGCGGGTACCTGAAAATCTGGGTACTTGGTTATGAACACCCCAAACACAAGTACGATCATGGCACGCTATCAGTGGAGTGGGCCGCAGGCCAGGCCGCGGACAGCAAATAAAATTTTAGCACGAGCACTCGAGCGATACGCCAATTTGGCACGAGGCACTATCCGAAGCACGCTATTATTTAGTATTATTTAATACTATTCTACTATTGGTATTAATATTATTACTACTAATACTACAATTAATATTACTATTATTTTTAATATTATTATATTCTTATAATATAATTTAAATCATCTAAATTATTTTTTTCAATTCTACTATATACTTTATTTTTATTTTTGTTAAAAAAATTAGCCAACACACCACACCACACTACGCCCAGCACGTGGGCCGTGCTAGGCCATTGGCCGAGTTTTAGAGAAAAGTAGCACGACACGACCACAATTAGGCACGACATGACACAACACGACTAGGGGTGTGCATAATAACCGTAACCGTTAATCGTGTATAACCGGTTCATATTAATGGTTATTTTATCAAACCATTAAGAATTAACGGTTACGGTTTCCAAACCGTTAACCGTTATAATAACTGTAACCGTTAATCGTGTATAACCGGTTCATATTAATGGTTATTTTATCGAACCATTAAGAATTAACGGTTACGGTTTCCAAACCGTTAACCTTAACGGTTAACGGTTAAGGTTATGAAATTTTTGTAACGGTTAACCATCGGTTAACTGTTATTATTTTAAATTATTTAAAAAAAATAAACTTAAAAGGCTAAAACATGAATGAATATCATAAGTTTTTTATACATGATCATACCTTATATAATATATGTTATTACTATTGTAGAAGACCCAAATGTGTTAAGAAATCATACAAATAATTTCACAATATCACGTGTACAAGTGCATAAAAATGGAATGAAACGGTTAATAGTTAACCGTACCGTTAAATAGCGATTACTGTTTATCAGTTACCATTACTTTACAGTACAATTACGGTTAACCTTTCCAGTAACCGTTAATGCAAACCCCTAGACACGACAAGAGGCTAAGCACGAGATGGCACGGTCTATGAAGGACACGACACGACCCGTGCCCACCTCTATGCATGAGTTGGTAATGCGTGAATTGTTTGTTAGTTGATATTTTTTTTGGAGTGAATGGATGTAAAATTGTTTTACTTCCAGTTTTAACGGAAAATGTTTTTAATAGGATGTAAAATGAATTTATATTTTAAATTTTTCATCCTATATTTTGCTCTAAATGAAACAATGTAAAATGGGAAAACAGTTTTCAAAAAAAACGTTTTATATCCTACTAAACGGAGCCTCAAACTTCGCATTATATGAAAAGGAAAATATGATGATGGTAGGATGCTAGTTTGGATGTTTTTAATTGAGAAATTGGATGCTTCTCATAAAATGAAAATTCATTAATTGAGTTGAATTCAACATTATTACGAGGCATTAATTGTGACAAAATGTAGCCACCTTCTATTTTTTATTATTTTTTTTATTGATAATGTATACGAATGGGTAGACGATCCAAATTAGAGTGAGGTTTGAGCTCACGATCTCCTACACCAATATTGTTTACGTGAGAGAAATTAATATTATCCAAATTGATTACTGGATCTATTTATTTTATTTTCTTATTAACAAGAGAATAAATCTAATGAGAATTGTGTTAACAAATAATAAGGATGAAAAACCCTTAAGTGATAAGATAAATATAATAATAAAAAGGGTCACTATATGTTGAAAAAATAACCTGGTCACTAATTGAAAAAGGGTCATTACGTGTACATCAAAAATGTCATATGTTAGATTTAAGAGACGAACTATCAAGATGCATTTTCAATGCTTTTTATATATGTATCGTAGAGTTGATTAGACCCGACCCCTTTCGAAAAAATCAGCGGATTTTGGCAGCAATTTTGAGCCCAATTATTCTGACATGACCTAGCCAAATTATAGAGCCGGTCCGAGAAGACCCAATATGACGGATTTGGGTAAACAAAATTCGACTCAATCTAAACAGATTATTAGGACCAATATGGACAAAATTTTTAGGGCCAAGTCTGTCCCAATCCGACATTTAATCCCCCCTCTAATGCTCTAATATATCAATAGATCATGTTCTGCTCATGGAGGTGGGGAGGGTGTAGAACAAGAGAACATGCGAGGACAGGGAGGACGACGGCGTGAAAATAATGATGATTTTGTCTTGACATTATACTATATTCCTTTCGTTAACATGCATGACAATAAATATTCCAATAAATTATAAACCTTTAGATTAGTTGGCGATTTTTTTGACTCTCTATTGCACTCTGATATGATTTTCCAGGTTTGAAATAAATTAAAAAAAAATGGAAATCATAAGTCAGATGCTGCTAATAGCCTAATACGCATTCTAATGTGAATTGGCCTATAGGAGTCGGTTCGACAGCTGAAATATAATGGTCAACTTTATTTGACTACAGCATAATAATTTACAGCCACTTTCTTGTACTCCTAGTTGTATCATATGTGATTGAAAATTGGTTAGTGTACCAATAAAATTACAGGATCTTGGTATGTGGTACGTATGCTGAAAGCATGCATCATATGAATTAATAATTCATTAAACATCTCGATGTTTAATCTTAACATGTGGGATATGGTCAACGCCTGGAATCAATGGGTTTTTTTGTTAAGGTTGATGGGAGCAATGCAATAATACAAAGCTCCCTCACTATTACTATATTGAATCGCCGAACTTGGAAACATAATTACTGTGTCGGAATCTGAAAATTTGTATTAGAGAATCATAAAGCTAGCATAGATGTAAGATGGTACCATACTACCACGTTAGCAATGCATTTCTAAGAAAATAATATAACAAGGTTGTATGGCAGTATGGATATTTCACCAAATGCCAACTGTTGAACTGCCATGGCCTGTTAATGTCTTTATGAGAACAATGAAGAAGCTCGCTAAGATAACCAGCCGTACTACACTTAACATCGCAAACAAATATTTTTCCTCCGTCCCTTAATAATTGCCCCAACTAAGAATTTTAACCTTTTAAGATGTAATGGAAAATTTTTAAGGGATAACCCAAAATGGAAAATTTTTAAGAGAATGGGGTAATTTTGAGGGACATGTCAAAATATAAAATGGGTCAATTTTTGAGAGATGGAGGGAATATGCAAATTTAATTATTTACCTAACTATGAGGGTAGCCTTTGGTAATCTCCCTTGATTTCCCCCCTAAAAAAATTGTTATGCTTTTAAATTTACCTCTAATGCCCAAACCTTTTTTGTTTTAAATTTTGTGTAAAAGTATTATTTGTTAGGTTTGATTGCATAAGTTAACTAAAACAATGGATAGTGTGGCTTATATATCAACTTCTATAGTCACTTGTACTAATTCATATAGAAAGATTTTAAAAAAAATATGGAAGAGAATAGTCATTATTTTCAATTCAGGGCACTAGTTTTTAGCCCCCTAACGACCCTAGTTTAGGTCCTTGGACTACTATTACTCTATTTGTTCCTATTTTTTTGCCCTATTCGACATTTTAAGGCCTTTAAAACACGAATTCAAACGCTTTTATTTACAAATTTATAAAACAAAAATTTATGAAAATTGAATGTTTTAAACATTAAATGAGTATCAAACAAGATAACATTTGATTATATTATTTCTCATAACTTGATAAAAATTTATGGTTTAATTTTTTAAACTTTGACTCCATAAATAAAATCAGGGTAAATATACCAGTGAAAAGTTAAAATGATAAGTAAAAATTAAAAAATAAAGCAAGAAAAAATATTGTTCTTCCTCGTGGTGGGTAATTCAAAATTAAAGGACTACCAATTAGTGTGGTTTTAATATAGATTTTGTAGGTTCAGCTGAACTCATACTATAAAAAATACATTACATAATTTTTGTAAGAATTATATATATATGTCACTCTCAACTTAGTGATAAGACATCACTACTGTTACTGTAAAGAACTATGTTCAAATTTAGCAATCAACGACTCTCTTTGGAATTCAAATGTTCGTTAGTTAATTAGTTTATTTCTATATTACTTAACGTAAAAATTCTAACACCGCGCTCCTACCAATTCCTACCAATTCACCAAATGACGTCGTCCCGTTCTCTTCTACCGTTCACATTCTCACTATCTTCTATTCTCATAGGACTATAAGAGTGACTCAACTCAATGTGCGCTTTTTTCATGGATACTTGACAAATCTTCAACGGTTCAACTCGTGAAATTTCAAGTTTCACACAATGAAATTTATATCGGAGTTTGCTTTTTTATATTTCAATTTTGTTAATTTCTAGTGGAAGGGCCTAAATTATGATTACGTACGTAACCTCTTTTTTTTTTTGTTATCTTTTAAATGAATGCTTGTTACTTGCATTAAAGACGTTAGTCCACTGGTTCTTAACGACGCAATTGAGGTCCTTAAAGCTAAATAGTTAATAGTGTAGGTCCTTATTTTATAGATAAATCTATTGTTTCTGTCCGAGAGAGTAAAAACCTTACTTAAAATTCAAATAATAAATAGAGAGATGATTGTTGGGGATCCTATTAAGTTGAACTCCGTATACCTCTTTAGCTAACAGTTTGCACGATGAATAAACAATGTAATTTATTTATTTTGAAATGATCAGATTAAATCATACCCCCACTTATATCTATTTAGATTTAGAGCCCGTTTGGTATGAAAAACTGAAATGGAATAAGATTTAAAACTCATTATTGACTAAAAGCTATTTGGTTTGGAAAAAAACCCTTTGGGTTTTCAAACACTCTCAAAATCCCCTTTTTATTCCTTTGGTTTTAGTCAGTGTTCACATAGTGTTAATTCAAACCCCGCCGCCTTGTTCCAAATTTTAAATGTCGCGTTATTATAATACTTATTATTATTATTAATGAAATTATCATTTTTTATCTTTTTATTGAATTGATTACTATTATCATTATTATTAATATTTTTAATTATTATTATTATCATTACTATTTTTATATGATATTTTTTATAGTTAGTTTAATTAAAACTATTAAAACCTGACCTGATCCACTAAACTATCTGAAATCGACTTAGACCCAACCTAATTATGATTCGAAAAGTGAGACCCATAAACCAACCCAACCCGACATGAAATCAATAGAAACCAATTTGACCCGATATTTGAAGATCAAAACCTGATATGTGTCCGAACTGTTACAAATTCGACCCAAAGACAACCCATAATGAATTGAATTCGACAAATAGCCCGTAGTTGACTTAACCCAAAATCTCCCATAATCCGTCTAGGAACCAAACAACAATATATTTTTATTATTAATATCAAGATTTACAGTTATTCATATTTGAACCAAACAAGTAAGAAACTAAATCTCATTCCTCTGTTAAACCAAACAACTAGAAAGGGTTTAAAACTTATTCTTACACTTAACCAAACAACTCTCTAAAACTAATTTCATTTCTCCTAGCCCCCAAGTAGCTTTCCTAATTCCATTCCTACAATTCAAAAAGGGCTTTATTTATTGTTAAATAACTTTAGTTTCGTAATAATTTTTTTATAAAAAGTACATATTTACAAATTATACGTTAATAATAATTTAATGAGTGTTGAGCGGGCATTAGAAATTGATGATTTGGTTGACAAGATCTGTAATTGTAATCCAATTATTTCCAAGTTTTTTAGAACAAATAAATGTTTCCGAAAAATGTGCTCATGAATTTTACAATTTAAGAGTGCCAGGGAGTTGATTTCTAAGGGGTAGGGTTCTTCAGTTTTGAATTTGGGAAACTGGTAATCCTAAGCATTTGGGCCTTTCCCCATTAGCCCATGTAACTTGCTATGCTGGAGTTAGATTATTGGTTTTTACTTTTTCGGTGGGTACACACGTCTTCTGGCATGTACGGAGTATTTATGGACCCACATTCACTTATAAAAACCCAGGTCCACTGTTACCGGCCCAAGAAGTGGCTTCAAAGCCCAACCCCCAAAGCTAACATATACGAATGTACGATGCACAGCAGTTATAGCATATGTACTTCGTAAGTTTGTATTACGTTACTCCATATTAATTATGGGACGTGCTATGCTAAACTTGAAGTAAGTGAGCTCGACAAGCTCAATAGTAAGCGCAATCTAGTAATAACTCTCCTAGATTGAGCTACTCAGCTGTTTTATTTTTATCCAAGTTCTATTTATGAAGTTAAAGTTTAAAAAGTTAAAATTAAAAACCTAAAAATTAACAAGATTTTTTATAAGTCGACAAAAATAGCGATATCCGAAATTTAGATATGCCAATTGGAATATTGGATAAGCCAAAAGTTCAAAAAATATTGCATCTAGAGGTTCCAACCCATGCTACATTGCTACCCAACCAATCAAAAAAAAAGTCAAAAGGAGAACTTGGATCAACCTATAAAGTAAAGCTTGATCAACCCGGTAAAAGCAAACCGTTAAATGTTCCTAATCATATTCAAAAAATAAAAAAAAAGCCGCTAATTCGCTACCAATTATCATAACTGTTCCAATCTGATTCTCGAATTTCAAGATCAAAAGGGGACCCAATTGCTGACTAGAAAGTAGGAAGAAGACTTCCTTTGCTTAGCTTAGTTTTCAATGGTAACTTTTCCATCATTACTGCACTTCTGCAGTTTAATCTGTTCTAGAGAGAGAAATCCAGAATAAGTAGAGAGAGAATGCCATGTTTTCCAAAATTATGGGGCATTCACTTGTTGTTGATTCAGCTGCTACTCTTGCTCAGATCCTGCAATGGCGAAGACCCGTATGTGTATTTTGATTGGAGAGTTTCATATGTCACTGCTTCCCCTCTTGGAGCCAATCAGCAGGTACTGGGTATTGCTTCTTCTCTTAAATTCATCGACTTTTTTTTTACTACTTTTGGATCGATTTCTTGGTTCGCCCCTTTCCGGATTTAGCAAGTGTCGGTGGTTGTACAGTGTTGGTATGTTTAGAGTAAAAGATGCGGGTTTCATAACTTTCATTCATACTGTTTATTTTCTGTTCTTGATCTAATGAATTGATGATTGGACTGCAAATATCAAATTAAAGCACCTTTTTTTTTATGGAAAGTTGAACCAAGGAACCGAATAATTAGATTCTGATTGAAACAAAGTATCGACCTCTGTGCAATTTTTGTACTCTTTAAGTCTTAATTAAGTTGGAATTGCTACTTAAGAGTGATGCACTGATGTTAAAATAAGACTGAAATTGTTGTGGATTTTCGTTTGTTTTTGGCCTTTGTGCATTGGTTCTTTCTAGCGTGGACCATATGCATAGAAATTAAAAGAGATGCAAGTTAATCTTAAGTTTTTGTTAGTTTCTCAAATCGGATGGTCAAGTACTACCATATCTCTAGATCCCCTTTTTTGGGTCTCTATGTAATCAACTAAATAAAAGATTTTCTTTATTTCCAATGCATGAGACTGCAACTAGCGATTAAAGCATATAGCTAGGGAAAACCCATTTTCTTCAGTTTTGCAGATATCAAAGCATGTGTTATTATACGAGGAAAAAAAATTGGCTAGATGTAGACTGTAAGATGAGTAGCTAACATCATATCTAGATGTTCGTTCTTTGGATTTTCATAGAAACATACTCTTAAGTAGCTCTTATGTTGGAATTATTGATGGTTCATGTGACTAAAATTATAGTTGAGTACTTTAAAATGGATGTACATTTGTATAAGTGAAATGTCACTTAATAATATGATCACTAAATGTTTCAGTGAACTAGTGTTCTCTTACACTTAATATTGTACTCCGTATTATTATGTGGACTAATTTGAAAAGCAATCGTATATATAATATGGATTAGATATATTACTAATAAGTATTCCATTTCTATTGTCTTGTTCTTGATCATTTTTTCTTATGGAAATAGGATTTTTGCTCTCTCCCTCTTCTCGCCACCCACATTGTCAAAAAAAAAGGGGATCTAGAGATGTAGGCCTTTGTGCATTGGCCTTTGTATTGTGTGGCTGCTTTGGAGGGAAGAAAGCAAGCCAATTGATTGGAATCTGTATGCATTGTAATTGAGTATTGACATATATTTTTGTCTGTAAAGACCACAATTGTTATTCCTACTAACACTGTAATACATACCTGAATGCCGAGAAGCACTGGAATTGAGCCAGAATTTAGCAAGTCTTGGAGTATACAATTATAGAAACTAAACTTTACATGATGTTCTTGCTTCATGTGGATGCTGGATTAATGCTGTGGCTCAATGCTTCGATTGATTTTTGGGGATCTTATCATCTTACGTGCACGTGTCCTTATGAAATGTTTAACATCTTGGGCCGCTAGCAATTTGGCCTTCCATTATCTTCTGCTGATATAGCTAATATTTCAACTGATTTTTGGTTTCAAATTGAGTTGATGCATTTGACACAACTCTTACTTATGGCGTTGGTTACAAACTGACATGGAGATTACATTATCTTGTGTGACTTGTGTTCAGCATGGGGGGATTGGGAAGGGAGGCGATATCAGGAAACGTTTAGCTCTATTATGTAGTGAATTTTATCTATTTTATAAAGTTGTAAGAAAGGTGAATGAGCCGAGGAGTATTGGGATATACTTGAAGGTATAGGTGATGATAGGATGCAGTTCACACATTTCTTACTTGTGGTGTTGGTACCAAACTGACTAGTAGATCACCTTCTCTTGTGTGTTGTATCTATCATGACTTCATGAGGAGGGAAGCTCAAATTATTGAGCTATGTTTTACTGCTTGTAGTTTATGTTTGATCAAATGCTGTCTGCTATATCCTTTTTCCCCAAAACACTCCATAGGTAAACTATAGGATGAGATTCTAACCTTCTTTACATTGTATCATATACCAGGTTATTGCTGTGAATGGGCGGTTCCCAGGACCTATTCTCAATGTTACAACTAACTGGAATGTTGTGATCAATGTTAGGAATGATCTTGATGAGCCACTGCTTTTAACTTGGTAAATTTCAGACTTAAGTAATGATTAAGTTGGGAATCTTGACAATTTGCTTTTGTAAAAAGGCATTTAATATGCTTAGGCAAATACAGGGCTGGTGTACAGCAGAGGAAGGATTCTTGGCAGGATGGTGTCTCAGGGACAAATTGTGCTATCCCTGCTGGCTGGAACTGGACATATGATTTTCAAGTTAAAGATCAGATTGGGAGTTTCTTTTACTTTCCATCTTTGAACTTTCAGAGAGCTGCTGGTGGGTATGGAGGAATAACTATAAATAACAGGGCAATTATACCAATACCTTTCGGGATACCAGATGGAGATATCACTCTTTTAATTAGTGATTGGTATATAAAGAGTCATAAGGTAACCTTGAACTTCTATAATACACTGCTAGGGACAGAAACCGATTATTTTTCACATATTTGGTATAAACTTCCTTCATTGGGGTACAGGAACTTCGGAAGGACCTTGAAAAAGGACATGACCTTGGTGCTCCTGATGGCGTTCTTTTCAATGGATGCGGTCCTTATCGCTATGATGCAAATCTTGTTCCCGAAAATATTAATTTTCTGTCAGTGAATGTCGAAGCAGGTACTCCTGTTATGTATAACCATATGGGGTGTAATCGTATCTTTGCAAGTTATTATGACTGATTTTGATAAAATTTCTTTTATTGGAGAGGAGAATGTAGAAAAAGTTTTTTTATGGCATGCCATTGTTTCTAGTTTCTGAAATGTATGAAGTTAGTTTACTGTACATCAGATATTACAAATATTGTAAACGTGCTGATGCGTAATGTCTTCATCCCCTTTTCTCATTTCTGTCATTACTGAAACAGGAAAGACTTATCGTGTACGTGTGTCCAATGTTGGCATCTCTACCAGTTTAAATTTCCGAATCCAAAATCACAATATGATTCTTGTTGAGACTGAAGGGTCCTACACAGTTCAGCAGAAATACACAGACTTGGATATTCATGTTGGTCAGTCTTACTCATTCTTAGTTACTATGGATCAAGATGCGAGCAGGGACTACTACATTGTTGCCAGTCCACGGTTTTTGAACTCTTCTACTGAGGGTAGAGCTGTTGGTGTGGCTGTCTTGCACTACTACAATTCTCAGGGACCCGTTTCAGGTCCTCTTCCAGATCTTCCTATTGATTTAGACCCGTCTTACTCTATGAATCAAGCAAAATCCATAAGGTTGTTATAAATTGCAATTCTGTTATCAGTAATATTTTACCTTAAACTTGTTGATTCTAACTTCATTACGTATTGCATGTGTGGACTTACAAGGAGACTAAATACCTAACATCAATTCATTATTTACAATGAACTAAAAGATAGGAGGCCTACTCAATGTCAAAAGGTCAACTAAGCATAGTGAAATTCATAAGTCGAAAGACGATTTATTTATGGTTTCCCTGATATGAAGATTATTCCTTCTACTGATTTAGCTTATTGGTTTCACACGGGTGGGAAATTCTGCAGATGGAATCTGACTGCAAGTGCTGCTCGTCCAAACCCTCAGGGTTCTTTCAGATATGGCCAAATAACAGTCACTGATGTTTACGTGCTTGTCAGTCGACCTGCAGAGCTTATAGGTGGGAAGTGGCGTACAACTCTCAATGGGTTATCCTACTTTACACCTTCAACACCTTTAACGCTTGCTCAGTTGTATAATGTTCCTGGAGTTTACAAGCTTGATTTCCCTAGCAGACCAATGAACAGGCCTTCAAGGCTTGACACTTCTTTAATAAATGCAACTTACAGAGGTTTTGTGGAGATTATACTTCAGAATAGTGGTACAAGTGTTCAGACTTATCATTTAGACGGATATGCCTTCTTTGTTGTTGGGTAAGCTTGGAGTAGCCAAATGTAATTTCCTTCTCTGTACCTTTGAATCTTGTTACACAACTTATGGAGTTCTCATTTGAATTGCTAGCATGGATTATGGGATGTGGACGGAGAACAGTAGGTCCATCTACAACAAAGACGACGCAGTGGCTCGTTGCACTACTCAGGTACTTGTTCTATTGGAGTTGAGTCATATTATATCTTGGATTGGTATACTCTGGAATTTGGAAATTTGTTCGTAAAAAAATAATTCTAGTGTGATTAGTAAGATACATTTGCTTTCATTTGCCAACTACCAGTCTCAGATTTTGGTGCTTCTTTGGGGATAAAACAGACAATGGGCTGGATAAATCCTATTCCTTGAGTTGATTCCCCATAAAATAAATCAATTCCTGATTTACTTTGTTGAAGTGTATCTCTTTCTTAGAATGATAAACTAGGTCATATTACTTAGCTCAATCTTTCATGTGAAATAAATTGGGCAACTGTGCCTATTCTGCTCCCCGGGCAAGCTAAGTAAATAATTTGAGGTGTTTTCATTGCGCTCTTGGTTTCTCTTTGAGCATTTTGCAAGTGTGGATCCGATCTCTTAGCTTGTCCAAGAGTGGTCTTTGATCGGGTGAGGTGGTGACCTTAGGTTCTTATCTTTGGCCATTGTGTTTGAGAGGTGTGTCATGACTAATGACGTTGAAGCTAAGGTAACAAATAGTCTTGGTTCATTAGATTGGTTGTTTGAGGGCATAAAAATTAAGATGATGTGAATTGTTTAGTTAGTCTACAATTTACCAAATTCTTCCTTGCATAATAGATGCTTCTGAGAATCAGAGCTAGTCTAATAAAAGGTAGACCTGTCTCGAAATGAACTTCCTGTGTGCCATTTTAATGCTGCCTAGGTTGAACTTTCCCACGAAATTGAATTGTTTTAGGCAAATTTTACAATAATATTTTGGGATGGAGGGAGTTTCTAATGAATGATGCAACTAAACAATACTGATTACAATTGTAACTATATTTTCAAAATTATATAAGCTACCAACATATCACAAACTTCATATCTTGCTCTTCAATCCTTGATTTATATGTTATATCCCACATTCAGGTCTATCCTGGAGCATGGACTGCCATTATGATTTCACTTGACAACTCTGGAATTTGGAATTTTCGGGCTGAGAACTTGAACTCTTGGTATTTAGGACAGGAGGTTTATCTGAGTGTCTTGAATCATGAAAAGGACAGTTCAGCGGTTCCTTTACCAGATAACGCAATCTATTGCGGCTTGCTATCAGCCTTACAAAGGTAAGCTCCCTAAGATGAAATATCATATTCAACCCCTAGTCCCCTACCCTCCCCTCCCCCAATCCTCCTCCTCCTTTATGTTTTTGGTCATGTTAGGTGTATCAGTGTATATTCTCTGAAGATACCCTTGAACCCCTGATTAAATTTGTGATTTTTTCATCTCTTTGAGCGATATACAAGACTATGATTATGATAGTTGATCACCTATATGATGTTTGGATTAATATATTTCATTAACATTTCTTATCGCAGGGATCAATCTCAAAGGATAGACTTTTCAAGCATGCATCAACTTGCTTACACCAGCAGTACAACGCTAGTTTCTTTAGCTATCACCCTTATCTGTCTCTTATTCCGATAGTATAATTTTTGTAGAGCAGGACTTTACTCACACTCAAATGAAAATGTGAGCCCAAGTCAAAATGTTGTTCAGAGTCACACACTTCTTATGACAGTAAGGTTACCATTTTTTGGTCTTCCCTCCCTTGCTTGTCCACATTTTCCTGGTAACTAAATGGTTGTCACTTCTGTAATAAGTTTGAGTAGATTGCAATCCTGCTCCAACCTGGGCAATTATAGTTATTAATGGCAAATAAGTAGGTTATGATTTTGCATATCAACAATTATTGAAGCTGAGTGGGGTAATAAGCTAACAAGGCCTAAAGCATTCTCGAGAATGACATTATATTGTACAACTGGTCACCTAATGCGGAGACGAACGAGTTCAAGATCTTAGTTCCTAGTTGATCCTCCGCTTTCTTGCCCACTTGGTTATAGTCAAGGGTGACATAGTTTTGGATTTCGATTTGCTAGCAAAGGCGTACTACAAATTTACAATGGTGTATTTAGACATTTTTTACTGAAAACATCCAAGGGCATTTGGTCTAGTGGTATGATTCTCGCTTAGGGTGCGAGAGGTCCCGAGTTCAATTCTCGGAATGCCCCTATTTTTTCTAGATATGTATTTTTAATTATATTCTTACTATATATAATAATCAGAGACTCAATGACAAGCATGGGCATTTGGTCTAGTGGTATGATTCTCGCTTTGGGTGCGAGAGGTCCCGAGTTCGATTCTCGGAATGCCCCTGTTTTACTCTATAAATTCTTTTCCCCATTAATAAATAATAAGCCTATCAAACATTTGGTAAATCTCCAAACTCTAAGAGAGTTGAAGTAGTCAACATTCAAATTTATGAGTGTGAGTTTGACACAAACTATGAGTTGCTATATTTATAATTAAAAAAAATTTGTTTATTTATACTTTATATTTATCATTTTCTAAACTGTTTTCTTATTGTAAAACACTTTTTGAAATTCATTTTTCGTTATAAAAAATCTCCTTACCCTAATATATATATATATATATATATATATATATATATATATATATATATATATATATATATATATATATATATATATATATATATATATATATATATATATATATATATATATATATATATTTTACTCGCGATGCTTAAACGACAACCATCAAATAAGTTAATCGCTTGTAATTTCAATTTTGTTTATATAAATATACATCGTCAAAAGAGCCAAAAAATTGGGTTTTTATTAAATGAAGTGAACAATACTTCTCCATTATATCAAAATACAAAAAATTATTCATTGGGAAAAACTATTCCCTATGCTTCCATAGTTTCATTTGTTGGTTTGACAATAAAATCGGGCCCAAAATCAATACCCTACAAATAAGATGGCTCCAATCCTATTAAGCTGTAGAAGTTTAGAACCATAGTAGATAAGGTAAGAGTTAGTGGGTCATTTATCCTTAATGGTAAGAAAATGAGTACAGCCCTAAAGTGTAGATATCCTCTAGAATTTCGACACCATTTGTAACTCAATGCGTCAATTTGTAACTCTAAGCCATACTTGATGCATCGAGTTTCTCCTACAAATATGATGTAAACTTTTTCGTGATAACTCTTCTTTCTGTTTCTTACATTTATATTGCATCATTATAACATGTATTCATGATCTAACGTTTGAAGTTAACCAAGGATACAAATAATGGATCGATAAAAGATCTTCAAAATTTCCTCCCATCTTATCATCAATCTTCTATACTCTATCTCTCTTTTGGATATCCACATTTCTAATTTTATCGTTCAAAGTGTCACCGCACCTCCACTTTAAACATACACATCTTTGCAACACTCATTTTCTTAACATGCTCCTTCTAGAAAGCTCAACATTTCGGTCATATAATAATATTGGTCTAATTATTTACCTATAAAATTTTCTTTTTAACCTTAATGATATACAGTTGCGACTCTCCATATGAGTCTAGAAGATTTTATTGCATGAATGACATCTTGATCAATATTTCCATTCATTTGAAAAACAAATCCTAAGTATTCAAAATATTCACTTACAGGTAAATCATTGGTATCTAAAATCATACTATTTTTATTTGGTCTCCTCTTCGTACTAACTTGACATTTATATATCTATTTTACTCATAATTATAAAACCTTTAAATTCCAACCTTTATATACATTACTCTAACTTCCACTAGTCTCATACTCGTATCTCTCATGTTAACCTTATTTCTAGGGATGACAACGGGGTTCAACCTATTTGGGTTCGAGTTGAAATATGTCAACCAAAACCCAACCTGTTTATTAAATGGTTGAAAATTTCAATTCAACCCAACCCACTATGGGTTCGAGTTTACCCAACCCAATTCGCTATGGGTTTAGGTTGACCCAACCCAATCTATTTAATAAGTAAAAGTCATTTGAGTTTTTAATTTTCCAAGTTCTAAGCAATGTAAAATAAGAATCTCAAATTTGAACATAGTCTTAATATAACCAAATTAAAAAGTTTGACAATATGTTAAGAAGAGGTAGAGAGCACTGGCAAGTGATGAAGAAGGCACGAAGAGAAGAAAAAAAAATGAAAAATCGAGGACTAAGAGTGAAGAGGCAAAGCGGCAGAATGCAAATAAAAAAATAGAAATTAGGGTTGACTGGTGGTAATTATGACTTGAGTTTATAACCTGCATTAATTAAACCCGACTCATATATAAAAATCAAACCCAATAATAAACATGTCGGATTGGGTTGAAAAATTTCAACCCGACTCAACCTATTTATTAATCAAGTTGGGTTAGATTGATCCATTTAATTAATCAGGTTGAAAATTTTAACCCTACCCTTTATAAATAGGTTAGATTCGAGTCAGATTGACGGATTGAGTCAATTTTTGACACCCCGCTTATTTCACCTAAGTAGGTAGGACAACGAGCAAGTTTACCGACGCGAGTGCCTGCCTAAATGGCTAAATGGTGATAACGACAAAGGATAAGAAAAATCACTACCCCGATATTATTTTTTATCACTAACTATACATATAGTGTTGATTTTTGAAGCATTTGCTATTCCTGAATTCGAGCTCAAGCTCATATCTCCACCCCCTATTTTCCTCTTCAAATTGCTACGACGATACTCAGATCCTAACCTTGGCCGATACGCCCGTATCGCTGCCTCCGCTTCATCCTCCATTTCCCGGCGCTCCTCCGTGCTCATTCCTTCACAATTGCCGACATCGCGCTGCTTTTTTACTCGGCATGACGGTAATTTTGTCTCTCCAATTAATCTCAAAATTTGTAATTTTTTTTGCTTATTGCGTTAGATCGTTGAGAAATTTGTAATGTTACTATTATTAGTATTTTTAGACAGAGTATTTTTGGAAATTCGAAATTAGGTTTATTAACATTATCTTATTGTTATTGTTAATTAATCGAAATTTTTGCTACTGTTGATTTATTTTTTGGTTAATTTGATTGCTGAAATGCTTTGGATTTCGATGTTATTGAGTTTGCTTCGAATTGCTTTGGGTTAGGTTTCTGCGAATGTTGGAAATTTTTGCGAGCGTAGGTGGAGGAATCGGTCGTGGCATTGGCTTCTTTATTAGGAGGCATTATTGTTTGATTTATTTGTTCATGCATCATGGATGAGTTTTCGAGCTTAGGAGAGTTTGAACACGCGCCGTTACCTATCCAAATGATTGGGGAAAAGGAGGATGTAGGTTGTCAAAGTTTGGTAAATGAGCCGGTTGAAGCGGGATTGCCTATGGAAGTTCAAAATGATACGGTTGTGAAAGATAATCAAGTGGTGGAATTGTCTAAGAGTGACGTTGGAGGTCTTGATGATCAATTTGATAAATCTGAGGAAATGATTAATGCGATTTTAGATTGTATCTCTTTGGAGGAGGGAGTAGATGTCGGGTTAGGAGTTGAATATGAAGAAGAAAATTTGGGGAAAGGCGCCCATGAAAGTGTGAAAGGTGAGGAATCGGGGCCAGAAGAAAAGGCTGATCGTGAAGCTGGACTAGACAGTTTGAAATTTGAGCAGAATGCGGATAGTAAAGATGTTGTAATCGACTCTCAAATGGAAGGTGTCCAAATTTCTGTGGTTGAATATGGGAAAAATTTGAATAACGATAGCGGTAAAAACGAGAAAAATGAGTGTGGTGCTTGTGATTCACAGGTTAATCCTAATGTACAGTCCACTCCACCTCTTCAAAAAACAGGTGAGAAGGTGCACATTGTGGTACAAGCAACTCCGGCTACTAATCAGATGCATAGACGGGGCCGAAAACCTAAGGATGCTCTAACTACTATGAAGAAAAGCCCTCAACAGGTATTGAGAACTAGTAACAGGCCATTGCGCTCTAGGTCAAAAGAGAATTCCAAAAAAGATCATGAACCAAGTGTTGATTTGGAAACTACAAAGAGAAGCAGAGGTAGACGAGGAAGAAAAAAAGGGAAGGAAAAGGACGGGAAACCTGATGATGAATTCTCAAAAATGCGAAAGCATTTGAGATACTTACTGCACAGGATTCATTATGAACAAAGTTTGCTTGATGCTTATTCCAATGAAGGATGGAGAGGACAAAGGTTTGTTATCTTAAATTATTTTCCTTATTATTAGATGAAACTTTCCTCTGGAACATTTGGTTATATTTTAGTGACTGGAATGTTGGTTGTCATTGCTTGTATGCAGTTTATAGTTTATAAACACGTGTTTTGCTTTGAGAATTATTTTTGGAAAACTAATAACATGGGTCCTCTAAAAATTTTGTTACGTGGGGAAACCCTTCATTTTGAAGTGATTAACATTTTGATTTAGGCCATGAAATCATTTTAGTGATTCCGCAACAGAGGTAGTGAGATCATGGTAATTTAACAATGATTGGCCATGGAAAGAATTGTAAAGTTGGATTCTAAATCTGTAATCACTTGGGTTAGACACTGAATCAGGCATTCATTTGCCTATTAAACTTTGAATGGTTCAAAACTTTCCTCATAATCTAGTTGATTCTCAAAATGAGGTACAACTGTTGCAATTGAGCTGGAGCAAATCACTGAAACTTGCAATTCAGTGGAGAAAATTTTGGGTCGTTTATGGCAGCAACGAAAAAATGAAGAAAACTTTTGGGACCACTGTATTAAAAGAGAAATTTGGTGCATATATATTTTGTTACTTCTGCAAATTTAGTTATCACTAGCGAATGCACCTCATACCCTGACATAATGTTAAATAATTTTTAGAGGTTCTAGCATACTGCTGCTGATGGAGAGGCTGGATGAATTTCTTGCTTAGGCCCGAGCCTTTGCATCTCCTTGCCTCATAATGCCTGAGAAAACAGTGTTGTTAAAATTAGTTGAGATTGATGGTTACCTTGCTGGTATTATTGACTTTATTGTCACAAGACACCTCCAGAAGAATACTCCATCATAAAGAAAAGGGACATTGTTACCAAATGAGCTTGCTATTTTCTCTTGATTGGAAGATCCTTTTGATTTGTCCAATTGTCTGTGACTGGGATCTTTCTACTTTTCATTGCTCAGCAGCCTCTGCCTTCCTGTTTGTCCATGTCAAGTAGATGCAGAAAGAAGTGTTATTTGGTATCATGCTATAGATAATCTTTAGAGGAGTTTTGTTGGTAAAACTATCTAAAGCTATCACCTTTTCTGTTAGTTGTCACATTGTAGGCAAGATGTCTTGTTATAGTATGAAAAATTCCTCATGATGAGGAAGATGTTTAAAACTCTACAACTTCTAGAGGAAAAAAAGAAAAAGGAACTTGTACAAAGAATTATTGTTGATATACTTTATGAAACGTAAAAATTGAAAAGAATGAACGATAGTGCAGCTGTCACATGTATGTTTGCTTAGTTACCATAGTAATCAGGTTTTGCTAGAAGTAAGCTATTGTTATATGTTTATAGAATTATGAAATACCATGCACATAAAAAAAAGCATGTATATATTTTCAAGTATTTCTAATGTCTCTAATGATGGTTTAATTTAGTCCCTGAATTTCTTAGAAATAATAGAGTAGTTATTATTAGGCCTTGTATGGAATTCAGGTAAAACAAGGGAGGTATTATATCAAGGGGTACTTATTTCAGAGTCTAGATTCATGGGGGAACTTTTCCTGTCTCTTTGGTTGTATGAGAGTAACTAATTTCAGGGGTAATGGAGAAGGGGGTTTGGGGGAGAGAGAAAAAGCAAGTACTACCACGACCACGACCACCATCAACAACACCCAATCAACCAGACAACCACCTCTTCAATGTGACCCCAACAACAAAACCTCCTTTGCAACCATTATAACTATTTGAAACCCGAATACTAGTGAGGAGGAGAGTGAAAGGGAGGGAGGGAGGGGAAGGGCGGATGCAGATGTGGAGGTGATGGGGGAGGCAGACACGGAGGAGGTTGCGGAGGCAAAGAGGGAGTTGAGGTACCAAGGTTGAGGTGGAGAAGGAGTTTAATAGAGGATGAGTAGAGACAGAGATAGAGAGAGTTTTTTTCCTTTTTAATGGGGGAATAGTTACATGAGGGGCAGTGGGAAACTTCCCCCCTCTTTTTAGGGGAATAATTCACCCAATTGATTTATTACCCTAAATTCGAATTAGGAAAACGTCCATAATTGTTACTCCCTTATTTATTCCCCTCTCAATTTACCCCCATCCCTGACAAGACCTTAGTAGTTGTAATAGCCTAGCAAGAGACTGAGGAGAGGAGGGAGTATTAGCACTACTACTAGTATAGCAAAAGTCATAATATTTATTACACTTATTTTTAATTATATTAGTACAAATTTACATGTTAATGTGACAAAATCAACTATTTCCCATAATTTTTGAAATAAATTTTTGGAGAAGATACGGATTAAATAAATAAATAAATATTAGTAGCTTTAGAAAGATTGAACATTTTCAATTATGCCATCAAAAAATGTTAGGAATAACACTTTCTGAATTACAAGATGTACTTTAAAGGCTAGAATTATAATCAAAAAATTTTTTTGTCGTTATGCCCTACCTCAAGTGATAATATTGTAGTTTCCCAACTCTGACAGTCCTTTTTTGTGCATTGGGAAAGCTTAGGGATATGCATTTTCTAAATTTATGAAATTTTCAAAGTGAGAATTTAGCATTAACAGTTGTACCATATGAAAAAAGTGATATGGATGATCATTCATATTTCATGATTGATCATGAACGGGATATTTAATATGTTTCATCATTTATATGAATCTCAATTATGTGGTTTTGTTGCAAATTGGAAAACAAATTATTTTTTGCTTTAAAAAAAGACAGAATACGTTTTAGTTTCCTACAAGAAGTTGCACAAAGGTGGGATAGCTTGCTAACTTAATTGGCTTTGTTGACTTGTAGAAAGATCTGATTATATAAAGATTAGATTACAAGATCAAAGTTGTTACAAAGATAAGATTACAAAAAGATAGAAGTAAGATAGGATAGAATTAACAAAAGATAATATTTAGCAGTAGGTAAGTAGATTCTATCCTCCTGAAACCAAGGAGAAGAGGTTAGGCAATAAAGCACATCATTGTAACATTACAAAAACAACGAAATACAAAAACACAATTCTCAAATTATAAACTTTTATATGGTATTAGGAGCCTAAGGTGTTTTTCTGGGAAAACACTGATAGCATCATCACTTACCATCCTAAACTTACCTTAACTTACCTCAAATGTCAGACGACAATAAGAACCAGACCAAAGATGTGATTGAATCACCAGTCACCGTAGACCAGTTGTGGCAACTGCTACAACAGTTAACTCCCAACAAAATTGGTCCACAAACGAGTAATCAACCGGTGTGTTTGAGTGAAAAACTCAATCACATGAATTACACCAAGTGGGCCAGACTCATGAACTTAGCCATCGATGGGTGAGGTACGCTCAATCATATCATCGCCTCCCCACCAACAACCGACGACGCAAGCTACACAAGGTGGGCCCAACAAGACTCAATCGTTTTATAATGGATCATAGAAAACGTTGAATCTGATTTGGTCCAACAATTCCTTGACTACCCAACAACCAAGGATTTATGGCAAGCCATCGAAATCCTATTCAGTAACGGACAAGATGAATTATAGGTCTATGACCTGATAGTAAAAGCAAACACAATGAAGTAAGGCAACGACTCACTGGAGGTATTTTATGGGAAATTGGTAACCCTGTGGAAAGATATTGATTGCCGAGTACCAAATCCCATGAAATACCTAGAGGATATGACGATATACAATGAAATAATGCAGAGGAATAAAGTATATCAATTCCTATCAGGAATACATGATACATATGACCAAGATCGGCGGAGCATTCTAAACAAGACACCCTTACCAACAGTTGAAGAGGCGTATAGCATAATTCGGAGGGAGATCGCGAGGAGAATAATTCTTGGGACAGAGGAGCCGTCAAAGCAAGCACAAGGAATTGGCAATGGTTTTGCCACTCAATCAAGGCGTGGAAAACCACAGAGGAAGGAGGATGACAGAGCACACTTACGTTGTAGCCACTGTGGGGGAAGGAGGCACATGAAAGAGGGCTGCTTCGAATTGATATGCTATCCCGAGTGATGGAACGAGATGCAAGTTAGGAAGGTCGGAGCAAAGGCCGGAAAATCTCCGGCTTCTGACAAGAAATTAGAGCGACAGAGAGACCAAGATCAAAAGGGAAAAAAACTTAACATACTCGGAGCACAAGAATCAAGCACCGGCGAAACAAGAAGGCCCATTGGGGAGAGCAGCGATCTGCTAATCAAGGGAGACAATATGGGAGACAGTGAAGGTAAGTTGCGGGGTAAGAGAGAAGGGAGGAGTAAACCCTAAAACTTCCCTAACCTACCCAACTAATTTAAAGGCGTGCCTCAACCCACCCAAGTACACGAATGACCCGAAGCCTTGGGCATTGACCCAAAACACGAGAAAAAAATGGTTTGCGTGAGTAACCCAAAGAAATGGCCTTTGACCCAAATCACGAGAGAGAACCCGGTTTGTGAAACAAAAATCGGAGAGAGTCACCTAACCCGGGGATATAAAAATTGGGTATTGGACTGCGGTGCTACTGACACAATGACATATGACCCGAGCAACTTCTTTCTCTCTCTGTTCCCAAAAAACACCTTATACAAACTGCGAATGGGGAATATGTTCGGATGGAGAAAGCCGGGTCTATTGAAATTTTCCCGAACCTTATATTAGAAAACTGTCTCCTTCTTCCAAACTTATCTCATAAATTACTTTCTGTTAGCCAGTTAACTAAAAAACATAATTGCAATGTTCTAATTAAATTTGATGTTTATTTGATTCAGGACCTTCAGACGAGAACGACTATTGGACATGGTACTGAAAAGGATGACCTCTATTACTTGGATGAGGTGTCTCAACAGGGTAACTCATCGCTTGCTCACGGGTCAATAGAACAACAACTCTGGATGTGGCATCGTCGTCTAGGTCATCCATCCCTAGGGTATTTAGAACATTTTTTTCCATCTCTTAGACGGTCAAAAATAAAATAAAAGTTGAAGCATGTGTTTTAGCTAAAAGTCATAAACAATTATATTCTTATAGTACAAATCGTAGGGAAAAAACCATTTAGGTTAATTCACTCTGATGTTTGGGCCCGACGCCAAATTCTAAAACTCATGGTTTGGCATATTTTATCTTGTTTATTGATGATTGCACGCGCATGAGTTGAGTTTACTTTATGAAAAACAAATCTGAAGTATTTAATATATTCACCGATTTTTACAATATGTTTTATACTCAATATCAGTCTAAAATTAGGATACTTAGATCTGATAATGGTGGGGAATATATGAACCTGAACATGAAACAATTTTTTTCTACCCATGGCCTGATTCACCAAACCACCTGCCTGACACTCCACAACAAAATGAAGTTGCGGAACGAAAAACCGAACCCTACTCGAAATGACTAGGGCAATGATGTTTGAATCAAGAGTCCTCACCCATTCTCCACAGCAAACTACATGACAAATCACCTACCTACAAGAAGCCTAAACTACCAAACACCCTTGGATACACTCCACACCTTTTTCTCACCACCCCCCACCCATTCTCTTCCCCCTAGAACCTTTGGTTGCACTGTTTATGTACATCTCCCTTCCCAAAGTCGGACCAAGCTCCAAGCCCGGGCTGTCCGATGTGTCTTTGTGGGGACGGGATACATAAAAAGGGTTATAGATGCCTCGATCCTGTCTCAAACCATATGTTTACTACGATGGATTGTGACTTCTTTGAGAACACCTATTTCATACCCACCTTAGATGTTAGGGGGAGTCTAAGTTGGCTCGTCCATCCAAGAGGAGTTGTCACAAACCCAAAAGAGCAGGTAGGCAATACCGCCGAGACTGCCCATACAAGAGTATAGGTGCCTTCTCAGACTTTGCCCGTGCCTGTCAAGTCTGAAGATCTTGAACAAGCGGTAAACATAGAAAGTAATTGTAATCTTGTATCCACTAACCATGCCATACAGATAGTGATACAGAAGTCTCACGAAGGAATGAGGAATCAAGGTACAGGTTACCTCAAAGAAGTACAAGGGGGATTCCCCCTAGAAGATATGATCCATACTATGAGGCACAAAGATCAAGATACCCGATTGAACATTCTCTTGAAAATCTATCTGAAGCTGCCATAGCCTTTAACACTAGCTGATTCTCAGACACCATCCCAAAATCGGTTGAAGAAGTTCTCAGAAATGAACTATGGAAAGTAGCCATGGAAGAAGAAATTAAAGCACTAGAAAAGAATGAAACTTGGCGCAAATGCCAAGTTCCACAAGGGAAGAAGAAAGTAGGTTGCAAATGGGTATTCACCATCAAATATAGGGCCGATGGAAGTATTGAAAGGTATAAAGCACGACTTGTGGCAAAAGGATACACCCAGGTGTATGACAATGACTATTCTGAGACTTTCTCACCTGTAGCAAAAATTGACACTATCAGGTATTATTCTCAGTAGCAGCAGCAAACAAGGATTGACAACTACACCAGTTTAATGTAAAGAATGCGTTCCTGCATGGAGAAGCAACTGAAGAAGTGTATATGGAACCTCCCCCGGGTTTTTCAGGAGAATATCTGAAAGGAGAAGGGTGCAAACTCAAGAAGGCATTGTATGGATTGGAACAATCCCCGAGAGCATGTTTTGGGAGATTCACTATGGCTATGAAGAGGTTTGGATATAGGCATAGCAATTCAGATCATACACTATTCCTTAAAAAAAGAAATGATCTGATTACTTGTCTTATTATCTATGTCGATGACATGATCATTACTGGGAATTATGAAGAAGAAATTCAACTATTGAAGGAAAATCTGTCACAAGAATTTGAAATAAAGGATCTAGGAAATCTCAAGTATTTCCTTGGGATTGAGGTTCTAAGATCAAAAAAGGGAATCTTTATATCTCAAAAGAAGCATATCCTAGATTTTCTGACAGAGGTTGGTATGATAGATTGCAAATCAGCCGAAACACCGATGATGGTCAACCATGGACTAAAAATTGAAGAGGCTGCAGATATAGTGGATCAGGGAAAGTATCAGAAGCTTGTAGGAAAACTCATCTATCTATCACATACTCAACCTGATATTTCATATGCAGTTTGAGTTGTGAGTAGATTCATGCATAAACCTGAAGCGCAACACATGGATGCAGTCTACAGATACTTGAAGGGAACACCAAGAAATGGAGTTATGTTCAGGAGAAACGGTCACTTGAAACTGCAAGCTGTACTGATGCTGATTGGCAGGTGAATCGAGATAGTAGAAAATCTACTTTAGGGTATTTCACTCTTATTGGAGAAAATCTTGTAACATGGAGGATTAAAAAGCAGATCGTTGTTGCAATGTCTAGTGCTGAGGCAGAATTCCGGGGAATTGCTAAAGGAATAACAGAGGTACTCTAGCTTCGGAAGCTTCTTACTGAACTTGGATTCTCTCGAGAAGCGAGTTGTGAGTTTTTTTGTGATAACAAAGCAGTATTTAGTATTTTAGAAAATCCAGTCTAGCATGATCGAACTAAGCATGTTGAAGTAGATAGACACTTCATCAAAGATAATTTAGAAGCGGGTGTGATTAGTCTTCTGTTTGTACGCTCGGGTGACCAAATGGCCGATATTCTAACAAAGGCAGTTGGAACAAGAATGTTTGAAAGTATGCTATGCAAGTTAGGTGTTGAAGACCCCACAACTAACTTGAGGGGGAGTGTAGAAAGATCAGATTATAGAAAGATTAGATTACAAGATCAAAGTTGTTACAAAGATAAGATTACAAAAAGATAGAAGTAAGATAGGATAGAATTAACAAAATATAATGTTTAGCAGTAGGTCAGTAGATTCTATCCTCTTGAAACCAAGGAGAAGAGGTTAGGCACAGCAGTATATAAAGCACCGCATTGTAACATAACAAAAACAACGAAATACAAAAAACAATTCTCATATTATAAACTTCTATACTGTCTGTTTTAATTTTACAGTTTAGAGAAGTTAAGGCCAGAGAAGGAGCTTCAGCGTGCGAAAGCCGATATTAACCGCTCTAAGAAGAAAATTAGGGATTTATTTCAGCGACTTGATTCGATGATTTCTGAAGGGAAATTCCCAGAATCATTATATGATTCTGAAGGTCTCATTGATAGTGAGGATGTAAGAAGATCAAAACCCTTGTGTTAATATTTATTTCATTATTATTTCTTTGTTGGAGATGTTTTGTTTGAAAAGTCGTTCCTTAATTGTTTTTATTATTTTCCTATGACAGATATTTTGTGCCAAGTGTGGGTCCAAAGATTTAACCACAGGCAATGACATTATTCTCTGTGATGGTATCTGTGAACGTGGATTCCACCAGTACTGTTTAGATCCACCATTGCTTACTGAAGAAAGTAAGATCTCATCGCTTCATTGATAGTCCTGGCTCTCAGTTTTTTTCTTTTTTGAAATGATTCTCAAAGTATGTTTTCATATTCGGGTGCTGCTCTGTCCAGTTCCACCTGGTGATGAGGGCTGGCTATGTCCGGCTTGTGATTGCAAACTAGACTGTGTTGATTTGCTTAATGATTCCCATGAAACAAGGCTTGCAATTGAGGACAGCTGGGAGGTATTACTAGGCATTTTTTTTATTTGACAGTTTTTTTTCTTCTTTTGCTTCCTTCTAAGAGTGATTCATTCCTGTAGAAAGTTTTTCCAGAAGCAGTGGCAGCAATGGCTAACAATGAGCTGGATGATATAATGGGACTCCCTTCAGATGATTCAGAGGATAACGAATACAACCCAGATAGCACAGATGATGATGCCAATGAGTCAACTGCTAAGTCTGATTCAGATGAGTCTCACCCTTTAGAGTTCTCTTCTGCTTCAGAAGATCTGGGTGCCATACGTGGGGTTGAGCAAAATCTTGAGCTTCCTTCTGATGATTCAGAAGATGATGATTTTGATCCTGGTGCCAAAAATGTTAATAAAGAGGGGGTTGAACTTGAAAATTCAAGTTCAGATTTTACTTCTGCTTCTGAGGATCTTGGTGTAGTGATTGGTGATGATGTGATTTCAGGCATCAATGAGCCGCCTCTACCTTTAGATCCGGAGCAAGATTTTGGTGAATCTCTACCTCCTGCTAGTAAAAGGTCTGTAGAAAGGTTGGACTACAAGAAGATCTATGATGTAAGTATTACCCTCTGGAATACATATATGACTGCTGTTTTTCTATGTTTTCCTTTATTTTTGGTATGATTAACCTAGTCAACATATAATGGGCTAACAGAATGACAGTTATCCTGCCATTAAACTAGAGTTGAGATTCATCATGTCTTTTTTGAGGTTGGCTTTTGGAGGAGTTAGTTTTTGAGTTATGTGACTGGAAGTTTTTTAAGTGGATCCTCTATGGTTTGAACTGCCGATGAACTAACTTTAATTTATATATTTTGGAAGTCTTTGTTTCAGTAGGAGGTCTACAGTTTTATTATGTATAAATAGTAAAATTGTGCTATCACTTGGATCAGGGCTTAGTAGTCTATAATCCATGCTCTGGTTCTCTAATTATATATTTTTATGTCAATTTTCCTGAGTTTTGTTGCGTTTCTATTTATTCATATGTTTGAAGCTCAGGAGGCTTATTTTCTATTTTTTTTTTTTTTGGGTTTTTGCTTGTTTGAGAACATGTACGAAGTATAATAAAACCTTAATCATGTTGATCAAAAGATTATTGCTCTTAACTCATCATTCTCCTGAGTGTTTTTCTGTATCTATGTCAGCTTGTCTGTAAGCGAGGGTGAGGGAGTGCCTATCAGCGGTATGTGATGTTTAAGATATCTTGTGTTGTCTTTGAAAATAATGGCAAAGCCATATTGTACCCTTTGCTGAGTGTGTCACCTTTTGGAAGTCACACTTGAGATATCAATAATCCTTTTATGTGGCAGCAAGTTATCATTTATAGTTACTGTTAAGTTCTGATTCCTTTCTTCCTTTGGGGTCTAAAATGAATGAAAGTTCTACTTCTAATGATTGTGTTTGTCAACATGATGTGTTGTTCATTAAGGAAACGTATGGAAATGCTGCTTCGGATTCAAGTGAAGATGAAGAATGGACGGGTGTGGCTGGAATAAGGAAAAGGAAAACTAGTGCCGAAAAAGATGTTTCGGTTCCAAGTTTGGGAGCCTCAGCTTCTACTGATGGCACCTCTGGCGCTGGTAATCGTCGGAGAAGAGGTCGGCCGAAGGCCAACCCTCAAGTTCCAAATGGGTCACCAGCTCCACTGCAAGAAAGCCCTCAGAAAAAGGGTCCTGGAGGCAGTAGTAGAAAACGACCGCCATATAATAGACTTGGAGAAGCAGTGACTAAGGTATGATGAAATGCAATTATATTATTGTAAGTGGGGATAGAATGGTATTTTCAGTGGGTGAGTTGTGTAATTGCTGATTTAAATGGGTATTCGTATCCTATTTTTGTTCATGGATAGATAAATCTGGAGAAAGTTATATAGAAACTTCTTTATTAGGAGTGAAGGCTGGGTGTAAGTGGAGTCCAACTTTGTTTCATGTTCCTCTTAACTTTTTTTTGTTGCTGTGGACATTTCTGTTTGCTTTCTGAATTCTAGATGTAGAGTGGCTGAGGTATTAGAACTAGAAGACATTGGGATTTGGAATTTCACTGTGGATCACATTTTTGGATCTGTGGGAAGTAGATTACCAGTCCACATTTTACAGCAACTGAAAGGTTGTTAACTTTGATGATCTGGACTAATCACTTTTTTTTTTTTAATTATGAATTTATGATCAATCAGGATGTCTTTGGCATTTGGTTATCATTTCTTGTTTTAACTCAAAATGGTATGATTTGTGCAGAGACTCTATCAATCATTCAAGGAAAATCAGTATCCTGATCGCCAAGAAAAAGAGAAGTTGGCAAATGAAGTTGGTCTCACTCTTCACCGGGTTGGTGGAATCCCTTTACTATAACTGAAAATAATAATTTCTGTTATATGCTCGTCTCCATTCTTACCATGGTTTTTTGTGCAGGTGGACAAATGGTTTGGCAATGCTCGTTGGAGCTTACATCACCATCCATCACGTGTAGAAACAAGTATGATCCGAGCTATATCACATAGCAGTACACGTACACATAGTGTTGCTTGCAATGAAGGAGATAGTGCTTTGGCTGATACTAGTGCTGCTGTCCCTGAGTGTGGTAGCACAGATACCAGTAAATTGGACTTGACCAGTGATAAGATGAGTATAGAAGGCAATCAGTCAATGCTTGAGACCTCAAATACCAAGAACTCAAAAGAGGGTAATCAAGCTAACCCACTTGAAATCCCCGAAGCATCACAAGGTAAAGTGCAGAGGAAAAAAAGGAAATTCAGTGCCTGAAATATCTCATCATCTGGGAAACCAAACAAAATTTCCATGGCTAAGCCATCATTCTACAGATTATCTCTATGAAGATTCACGATAACTGATGAGTATGATTCTGATCGTCTAGAAAATTTTAGTCCTTTCAGCAGATTGGATTTTGTGAAGATTGAAGAGTATCATCCCTCTCGGCAATGCTGTACACAGTATCTCCTTTGTGATTGTCAGGAATTTGAATCAGGGAGACGTAACTAGTTTAGATGACATATGCCTAGGGTGTGTAGCTGGAAGTAATGACTCATCTCTCTTTCTTTACCCATGCAGTGTAGGCAAGCGAAATCTGATGTTCGAGTTACCTGTTCCTCTGATCCTTCGCTGAACATCTCAATCTAGTGGCTTGCATGTATGTGCAATTCTTCTCTTTTCGATGGATGAGAAGCCATGTGTCTTGAATTTGATTCTTGATGCAGTTAGTTTAGAGTAGAGCCAACCTTGTAATGTTGTAACTAATGCAAATATTGACACACTGAGAGAACAAAAGTTCCTGTGTGTGTATACTGAGATTCCAGTAAAGAATAGTCACTCCAATTTTGGTAAGACTCATTTTTGTATTATAAAGGAGCTAATTCACTAATTGTTCTTCAGAAAATATAGATAAATTATGTATCTGACCCAGTGCAAGTGCTTTTGTTTGTGATCCTTACATATGATCAACATTTCAGTGATGCATTCATTTCCTTTGTAAACGTAGAAACTTAACAATGAGCTCCTTTCTTCCTATTGATGTTTTGCTCATTAGGTTGGAAATTATACATTTGCTATTATGCCATATACTGTTTTGCAAAGCTCTTATGTTTCAAATGTAGTTTGGTACATTAATGATGGTACATTACTTAGTCTGTTGTGATTGTGAACCTGTGAGTGTTAACTATCATTGCCTTCTTATACATTATACAAGGACATGGAGTGCACAGTGATGCCCTTTTAACTTGGATCTTATTCTAGCTAAACTAGTTATTCTTCTTCAAAGTGACCCGGGAAGGTCCTTGACTGACTCCCAAGCTAAATTCCTACTCTACCCTAGTTGACCTTCAGTTGATTCATCTTAAGATATACTGGTTAGTTACTTTTCTAGAGAAGGTATTGGCAATTCACAAAAATAAAGAACAGCTAGGATTTATTACGGAGCTTGTGGCAACAGAATCTAAACATATAGCGCAGCTGCATGAAGCGAAAGCTTCTTCCTGAAATCCATTGGTCTTAGCTCCTTTAGATGTAAAAGATGTCAGTGACTCCGTTAAGTCTTCAATAATTGGACCTTGCACCCGGGTGCACAATGCTTATTGTGTACCCGATGAACATTTTGTACAAAGCAATGAATATTGTAAGTTTCAAAATTTCCCCCCACTAAGCGCAATGATTACGGTTGAATTTCCCACGCAACATGACTTTTTCGATTTCCCACGTAACACGTTCCCCATTACTCAGTAATAATTTTTTTTTGCCTGTAATTAATAGAATTTTTTATTTTATGTATATTCGTTACTAATGTTCATTAAAGATAAGTTAAATGTTCATTACAATTGAGTATATTGTTCATTATATTTATATGTAATGTTCATTATATGTGAAGTTTATTACGTAATTTTCAGTGCCTTTGAACGTGATGTTCATTGCCTTTGAACGTGATGTTCATTGCCTTTGAACATGATGTTCATTGCAAATGAATGTAATGCTCATTGCCTTTGAACGTAATGTTCATTGCATTTGAACGTAATGTTCATTGCCTTTGAAAGTAATGTTCAATGTTCATTTTAATAAATATGTGTATAGTGCATGTACATTCCCAATTCAAAAGTTCAGATTTAAAAATAATATTACAAAGTTCTCTATGCGTATCTTTTTCCAATGCGCAAATTACAAAGCACTAATGATGATTTCACCTGGAAAATAATGAATATTACACATTCCAATATTCATTGCCTTATAAAAAGTGTTCATTCTGTTCAATTCGTGTAAAATATGTTAATGTTCATTGCCTTTGTACATAATGTTCATTCAAGTTGTATATAATGTTCATTTTCGCAATACTTTCTTCACGAATGTTCCATGTTCATTTTGATAATAACTAATGTTCATTGTTATAATACTTAATGTTCATTCGCATAATATATAATGTTCATTACAGAACTACATATTGTTCATTTTAATAGTTGTGTACAGTATGTGTTCATTTTAATAATAACTAATGTTCATTATTATAACCTTAATGTTCACTTTATTAATATTGAATGTTCATTACATAAATACAGAATGTCTACTATTTCCAATGCAAAAAGTTCATATCTATCTTGATTTATTATGTTCTTTGTTATAATACGTAATGTTCATTGGCATAATATATAATGTTCATTTTAGATAGACATAATGTTCATTTTTATTGTTTGTATACAATACGTGTACAATTCCCAATGCAAAACGTTCAGATTTTTAAAAAAATAGTGCTACATGTACCCAATGCAGGAATAGTTAAGTTTTTCTCAATTACAAAGTCACTTACATGGTAATAATGAAAATTGAACATGCCAATGCTCATTGTGTTATAAAAGAATGTTCATTCTGTTCAGTTTGTGTGATATTGCTTGCGTTTTATGTTATGAATCATAAAATGGGAAAGTTTTGTCGACCTTTGTTCAATTGCAATTCAGTTGAACGGATTCTATATATAGAATATATGTATGTATTTATGTATGTATTAATAAGTTGTAATATCACATAGCTTTCCTTTCCCAATATATTTGTGACTCTCATCACTTGCTTAAAATGTCTATTTTCCTGGAGCTTGACAGTTGTTAACAGTAATCCTTGTCTGGTATGCGTATTTTTATACTAGAAGTAAGGCTATTGCAGTATTGCTTGTTATGACTAAGGCATTTCCTTGTCAAGTTCTTTGGCTTCCTGATGTTAGTTGGTTGAAGACAAAGCAGTATTTATCAGATCACTCCGTCAGTAATATATACAAGTTCAGTATATTTATAATGAGAATGTTTCGGCCTATTGGGTTATTGATGTTTTAGGACAGAAATCTGTTCAAACTTGGTAGTTGCTGCCCCGTCCAAAAAAAAAAAAAAAAAAAAACTTGGTTGTTGCAGGAGTGGCAGACCTTCTGCTGGAAGAATCCTTTTGGTTTGTCAATGAACCTTCTTGGCTTTTTTCTTTTTTTGCTATGAAGAGATTGTTTTGTGTAAATTAATTCCAAAGGCAGAATAGATAAGCATTTTCTCCAGTAGAGTAAGTATGAAAAATATTGTAGACTACAGAAGAGAGTTCAAAGCTCATTAAATTTTTCCTTGGATTAACTTAAAAGTCTCTTAAATAATATCGTCTCACACTAATTTATTATGAGAGCTTTAAATAACCTTGAAGGATAGTCCTTAGCAATGGAAAAAGTTGCCTAAAGTTTCATAATGAGTTGTTTGACAGCGTACGTCTACTAAACATAAGATTCGCCAAGAGGGGTGGGGGAGTCCAGGAGTAGTTGGATATATATGAACATTGAGTTTTTGCAGCGTGGGACTAGTTAAACTTAAATATTACTGAATCCTTTACGTGTAGAACAATAGACGATGTTGAATACTCCTCTGCTCCTTAAAGATAGAGTTTTTTTAGTTAAAATAAAACAATATTTGAGTGACGGAGTCATATTAATTAGTATGCCCCTGTAAAGGGACGAAGATGAGTAGATTCCATCTTATATTTTAATCACCATATCTCAACCTTACTTTTTCTTCTTTAATCATAGATATAAGATGGCCTATGTTTCTGTCAGAAGGTGGCAAACTGATAATTACTTGTTATGGCATAGTTTGCACATGCATGACCGCACAACACTTCAGAAGAGATAATGACCCCTTACCCACTTTTAATGTTCCCGAAATCACATCTTGACCTCTAAATAAACAAAATATTTGTCTAGTTTGCGTAATTATTTAGTGCAAGTTAAAAGTTTATTGTCAGTTTTCTAGTTTACCTTTCACAACAAATACAGCAGCTGCCTCCAATTTGCTGCCTATTCAACAGTCCAGAAATTCACAAATCCAATATCATCTCATACTGCTCAGTGCTCCCAGCAAACAACGGGTTAAAGCGAAGCGGACGGTATGTCATGGTCGGCATTGCCATCAGAGCTGGTGGTGTCCATCGTAGAACGGTTGGAGACAAGAACACACATTATGCAGTTCCGAGCAGTCTGCCGGAGTTGGCGTAGTTCGGTCCCATTCTCTATGCTCACCTCAAAAAACTACCTGTCTCCTCTCCTTCCTTACAAAGGTACGAGTCTTTCTTTAGTGTTGGTGGCAAATTCTGTATTTCTTCTGAGGTCAGCTGTGAATCATATGCACCAACCATGGTTGATCTCTATTGAGGAGCTCAACCCTGGTAAGCTCTAAGTCAGAGCACCCCTTTCTCGAGTTGTTGCCAATAAACATCTGCCCTTTGGTTCCCCACATACTTGGTATTGGTCTGATTTCCAGGACTTTAGCTAGATTCTATACCCTTCGAAGGGTGGATAGATCTCAAGATATGTTTTCTGAGAAGCGATTAACTGAATACGATAATAAGGTGGTTCTATTTGTGGATCCAATTTGTGAAACTTGTCCTACCATTGATGATTGTATTGTCATAGAGTTGTATGATCAGGCAGAGTATTTGTCTGTAACAAGGCTTGAAGATGGAGAAAAGAGGCAAGTATATTTCAAGGGGAGGGAATTTGATGATATAGTGAATTACAGAGGGAAGGTTTATGCAGTTGATTACGAAGGTAGAGTCTGTTCCATGGATCATCACTCGTTAAAGATGTCGAGTGTTAGTGAAGATCCTTTGCCTGGTGATTCGAGAAGCAATCACAAGAAACGTTTAGCTGTATCATGTGGAGAACTCTATTTAGTTCTGAGACGGTGTCAGATAGGTGATCATGATGCAGCCTTCAAGATTTTTAAGCTGAATGAGGAGCAGCAGAGATGGGATAAACTTGAAGGTGTAGGTGATGATAGGATACTGTTTGTGACTTTTGATGGGTGCTTCTTTGCCTTAGCTAAGGATTTTCCGGGATGGAAAGGTAATTGCATTGTATTCCGTAGAGGTAGTTTCCCCGAGTATTCTGGTATTAGGAACTTTGACAGTAAAATCTTCGACACTTGGAAACTCCATTTTGATGTGGCTATTTTTCAGTTAGAGGACGGTGACTGCAGGCCATTGGAAACTTATCCAGGATCTGCTGTCGTCTGGCCACATTAGCCAGGGAGTTGGACAGTTGAATGTTCATCCTCATGGTGCGATTAGCCCCGAGTTTTAAAACAGCTCTGAAAATTCCTGCTACACGGTTTATGCTTCATATTTTTTTAGATAAAGAGGGTCAGAGCTGGTAAAATCGAATGTGACACGAGGAAGACGGGAAAGAGGGAAGAGAAGATAATAAAAGACGAGGAAGTGGAAGAAGGAGATGAAGAAGAGGAAACACTATGAACCGTCAGTTAAATTTGCAGTATTGTTCCATTAACCATATGCTTCTGCTCATTTTTTAGGCAAGCCATATGTACAGCGAAAATTTCATGCTACTTAATGTAGTTCATGCTTATACTTATATTTGGATTAAGCAAAGGAGTCAATGTATCAGTAGATCTCTTGGAGGTGTATCATCTCGTTATACTTGTGATTTGTGAAATGTGATGTATGAGGAAGTTTGTTTGTGTTCACCACTACACACGGATGATTTCGGAAGCAATGCATATTGTCAGATTATTGATGTTAAGGATACAAGTTTTGGTTCAACATTTTCAATTGCAAAATCATCATGATCTTTGCTGGAAAGCATGCATTTCCTCCGGCCAGATTTAGTTGTCTAGTTCAACTATTCACATCACACTATCCGAAAAGGAAAACTTGGTTAGTATAGAGAACATAATAAGTTGTTAGTATTTCCGGAGCAAACCTTGACATCTCAATAAACTTAGCATAATACTCCGTCACAGTCATATCTCCCATTTCTAGGTTGCTGAACTCTTGGACTTTATGTTGTGATCCCGGTGCGTTTGCGGACTAAGTAGAGGAGCTAAATTTGTGGTTCTTTTATCTCCGTTCTATTTGATAGTTGAAGCATGCATCAAAGATACACCTCTAACATCATAGTGAGAACCTCGTCTTCAAAAACAAGTGATTTCAGTTTTCTCCCAGTGAAACAAACTCAGGAAAAACATGGGGAGAAAACCCTGCTGTGACAAGGAAGGACTGAAGAAAGGTCCTTGGACACCTCAGGAAGATCAGAAGCTTAGGAAAAAGATGGGGAGAAAACCCTGCTGTGACAAGGAAGGACTGAAGAAAGGTCCTTGGACACCTCAGAAAGATCAGGAGCTTAGTTTCCCGCCCTGAAGAATGCTAAGGTTCTCGACTTAGAAGTGCACTATATGCATCTGGCTTATCTCTCAGGATTCTACAATGTCCTATACTCTGTTTTTAGTCTTATCTTATCAAAGTAGTGACAAAAATTATCATTAGACGATTTTGCTATGATGATGAAAGTTTTGACAGAAGTTAATAGTTCAAGTGGTTAGAACTCTCTAATAGATTTGGAAAGTCGGAAGTTTTTTTGTTATTCTTTCTCTGTTTTTGTTCTCAGCAACTCCTGCTCAAGAACCCTACATTATTCAGAGTATAATTCTGTAAAGATGCATCGAGATTTATGCAGGAATATAATGTCAATCTAATTTCCCTCCTAAGATCACCAAGTTTCCGAATCACAATTGCCGTTGCTTCAAGAAAACAAATAAGAAATTGTTCAAACAGATACTTAGCTGCGCTCTATCATTAGCAGTCTTACACGCCTACGCCTACTGAACTTACAAAATTACTCTGAAGGACAAGAGGTGGGTTTGATCAACAAATCCTGATAGTTTTAGGCATTTTATATACAGGATGTGTACTGTCATCAGACTTTGGCGAATGCACGTTCTTTTCAGCACCTTCATCCTCAATGATATTGACGCTCGCATTCATCTATCCATTCGCTATAAATGTCTATAGGCTCGGTCAATCTTGTAACCTTTGTGTGATAGTATGCCAAGCAAAAGCCGCAAGAAGCAGTGCCTATCGAGTTCAACATATCAATCTCGCATTCGCCGCCACTTTCATTGCTGTAAAAGCGGTATCAAGTTTGTCCATCTTCTTCTTCGGGGCCAGCTTTGTCCGACTTGCGCTTCGGGGCCGGCTTTGTCCTAGACTTGCGCTTTCCCATTATAGGCTCCGCACCAAATTATTTCCAAAAATAAGCTTCTACAGATTCGAATAAAAATCACATTGATACCTCAGGCAACAATTTTGGGTCAACTTGAATTAGGCTGACCCAAATGCTATATGTGTATTTTTCAAAATTTGAAATAGACTAAGCAAAATCGTTGTTTGGTCTAATTAAAAAAATGTGTCAGCCCAATTCAATCAAAGCAAAATCGCTGTCTGTTTCACTTAACCAGAATCGCTGCTCCATGCATTAGTTTTCTTCCAAAACTCCAATAACTTATTTTTGGAAATATTTTGGATAGAGTGAAATAAGTTTTTTTAAAAATTGATCCAAAACCCAAGACAACATCCTCCATGCGGAAAGTCTGCAAGACATGGCAATTATCAACCCTTCTCGATCTGCTCACAACAAGGGAACTGAACATCTTTTCTCATCTTTTCCTCTGCTATGAGACGTCCTCGCTTCCCAAAATGATCATGCAACTTCAGTCTTCCTCCTGCAATCAACTCTCAACCCCAAACTCTCGCCATTTTCACCGTCAGTCGAGGAGTTCATCCCTTATGAAAAATGCTGATCCCCTTTCAAAAATTGAACTTGTCTCGTTTTATGCGGATGACGGTAGCGGTAATTACATATTTTACTCGAAAACAAGTACAAGGGATCCCTACCCTGGAAAGGTGGTATTGTTTGGGGATCCAAAAAGTAAAGGCTGCCACTACAATTATATTTGATAGACTATATCTCATTCCAAAATATAGGAACAAAATCCAACAAACCCACTAAAAATGGTGAGAATGCATTAACATTATTTCCTGATAGCACAATTTCACCAAAAAATAGAATTGTGGAATATATAAAAATAGAATACAATTACGCGATTGTTCGCTTCGGTAAGGTCTGTTCCTTGGGGTATCATTCTTCAAAGATGTAGCGTACGTGTAGCTTAAGACTCATTTTCTGCAGATGCAAGACCCAAAAGCAAAATATACTTAGCGGCGTCGAGTGATGATCGAACCCTTCTTACTGTGGAAGACTCGGGGTTTCGCCTTTAAGGTTTATAAGCTGAATGAGGAGGAGGAGCAGTGTGATTATGTCGAAGGTATCGTTGATGATATATAGTCATATAGGATATTGTTTCTCGATCTCTGTTGATTGCTGCTTCTTTGCTGAGCTAAGGATTTTCCTGGGTGGAAAGGGAATACTATTGTATTCCCTAGAGGCAGCCTTAGCTTCGTACATATATCTCTTGATCACATGATATTCAACTCGTCCTACGTACGTACTTTTATCATCAGCATGATGCTGCTGTTTTTTTCTTCGAAAGTGGTGGAATTAATGTTTCCCTGCATTTTATCTCGTGCAGGCTATTCTGACATGGTGAGGCTCCCTCCATCGCGGCTCTAGCTAGTTTGTTGGTGAATGACTTATTCAAAGTTAGTTGTTATTATTTAGCTAAGGTTGTTAGTTAGCAATAGCTTAGCATGCTAATAAAGTTGCTAAGTGGTTGTTACTGGGTTAGTAACTTTATGCATTTGAATATAACTTTATATATTACGTACATGAAAAATATATAGTATATATGTCACTTATGTGAAATGTAAAATATATAAATTCCACATAACTCACATGTATATTATGTACATTTTTCATATACGTGATGTACATTTTTTTGAATCGGGTGCACCTTTAATTTGCGTAGTCCAAAAGGCTAGGTGTAGCTTCTCCTTGACATCGATGGCTGGGCTTGTGTTTACGTCAATTAGTTTGAAATTATACAATCATGACAATGAAAATCTTTAGTGTGGAACAAACAAAATATGGCATTATCAAGATTTTACCTTTTTTTTTATGAAGTACCCTATCTTTCTACTAAATTTGTTATATTTGACTTTTAAGGTATTCAAGACACGACTTTAAACGTTTTTATTTTCAAATCAAAAAGGCGAAAATTATGAAAACTTGATATTCTAAAAAGTTACATCGATATACATCTAATAAGATCTCATTTGAAATTATTATATTTTTATAACATAATGAGAATTTTTTGTCAAAATTTTTCGAATTTTGACACTTAATATGAAAATGTTGTAAACTTATTGGGACGGAGGAAATATAATTTAAGTATGTATGAGCCCTAGTTAGAGATGGCTAGTGGGCCGGTTCAGCCCGGCCCAACCCCAGCCCGGCTCGAACCGGGCCAAGCCCGGTTCGGCTCGTCCTCAGAGTGGGCTGAATACGAATCCCCATTTTCCAACTCTAACTCGTTTTGATTCGGTTCGCGAAAAAAATCGGTTCGACCCACTATTTGATTCGATTCGGCCCGTTTATTAGGCCTGGCCCGTTGATTCGCCAACTTTGACCGTTGCTTACTAGCCGTTATTTGACCGTTGCTATTGCCCCTGTATAAACTGATCAATTCGGTTTCCATACTCACTAAAAACTCTCTTAATATTTCAATCTTTCAATCTCTCAATTATTACTAATTATAATTAGCTTAATTATTAGTACTAATCTTCTTCTTAATTACTCTCTTAATCTTCATTAGTTATCTTAATTAGTTGGTTTATTATTCTTAATTTAGTTGTTTATTACTACAATTCCTAAGAGAAAATGGATTGAAGAGGTAGATTCAGTGTAAGCAGTTCTTTTGATGATACTACAGAGTTTGCTCAAAACTTGGAGCAACAACTTTTCGATACTCTGGGTACTCAAATTCCTCAAATTCCTGAAACTCCAATTTCGTGGATGTGTCTTCCTTCTTCTACTCCACAAGGTAACTCTTAAACTTCTAATTAATGAATGTTAGCTTATTTGATTATGTTAGATTGAGTTCTTGATGTTTAATTAGTTGATAATGTTGAAGTTGAATTGATTAGGTTAGTTAGATTACTTAGTTATGCTAGATTAGTTGATAATGTTAAAGTTAAATTGATTAGTAGTGTTTGATTAGTTAAATTACTTGATTATGATATATTTGGTTTATTATGTTGATTAATTAGTTAATTAACTTATGAAGGTGATGGTGATGAAGGAGTACCTGAGTCTACTCAATGTAGAAAGAAACCTTTCAAAGTATGGCCATATTTTGAGAAGGTCATAATGATTTCAAAGGGAAGAAATTCATGTGCTATTGCTTGTTATGCAAGCAATTAGGAAAGAATCCAATAGCCGCTTATTCATGGAAGACCGGTTATGAGACGGGGACCTTATCCCGTCAGTTGACCGGAGTACACGGAATAAACCTCGATGCAACTGAATCCGCAGGAACAGCTGAATCTTCAACTCAGACACAACTACAACTACACGGGTATATGGGTTCCATGCCCAGAGGAGGTATGCCTTTTATGTATAATCAAGATAAAATGATTGATGAAATGACTAATTTTGTCATTGCTGATGAATTACCTTTTAGCTATGGTGAGAGTCTAAATTTTGAACATTTCACTAGAACCACTTTACAACCTGCTTATAGACGTGTCCCTAGGAACACACTTAAACGCCATACCCAAACTGCTTATTATAAATATAAAAGTAGTTTAATAGAAATGTTTCGCACTTTTAATGGTCGTATTAGCCTAACTAGTGATACATGGACCTCTTGTTTTGGTGAACCTTTTCTTTGTGTAACCGCCCATTGGATTGATGATGAGTGGTATATTAAAAAATGAATCATTTGTTTTCAAGCTATGGAGGAGAGACATACATGGTACAACCTTAAGGTAAGGATAATAGACTGTCTTAAAACCTTTCATTTACTTGATAAAGTTTTTTCCCTTTCATTAGATAATGCTTCAGTGAATACAAAATGTATAGATTATTTGATATCCGAACCAAGCTTACAGTTGATAAACAGTAGAGCTATTACATGTTCGTTGTTGCGCACATATTATGAACCTCTCGGTTCAAGAAGGTTTATCTGAGTTAACTGACTTGCTTAACCCTATTAGGAGTGTAATTAAATGGATTAGGATTACAGCCTCGGTTAGGAGGAAGTACATGGCCTTGTCTAAGGAAAGAGACCTTAAGAAGAGACAATGAAGTCTAGATACATCGACCCGTTGGAACTCCACATATAAATTGTTAAAAGACGCCATTAAATATCGTGAGGTTTTGTCCATTATTTATAATGAAACCCGAGCGACTCCCGATGAACTTATAGGTGATTTCCATAGGAATACCGCAATTTACATCCGTGACATTTTAGCAGCTTTTGACCATTCAACCAAAATTTTCTCTTATGTTTACGACCCTAACATTCATTTAGTTATATTAGAGTGTGTTACCGTAGTTAGCACTCTTACCGAGCATTTCAACATCGTTCAAATTAGTGATGTAATTACTAGTATGCTAAGTAAATGGTATAACTACTTTAGTGAATTTTCCATCATATACGGTATAACTTCTATTCTTGATCCCGGGGTCAAGACTGTAGGTTTAGAAAACTGTTTAGAATTTTATTATAATGCTTTAAGTTTATAATACGATGTCAATGCATATATAGAAAACTGTAAAAATGTTTTATCTAGTTTATATGATCATTATGCTTCTGTTTATGCACCGTCCGAAAATGTATCGTCTTCTAGTGGAAATTCCGCTACGTGCTGGCAGCCAATACTTGGTAGAATTTTAAAAAAATCAAAAACATCTTCTTCTTCTTCTTCTTCTTCACTTTATAATATTAATGAATATCTTTCTTACCAACATGAAACTGATGCTAATTTTTCAATTATTAAGTGGTAGCGCGATCACGAACGGCAATTTCCCATTTTGGCGAGAATTATAAAGGATATCCTTGCAATTCCCGCCTCCTCTATTGCTTCCGAGTCTGCTTTTAGTGCAGGTAGACGTGTTCTTGACGAGAAGAGATCCTGCTTATCTCCCGAAAGTATAGAAATATGCGTTTGTAAGAAAGATTGAGATCAGGCGGAGCGTAGGACCCAAGGATTAAGGGAGGAGGACAACGACAAAGACGATCCTTGGATGATGATGGACACAAGCGAATCAAGCTATAAACCCACAAGTGTAATTAGGCTAAGCACAACCACACAAGCACCCCTACAGGTACGTAATAGAACTACGTGGGCTTTAATTCCTTTGGGATACGTAGGCAACTTAATTTTGAAAATCAATATTTAATTATTTAATTAAATTTTGATTTTCTAAATTAAGTGCAAGCCCTTTCTTCTTACCCAACCCCCAAAACATTTTTAATTAAATTTTGATTTTCTAAAAAGTGAAATAAGAAATATGATTTTAGTTTACTTATTTTAGTTTACTTATTTTAGTATATGAAATATGAAATAAGAAATATGAAATATGAAATTATGATTTTAGTTTACTTATTTTAGTATATGAAATATGAAGTATGAAATTAAATTTGAAATATAAAATATGAAATATAAAATATACTTTATTTGATTTTCTAAAAAGTGAATTAGTTCATTTATTTGAAATATTTTAGATTTTCAAATACGTAAATATGAAATTAGGTAAATATACGTAATTAGTTTAATAATACTTAATTAAGAAAACAAAAAAAAAATAAAAAAATGACGTAATTCGGTTCAATTCGTTTCATGATTCGGTTCGATTCGGTCATGATTTGGTTCGATTCGGTCTTGATTCAGCTCGATTCGGTCACGATTCGGTTATTGATTCGATTCGTGATTCAGTTTGATTCGGTTCGTGATTCGTTTTCGATTCGGTATCGAATAAAAAAACCCCAAACCCAGCCCGGTTCGGACCAGCCCGCCCCTCAGACCGGTCTAAATCTGGTCCCCTCCCCCTGGCCCGGCCCGGTGCCAGGCCCAACCCAACCCAACCCAACCCGCCCGGACCGGCCCCTTGGCCACCCCTAGCCCTAGTGGCTTTGGCAATTAACTTGAAAATCACGAATGAAAATAACCCAAAAAATTATAACATAACACTTTTCGAATTATGAAGAATTCAGTTCTCTAAATGTTTTCTAACCTTATGAGTGGTTAGAAGCGTGGTAAAAAAAACATTAAAGAATTACTTTAGAGGCGATTTACTAGAGATACCAATAGTCTTCTCCTTGCAAACTCTATTTGACAAATAAAATATATACGACGACTATTATGAGCATCTTATGAAGCTTGTGACAAATAAATAAATCAAAAGTATAATACTTCAAACAGCCATGGAAGTTCAATGTTCAATCCTAACTATCGAAGGTTATAACTTTTGATTAATTAATACTTTAGGATTATGATCTATCACTTGAAAGAACATCAAATTCTACATATCTTCGATTTTGATCTTAATGCCTGGCCTAGAGAATCAACTTAAGGAGACTTTTCTAATTCATACCTGATATAAATTATATTAGAATATTGAGAGGTGTTGTTATATCAGATATGACTATTATTATATCAGATATAGATATATAGAAGATATAAAAATATAAAAATACTCATATCATATATATATATATTATGATATTAGATATAAAAAAAAAATTATAAAAATATCCTTAATATATTTATATCTAGAAGTGGCCACTAGGCCGGTTCAGCCTGACCCAGCCCAACACGAACCGCATATGAATCAGGCCAAGCCCGGTTTGTCCCGTAAAAAATATGGGCTGAATCCAAATCCAAATTCCTTAACCCTAACCTTATTCAATTTGGTTTGAGAAAAAATTCGACTCAGCCCATGATTCCAACTTGATCGGCCCACTAAACCGGCCCGACCCTATTTGACCTGCCTAAATCTTCTAGTTTAATATTGTAAAATATAGTTTATTTAAATGCATTTTAGCTTATATAAATGTTAGATTAGTTGAACATAAATTAATTTATACGAATGTTAGTTTATTAGCATAAAGTTTAATTTATATAATGTTAGTTTATTTGAATATACTTTAGTTTAATTTCTATGAATCAATGAATGTTAGAGTTGAATATAGTTTAGTTTATAAGAATGTTAGTTTAGTTTATATGAATTAATGAATGTTAGTATAGTTAAATCAATGAATATTAATTTAGTTATATGAATGTTAGTTTAATTGAGTATAGTTTAGTTTATATAAATGTTAGTTTAGTTAAATATAGTTTATATGAATCAATGAATGTTAGTTTAGTTGAATTATATATAGTTTAGTTTATATGAATCAATGAATGTTAGTTTAGGTGAATATAGTTTAGTTTATATGAATTAATGAATGTTAATTTAGTTAAATATAGTTTAGTTACATAAATGTTAATTTAGTTTAATATAATTTAGTTAATATAAATCAATAAATGTTAGTTTAGTTCAATTATATATAGTTTAGTTCATATGAATGTTAGTTTCGTTGAATACAATTTAGTTTATATGAATTAGTGAATATTATTTTAGTTTAATATATTTAGTTGAACACAATTTAATTTATATAAATGTTAGTTTAGTTGAATATAGTTTAATTTAGATGAATAAATGAATTTTAGTTTGGTTGAATCTTAGTTTAATTGAATCTTAGCTTAGTTTATATTAATGTTAGTTTAAACTAAATTTAGTTGAACATAGTATGATTTATAAAAATCAATGAATGTTAGTTTAGTTGAATATAATTTAGGTTAATCATTATATAAATCAATAAATGTTCGTTTAGTTAAATATATTATAGTTTATATGAATAATGTAAGCTTAGTTGAATATAATTTAGTTATATGAATCAATGAATGTTAGTTTATTTTAATATAATTTAGTTTATATAAATCAAATATGATTATGTCTTTTTATGATTATATGTAATATATGTAGTGAAAAATAAAAATATCGACAAAAGAAATAAAAATGAATGTGATTAGTCGAATATAAAGTTTACAACGAATTTCTTCTAATTTCTAAATGTCATTATGTGAAATTCGATTTGATTCGGTTTGTGAATTCGATTCGATTCGTGAATTCTATTCGATTTGTGAATTCGGTTCGTGGTTCGGTTTTCGATTTAGTTCAACTCAATACTAATCTCATTTCCTGATCCCAACCCTAGCCTGGACCAGCACGATCCCTAGACCTGTCCGATCCTGATCCTTCCCCTCCCATTCTGGGTCAACCCGCTCGACCTGGCCCCGTGACGACCATCACTATTTATATCAATTATAAAGTAGGAATTTCTCCCAACTTAAGTATAAAATAGGTTACACTCATGACGTAATCATTGGCGAAGAAAATGAATGATGATTATTTCCCCAATTAGAGATATAAAGAGGCTCTAATTACCTATGATTTGTAGGAAAGTATCAAAAGAGTATCCGATCGGATCAAGAAAAATCAAGAAAAATCAAGCACAATAAGGAAGCAAATTACCCGAGATAGATTAAGGAAATAATCAGCCAAAAAACAACCATAATAGAAGATTCTAGGACGTAAAGCCATACAAGTATACAAACAATGTACGTTGTTCATCTTTCATACAAGAAATACTCATAAAATTCTTCATGGTATCAGAGCCGGACATTTAGGTCCTGTTTCATCACTTACCATGAAACTTACCTCAATAAAAAACGATGATGCTCAATCATCAACCACAAACTAACCTGAAAACTCAGCTACCATAGAGCAATTGTTGCAACCCATGAATTCATTCAAAAATCTTAAACAGCCAACCCATGAAATTATTCAAAAAACTTAGACACAATAACAACAATCCAAATATGCATCTAGCCCTAAGTGGGAGGAAGAGGCTCAATCATATCATAGCCCCACCCCCAACCACTCACGACCTAGAGTACGTAAAATGGAGCCAACAAGACTCGGTCATTATTTCATAGATTTTGGAAAACATTGAGCCAGATCTAGTGAATCAGTTCTTAATTGGATTACCCTACGGCATGAGACCTCTAGAGAGGCCTGGAATCCCTTTGATATGGGACCTCCGGAGAGGCCTTGAATTGCTGTCTAGCAGTGGTCGTGATGGTCTTTAGATCTTCGACCTCGACCAAAGCTAATGCATTAAAACAAGGTAGAGATTCGATCGAAGCATTCTATTTGGGAAATTGGTGGAAAGAAATATACGGGAGACTACCAAATCCCACGAAGTGCCCCGAGCACATAGCGATTTACAACGAGATAACACGCAGGAATAAAGTTTACCAATTTCTTGCCGGCTTAAATGAGACATTTGATAAAGATCGAAGGAACTTAGTCAATCGAGATACATTACCTTCCATTGAAGAAGCATATGCTACCATTAGAAGGGAAGCACGCCACAAGGGGACGCAGCCATGGAAGTTCAATGTACAATCCTAACTATCGAAGGTGATAACTTTTGATTTATTAATACTTTAAAGGATTATGATCTCTCATTTGAAATCAACATAATTCTACATATCACCGATTTTGCTCTTAAACCCTGGCCCAGAGAACCAACTCAAGTAGCTGATTATGTAGCTAAAAGACTTGGTGGTGAAGCCCTTAGTGTGTAAGGATGTTTGATAGTGATGTTTAAGGGGAGGGTATGTACGATTGATTGGAAAGCTAAGGTGGGATGTACATACTGCTTTGAAAATGGCAAGTTGGGGAGGTAATGGCCGTGGATGAGCCAATATTTAGGGGTTTAAGAAGGGGTAGGAGGAACCGTCTGGTTGTACCATATGATGAACTCTTTTTAGTTTTAAAATGCCCGAAGTACAGGGAATGTTGCAGTGATTTCAAGGTTTATAAGCTGAATGAGAATCAGAACAAATGCATGGAACTCAAAGAGCATACGTACACGGAGAGGTAACTGCCTTGTCTTTAATATCTATGCTTTCCCTGCTTATACCTTGGCTTGTGAAGCTGAACACGAACTTCTTCTTTGACTCCTAAGGGATCCACATTGGAGATTTCTGGTTTTTCACTTTGGGAGCGGTGAATATAAGACTAGCCTACAGTGCTGCAGCCTCAGACTTGGCTTTTATGGGATGCATGTTTCCACCCAATCAGTAAGTTGTAGGCTTAACTTTTATAATATGCTTCATACATACATGTTGCTATTTTCCTTGAATGAAAGGCTAGAAATCGAGGTTGATGCTCAGCTACCATTATCCTTTGTAGCTCTGGTTCTTTGTTAGTTTCTTCATCTTCATTGCTCATCATCAACTGCATTGTATCCTTATTTTTTACTACTTCTAGACTGATTGATGCACTAATATGTTTCTGTCTGGAACCTTGCTAATTACTTGAATCTTAATTTCATGTACATTCCGGTAACGTTTTATAGTCCTCTCAGATCATGTTACTAGCATGTTAGTGATGTTTATTCTAGGATAACATATCAGTGATCAGTTAAATCAATCTTTTGAAACTTTTGAAATCAAACAAGTGTGGATTGCATACTGCAAACATCCTTCAAAATGTTATAAAGAATACTCCAGTATAATCCAGTAAATGTGGGATTCTCCTGAAATATCTTATGCATGCTTATCGTCAAGCTATTTGTAATCTTGGTCATGCAGCTTAATATTAGACTGTTAAATAGTGTGTTCTACTGTATAATTTTAGTTTTGTCTAAAGGGGTTCTTCGAAGGGAAAACCAACACTGATTTGGATTGTGTGTTTGATTTTAGAAGACGATTTTTGGTATGGAGTTATGGACTAGGGCCCAATAGTAGGGAGCCTGCTAGCCTAATTTAACAAATCAAATTGAGCAACATGTATTTAAGCAATCTCATGCACTAGTGTGGACCATTGTTAAGAAACACACATTATTATATAAGAGTTTTTTTTTTTCTTAATGTAGATAGAGCCGTAAGTGACAAGACAACAACTGATATACACGGAATTTTATCCTAGATTTTGAATACCATCGTCCAAGATTATAACCAACTAAGTTAGTTGACATCTACTATTAGATAAGAGTTAATAGAGAGGCAAAACATATTTGTGAAAAGAACCACTTGGTATGGATTATGAGTTCATCATAACGTTCATATTACATACAATAATAACTAAATCAATCAATCCTGATACATATCTTATATGATTGGATAACAATTATGATTTGTTTCTATTAGTTTCACTCTAGCTTTCTAAGTAATCTGCATATGATTGGAGAATTAATTTGATTTGATTCCATTAGAAGCTACAGAGTAGTAACATTCCAAAATCATATCATATGATTGCAGCATACATTTTGATTTCTTTCCATCACATCCAAATATATTTCCCAAATCATAGTTATATGATAGCATCACATTTCATTTCTTTCCTTGATATCCAAATATCATTCGGAATCCAACGGACAGCTGTTTCCGAAAGTGTAAAATGTGAAAGAAATCAAACCACAACAGTAGCGCGGAAATCAGAAAAGAGGCATAATAAGATAGAACCGCGAAAGTAGGAACTGCTCTATTTAAACCCACCCAACCCCTCACTTTCGTAAGTTCACAAATCACAACGCACCCACAGTCACAGACCCCTCTCTAGTCTCCTTAATTCTTCACCTCTCAATGTCGCGTCGCAAATACGATGGGTCTTGGTCAGACCTCTACCCGGAGCTTGTCTCCGCTATCACGGCCCGTCTCGAAACCCGGAATGATCACCGTTATTTCCGATCGGTCTGCAGGAATTGGCGAACTTCTACGCCATTGATTGAAAACCTACCAGTCTTATCCCCTCTTTTTCCTCATAAATTCTCCACAACTCCTCCTCCTCTCGCTAGCCCCAACGACGGATCCCACATTCGCCGTTACGGTTACTCCCTCACCATCGTTGCCAACTCCACGTTTCTCATCAAACTCAAAAACCCTCATCCTAACCTCAACCGCAAGCCACCGAAGCCGTGGCTGATCACTGTCGAGGAGATTAACCCGGGTAGGCTCATCCTTCGGAAGCCGCTCACCCGTGTCCCAATCGATGAATTCCCCGAGAATTTACCCAAGGTTTTGAACTTGTCTGACTGTGAGGTGACTGAAATTCAAAGGGATTACAATTACAGGTACGCGGAGAATTCCGGTTATGTAGGTTATCGGAGTTGGTTGCGGTTCTATGATAAGGTTGTAATTTTTTTTAATCCTCATTCTTCTTCTCAATCTAAAGATGATAGCTATGCTTTAATGCTTCATGATAAAGGGGCCTTGTTGTTTGTGAAACTAAATGATGGGAGTGAGTTCGGGTTCTTGCGTTGTAGTCGGGTTTCTAAGTTCGATGACATAGTGCTCTATAATGGGAGTGTTTGGGCAATCGATAGGAGGGGTAGGTCTTATGTTATCTGCTATAGGAATGATTTGAAAATGACAATGGTTTCGACGGTGAGTGTTTGTGCGGGGTCTGTTGGGGACACTCGTAAGCGTCTTGTGGGGTCTTCTGAGGGGCTGTACATGATTGATAGGTATCATGAGGATGATTTTATTAAGTTTAGAGTTTATAAGTTGAATGAAGAGGATTATAAGTGGAAAGAGATTACAAGTTTGGGTGGTAGGATTCTGTTTGTGCTTTCTGATGGCTGCTTCTTTGGTGCTGCTCAAGACTTCCCGGAGTGTGGGAGGAATTGTATTTACTTCCCTAAAGATCATTTTCCGGCGTACTATGGAAGTAATCATCCAGATTATTTTTACTTCAAGGGAGCTATTAAGGAATTGGAAGTTGGAGTTTTCCATATGAATGATGATGAAAGTGGGCTTGTTTCAACTTTCCCTGGTTATTCTGACTTACTATGGCCTCCTCCAAAGTGGGCACTGCCTGGATGGTAATTTCTTTGTCTCTATGCTTTAGGCTTCAAATTTGCTCTGTTTTGTCTTTCCCAATGTCTGTGCTCTTACTTATTGAGTATTATTGTCTATTGCCCCCTCTCTACTGCCCATTTAGCTAGTGTTCTTGTTTGCATGAGAAAGATATGATCTTTTATTGCATTTTAAAGTGTTGGCAATGACCAATCCAGCATGTGAGACAGATTTTAAAATGAAGTTTACATGCTCATGAATGAGTAAATTTTATTGCTCCTGTTCTTTATTTTGCTTGGAAAGGTACTACTGTACCAGCAATCCAGCATGTTGATCCATTTTATTTGTTGGAAAATGCTTACTTTCAAATATTATTTTCTATTGTTTTTTAAAGGGATGGAGAGGAGGAAGATTCTACTGCCGAATCCTCTTCAAGCTTGGACGTTTCTGATTCTTATGCCTTAGGTGATCTAGAGCAGGTAAACGGTAGATGCATTCTTCTGTGGACTGGCCTATCTCTCTTTCATCGTATAGAAGGTAATTTGATTGACTGTTTTCATGTTTTGTGCAGTACGAAACTGGTACTACTGACATACAACTCCAAGGAGCAGATGTCCCTTGGACTCACATTCCCTCAAAGCTGCTTACTAATATTGTTAAGTGCCTAAATAGTCGCAACGATGTTTGTCAATTTCGTGCGGTTTGTAAAAAATGGAGAGCTTCTTCCTCACCTCCGCACTCAAATCTGTTGTGTTCTCAGTTCCCTTACAAAATCTCAAGATGTTTGGCCCTTTTTATAAATGACATCAATCCTTTTCATGAAGCCAATTCTTCCCTTAGTCTAGTGGCAAGCATTGTGTATCTTGTCCAGCCAAGTGGCCAGTCACTTATTCCTTCTAAAAGTTGGTTGATCACAGTTGAAGAGTCAAATCCTGGCAAGTTATTCTTGCGGCTACCTCTTAGAAGTACAGCCATAAAAGAGTTGCCTGAAACTTTTCCAAAGGTTTTAAGTCTTTCAGATTTTCGGGTGACAGAACTTGCCAGGGAGTATAATTTTCGGAATGCAAATGACACTAGGAGTATGTTTTCGTCTACTAATGATTCTTATCTTCATGGTGTTGAAAAAGTCATCTTGTCGTCAAACAGTGTCCCTACATCCCCTACTACTGATGGTACCATTGCTTTTGTATTGTGTGCTAAGGGGCGTTTGATTTCACTTGAGCTAGGAAGTAACTCAAGCAGCGATTGGTGGTTTGTGCGTCATGGTCCTGTTACCAACTTTGATGATGTATTGAACTTCAAAGGACAAATCTATGCAATTGATCGCAAAGGTAGAGTTTATGTCATTGCTAACAATGCTCATAAAATTAGTAGAATAACAAAAGATTCGATGGGCACCGGCCAAGGTGCTGATAGACAAAAGCGCTTGGCGGAATTTCATGGGGAGTTGTATTTACTTGTTAGAGACAGTCCTGATGAGAAAATCTATTTCAAGGTTTATAAGCTGAATGAAGAACATCATAAATGGGATGAGGTCAGTAGTTTGGGATATAATGTGTTGTTTGTGACTCGAAGTGTTTGCTTTTTTGCATCTGCACGAGACTGTCCTGGGTGGAAAGGCAATTGCATCGTATTCCCTGCAGATTGTTTACCTTCTTACTCGGGAAGCACTTATCCAGACTGGAGATTTTTCAGAAGAACAATTACTGAGCTTGAGATTGGTGTATTCCCCTTGGGGCGAGCTGATGGTGCCAAGCTCATAAAGTTTTACCCAAGCTATTCTGATTTGTTTTGGCCACCACCTTCATGGCTTCAGCAACATGCATACTCACTTAGGTAAATCTTGATTTTTTAATTTTAGTATGTACAATATATAATTTCCCTCACAACCGTCTGCCCTGCCTCTTTGTTGCGTTTCTCTCTCTCTCTCTCTTTTTTTTTTTTTTTTTTTTTTTTTTTTTTTTTTTTTTTGCAGATTTGCTTTGAGAAAATGCATCTTGAACATTACATTTTATTTTTTCTCTGTCAAGTTTGTCAGTCTTTTTTTGAACGGTTGGGTTCTGAAAGTGGCTAAATAAAGTTCTTATTCATACCGGTTCTTCTCATTACCTTGATCTGCGTATTTTTATTTTTTTTTATCAGAAACCATAGCACATGGTTCTTGAAGACAGTTGATTTTTGAATTGACGCTTCTGCGTGAAGATTACTTTGCATTTCCTCATCTGTCATACATTCATAAGCATGTTGATGTTCAGAGACAATGATAGATATTATCTAGCACAAGTATCTAGTAAACTGTTCTTTTGAAGTATTGGTGTATCTGTAAATTGCTCTTATCATTGCTTCTTTGTGGATTTTGTATCTGTAAATTGCTCTTACTTGTTCTGAAACAAGGAGACCAGAAGAATTGTTCATTTCTTAGGGACAGCTTTTCAAAGCAACAACTTTTTATTATTTTTTCATTGTAGCCTCTGAACTTCGTAGCTTGAGCTTGATGATAGAAAATTGTTACCCAGAAAGATGGTTGCTTAAAGTGTTATTTATTTATTTTCTTTGTTGGTGAGGGGTTTGGACAGGAATGAAACGAATCCTTCTTGTTATCTCACTGAAGAAGAAGAAGATAAAGCTCCTAATTTACTGGGACTTCTTGACAAGCAAAATGTGGAGAATTCTTTATTTATTTCTCAACAAGGTAGTGTTCCTTCAGACGTTTTTAACGCAGAACCTAATCAGATTTGCTACTGTCCTTTTTACAGTAAACTAGTTTATAATATAACTAAATTGACCATCATGTGCACCAGATATTGCAGCACAAATGAGCACAGATTCTGGTCCCAATGCTCCAATTTCTTTACCATATCAGGTATTGATCCATACTTATATAGTCTGCTTTCTCTTGCCTAGCAGTGAAATTACATGTTGTGGCCACTCATTGTGTTTGTTCACAGGCTTCTGATAGTGCAGTTTCAACAGTTGATTTTGAAGGAGTAAAAGTTAAATCCAACCATGTGCCAGTTTTACGAAAGATTTGGGCTAAGTACGGTAATATAGCAGAAGGGATGGCATCATGTGACTCTAGCATGGCAACCAAGGCCTATGAGTCTTTGGCAGGGACTGTCCAGACTCTCATTACTACAACAGGAAGGTCCTTGGAACAACTACAAGCTATTGAAATGACACTCACCATGCTATCGCTTCAGTCTATGCAGTTTAGAGTAGATTGGTTGGTGCCGTATGTGGAAAAAGCTGTTTTGGGCGTTCGGAGAAAATGTCTTGTGATTGATTTAAAGGAACTTGAGAATCTGAAGGCTCAAGTCCAGAGTGGGAGGAAAGAATTGCTTGATGTGGATCACAATTTGGACGAGCGAACAAGGGCACTCCAAGAGTACTTAAATTCCTTAGGCCCCATTGATTTGGATCAATACTTGGGTGAAGACATCTGTTAGCTTACTTTCATTATTGTTCTGTTTTTAATTCCCCAATCACAAATATTGGCATCATAAAATGCCCTTTTGTTTATTTTTATTATTATTGTATTCCCTTTCATTTCTGAATGAACTTTGAGTTTTATTATTATTGTATTCCCTTTCATTTCTGAATGATAGAACTTTGAGTTAGTTTACGTTATGCTTCTTAGTTCTTACCCTTCCTCTTCACTCTCACTCTTCACTCTTCACTCTTCACTCTTCACTCTTCACTCTTTAGTCTTCAGATATATAGCCATCGCTATGAGCTACGTTTCTAATCTCTATATATAATTAGCTATAGCCTCAGCAGGTTTCTGCACTGATCTCATTGATTGTTTCCATCAGTTTAAAACTTCCATCTGCATCCCTCCCCATTGCATATCATATTTTCCAGCTTTGAAAAAATGAATACCCATTTTATGAGATCCATGGAACTAACTATGTGACTAACTTCATAGATTTTAGGAAGTGTTGTAACTAACTCTAACAGACTTATTACAAACTACTTTATTACAAGAATCTGATTTGTTACAAATCTTTGTTACTGCATGTTGCTTCTTGTGCTTCTTCTGTCAACTTCAGCTTTACTTGCTTGCTTTCAATATTGCATCTTAATTTTCTGCCAAAAAATAAATCCAAGGAGGCGGCGGCCAAAAGGCATGAGAGAATCCAGAGCCTGCAGAAACCAACCTAAAGTCAGAATGCTGACCATAGTCACACACGCCAATTTCCAAGTATTCACTGGACGCCCGCCTAAACAAATGGTCATCATCTTGGGGAGAGGCATTGACATTACCCATGGGGAAGCAATGCTTTGGAAATACGATGCAATTTCCAGGATGGTAAGCTGGAAAATCATTGACCTTTGCAAAGAAGCAAGAATCGAAGCTAACAAATAAAACTCGGTCACCCAAACTCGAGACCTTTTCCCATACGCGACCACACTGATTAAGGACATGTACTTCGAACTTGACTGACCTTATACTAGGATTATCTTGCCTCACAACCAAGTACAACTCCCCCTCGGATACCAACAACCGCTTTCGCCTCTCGTTTGTGTCTTTTAAGGGTGGGTTACCAACTACCACTTGACTCGCTCTCCCAGTTATGTATTCAATTCCATACAATTTTCCAACATTATCAAGGGCCCATATCCCATCCTCCCACTCTACAACATCACAAAACCTGTCAATGTTGCCGTGGCTTATCTGCGTAAAATACAAGCGCTCGTCCAATACACGTAAACACAATAACTTTCCGGTGCCACAGAGCACCACTAGGGAATATTCTGCAGGATACCAAGATTTAGAATTAGGGTTTTTCCACAAAATCACTTTGTTTGTTTCGCCTTTCGGTAGAACAGCTTGTAAACCATCAGCGAACCTTATGTTATACCCCGCGCTTAGTCTCACAGTACAGAAGTTGCGTAGAACTTTCGGAAAATTTGTGGGCAGATGTTTGATTGGGACTTTCGTAAGAGGATGGACAAGGCGGAGTTTTCCGGGACTCGACTGTTCGACACCGACTAACCAGCGCCTGTCGTGTTTATAACGTCGGAGGATGTAAACGTCAGAAGAGACAATGACAAAAGGTTGGCCAGATCTGGTGAAGGGAAGGATATTCACATGGCGAGTGGCTTGGTAAGGTAGTTTGGTATGTAATAGCAAGTGTTGTAGGGAGATTCGATTACCTACTGAGGAGTTCCAGATTTTGCAGACGAGGCGGAAATTCTGAAGATCTTCGTATGTTTCGAGGCGGCTGGCAATGTTAGCGATAAGATCTTGAGGGATATCCGACCATGATGCAATCTGACGGAGGTAAGGCTTCATCTTTGCCTAGATTTCTATGGAACTTTGCGTTTTTCTTTTTCTTGTTTTTGAAGGATCAATAGATGTAAGTTGTAAGATTGTTATCCTACAACGGCAGAGTTTTCTTTTACTTTTTTAAAAAAAAAGAAATTTCTAATTTATATTTAATATAAGTATTTTTATATTATGGGTTATTTTTGTAACTTTATTTTTATATATGAGATTATAATATTTATATTTAATATAAGTTTTTATATATTTTTATATGTTCTGTATTTCTATATTTGATATAATAATAATTATAAAAAAACAATCTAAAAATGCTTTAGAGATTGATGATTTGATGAGACTACAAGCTTAGTTATTGACATCTTTGCAATACAATTGAAGAAGTAGAAAATTGTAACAAACATATACAGAAATCATCTTTATAATTGGATAAAAGATAAACATATTGTGAGTTGGTAAAATAGAAGTCAACTAATATTAACAAATGATAGATTGAAAAAAGCATATAGTCAGACTTATGGGATGAGGAAAAAGATTGCAGTCTTATTGTAACCAAGAACACATTTAAAAAGAAGTTAAGGGGAGGGTAGCTAGGATTCCTCGACGATCTCCACTTCAATGGACACTTCTTGAATAAACTAAAATACCATATATCATCATCAACAAGAAAATACGAACTAATTACAACATTCATGAACTAACATAATGACTATCAAATACTAAGCTAATTAATATATGTATAATAACATAGACACCCTTTCATATTCTTGTGCTTGAAGCTCCACAATCTTGAACATGGAGATGCAGAGTAGCCTACGTCGCTGTGTAAGCTGGTCCGATCTTCCCAGCAATGCATTTGATATAATTGCCGACTCCCTCAAGTTCAGATGTCAGGACACCAAGAGTTTCCTAGCGGTGTGCAAGGCATGGCGCCGCCCAACCCTCATTTCCGAACACTTACCCTTCTGTAAACGTTATTCGGTTGGAACAAAATTTTGCTCCTCCTCCATCTCTCTCCTCCGTCCTCCCAACAACCCTCAGTCTACCCCCTGGATGGTTCTCGCAGTGGAGCCCACCCGCGGCGACACCCGATTGTTCGACCCTATCTCCGTAGCTTCCCTCCAGAATATTCCAGAAACTTTCAAACTGACCAATTTTCTGTCCACTCTGCTAGCCAGTGAGTACCACATCGTCACTGACTGTCATGGCCGTGATCGGGAAATAGGTAACGTCCGCAACTGCATCCTTGTTGCTGTATCTGATGAGGGTAGAGCTTTCTGATCCCGGGCCTTTATTCCTGGCCTATCGTTCGAGAAAGCGTATCACCGTACAATAGATGAAACCGATGATGTTATCAGGTACTTAGGGAGGAGCCTTGCTTTGAGTAAGAAAGGGGGACTACATTTTTACAGCAAGCGAGGAAAAGAACTTTTTTTATTTTTAAGCCAAAAAAAATTAAAAATTCGAAAAATAAGTTACTGTTTAAAATAATTTCAGAAATAAGCCAATTTTAGGTTCGGATAAAAACGCTGTCCAAGACAGCGTTATACTTGATGAAGAAACGCTACCCAGGGCAGCGACTTGCATGGCCTTGATTTTAGGGTAAAATACTGGGTCAAAAGAAATCGCTGCCTAGGGCAGCGTTACAATTCTATGAAAATTTCTTTGGAATATTTTCATAGTCAGTGCTGCAGAGGCAGCGATTTTACTCATTAATGAATCGCTGCCCGAGGCAGCGATTTTACTCATTAATAAAAAATCGCTGACTCTCAGTAAAGCGTTTTTCTTTAAAAAAAAAAAAAAAAACTTAAAAAAAAAAATCGGTCCTTAGAAAAAACGCTGCCCAGGGCATTTCCCTGACCCAGAATTCACCCTAAAACCCAGCCCCATGCAAAACGCTGTCCTGGGTAGCGTTTTTTTTCAAGCTAAAACGCTGCCTTGGGTAGCGTTTTATTTCCGAACCTAAATTGACTTATTTTTGAAATTATTTTAAACAGTAGCTTATTTTTCGAATTTTTATTTTTTTTTGGCTTAAAAATAAAAAAAGTTCCGAGGAAAATGTGGCTTTTCTGGATTTGAATTCGATAATTATCTGGCGCACAGTCCGCTTCCTGAGTGACATGAAAGGACAGGGCGACGGAAGCGTTTGGTGGTAATGGTATCATCATACAGTGCAGAACTCGATCAACTATACATGATTGTCGCGTAAATGGGCATGTTCGAGGCCCCGTTGGGGCGATTAAACTTTGTTTCAAAGTTTACAGGCTGTGCTTAAAGGAATGGACTGAGGTTAAGAGTTTTGGAAGTGGTGATCAGGTGTTGTTCGTCTTTAGAAATTACTGTTTTTTGTTGCCGCTGCTGAATTCTCTGGATGTCAACTTGAGGACTGCATTGTCTTTTCGGATGATGCTTTTCCCAAGTTCTCCTCAATGAAGTGTGATTGGTACTATGGAGAGCAAGCTGGAAGTAAGGTTGCTGTATTCAATTTGAATGGACATGGTCAATACAGTCTGGCTGTTGAAAGTTATCATCCAGGTTTCCCTGTGATGTTGTGGTCTCCCCCACCTTGGGTTTTGCAGAATTCATCATCTCCTTTGCGACCCCAATGGTATCAAAACTATCTTTCTTTCATTGAGCTAAGCCTTGCAAAATTTACATTTTTCGTCTTGTTGGTTTATTGTCTTACAGAGTAGTGTCTTGAGACTCCTGGCATATGTTTTTATTCCAAAACTGTCTCCTTATTTGTCGTAGTCTATAATTTAAACCGAACATCAAAGAAATGACACTGGTCTAATCTGTAGGGAATGCTGTCATTGTTTTTCCATTCATTTTAGATGGTTGTGTTAGCATTCAGATGTTATTTGATAGAATTGTCAAGCAGATAATATTCGCTCATAATACTGGGACCTATCTTCCTAGTTCCTACTACATTTCATCATCATTTGTTGTCAATTCCCAGTGTTGGCTTTGGCTCTGTCCTGTGGCCGACTGTGCCCATTTAGAGATTAGATTGTTATTTCTATTGCTACCGTTTTGCTTCAGTTTCATATTTGGCATGCATTTTAGGAAATGGCAATGTCTAATTGATGTAATATGTGTATATAGCTATATATGTACTCCATCTATGTCATATTGTTTTGAAAGGAGTTCAGGAAGAATATAAGTTGATGGTGTGAGAGCAATGTGAAAATGTTGATTGGTGGAAGCGATTGAAATTTTAATAGGGATAGTAGCTTTACTTCGTTATGCTAGAAATTCTGTAAATGCTGTCAAGTAGAAATCTTTCTTTTAAGCTAAACAATATGCCCTGATAATCCGAAGAAAAATACTTTATTTTGGATTTATGTGATTTTTGTATGTGAAGTGAGCCTGAGAAGGATGAAAGGGTACTATCTGATTCTGATTCTGATTCTGATTACTCGGAACAAACCTTAGAGATTCTTTCAAACACTGAAGCTACAAGATCTCCTCCTTTTGTGAATGATGTGGATCATGCTGCAGAAAAAGGTAACTGCTAGAAATTTAAAATAGTGTCAGATGCTCTGATTACATTCCCTCTTGGCTTGTCCAGAAAATCACTGTAATTTTTTAATGGTAGAGACACCATAATGTTGAGCTAAAGGTTAATTTCAAGTATGTGGTATTTTATATTGAAGTAAGCTTTCATTTTTGTTTTTATGGTATATATTTTTTGTGAGAGTGCATTGTGCTGATGCTTGTATTTTCTTGGGAGTTGCACTTCTTTTCTGGTAGAAACTGGATTTACCATAGACAGTTCTAATTTTGGGTTAGCCATTTGCGGGCTAGCTTTGGAGATACAGAGCTTAGAGGAACTAAGCCAAGGTGCCAAAGGTGGTTTTGTATCTAAGATGCCTTACACGGCTGAAGCTCTAGGGGCAATCCCGAAGCCTCCTAATGTGAATGAAACAGAGTATGAAGTCAGGGGAGGTACACATTTCTAGTTGATTTTTTACGAGAAAAATGTTCTCTTTTAAAGTATAACTTTGCTGACTATTCCTGTTGATCATAACTCATTCAGAGACAAAAAGGAAGGAAAGAAGAACTCACTCTTTGTCTAGGGCTTACATAACCTCTACATCTAAGGTACTAAACTAAATTGTGCACTTGTGTTAACCTTTTTCTATCCTTTAACAACACTGTCTAGTTCCAATATGACCTTTTGTTCTTTTGTACTTGACAGAGCAACAGAAGTGATGACATTAATATTTGAAGGATTTGATATAAGGCCTCATTTACTCCCAATATTGCGACACGTATGGTCCAGATATGGAAACATAGTGGAGTATAGCATCATTCGTAATGGTGACATGATTGCCAAGGCCTTAGAGTCATTAGCAACTGTGATACTTATTCTGAATGGTTATTCAGCTCAATCATCGAGTGATTGTCAAATTGATTATATGAGCTCTACCCTATCAGACCTGACATGTTTCCATTTCAACGTAAGACTGGCTTGTTCCTTGTGTAGAAGAGGCTATAAGATTGCACAAAAGTAAGGCAAAAGCCGCAGAAGAAAGATTGAAGCTACTTGGGAAATTAGCTAGACTTGATAAAGTTGAGAAAAAATTGGAAGAAGATATGGCTAACGTTTCAAATATGCTTCCTTTCACTACAGACGTCAATTTGGACCAACCTTGCGGAGGAGGAGGATCGCCATGAGCTGAGTGGTTGTTGGTTTGTGTTCCAAATATGTGCTACCTTTTGTGGGTTGGTGTTATCTTATATAAGGCCTTGTTCCGATGTTTTTTGGACGAAGCTTTGAGTTAAACGAATCCTTTCTAGTTAAAGGAATAGGGTCTAAGGTGATCAACCCTTTTGCTTGTATGTAATGTTGTGTGTTGGTGCTGAAACGACTTAATGTTTTCGTGAACCGTTTTCCTTTAGTTTATTGTTAACTTACTTCCGTGGAAAATAGTTATGTTTATATCTTAGTAAATGTGATTGCATATTTGTTAAAATTGTGAATTTTTATAAAAATAAAAGCCTTAACAATGAGAAGGTATGTGGGATTAGCTATGGCCTATTATTACCCTTTGTTCCCCTTAGAAAATGTCTCTCTTCTGCTTTTTCTGGAGAGGACTTTTATTCCTTGTCATGTAATAGGCTTCATCCTTGAATAATTGACCAGGTAATGAGGCAAATTGGGTGTTGTTTAAATTTTTTTTCATTATTTTGCCAAATTTCTTGGACCTGACAAGGTGGATAAACTTTGCGGTAGATCGATGTGGCATAAACCCAACTTAATTTTTCGAAATACAAGCTTTGTTATACGTGTTCGTTGTGAAAATTTAAAGATTGTTATATTTGTGTACAAGGAGATACAGAACGATATAAAACAAGAATAATAAGATTGATGAAGCTCAAACACCTAAGCTAGCAAGATGTCACGGACCGTGCTTAGCTTCCTACCTCGAGGCATGCATCATTGGGCGACGATGCCATAAGGATCCTATGGGGGTTTCCTAACAGCTAGGTAGCAAACTTCACTATAAAGGCTTATTTTACAAAACTGGGTTGTCCCAATAAACCCTCAGTTTACGTAATGTAATAATGGAGTATCTAGAGACCTAAATGATATCAGATTAGGCTATAATTTTAGGAATCCTCCTAAAATGGATAAAATAAGGGTTGGGACATGTTGCTTCCTTTTGGAAGGTTCTGGAACGTCTTACGGCAGCCTAGTGCACTTAGGAAGCTTCTAGACCCATAGAGTTTATACAAATATCATGTACATAGGAAGAATATAGAACACTCTAAAGTTAGGATTGTCAAAGACTTAGGGTTCTACCTTTTAATGAGGTGTAAATGGAACTTTTTAGGTTCTTAGGAGGAGGCCTATAAATTGGCTTATTTGTACAAAATGTAGAGTGACAACCAAATTAAAAGCATCTCTCTTAAACACTTGTGTTCTCTCTCTATCAACCTTCCTTCCTTTCATACTTAGAGTGTGCAAGGAAAACTTTAAGCACCAAGGGTGTGTGCCAACGAGGGGTGCAGCAAGCTAATGAGACTTGCTTGCGTGCACATCATACTATCAGGGGACGATAAACTTGGGTGCTAGGCACGGTATAGGACGTGCTTGGCTTCATTAGGCATCACTATGTAAGAGGGATTGCTTAGTGTGGTACTTGGCACATGTAGGGTGCCACCCAAGAGAAATTCTGACTCGATAAACAAGATTTATCGAGTGGCGCATGGTCCAAGACTTACTTTGCAGTTAGCCAAAGTAGTCATCACGTGACATAAAGCATCCTATTTACGAAGTCTTGGCCACAAAGTAAAGAAAAAAACAACATTTTTTATTCCAACATGCATAAACTGGAATTTTTTTTCCAACCTTTTTTTGGAAAGAAATTCGAAATTTAACCTCTTGCTGAAAGTATTTTAAAATATAACCCAATGGCTAGCTTCGGGTGAAAGTCACTATTCAGGATAACGACTTTGGTTGGACCTGGGCTAGGGTGAGGGTTTTGGGCCTAAGCAAAGTCATTGTCCTAGCCTTAGGGTCATATATCGAAATACTTTCAAGCTAGGGTTAGTTTTTGAATTTTTTTTTAAAAAAAAGGTTTACAAATTCCAAAAACTGTGAAAGGAGGGTCAAGCTATGAGAGTTACTAAATGAAGCCTGCAAATATCCAACTAAAGCCCACAAATATAATTTAATTTGACGATTTTGCCCTTTTTCTCTCTCTATCTTTCCTTAACCGGGCTACGAAAACATCGCAAACACTAACGGAATCATGCTTTGGTATTTAGAATCGTCGGAGAAAACCGAGAAGCAGTCGTCGCCGCTGGAAAACCCGGTAAGTTGCCAGAAAAATGGGTAGCGTCCAATCTAGACACCAACACCAATGGAGTGTCCAAACCAGACACCACCACTGTGTGGCATCCAAACCAGACACCACCACCACCATTGGTGGGGCGTCTAGTTTGGACACCACTACCAATGGTGGTGGCGTCTAGTTTGGTGGTGTTTTGGTGGTGGCGTCTGGTTTGGACGTCGCACCACTGTTAGTGGTGTCCAAACCAGACGCCACCACCACTGGTAGTGGTGTCCAAACCAGACGCCCCACCAATGGTGTTGGTGGTGTCTAGTTTGGACGCCACATAGTGGTGGTAGTGTCCAAACCAAACACCACCCTTAATTATTATTAAAAAAATCAACAAAAAAAATTTAAGTGGCGTCCAAGATGGACGCCTCCACCAATGGTGAGGCGTACGGTCTGGACGCCACCATCGTGGCGGTGTCGTCCAGCTTGGACGCCCCACCAATGGTAGTGGCATTCAGTTCGGACGTCCTACTTAGAAAAAAAACTAACTTACTGCCACCGCCGCCGCCGGGGCTGTCCTCTGCATTGCTTCCTTTTCTGATGATGTAGAAATTAGAAGGAAGATATGTTATAAATAAGTCAAGGGCGTGAAGATAATTTCATGTTTTATTTGCGGGCTTTAGTTGGATATTTGCGGGCTTCGAAAAGCAGTTCATCAGGCTCTAATACTTTAGCTAGGGGTGTGCAAAATAACCGTAACTGTGTTAATCATGGATAATCTGTTCATATTAACGATTACGATTACGGTAATAAATTTTTGTAAAATATGAATGAATGTCACAAGTTTTTTTATGCATTTTTTATATATGATCAAACCTTGTGAAAATATGTGTTATCACTATTGTAGAAGACTCAAATGAGCTAAGAAATCATACAAGTAGTTTCATAATATTAGGTGTACAAGTTCATAAAAATAAAATGAAACGGTTAGTGGTGGCAGTGAAAATAATAATTGTTATGACGATTTACCGTACCGTTAAGTCTTTTAACGGTACAGTTAGCCGTTTATGAACACCCCTTTTTACTATGTAATCTTAAACAGTTGAACATCGCGCAGGGAAAAAGAAAGTCTGAGAGTAGGAGAAGTAATAACAACAGTAGTGAAATGACATTAGTGCAGTTGTGTTCTATTTTCATCTCTAACTTATCTGAGTTATCTCAACCAAGTTCAAGCGACCATTAGACAGTAAGAGACAGAAAAACTTACAAAGAAATGAAGGCTTTGTTTACCTCCTCAACCATTCTAATCCACCCTCCCCCGGGGCTGCCTGGCTGTGTCTCACCATGGATAGTCCACTTCTTCGAGATTGGTGGAAAAACTCGACTTTACCATCCTCTCTACGAAGATGAGGACCCTCTCCCAAATATTCCTGAAAATCTCAGCTTACATGAGTACTTTCGCCCTTGTCACCTTGCCCTTAGCTATCACATGAGTGAAGTGAATGGCAAGAGCTGTTTGAGGCCTCGTTTCAAGCATGATAAAGTATTGGTCTTCAACCTCTCTGAATATCAATCTTTTCCGCGCATGGTTGAGGATTGCTCTATTTTGTCTTTATCCAAGTGGGGTCATTTATCAGGGTTTCGGCCTCCATTTAATCTTAGAGATAATCGTGCAACTGATCAAGAAACATGGTTTAACATATCTTATGAATCTGTTGACGAGTTTGATGACATTCTCTGTTTCAAGGGTGTTGTTTACGCTTTGGATAGACTTGGGAAGCTCTACCATATATCTGCCAACACATTTAGAATACAAAAAGTTCTCGTTGATGAGCCCGTTGTTGAGGTGGAAAGTGCTATTAGAGGATGGAGAAAGCGCTTGGTGGGATCTTCTTTAGATGACAATCTTTATTTGGTTGTCCGAGATGATTTGGAAGATTTGTTGAGAGTATACAAGATGTCTTGCAAGATAAGCACGTGGATCGAAGTTCATAGTTTTGTGGATGAAGATCAAATTCTATTTTTGTCCAGAGTTAACTGTTATTTTGCCACTGCAAGTGAATTTTCAGTATGCAAACTCAAGAACTGCATCTTGTTCTATGACGCTTTTCCTTCGTATTTTCATATGAGTAGGGGGTTTCCTAAGAAAGTCAAGTTAGAGAATGAGATACAAGTTTTCTGGTTGGGAAGAAATAGTCATAGTTTGAAACCTATTTCATCTTACCCTGACTTCCCAGCAGCTAATTTCTTTTCTCCCCCAAAATGGATGCTGGAGGCTAGTAGACCTCCCTTGGCTACCCCACCAATCACAATATCGAAGGTAGTTGAATTAACAATGGTAGTATGACTAGTATCAATTAATTATTTTGTATTATGGGTGATGATTATGGCTTTTTGGTGTTTGTAAGATTATGTTCTGTGCAAAGTTTAGGTTGGTAGTTTACTCATATACTCTCTAATATGAAGATTTATCATGCTATATTTTGGTTATGTATTAATGATGTCTAGTGCCCTGAGAATTTTTTTGTAGAATGAACTTAAGAGATTAGAATTATAATCTTTCAAGGTCAATAGCCATGTTAGTTTGCAACTGTCAGCTGGTGTGCTCCTCTTATTGAAAGAAAAATATACAATGTGGCCTGATGAAGAGTATCAGGCTAGTCTATGTCTAACTGGCCTTTTAATCCGGGAAGAAGTGCATTGCTTTGGAATTATATGATTCTAAAAGTTCTTTCAAAGATGAGAAGTGGATAATCAGAGGCAGCTTTTGTAGGTCTCCATAGTACGTTAAGAAACAGGACACTCTTTGATACATGTTCTGCTCCTGTGACTGATCCTTCAGTACTGGTGAGCAAGCCTGCCATAATGCTACTTGTTCCTGACCTTGCTTTTCCTTGTTATTTGAACAAGTAAAAGTTATGTCTTGGTCCGAGTGGGAATAGCATTTCTCTTCTGCATGTCCATGGAGTTTTGAAAATTCCAAACATCTCAGAGATAGATAGAGAGGTTTTTGGCACTCCATATAAGTTTCAGAGAACCATTTCTATACTATAGTTAATTAGTTGCAGTATCTAATAGACCTTCAACTGATATTACCAATGAGGTATGAATTTACCCCTCTTATGCCCTTGAGGTTTTGCAGGCTACTAAAATTGGTGTTTCATGCGTCAAGTTCCAGGGTGCAGATGTTAGGTCCAATCTACTGCCAACTTTACGATCTATTTGGGCCAAGCATGGAAACCTTATTGGTAAGGATACAGTGCGCAGTAGGGACTTGCTAGCTTGTGCTTTAGAATTGCTGGCAAAGACTATAATCATTCTTCAAAATACTACTGTAAGAACTTTGACTGAGTCAAAAGCGGAGAACCTTAAGTCCATTCTGTTTGATCTTAAACGAGTTGGCTTGAAAGTGGATTGGCTAGCTCCTGTTGTTGAAAAGGTTTTGGAAGTACAAAAAAACAACGGATTAATTAGGGCTATGAAGGATCTTGAAATGGCAAAGGCTAAAGCCGATGAAGAGGAACGAGAGTTCCTTGCTCGTAGTGCAAAAATAAAGCAAGAAATAGAGGAGAGTAGAGCTCGTTTGACTGTTAAATTTCCTTTTAAAGAGGCAGTAAATCTTGATTACTATCTTGGAGAGGGACTGTGCTGAAGTTCTTACCGGAAAATTTATCATGCTGTAATTTGGTTATTTTATTAATGTTGTCTAGTGCCCTTAGGTTTATTTTGTGTAGAATGAACTATAGGGAGTAGAATTTTTTCTTCCCTTGATTATGATCTTTCACGTTCAATAGCCTTGTTAATTTGCAACTGCCTACTGGTGCGCTCCTCTAATTGGAAGAAAAGTTTACAATGTGGCCTGATAAAGTGTGAACATGCTACTGTACTTCATGAGTTATAATTTTTCCCCTTTCTTTCAAATTTATATACGTTCACTTTGCTGCTGTAGAGCATGTCTTAAATCTCTAATGTGATACTAGTATGAGAAGCAAGACATTTTACAGGAAGTCAGAGGCCAAGGAAGTAAACAGATGCATAACATGTAGAATTGTAGGCATCAAAGATAACTAACCATGTATTTTTCTTTTTTTCCAATTGTATCCTACATAAGTTATTTGTCAGATGAAATATATTCTACCAACATCAAAATGAAATTTTTCATACCCTTTTCCCTTCCAGAAACTGGCTATAAAAGTACAATGATTCTTGCGGTTTGTATTCTGGTACTGTGTGTCCTGCCCCCTGCACCAGAAATATCCATGTTGCAGTTTCAGACTTATGTTGAAAGATTGCATGTATTGGAGATTTAAAATTCTTGCATAACTAGCCAAAAACAAACTATGGACCAACCTTTATAGTCAGGAAAGTAAGATTCTTGTCATACCCCTGCGTGAACCTGCAATATAGTGAACACGGAGCAGCAGTTAGTTTTATTCCCACAATTAAGGATATATGCTATAACATATATTATGACTTCAATATGTTTGAACCACGAAGTTTGATAATCGATGAGACTTACCCAGCGACTTGTTCATTCAAGACCCACGGCCTCCACTCATCTACCACTTTGTGCCCAACAGATTTTGTCCATGCCTCACTTCCAGTGTATGGAACACACATATCATGGTCTCCACTGTCAGACATTGACAAAGATTTTAAAGAACAATAATTAGGGATTTAGGGAAAACGTGCTGTCAAACTATGATTCTTTTTCGGACAATTTAAATTATGAGCATCATTGAGATAGAAAAGATATCGGCAAAAATTTACCTGTATATGAGGACTCGATAGCCTCGAGAAGTGAGGTTCTTATGGTATATGATCATACTTCCAGCATCATGATAGTATGAAAGTCTTCCTGTGCATAGTTCCCAGGGACCTGATACACTTTCCTGGAGTATCACCAGAAGAACAATGAGACTGGCAATTGGAAAACCATTTTGTAATTCCTTTGGCAGAGACAAAAGAGACGAATTCATGAATGTCATAATTCTGGTAATCCTACCTCTTCAGCATGGAGTGCTTTCCTCACTGCCTTGTTGTTCAGCCATGAAGTGGCTACTTCATCATTCTATAATTTTCAAATTTTGAGTATTTGCATTGTATTAGCACTCTATATATATTTATGAAAGGACCAAAGAAATCCAAGAAATGCCCAAATGTCTTGCTATCGAGTTTTGCATAGACACAAGGAACTGTCATAGCGTACTTACGATGCAAGGAACAGAAACGCTGTTGGAAATTTCTGGCCAAGAAGGAACTCTCCCATCTTTCACAGGAGCTTTGAGGGGCCAAGCACGGCCATATATTCTTTTCCTCACAGCAAGAGGCTTATCGGTTAATCCTAAGGTCTTGAAGCTGGAAGGTAGTCTTAGATTTGCAGTGTACTGCATACCTGAGTTAGGGGAATGATAGCACGGCTCCAGAATGTCATAAATGTTCAGGTCATCAACATCCTGCAATCGATCATAACGTAAGAAGAAAACTACCCCCATGTCAATGTAAATTATACTCCGTAAAATTAGGCAAGTGTAGCTGTGCAAGAACCTGGTTAACTTTTGAAAGCAATTGGTTACAACTCTCAGAGGTCGGATTGTAATAGTTTCCAGCACACTGAGCGACGACCTCCTGCAGATTTAGTCATACACATTGCCATGTTTGTTCTTTATGAGGATTCTCAGTGAAAATAAATAAATGAATAAAACAATAGATGAATACATTCCACAATGATAATATATCTGGTTTCCTTATGAAACATTTAGTACAGCTAGTGTAGCCAGGACTCAGAGCAATAACACTTTAGAAGGATAAAATGACAATACTTACAATTGCTGTAAAACACTAATAAAATGTTCGTGAAACTTTGATTTTGGCATTTCAATACCGGCCAGAAACACAACATGAATCATAGGAAGATTTGAAAGAATCAGCAGAAAAATGAGTCGGTAAAATCTAAGAAAGGAAGATCCATTTCTACGTAATAGTAAACTAAGTACGTATACCTGGTATAGTTCTTCAGAGATCAAACCCATCCCATGAGTAAAAGGTACCAGAGCATTTCCATCAAATACTTCGTCTGTAACTCCGTTTCCTACCATGTAACCCTGCATATCAAGGTGTTACCGAGTCTGGATTTTTAACTTATAGCCAAATTATAAATTTACAATACTATACCTTCAAATTGATTCGAGGCTTCACCCCAGCATCAAGTCCTGCACACCTCAAACTATTACTCTTCTGATAAGATCCAATTTCACGATAAAAATTGGTACAAATCTTATGAAAAAAGTACCTTTCACAATTTCTGAAGCAAGGGTAGGCACATAAATCCCAGCATAGGACTCACCCGCAATGAAAAAGGGGTTCACTACAAATTCCTTATAGATATCAAACCACTGCAGGCACCATAACATAACAGGATTTAGTAAGCAACCATACTCATTACATATATATAAATAGAACCCTATAAATAATATACAATTATTACCCCGGCCCAAGGTCCGTAGGAAAATGTACCTTGAGAAGAAATGTATGCGTATCTGAGGCGGTCTTAATATCCCCAGTTTCATATTCACTTGTGTTATGCGAGTATGAAAATCCAACTCCTGATGGAGAGTCCAAGTAGATTACGTTGGAAACCTGAAATATCAAATGAAAAACATCGAAAATAAGTTCATAAAGACGATTAGGTGACCAAACTAAGCACATTGATGGGATAGCATGAGGCCGTCCATTCGTTACCTTAGACCAGCTGTATGGATTAAGATGCAACTTTGGCATGTCTCCTTTAGTCTTTGCTGCCTCAAAATTAAAAGGACCTGAGACATTTTTTTGTGAAAAATTATAATGAAAGCATATAAACCTATGTCAATGAAATTTGATGAAAACTCTACAAAAGCTCAAAACACTGAACAAATCTTATAGGAACGTATAAACTTGGTAAGAAGACGAAGACATACCATTCTCGTAGACAAAGCCATCGAAACTCGAACACCCGGGTCCTCCATTAAGCCAAAGGACAACAGGATCCTGTGATGCGTTTCTCTCTGACTCAACAAAGTAGTAAAACAGTTTCTTCCCATGACTCTCATCAATTGTGACATACCTTTCACATTCCATAACATAATGATCATGTCAGAAAATACTCAGACTTCGTACTTTACACGTCAAACACAATTCAATATCATTCCACATCAAAACATAACATGTTCATTTGAATACGAGTCATATATACACCAAATAAATTGATTAACTAATCCCTACATACCAAATAAAAGCAGAAAAATCATTTCAAAAATAAAAAATCAGGGGACTTTATTTCAAAGCAATAACAAAATAATACCCAGAATAGTGTTTGGAGGGAAAGGTGCCAGTAAAGCCAGGAAGTTGGGTGACAATAGCACTTTGAGGAGCAGAATCAGCAATCATAGAACAGAGGAGAAACACCATTATCAACCTTAATAATGGAGTTTTGATATGATAATCACGATTAACATGGTAAGTTTGATCCATGACTGTTCAGATTCTCTCGCACTTTCTCTACCACTTGAAAGTATGGTAGAAAATTTAGGATTTTGTGCGAGTTTTTGAACCATTGGAAGGTGTACTATGATCAACGTATTTATAGTAGCAAAAGCAAAAGGATAGATAGGTTGCTCCGAAACGTGTGATAATTGGCTTTTGTTTGTTGTTGCTTAGAAGTCAAGGTTGGGGTGATTAGATTAAACGAACCAAAAAGTTTGTGAAAATAATAATAATAATAATAATAATAATAATAATAATAATAATAATAATAATAATAATAACTAGACTAGACTAGAAATAGCCATATATTAATGGGGATAGATAAATAAAGAATGGAAGAAGATAAAAAGAGAGTATTTGAAAAAATGAAGGGAAAAAGTAGTTTGATGATTATGAATCACCATTCACCAACAGATTTGTATCTATATTTACTGTCTTTGTTAGTATTGTTGTTAACAAATTGGGCAATTAAGGTGTACGTGGGGGATACCGCGAATTGTGTTCACACAATCACACGTATAGGGGTGTCAAATCGAGTTCACGGATAAGTTCTAGATTGACCAATCGTGAATCAATTCTTATCGGTTCTGGTTAAAATCCGATCGGGTTGGGTCAGGTCATTATCGGGTCGGGTTCAATCGGTTATTTGATAATCTAATCTGTATAAAATATGGGGAAAAAATAATACTATATTGTTGATTAATGTAGAATTGCTAAAGTTACTCTCTAATTAACAAATTTTTAGTTGTCTGATAACCACTATAACAAAAGGTGAAGACTATATACTCCATCCATTTTTTATTTTTTTTCATATCTATTTATAAAGTCAAAGTTTAAAAAGTTAGGCTATAAATTTTCCTTATGTTATAAAAAATAATATAATCAAGTGAGATCGTGTTAGATGTATTACAATGTAAACTTTCAAAATATTAACTTTTCATAATTTTTGTCTGAAATATTTTTTTTGAGATTAAAGCGTTTTAAGTCGCATCGTAAAAATCGTAAAAAGTTAAATAAAGCAAAAAAAAAAATAAAGAGAGCAATAAGCCAGTAAACTAGTAACTTAATACTTAAGGTGAACATACGATTTTTCTCAAAAAAAAAAATGTTTTCCATCTGGACTTAAATAAGTGGGCCTAAAAGGAAATAAAGAATCATAGGGTCAAAGGTCTGAAGTAGAGGAAATGGGGAATATTCAGATTATGTACACCCTAGTTTTTGTTTAATTGTTTGAGAGTTGAATCCATCATCATACACTCAACCGATTACGTACAAATGAACAAACCAATAGCTTTTCGTAAGCATTAATTCGCTCGCATTAGATAAACGCTAGAAATAGTGAAATACCCCCTTCCCCGCATGCCAATTATTTTGTGAATTGCTGATAGCAAATCCGGATTACATTTTTACTCTATTTTGGTAGGTAAAGGTTGTGCTCCAAATCCAACCCATTTAATGATGAAATTTATACTACTTTTACCCTTTCGAGATTATTGCTCGCGAAGATGTATAGAGTAATTGACTAAAACACTCCCAGGCCTCACCCCTCTAATGTTGTTCGATGATCTAGCTTGTTGCCTAGACAGTACTCCCTCTGTCTCTTAATTTTTGTTCCATTTTTATTTTTATAGTCAAAGTTTTAATAAATTTGATCATAAATTCTCATTATATTATAAGAAATAATATACTCAGCTGAAATTTTATTTAATATTTTTCAACGTAAATTTTCTTGAAACCCTAAAAATTTAAATGAGGTAAGAATCATGATCCTTTAATTTTAGTAATGTATGTAGCCATTATGGCCTTTATGGGTAATACTTTGCTGCGTTATCAAGGTGGGAAGCTAAACAATCAGAGAATGTACTGTTTGACAAATTTTGAAGGTTTTTTTGGTGAATTTGATTTATTTTAATAAAATTACCCACCTCACGTTTTCCAAAATAAAATTATTGAGTAAGAATTTTTTTTTTTTTATCTTTAGTTTGTATATATATAGTTTCGTCTATTCTTTTTCAACATCCATGGTGTCTTTTAAGATTTTGTTAACTTCCTTGGATAGTATGTTTCAAATTTTTTAAAACATGATATTAATTAGACTAATCACTACATAAGTTTTCTCAAACCTTTATTTTACTTTTTTTTTGTAATTTGAGATAATGTATGCAGCAAATAAAATAAAATAATGTTTGAAGGGTAGCATTTAAAATTCAAATTAAAAGAAAAATTGTTATGTTTTTTTTTGTTATTATAACTCGCTACTATTGGTTTGTTGACCAACGGTAGCCCTATAAAAGCCCCAAGAAAATTGAATATATAAAGTGTTTTCACATATGTACAATTACCAAAGTCAAAGTGTCAAGAGGACAAGTGCAACATGCTCATAACTTGGCAATTAACTACAGGAAGGGTTACCCCTAGTATTTTTAAATTTTCTTTTGCGTCTTAGCAATATTCTATTAGATGTCAAAAAATTATAAAATTTAAAAGCATAAAGTCTCAAGATTATGTGGTAACAATAGTGAGAGAAACACCCCTCCCAAAAAAAAAAAAAAAAGTAAGGGATGGACCAATTACTTTTTCCCTTGAAATTGATTCTACATACTTTCAATTTAAAAAAAAAAAACAAACAACGAAAGAAAGTTATGCATACCTTGAGCCACAAGCTTCCACACACATCTAAAACAAAATCTTGACCATAATACTATCTCTATTGAGTGGCATAGATCACTCACTAATGGCTATACACATCAACCATCTCACGAAATCTTAAGTGAAAAACCAAATTAAATTAGCTCCTGAGACAAAAACGAATAAGCACTTGGTCAGGATCATATATTATTATTCATAGGCATAATCATATAACCAATTACGCAATGCAACTTGTACTATTTTTTTGTATATTAAATGGACCTAAAAAAAGGGATGTGGAAACCAAAATGGGAATACAAGTGGATAAACGTAATCAAATGAAGGCGATCCAACAATCAATTACGTTGGCCACTGAGGTGTGATGTGTGGGATGAACCTGTATGATTAAGCAAACATACCTCATTCACTCATGGCCTCATGGGTATTGGGCGGGCCTCTTTGCTTTCCATCCATTATACAAGACTCAAATGTGATTTACTAGACATCCATTATACAAAACTCCAAAGGGATTTACTTATACTCCTTACTCGTGTTGCTACCTCCCTCTTTAAAAAACGATGCTCCAAGATGAATATTTTTTTACTTGTGTTCATTTCTAAGATGGAGAGATACAAGTGGAAGAGAAGAGGTCCTAGCTAGAGGGGTAGAGTAATACAAAGAGGAGATATGTGAACTACTCCCTTCCTCTCTAAAAAATTGCCCCATTTGACTTTTTACGGTTTTCAAAACATGATTTTAAACTTCTTTATCTCAAAATTCGTGCAAAAAGTTTTAAAAACTTGATATTCTAAAAATTCATATTGAGATGCATCCAATAACATCACACTTGAATATATTATTTCTTATAACATGGTGAGAATTTATGGTCAAAATTTTTGAATTTTGACTCTATAAATAGAAATGGAGCATCCAATGAATATTAATTATGTTACAAATATTCTCGTACACATGCTAATTAGCTGTTTTTACTTGTTTTCTGATTTAATCTTATCTAGACTTGTTAATATTAGTCCGACTTTATTGAAACTTTAGTTATAAAGTATTTTTTAATAATCCTTATTTGGAATTTTTTTTCTAAAACTAGTGGAAAGAAACTAAGCAAAACAAGAAATCGGTGCTACACTATCAAGTTTAAAACTACCCAAGAGATTATTTGAACCTTCGATGAGGTGTATCAAGCGGAGTGTGTAATATTCAGAATCATACATTAACGATTGATGTAAATGTAATGCAGGTTCAGAGATATAGGGAACAATAATGGAAAGCGAATACGGATTATACTAGTAGTCAAATGTAAACAGGGATTAATTGTAATGTTCGAGTAAAAATTGTAAGTAGAAAGACCGTAGAATCAGGAAAAGCAAAGGAGAAATGTGGGCAAAATTTGTTAATGTAAAGCTGTGACGTGTTAGAAATACTGTTTTAGAAGCAAAATTTGCCCTAACTATAGTGCAATCGGAGATGGTGTTGCCCCCTAATGTTTAACACAACAAATTCCCTTAATATACACTCAAAAAGAGAGATTAGGAACTCACAATATGCTCAGAACAATGTTTGAGGAAAACTGAATAAAAACTGTGGAAGAAGAAGAAAGAGCTTTTCTGTGTATGTAAAGCCACAAATATCAGCTTTTAAAGAAGAATGAAAACCATAAATGCTGAAGAGAATCAAGCCACAAAATTAATAGTGGAGAAAAATCAGTGATAGTTACAAACGTTTAAAAACTCGAGTCAAACGTAGTTGCGGGCTTCGTAACTGAACAATCTCATAAAATTAGAACTTTAGTTACTACTTTGCCTAAAACGATAAACACACTTATTTAAACCAAGTAAAATTTACTTCCCCACCAATATGGGATCCAAAACCTTCCTTAGCATCATTTCCAACGGAAATAAGTGCCTATGCAAAAGAAATGAGTACTTGAAATTCTCTACATAAATATGAATCATATAATATTACACTTGTTTGATAATGATGACTTTCGTCAACAGCAAGCTTGCTCAAGCAGGCCAAGTGCAATGATGAAATGGCATGGGACTCGGGGAAATGCAAGTTCTAGAATTTATCTTCTTTGATCATCAAGTCGATCTCCACTTTGAGTATTATAATCCTTATTTAAAATTTCTACTACAATTCTTACAAATTGAAAAGAAAAATGGTATATGTGGTCTTATCCTTGGAAAAAAAAATAGTGTCTTTTATCTGATCCTTGGCGACCTTAGGTCAATCGATGTTCTTGCGGAACTTTTGAAAGCTCTAACAGTCCATAGTATTCCCTCATTCCCCTAAATATTATTTCAAATACAAATTTTAACTTTTTCAATATACAATAGAGAATCTTTATGGGGACAACTTAAAATAGAAAAATCTTTAAGAGAATGGAGTAATCTTTAAGAAACAAACCAAAATGAAAAATGGGACAATTTTAGAGAGACGGAGGGAATAGGTGGGAGGCAGTGAGCCAATTGGGAGCTGAGTCAAGTTTTGTTCTTCTTTGTCTTATTTTACATAATTTATTATATTAACTTTTATTTTTTCATAAGGAGTTTTTCATAAAATATTTTGCTTTGATTTATTTTATTTTTATTAAATATTTTTCTATTTTTATCATACTTATTTTATTTATCTAAGCTTATTTTGTTTTGTTGAAACGAGTCAAAATAAATTGAATAGAATAAACCTTTATTTTTTTTGCTAAACTTAGCTTATTTTCATTTAACTTAACATATTTTTGTCAAACTTATTTTAACAAAAATATGTTAAATCCATTAACCATAATTTATTATATTTTCCTCTGTCTTATTTTACATTATTTATTATATTGTTCCTAGAACTCGGCCACACCATGACCTGACACATGGGCTGTGTCAGACCATGGGTTGAGTTTTATAGAAAGGTAGCACGACACGGCATGACACGGCATGACACAACATAATAAGAGATTAGGCAAAAGTTGGCATGGGTTGTATGATCCATGAGAACACAACACGACTCGTACCCACCTCTATGTACAACTTCAATCATTATATAAAGAAGATAAATTATTTGATGCTCATAATAAAGGAAATATTATACTTAATAATTAAATTAAGGATTTTTAGGATACTTGTAAAATAATGCCTCGGGGCACTCATTATCCTTATTAATTCAAGAGCCCATTAATTTGATTTTCCTAATAAGCTAAGTCGCAATCACACCAAAACCTACATAGACTCTTAGTTAAGATGTGTTAAAAAAAAAAAAGGTTATAATTATGGAGTTTTGGTGAGACCTTAGGCAATGAGTTAGGGCGGTGTGTATATTGCTGCTTTGTGAAGATGTCGAGAAAAATGGGTGATTAAACAAAACATGAAGGCTTTAAACAAGATGGATGAGTCTCCTTTTGTACACAGACATGGAAATGGATACTTATCCCCTTAGGGGCTAATTTCATGACGGGATAGTCTAGTCGCCAATAATATAAAACAAGTATTGCTTAACATTAATGTTTTTTTTAAAAAAAAAAAAAGTTTAATGTAATTAAAAATATATCAAAACTGAAGGAAGTTCACGAAGATAAAAGTAGTTGGGTACCTTGGGTTATATTAAAACTATTAAAGAAATTATGATGGTTGGCTATTACTCAGTAATTTTTTTTAGATTAGGCCTTTCTATTTCCACGTATATATAATAAACACTTTTTGTTTTGTATATACTTATTTATTTATTTTAATCTTCAAAAAAACTTTCTCTATATTATCAACAATCTTATTCTTCAAAGCATTGTTCATATTTTGCTAAATTTTGTACATGGCAGCTATTATTTATAACACAACATAATACAAGGAAGGATAAGAACGAGCATATTATCAGTCTAGGATCATTATATTGTCAACAACTATAATTTGATAACTTTTTTTTAGATAAAAAAATTGTGTTTACTACTATCAATTGTAACTTAGGTACAAAGAGTAATACCAACTTTAATGAATGCATAGGGTAACATAAACTTTAAGATCGGGTATATAAGACAGCATAAAATTTTATTAGGCGTGTAATGTGATATATTTACGTGGATTTTTGTAGATTAACATCTAAACTCCATTTTCTGATTTTTTTTTTTTTTTTTTTCCTTTCCTTCGCCTTAATTTGTAAAAAAAAAAAAAAAAAAAAAAGGAAGTCACCAAACTTATGTTATTAGAGATACTCAACATTATAATTGGTATTATTCCATGCATCCTCTAAGAATAGTGTTGCTTTCTTCGCCCAATCCTTAAGTAGGGTTAGTAATCCAAATAAACCTAATACATAACATGTCTAAATTTATAATTTTAGTAGTGTAGTCCGTACAAAGCAGACAGTACACACTATACTGTACAGTGTACACCCATAAACTCGAAAATTTCTAAAGAAAAAGGAGCCTGCCTAAGCATTCGCGGAAAAGACCGAGAGAATCGACTATGGCGGGAATTGCGTTAACTCACTTGAACTATAACCCTAATTATAGCCTGGACTACAATCACCGAATTCGCAGTTCACTGAATCACAAAAGGCAGCAGCTGTCATCTATTTCTCTGTCAACGAGAAAAGTCAAAGGTAGAAATGTGGGTAATTTGGGGGTGGGTGCGGTGTGCGCAACTCATACTTTCGATGTAGTGGTGGTGGGAGCTGGAATCATTGGGCTGAGCATAGCTAGAGATCTCCTTCTTCGTTCTAATCTCTCTGTCGCCGTCGTTGATGCCGACGTTCCCTGCTCTGGTGCTACTGGAGCCGGTAATTTATCTACTCACTGAGTCACTGCTTGTTCTTTATTATTATTATTATTATTATTATTATTATTATTATTATTATTATTATTATTATTATTATTATTATTATTATTATTATTATTATTATCATTATTATTATTATTACTTTAAATTTGCTTCCTCATTCTTGATTGGCCTATCTTGAACTCGATTTATGTTGTTTTATCATTTTGGTGTGTGATGTTAGATTTGAATTATCTGAATGTTATGATTTGATGTTAAATCACTCGGCTTTGATTCTTGTTTTGATTGATCTGGGAGGCATTTTTATGCATAAGTAGTTGCTATCTACGTAGAACTATAGAAGTACATGATGGTCAAGTTGTTCAATAGTGTTCAAAAGGCTTGAGTTAAAATCCAATCTGAGCTCGAACCCATATTTTTGTTCAAGTGCAACTCACATTGCCAATAGAAATGAATAAGATAGGATCTACAACTTTGTCGAAATAACTTGTACTCCTGCACAAGGTCTATTATTTCTAGCTAATAAGCTAGAAACTAAGAAACAGTTGAAATTATTCCGCTTTTTGTATTTTATTACTCCGTGGTTGTATTTTTGAAGTTGCAATGACTTTTTGTTACAGTACTAGGCTTTTTATTTTATTTTTCAGATTTGAATTTGAAAACAGTGAAAATTTTCTTCCCTTTGGTTAGAATTTGTAAAAGCTTTATAATCTGTTGAGGATTCAACCGTGCTCATTTGAATGCCCTATTCCTTGACATATCTTTTTGTCAATATAAAATCAGCAGTGATGCTTAACATTTTCATTTGTTAGCATCTAGGACTGATTGAATGAGTCTACATCTGCAGCTTGACATTTTTACTTTGTTACAGGACAGGGCTACTTATGGATGGTGCACAAAACACCTGGTACTGAAGTATGGGATCTTGCAATGAGAAGCCGGGAATTGTGGCAGTTGTTGGCAGATGATTTACAAAATCAAGGCTCTGATCCCTTGGAAGCGTTGGGATGGAAAAAAACAGGTATTGAGCACTTGTGTGCTAGTTACCCATATATAATGTAGTAAAGCTACCCAAACATCTTCCAATGTAAATATGCATAAAAAATGTAAAATCTGATATCTTTCTTGAGTTACCTAAGTTTGTGGCTTCTTTCCCATATTGTTAATGAAAATTTTCACATCCCTTAGTAATCCCATCACCTATGTATGTGAGACCTTCCCATTTCTACAAAAGCACTCCTATTATGTGTTGGTTCCCAAATGGAGGTTTACTTAAGCTTGTCCATGGTTTATGTTCCTCTTCCATGGTTTGAAACTTTATTGCTTTCACTTTGGAGGAGATGTCAAAATATGACAGATTGCATGGCGGGTTAATGGTGTTTGCACTATGAAGCATTGTTACTCTCTGAGCTCTGATTTTTACAAGCGCAAAGAATTGATTTCATGTAGTTTATGTTTGTCTCCTATCCATATGGCAAAAGAGTCTGTAAAGTTTCAATTTTGCTTGATGGACTTTTAGTATTGTAGCTTTTTGCAAAAATGCTACAGTATCAAATAAAAAAATAATTGGCTTTTAGTATTAATTATTGCATTATTCAGTCATAAAACTTTAAGGCTTGCGGTCTATTTTTGTAGGAAGCTTGTTGATTGGTAAAACAGAAGCACAGTTGAATCAATTGAAGAATCGGGTGAAAGAACTATCTGAGGCTGGGATAAGGGCAGAGTACTTGTCAAACAATGATTTAGCTATTAGGGAGCCTGAACTTGGAATCACCCAGCAAAGTGGAGCTGCCTTTCTGCCTGATGATTCCCAATTAGATGCTCATCGTACAGTGGCGTTTATAGAAAAGGTCTGTGCAGTATCATCTTAGACCCCGATTAGGATTCATTGGTTTTTGATACTTATTTTAGCATCCTATCACCAATATAAATCCTGACACTTGACTTAAATGGTTATGGTTAAATTACTTCCTTTCCAGGGTAATAGGCTCTTTATGGCTCCAGGCAGATATGCAGAGTTCTACCGTGATCCAGCTGTATGTCTCATAAGGTCTTTTCCAAATTTATAGAGTTCCCTCTTCTTTACCAAGACAATGAACCTGAATTTGTTCATAAAATAACAAATAAAGTTATAATGACTATTGTATTTTATCTACATTCAGATCGAATGGAAAAGGAAAGATTAACGGTATCAAAACTCAAAACAACACATTATTTGGACGAAAGGCCACTGTAATTGCAGCTGGTTGTTGGACTGGATCTTTGATGGACAAGCTGCTTCAAGATTCAGATATTGTTCTAAATGTTCCCATTCATCCTCGGAAGGTGAGAATCATTGATGGTTAAGAGAAAGTGAGATTGGTTTGTAGCAGCAAGTGATAAATTACTAACAAGTACTTAATTGAAATGTCCGGAGCTTGAATGAAATTTAAGTGTTCATGCCAAGTACTTTTATCTATTTGTTCTTTTATATGTGTGAATCTAGAGATGAAAAACAAATTAGCTTTTGAAACATGTAATCTTTTCTTAGTGTATTCAACTGGTGTTCTCGTTAAGTCGTATCTTGTTCTTGAATGATAAATTTTTGCAAGCAAGATATGTTTCCTACATTTAATTTTTACAACATATGCTCACAGGGTTTTCTGCTGGTCCTAGAGAACTTCAATAAATTTAGACTTAGGCATGGTCTTATGGAAGTTGGCTATGTTGATCATCAAAAATCTGTCATATCTGCATCAGAGGAGGTCAACCATGATGAAGCCTTGTCTGTTTCAATGACAGTAACAAGAGATGCATGTGGGAATCTTCTTATTGGTAATAGCCTCGATCTCAAGCTTATTTAACATTGCCTTTTCTTGTTAAATATTCACTGATCCTGTAATCTCCACAATCATGTGATGTGTTCTTCTCTATCACTTCAGGTAGCAGCCGACAGTTTGCTGGTTTTAACACTGAATTGGATACTTTCATCATTGATCGCATATGGGCACGTGCTCAAGAGTTTTTTCCTGCTTTGAAAGAATTCTCAGTCAAAAACTTGAGTGAACAAGTGAATGTCAGAATAGGATTACGCCCTTACAGTAAGTTTCTTATCAGAATATCATGATTACATTATGAAATCCCCTTATGAGATTTTAAATTACTCCGACTGCTATGCTTGTTAATTTTTCAGTGCCTGATGGCAAGCCAGTTATTGGCCCAGTTCCTGGTATGCCCAATCTTTTCCTTGCAAGTGGGCATGAAGGAGGAGGACTTAGCATGGTAATATTATGCCTCGGTCTTGCCCTTATCTTCTTATAGAAAGAATTGTAAAAATTTTCTGAATGATTTAATTACCAGGCCCTAGGAACAGCTGAAATGGTCACCGACATGGTCTTGGATAATCCTTTGCAACTTGATTGTAAGCCTTTTGCTGTGGAAGGTCGATGCTGCTGATCAACAGAAATGGTTAAGTTCCCTTCCAACACTGCAAGGTACTGATTGAGTATCAAGGATGACTGCTTAATTTGTGGGAAATCAAGGAGTTCAAGTTGCTGAACTATCAGCTCTAATGCCTTCTACAACTAGTTCAAAGGTTCAAAGATTCTATGTTCTCATCCCCAATATGTTAGGGGGAGTATTATGTTTCAGTCCCTAGATCATGCTGCAAAGCCAGTGTCTATGCTTGGTTGCTTGCTGGTGGTATGCACTATGAGGATAAGATTGCTAATGATACACGCAAATATATGTGGAAGTGCCTAGTTTGCTTACCCATGCCAAGAAATATATGTCATTGACAAGTTTTTTTTAATAGGAATAAGTATGGCAAGTTTTAGTTCTCGCATATTGAACCTTTTCTGAGGTTTATCATCATTTTATTCTATTACAGCCCAAAGGATAAATTTCTCACCAATTTTATCAGTGTACTTGCTAGTTACTCTTCTTTGATATATCTTCGCTTCAAACAATAAGTATTTTTTGACTTAAAAGTTAGTTTTGTACCAATGTAGTACCCATACCTCTTAATTCTTAAACACTTGTGTATGATCATAATAAAATTGCAAAGGTAATCAATATATTAATGACCACCTACTCTGTGATCATCTATAACCATTACTCCCTTTCAAGTTCATTTGGTCCTACAAAGGCACCATGTTAATATCTTTCATCGAGTTTCAGTCATCGAAACAAAATTTTCAAACTTAATACTCCATAATCCATAATTAATACTTGAGTTGATCAGTATCGTTCCAATTTTATCTAATTTTTAAAAATAGAAACCTTTGCCATTTTCTTTTTTAACAATCTGGGCAAAAGTTGATTATCACTTCTCATATTTTCTCAACTGTAAATTTTTTTGAATAAAGTCGTATGCTTTGTAGAGTTGTAGTTTACATTGCATAATTACTAAGCAATTAAAAAAACATATATATAGCCCTTACTAACCCAACCCGAACCCATTTTCTCCGCATTCCAAACACCAAATCGGACAATGGCGATCGCAGGTCTACACCGTCTCTCAACCCACCTCCACCGCACCACAACCACCTCTTCCACTCTCTCTCTCCTCTCGAAATCCCTCCTCATCCGCACCACTACCACCGCCGCAACCACCACCTCCACCGGTGTCTCAAAAAAGGTCGCAGATCGCATCGTGAAACTTTTCGCAATCGATTTCGAAGGGGAGAAGCGTGAAATCATTGGACTGTCAGGTCAAACCCTATTGAAAGCCCTAACAAATCACGGCTTAATTGATCCTGCTTCTCACAGATTGGAAGATATCGACGCTTGCTCTGCTGAATGTGAGGTTCACATCGCTCAGGAATGGCTTCAGAAGCTTCCACCAGCTACGTACGATGAGCAGTACGTGCTTCGTCGAAACCAGAGGAACCGTGTCCTCAACAAGCATTCCAGGCTAGGCTGCCAGGTTGTCCTCTGTCAGGAGCATCAAGGTATGGTTGTTGCTCTCCCTGAGCCTAAGCCTTGGGATATCCCCTAGTTTTTTGTGAAATCAGGATTTTCGAATTTAAGGCTTCCTTTGTTGTTCATTGATAATAATAATGTTATGGATTGTGATGACGTCGATGTGTAATTGTTGTTGACAATGGGAAAGTTTTGCAAGTGTTGAACTTTGAAATTTGCTATCCTGACGATGCAGTTGGGCAGACTATGTTGGATTGTTGTCAGATTATTTGTTTGTAATTACGACTTTAAGTCATTGTAAATGATTGTTTGTTATTGCTTAGAGTTTGAGTTACAATTGTTGGGAAATTATCGAGGAAATTGTTTGTAGGAGTGGGGTTAAATGTCGGAGAATCAGATTGTAGATTGCGAAGTGAGAGAGATTGAATTTCGTAATTCTCTTTGTAATTTTGTGGGTTCTTTGGGTAAAGGTTGTGCATTGTCGATGAAGGCTTCATTGAAGATAGTTAGGCTTTGTTTGGCTGAGGACTGAGGTGATATGTACACAATAGTGTTTATTGTAAGAGCTATCATGTATAAAAGAGAGCAACATCTTAGTAAGTGGATTGGGAAGGATGGATTGAAAGATATGGGTCTGTTCAGTGCAATTTGATTTGCCATAGATAAACTCGGAACATCCAGGATGAAATTATTGTATGCAATCTTAAAGAGGAATAGCTAACACAAGTTGGTACTATGGTCTACAAAAGTTTGGTGGAATGAAAACTCAGATTGATGCTTTCCCTTTGTGCATTGATGCTAAACTTGAATACTCTACACTTTTAGTAAGAGGATAGAAGTTGCTGTACTTCTTGAATGATCGAAAGAAATCTGTGCTCTTATCTTTGAGGATTTCATAGCTGTAGATGTGAGATTAGGTGAAATATGCTATGGACAATTATGCTCTAGTTTTGCTATACTTAAATTAATGTTTTGGTTTTTTAAACCAGTTTATCCATTTATCTAGCAGTAGTTCGATGAGATTATTTTTTATATTGGGTTTTGAGGAGATTTTTGTGCTTATCATCATACTTTTCTCAAGGAAAATAATGAGTTGCTGAGACACCCTGTCCTTTCTAGCATGTGTTCAAGTATTCTGCAGCTTAACTTTTCTGAAATACAAGGTGTTGGTAGTCTTGCTAAGTGCTTAGAAATATTCTAAGCCTTTTCAGTCTGCCTTCAAGACCCCTGTCACCTTAGGCCTTACCTTGAGCCTTTTTAATTTTCTGACACACTGGTTGATAAGTTAAGTGATGTGGGACTCCAATCAAAAAATATTCTGGCTTATCATTAAGGTAATGTTGTAGATAAACGAGAATTAGCTTGAGTTGGTTGTGTGAAATTGGCATTAGAGATGTCCTTTAAACTCTAGTCTTAATCACCTGAGGACTTAAGAAGACTCGGGAACTACCTTGAAGCACGAGAAAGACTGTTCTGATTGTTATTCTAGCTCATTTGGTTAAACTTGTGAACATGAGGATGATGTCGATGGATCATTGTAGGTTCAAGGAGTAAATGTTTATCTCTTACTTTTTCCCTCTTCTACTGCATCTTCTGAAACAAGGTCATTGAAATCTTCCCTCCATAACCCTCAAAACCAAATGAACAAGAAAAGTGAACTGTAGGGATGAAGAGTTGTATTTTCTTGAGGAGTCTGGATCTTTGAGTCGATATAAATATATATTTACTTAGACATATTTATGGTGGTAGAACTTCTATTTAGGTTTGAAGCAAGGAAATGCCTGTAATCAGAATGCTGCGTATTCGGCTCATCCCTCCCCGTTTGTCTCATTTAAGTCGTGCCATGCTGGTGGCTGATAGAAGGTAGAAATTGTTGTGCTCTTCTATGTATTAGTTCTTGTTTTTTAGGAGTTTGATGGGAATAATGCTTGGTACACAGAACAAACCAAAACCATCGCTCTGGTATTTAATAGGCGACCGCAGGATTGAGGAAAAAAGCCAACTGATTCCCCTATTATTTCTGCCCAACCTTTAGTTGTAGTTCTTCACTATCGTGCCGCTGTGATTGTTTTGATACTCGGTGGCTGGTAGACACTGCTACAACCGTGGTGGTCGATTTTATAAGGTTAAAAAGTCATCATATACAACCAAATGAATTACCTCTAATTGTTTAGACGATCATTATATATCCTAACTAATGTGACGAGGCTCACTTCGACGCATGCATTCAACCAAAACTTGGAGGCGTGGTCCAACTGTGCACGGCCTGTCATGCACCAAATCAAATTATTAATCTTATCCCTAACTCCCTAAGGTCCAGCCATCAAGGTCACAAGGATGCTAATGAGTGTGCGTTGCCTCCTTGATAATTTAAAGGTATTATGTTACTAATAACGAAAATGTCAAAAATGACTGAATTTTAAAGGTGTACACCAATTTTTTGTGATGTTTTCAAAAATTCTTTAAAATTAAAATAAATTTACAAGGTGCCGCTTTAGGTCATATAAATAGGTTTGGAAACAGTTATTGCTTAATTTGGTCTCCAAAAATTTGATAAAACGCGTTTAGGACTTAGTTGTACTTACCTAGAAATCGGTTAAAATGATTGTTTAGAGTCAAGGTAGATGGTTCTAGTGATTTATGGGCATAGTATGACCCTATAAGACCCATGGTAAAAATTTGAAGATATTTTGTCACTAAGTCTAAATATGTCCAAAATGATCGAATTTTAAAGGTTATATAATATACCGATTTTGAGATATTTTCAAAAGTTCTTCAAATTTGGAATTTACTAGGTGTATTTTTGGTCATATAAGAAGATTTTGAATAAATCATTGCCATATATATAGTCACCAAAGGCATTGGATAACTAGGACCTAGTAGTAAATTTATGAAAATTGGTTGAAATGAATATTTATAGTTAAAGTAGATACTTTCAGTGACACCGAAAGGTTTAAAATGATCAAATTTTGAAGGTGTATCTGATTTTAACATATTTTCTAAAGTTATCCAAAATTGAAATAAATTACTATGTACCTCTAATGGCCATGTAAGAGTTTTTGGAACCAACTGTTGCCTTATGTTTTGGTTACGAAAGCCCTAAAAGTGTGCTTTGGTTGAAATGTATATTTAAAGTTAAAAGTAGATTATTTCAATGACTTATATGACTTAATATGGTCTTAAAGTACCTATGGTAAAAAATTTGAAAGTATTCTATCACCGAGTTTGAAAATGTCCAAAATTACCAATATTATACAAATTTTGACATATTTTTAAAAGTTTTCCAAAATTAAAATAAAAAAGAGATGCCTCCTAATGTCATACAAGGAAGCTAGAATTAAGCATTACCTTATATTATGTATCTAAAAGCCTTGGAGGCGAGTTTAGGAACTGGTTGTAATTACATCAAAACTTTAAAATGTATGGAGTCAAAGTAGGTTATTTCATAAATTTTCAGGACCTAATATATCTTAGCAAGGCCCACGGTAAAAACATGAAGTTATTCCATCATTAGGTTCGAAAATGTCCAAAATGATAGAATTTCGAAAGTTGTACACCATTTTTGAGATATTTTCGAAAATTCTCTAAAATTCAAATAAATTTAATAGGTGCCTCCAATGGTTGACGATAAGTTTCACAATAAAGTTAAAAATGTCTCTAAATTTTTTTTTGTTGTAATGGATATTTAACGTTTAGGTAGATAATTTCAATGACTCTTGGTGTCTAAGATGACCCTATAAGATTCAAGGTAAAAATAATGAGGTATTACTTTACCGAACCAAAAAAATGTCTGAAATGACGGTATTTTGAGGTATTTTTCAAACTTATCCAAAAATTAATTAAATTTACTAGGAGCATCTATGGCCATGTGAAGGGGTTTGGAGTCGATATTATTGCTTTATATTCGATTTCCAAATGCCTTGAAAACTTAAGACCCAATTGTATGTATATGAAAGTCGATTAAAATAGGTGTATAGAGTCAAAATAGATTGTTTTAATAACTTATGATATATAATATGATACATTCACATTCCATTTATTTTGGACAGTTATGAATTTTATGGTCTTATAGAGTCATATTATACGTTGCAAGTGATTATAATCATCTGATTTTACTCCAAATAACCATTGTAACTCGACTTACTATATGGGGTTAAACCTAGAAAGAAAGCGAACTAACTCAAAAAATGAAGAAAAAAACAGTATTTGGGCTATTATATGGGTTTTTCTTATGAACCCACATAGGCCACATGTAAATAGGGTTAGAGATCTGGCCACAGCAGAAAAATCTGTGTATATAAGAACCGCGCAGCCTCTGCAACCAAATCATTCGTGCTCTACAACCCTATCACAGCAGCAGTCTTCCCCCTCCCCCATTTCCCCTTCTCTCGTCACAATCTTGCAATCTGTATTCAGTTCCATAATAATCCTTTAACATCTGGAAATGCAAGGTAGCTTCTTGTTTGGATTTCTGAAAAACAACGATCCAAACAATTTTTCCTTAATCGGAGCCTTGCAAAAACTTTCAGTATCACTCGCCTGAATTTGAACTACTGATCTTTCAGGCCCTTTATATATCTGATACATTTTTATAAATATGTCATATCTTTTGTCAAAGCAAACGCACTCTGTCCCATAACCTTTGACATGTTTTGAGGCAATTTCTTCGTCTGCAAAACCAATGAAAGATTCAATCTTTCAAACTCCAATGTAATGGCCCATGTGATCTTCTCTCCGATGATCATATTGGGCACATGACTGGATTACATTTTTTTGGTTTGAAATCTTAAATTTGTGTTTCTTGAAATGATTAAAGTCTGCACCTTTGATTTAAATGGTAACCGGTAATTAAATCTGGGATCCTATGAATGAGGGTGCATAAATAAATAGCTGGATTTGCTGATATTGATGAAAATCAAATCAGCAAAATACAGCAGCGGCCAGACAACCGTGGAGATGGATCCACAGATGGGGTTGCTCTTTCTTGCTCCTTGTCTACTAATCCCTTCTCACAATTTTTATTTTTATTTTTTTTTAATTCCGATTTAGTTTAAGTGTTGGGTGGATTGATGAGTGATGACTAAGTTTTGGAATTAGAATGTAGTTGACCTGTTAAATTGTATTTGTATTTGATTATTGAACTAACAGAACATGACCTTAGTTGCAGACATTATTATTATTATTTTGAAAATTTTCGTATCGAAATTAAAATGGCTAGACTAACAAAGATTTTTGCAAATGAAAAATCTCAGAAAATTTTAAATATGACCTGATTAACCAAACTCTAGGTAAGAATTAAACTCTTTGAGTAGATTTAAAAAATTGCTCATATTTTTATGGCTAATTTTTTTTTTAAAAAAAAAGCTATTTTTGTCGCGGATCAATGATTTTACTCTGAATCTAAAAAAAGCTAAGTCTAAAATTTACAATAATTTTGAAAAAAGTTATAGAGTTAGTAACAATTAACATAATAACCAGAACAATATCTGCACATCTGGCTTTTTTTCCTGATATGACAAAATAATTGACAGCCCAACAGGCAGTAGCCTTGCACATTTTAGGAATTGGATGACCCATAAGATTGTCTATTTCCATGTAAAACTTAATAACTGAGTTTTTATTTGAGTTTAGAGAGAGTTCAACTTGTTACAAATAAGAACCTATATTAGTCTAAATAGCAGAAGAAATTCTGTCTTCATTTGACTCACAAAGTTTCAATCAACATGAAATTCAATCTTACTCTTCTCTTCAGGAAAATAAACACTCTTATGCATTACCCTACTCAATCTCCTTTCAATTCTTTAGGATTCTATTCTATTTCACATTCCCACCTGCGGAAACATTCTTTGATGCTTAGATTTAACTGTCAACCGTCTACGCATTATTGAAGGTAGCTGTACTTGAACATACCAAGTCCAAAACAAGGCTATTTAAGTTGTGAATTCTCTCGATTTTATAATCAAACATCTAAAAGCATGATACTATAAGTCTAAGATCAAGTATATTCAACTAGTAATGGACTGCATGACATTAGAACAAGTTTCCCACCACTAAAACCGCGACATTTCCAACTCCCTCAAAACATTAGTGATAATCCAAACCCCTTAAAATAACAGATGACAAGTATATATGCTATATAGCCAACTAACTACCTTCATTAATCAACAACTCAACGAAATTCTTGCCTCATATGCTAATTTTCCAGTTGACAGCGTTTCCATCCAAATAACTTTTTGACCCGCCTTTCTCAAAACATTTTTTTTTCACCCCTCAATTATTCTGCCATCTTTTTTTTTCATTTCTAAGGTATACTTCCCTTTTCTCTTCTTTGTTTTTAAAGGTCTTTCAGTGATCCCCTTGATTGATCCATTATCATCAAACTATTGACTCTTAGAAGAGATCGAACACATTGTACCATCAATCAGATAAAGGTTAAGGTTGCGTAAGTCTGGATTTTTCTTGGGTTGATTCATTCCAAAATAAAAAAAAAAGAATATGGATCAAACGGAGCTTAAAAGAGTCTTCCAAATGTTTGATCGAAACGGAGATGGGAAGATCACGAAAAAGGAGCTGAATGACTCCCTGCAAAATTTGGGAATATACATACCAGATAGAGAGCTTTCTCAAATGATCGAAAAGATCGACGTGAATAGAGATGGCTACGTGGATATGGAAGAGTTTGGTGCATTGTACCAAACGATCATGGACGAGAAGGACGAGGAGAAGGACGAGGAGGAAGACATGAAGGAGGCATTCAACGTCTTTGATCAAAATGGGGACGGTTTTATTACCGTAGAGGAGTTGAGATCAGTCTTACAATCATTGGGTCTAAAGCAAGGAAGAACAATAGATGATTGTAAGAAGATGATTAGTAAGGTGGATGTTGATGGTGATGGGATGGTTAATTATAAAGAGTTTAAGCAGATGATGAAAGGTGGCGGCTTTGCTGCTTTAGGTTCATAGAGAATTCCATATCCTTTCTTAGACTGAAGAAAAACAAAGGGGAGATTAGTTATAATCAAAGACCCAAGGAGAAACCGATGAAATGTATGTTGTTAATTACAGGAGGATGCATCATGCATGGCAACAGATTATACCCTCGTAAGTCGTTAGGCCTCCCATTTCTATGAACTCATGGAACGACTTTCTTCTTTCATTCTTGTAAGACATTTTGAATTATCGATGCTGAGGTTTTTGTTCTCTATGAGATTTGTTGTATTTGTCTCCCTTTTTTATGATTCTCCAACTTTTCTTTCTTTTGAATTCACTTAACCAACAAAAATTATGAATATAATATTGTTTCAAAGATGATAATTCATTGCCCGTACATTACGTATTTATTATCATGGTTTCTGTTTCCCCTGACTTTTGAACCTCAAATGCAAGGATTCGATATTCCCTCGCTCCATAGTCCATACGAGATAGTTAGATAGGGTATACGAACGAGGTTACAGCAGAACAGGTTACAGCCTACATCTATGGCATTCCAAATTTCTTCGCAAGATCTTCCACTTGGGAAGAATACCCAATTCTAAATCATCTAATTAAGTCTGTTGGCTAGAAAGTTCTGATTTCTGATCAAACCTAAGTTCATACCCGTTTTTCCTTTACCATCTGTTGTACTGATTTAGTTTACAAATGTCAAAAACTAGGTAGATAATAACATAAAGAAGAGGAATATCTCAAGGCTAACCCCAGAAGCCGTTGCTTTCTGAAAATCACTTCGATCCAACCAATCTTAAAGCGAGAAACTAACAAGAATTGACCAACTCAACGTCAAAATCTGATCAGAACTAATCTAACTAATCACAATATGTTCTGCAGAGTCACAGACTCACAGCACACAAGACTATAAGATACTTCAGGGGGATAAACAAACGCCGCAACCCCTTTTAAGCGAAGACAACGAACTGCATCTGGTTTTCCAAAGTCTGACCTACAATAATCAGCAAAGAAACATATAAGCTTCCACCCTGTCCAAATTATTAACGAAAATCAGGCAATAAGAACCATCAAACTGAAGGCTTGGAGCAGATGCAGGTACCCAAAGTGCTTTCTGAAAGCCTCCATAAGCCGTACAAGCAAGCAAAGAGACAAGAAGCCGCTCCTGACAAGGCAAGTGTATCCTCCATTCCTCCGTGAGCTCAGGGCAAAGATAGAAATTGGGAATAAAAAAAAAGAAAAAGAAAATTATCAAAAGAGGCACAGACTACCAAAGATTAAACATAAATATTCGAATGCTGAACTGCTTAGCCAAATTAGTGAACTACTACATCATATGTTTGAGAAAACAGCATAAATAAGAAACATCTAGGCAGCACCATCTGTACACGAATATTATCTAGCCCCTAATCTGACACAAATCTCCATGCATTTATACTTGTCACAAGCAAACTCAGTTATAAAGAACACTATCAGGATTTGAGCATCTTATATCTTCACAAGTCTCATCCACGGCAACAAAAAGCATTCAAGAAATGGTTACCAGATTAAATGTTACAAATATAAAAAAAAAAAATTAACAGCTGAGAATATTGGAGAACAAGGATGATACACCAGCAGCATCTTATAGTGATTCCAATCTCAAGATGACCAATGTACCAGGCAGCACAAGTAGAACTCTGGTTATCAGAGAATAGAATACCTGCCTGGTTGAGCACCACCTGGAAGAGAGATGGCCTGCGTTGTGATATCCTCCAAAACCCTCTTCAGTTCTGCTTTAGCTGTCTTAACTGAATGTTCTGAACGTCCTTCAATGAACAGGTATAGTTTACGTTCATTAGGACCTGGAATCTTCCCAGGAGGGTAATACTGTCCCCTGGTCGTGATGGCAGCTCCTGTCCAATCAGAAATAGGACCCAGAGTCTCCTTATGGGTAACCTTCCAGCGAGCATTCTGTGGGAAATCATTAATTTCGAGTTCTGCCTCATAATGCTCAGGCATTGCATCTTGCTGCAGCTTAGCTAAGTTCTGTTGTAACTTCATCGCTGCTGCAAGTGCAAGTGCCCTAGCTGGATTATCTGCTGAATTAACGGACAAAATAGAGGCAGGACCTGAGCCAATACTGCCTGAGACAGGATTCCCTGTGGTATCTGGTAGGACTTGCCCACCATGAACAGGGGTAGGCACAGTAACATCGGTCCTCTTGCGAACTTCATCATCTTCATCCTCTGAATCAGACTTATCAAACTCAAAACCATACTCTTTGGCCTGCGCCTTCTTTGCAGCTTTCCGTGCTTCATCCTCCTGCTCATCAAACTTGTACCCACTTCCACCAAAACCAGTTCCATGGGCCTGTTCAAGTCCTTGTTTCACCTTTGCCATGAAACTGTCAGCAAGTGCTTTCAGATCCTGAGGAAGAGGCTGCTCTGAGAGTTCTAAAGCTTTTACAAGATCAGGAGCGTATTTATCTTCCTCTTCGGAGATAAAAGTAATAGCATGCCCCTTACGTCCAGCACGGCCTGTCCGGCCAACACGATGAACATAGTCTTCATAGTGGTTAGGGACATCGAAATTGACTACCAGCTCAAGATCTTTTACATCCAGACCCCTAGCAGCAATACTAGTAGCAATCAACAAATTGCAAACGTTACTCTTAAAATCGGCAAGGGTGGATTCACGGTCTCCTTGATCCTTTCCCCCATGAAGAGAAAGGCAAGGATAGCCACTCTTGAGTAAATCCCGGAACAAGGCATCACATTTATCTTGCGAGTGAACAAAGACCAGAATCTTCCCCTTTTCATACCACTCCCCAAGAAGTTCCAATAGTCTAAGAAACCTTTCACTTTCAGGCCTCACTTCAACCATCTGGGTTATATCTCTGTTGACAACACTCCTCCCACCAACCTGGATTTCCACCGGTTTATTCAGGACTTTCTTGGCCAAAACTTCAACCTGGCGAGGAAAGGTGGCAGAAAACAGAACAGTTTGACGGTCTGGTCTTATATTCTGGACAATTCTCGTAATCTGAGGTTCAAAACCCATATCAAACATCCTGTCAGCTTCATCCATGACCAAAAAAGTAACTCTTCTAAGATTTGTGATTTTCCCACTACTTGTACAAAGTATGTCAATCATTCTACCAGGGGTGCATACAACAATCTCTGCTCCCTTCTTTAACTCACCAATCTGCTGGGCCACACCAGAGCCACCATATACAGGAACACAGGTCAAATTTACAACTTTGGCAAACTTCTTGATGTCATTGTGAATTTGCTGGACCAGCTCTCTTGTAGGGGCCATAATAAGCCCTATAGGACCATCTCCAGACATCAGAGGTGGCTGGTCCTTGATGTGTCTCAACATAGGCAACACAAAAGCCAAGGTCTTTCCCGAGCCAGTTTTTGCAATACCAATGCAATCTCGGCCACTCATAATTACAGGAAATGCCTGAGCTTGGATTGGCATAGGTTTCTCAAAGTTCAGCTTCCGGATAACCTCCAAAACTTTTGTAGTTAAACCAGTTTGGTGCCAGGATTTGATTGGTTTTGGCACATCTTTTCCGTGAACTTTCAGCTCAAGATCCGTCCTGTAAGCAACAACCTCTTCAGATGTCATCCTAGCAATTTCCTTCACTTCAATGTAAAAATTCTTCCTAAAGTCTATATAATCAATCTTTGAATGATCAACAATAGCTAGTTTCTCAGCTTTAGTTTTCTTCACCCTTTTCATAAAATCGTCATCATCTTCATCTTCTAACTTCGTTCCACTATCCTCTTGATCCTCATATTCAGGGTCAGAATCCTCCTCAGGCATTATTCGTCCAAGAAACTTCTTTGGGGTTTTCTTAGACAATGTGCCATTGCTTTGCGCCAAATTTTTATCCTTTCCAATCAATTCAGTATTCTCTGCACCAAGCACGGCACTATTCACAGCAGTATTAAGCTTCTCAACTTCAGGCAAGACCATTGAATCCATAAAAGCATCCAAAGGATCAGTTTCATCCTCTTCAGGTGCAGAAGTACCACCATTGGGCAATTCATTCCCATCCTCAAAATCAACAACCATGGTGTCCCCAGCGTCAGCTGGCGGTTTGAAATCAACATCCATATCAGCATCTGATTTACCTTCTGGAGCAGCATCTTCATCATCAGATTCGCCTTCCAGTGTCCAATTCTTGCCCGCTTTAGGTTCTTCAGCATTCGCTTCCCCAAGCTGCTGTCTTTCCTCTTCTTCCTTTTTCCTTTTCAACTCCTGCCATTCCTGAACTCTCCTCCTTCGTTTTTCCATCTCATCATCCAATCTCCTCTGTTCCTCTTCCATGTCTTGTTCCTTTGTCTCCATTTTCTCCTGATTCATGTCAGGCTCATCATCATTTTTCTTCCTCTGGCATTCCACACTACCATCCCTGTGCCTATGTGATCTGCTCTTTACTCGATCTCTTGATTTGCTCCTTTCTCGGTCTCTCTCCTTAAAATCGTCATCTCTCCTCCGCCGTTTCCTATCTTTGTCATTACTCTCATCTCCACTTTTATCACTTTCTGCTCCACGGCGCCTCCTTTCCCTCTCATTCTCCTTATCTCTATCCTCCCTCTCCCTTTCACGTTCACGATCTATCCTTTGACGCTCTCTTTCTCTCTCCCTCTCTCTTTCCCTTCTTTCTCTCTCTCGTTCCCTTTCTCTTTCCTCTCGTTCTCTAACCTTTGCCTTCTCCCTATCTTCTCTATCCCCATCCTTGTCCTCTCGATCTCTTTTCCGCTCCTTCTCCCTATCCCGGTGTTTATCCCTATGCTTTTCTCTCTCATGATCTCTATCCCTCTCCCTATGCTTTTCATCAAAACTCCTACTCCTTTCTCTCTCTGATCGCCTACTCTCCCTATCCTTATCTTTCTCCCTGTCCCTTCTCCTATCCTTCTGCCCATTCCTCTCCCGATCCCTATCCCTTTCCTTCTCATGTTCACGCCCACGGAACCTTTTCAACTCCTCCTTAGACACAGACTCCTCCTTCCTCGACTTTGATTTGGCATCCTCCGATTCCCCCATAGGTCCTCCTAATCAATTTAAAAAAATACGACCTCGAAAACTCCTGAATTCGTCAGAACTTTCCTTAGCACCAACCACGACAGCAACCAGCAAACTACCAAGCTAGTACTGAAATTAAATGAAAGACGACAAACATAAATATATCTACATTATAAAGTTTCAAATTTCACATGCCTATCTAGATTCTCGACAAATACGACTAAGAAAACAATGAAATCAATTACAGCACACATCAAAACCCCAAAAAATCATACTTAGTTCAAGAAACTCACTCCTCAACCCCACCAATCTACCATGGAGTGAAGCTGCATGAAATGTGACGAAAACCCTAATTTTGATATTGATAACCTGCATCATCAACAATGAAAATCAAATCAGAACCTGACCCAATTACAATTCATCGAATTAGGGCAATTTAACACACAACTCGTCCCTAATTAACATAATTAAAAACGTAATTATCAAATCCGCCCAACAAATTAAATCAAACAAATGATGATTAGAGCATAAACCCAAATGGAAGATTGGAATTTGGAAATGGGAAGGGGGAAATTGAGCTTGAAGAAGAATGGGTGAGTGATAAATGGAAGTTAGGAATAAGCAGGCGCGAAGCCTAAAGAGGATGAAAGATAACCGACCCACCTTAGCTACCTCCTAGAGGAACCCTTGTTCAAATCACCAGTTATTAGTCCGACCATTGTTTAAACCTAAATCACAAATTATTATTCGGGTTTGGAAATGTGAAACGTTAAGCATCACCCTGTTTTATTTAGAAAACAAATCTAATCACTCCTCTTTCTCGTTGCTCCGCCTAGTTAAGCATTGGAAGTCAAGCACGAATAATATAATATTTTTTATCGAAAAGAAATACATAAAAATTAAAAATTGACTTTTGTTATATAAAAAGTTAACTTTTGTATAATATATAACATTTTCTTTTTGAAAATATATCAGTCTTTATCAACTGAAATCATTATAAGTTGACTTTTATTGTATTGAATAGTAACTTTTATTAATTATACAATAACCTTTTTATATGTCGTTTATACACAAAATCTTTCCAAAAAATAAACCTTTAAGGTTGGAGGGAATCTACGTATTTGACTTGACCGTGAATTTTGATTAGGTATTTGTCTAAATTTCGCTTGGCCAAATAGAAGTTAGCATATTAACAACACTTTCACATCTCTTTAGCTAGTGGAATTTCACACATCCCTTAATCATTTGTACAATAGTAAAAAAAGAGAGGGATCTTTTCACCTCATTCAATGATCTTGGATTTGTATAACGTTTTCTTAACGTAAAATTATGATGTGCATATTAAATTAGTAGACTATGAGCCATAATAATTGTAGTGACATTATAGTCATTGGAAGTATATAATATGTAGAAGAAGAAAAAGTTCTAACAAAGTTCATAACAAAAACTTTGAATTTTATAATCTCTATGTCGCACTAATAAAAGTAAAAATGAAGACACTTTATAAATTTTAGAACATCTTAAGAAAAAAACTTATAATCAACATTAAGACTAATTTAACCATTTAGGACTCATATTAAAATACGTAATGATATAACTTAGCCTAATCCAAAAAAATTAAGGGTGTCCGCCACAATACTTTCAAGATTAACCGCCCTCAAAGTTTGCTTCTTTTAATATAATAAATTACTCAAATTCTATCGGAGCCAATCCTTCATCTACATGTACATTTATCCAATCATCTTCATGAACCTCCCATGAACTTACTCAATTGAGCTATGAAATCTTCTATGAACAGTGTGAAATCCGTATTAGTAGTTATATTTGTTGTTGCAAAGCCTAAGGAAATATTTGCAAAATAAAGGGCACTCATGGTCTACAAATTTAGGACCAAATTGCCCAATCTTGTTTCTACTATAATCCACATTAGCTACCAATAGTGATGTACTCTTGACGAAAAACATTGATATTTTTTCTACACTACAAACTTCTCTCACAAAATAGCTTACACTACACATTCATAACCATGAATTATCAACTGAACTATTAATTAGTAATTACTATTAGGAGTAATTAGTAGTCGTATTTGTAATACCCCGGTAATTCCCTCTTTCCGAAAACCAAAACCTTGAGAGAACGATCGTTATGTCAACGCCACGTGTTCAAATGTTAAGGCTTCAAATCAGAATTTTGCAACGAAAAACATAAAACTTTCAAATAAAACTTCAAAATGTCAATCTCAATCAAACATACAATCCAAAACCATTACGGCCATTATTAAAATATATGAAACACCTATCAAACCAAATCCAAACCAATTTTAAAATATCTAGAAATGTTAAGTCAAACAAAGCAAGGAAAATAGATTATTCTCCATTCATCCCAGTAATGCATGCAAATCCCCACAATACCTGTTACAAATCTGCTCCCCAAAATTATAAGTGTAATATTGGATCATTACAGGGTCATTGAAAGACGAAGGCCATGACCAAAAGATCACACACAAAGCACGTAATCAACAAATCTGAGTATATGAAGATTACGAAAAACAAAATAAACGTGATACTTCATAAGAGTAAATGCATGACATCTCTACTCGTATAACACAATCCTTTACTCAAATAACTCATTATTTAATTAATTAATTTTTTGGATTAAGCAACATACAAGGTTGTCTCCCCATGTCCTAATAAGGAGCATCAAAATAAATAAAGAAACTCATGCCCTATCGTCAGAGGACATCAAAAATAGTATAAATCCAGATGATAAATGGGCACGACTCCGTTATCATAGCTAGATGAGATCTCAAATAACTCCAATTTTAAGTTTGAAGCTTTATAAAAGAGACTCGTAGATCACACGACCTACAAGAATAGCTACGGATAATATCCCGTGAAGCCCCAACCCCTGATTGTCAATACTCTAGACATGCACTAGCCCAAAGTTTTATTGCTTATCCTTCTTTCACATTATGTGATTTACAACACTTGAGTTCCAATTCATCAAATAATACACATGTAAAACATCACAATTACACAATCAACCTCTTTTATATTGAAATTTTAACTCTTTGATTTTCTTCTCAAATTTTAACCTGATGAACAAAGTCAACTAATGTCGTATTTAAGATTTGAAAATCACCTTTACTCAATTCATACCATTAGTAATGAAAAGGTAATAATAAACAACCTCATAGATTAATTAGAAAATTAATTCCACTTGAATCAGTTGAGATTCCTCAACCATACATAATCCTTTCAAAATTAGTATTAACAAATCATAATTCATAACTCAACAACAATATTAAATCATGCTTCTAAATAAAGAAAATGAATCCTTTTAAATACGTAACCAAATAATCTCACCCAAAAGGTTTCCTAAACTTGATACTAAGTTTTCCTTTTACCCTAGACCATGCTCCCAAAGGCAAGATTTTCATAACTTGTACGTACCTTAAATAGAACAATCGAATTGCCACTTTCACAACTATAAATTGTCTCCTACGAATCATTTTCCTAAACCAAATAACGCAACATTAATCAATACCTTAAAAAACAAGTTTACAGCAATTATACCCATTTAAAAAAAACTTCCAAAAAAATCATGTAAATGCTTTAAACCTTTGTTTTTAATACTTAAATCCTTGAAATATAATGAAAATCAGTTTTATAAATTCGGAAAAATTTCCATATTAAAGTCTAGAAAATGTTGATTATAATGTTCAAAACATGTAGTATATTAATTAGGATCGTATACTACACATAAAATCATAAAACTCTTCAAATTCTCAACATAAAAATCCAAATTGCATATCTTACGAAATTTGAAAATTTATTTTAAATATAACATCATTAGATTAATCACAAAGTACTCTTAGTTTCATGAAATAACCAATAGTATATGATAATAACCATAAAACATGAAAACTAATGCATTCAACCCATAATTTCATGTATAAAGAATCTGAAAATCTGTAAAAACACATATAAGTTCATAAAACTTATGATTATAAACACTTCATAATATTAATCATTAAAAACAATAATTGAAATAGTTTTCCCAAATCATGCATGAATTCGAGGGCAAAAAAATAAGGAAGGGAAAAGAAGGAAAGACCAGCGGTGGCTGGTGGCAAGGTGGCGACTAGATGACAGTAAGTAGGATTGGATGCTTGCTAGGGATGGCAACAGACCGGATCTGGACCGTGTCTTTATGGATCCAAACCCAGATTCGTTTTTCAATGATGGATCCAGATCCGCCGGGTATGAAAAGTAAGGATCCAGATCCAGATCCAGATCCGCCCGGTATGAAAAGTAAGGATCCAGATCCAGATCCAACGGATCTTGGTCCAAAATGGGTCCAAAACGGATCCTACAAATTTTGCCTATTTTTTTGCGACAATAATAAATTTCAAATTTATAAATCTACATTTTGCATCTACTACAACAGTCCAACGAATGATATAAGTTCAATACTTGAATACAATTCATATAACTAATCAAATATTACAAAACAACAAAGTACAAATGAATAAAATCAAATGGCCCAGGAACCCACAGACCAGGTTGTGGCGAAACGGGAGCAGCGGCAAAGACAGTGTTCGGTGTTCCTAGTTGTGGCGCCAAGGTGAGACCGTGAGAGTGGAGAACTGGAGACTAGTGGAATGTGAGATTGTGAGAGAGACAACCAGAGTACCAGAAAAATGAGAGTGTTGCAAAGATCAGGTTAGGGATTTAGGGTTTGAATTTGGGCCTTATACAAAATATCATTTTTTTTATAAAAAAAAACGGGTAAACGGATCCGGGTCCGGGTATAATGGTTGGACCCGTACCCGAATCCGTTTTTCAGTCATATGACCCGGATCCGTCGACTCTGAATTTTGAAGACCCATATCTGCAAAAACTGATATGGATCCATGGATTCGGTCGGGTCCAATATCCGTTGCCATCCCTAGATGCTCCTAGGGTTTCCCTTCTCTCTTTTTTTTCCCTAATATATAAGTAAATGAGCAATTAGGGTTTTGTGGCGGTAGGTTTATATATATAAGGCTTTAAGTGGGTTGGGTATATTTTGAGTTTATGATGGTTTAAAAAATTATTTAAAAAATAAATAAAATCTCATGATTATTTTAGGTAAACAATTAAATACAAATTTTGTAAAAATATATTTTGTTTAGTTTATAATAAAATTTACAGAGGATTACAATACATATTAGGTTCAAGTTGCATTTATTTGGGTTAGATTAAGTTCCGTTAAATTTTGGATTTGGTTGGATAATACTAGCTTATTGCGTGATATAGACCAACCTCAAATACTTCAACGTGGCATTATTTTCAAAACCATTCCAGAAACTGGAGTTGCATCTTGCTATTGTGATAATCTAATCCATACATAGGGACCATATATAAATGATACCATAATTTATATTCAATAGGTGCACTTAGTGCTGAATTGTTATATGATTTCAGAAATCATCTTCTCCAAAGATAAGGTCTAGTACTTGCGGGACCAATGTTTGCTATGTAAGCTTCTGTCAGACTCAGAACTACTGATCTGATTCCATGAGCAATGGGCAGATGGCCTAGATCCTCAAAGCACAGCAGAAAACTCCTGGATTCTTATGAGCAAAGGACTTTATTTTCACGAGAAGACTGATCCACAAGTGCTGTTGACTGAAGCATTAATAAGCTCGTCAACTTGAGCTGAGCCACGAAATATGTTAGGATATATTACCATAAAACCTAACCTACTTACCATATAACTCTAAAAGATATGTACGGATTCATAAGATATATCCTAACAACTATATAAAAACATCGTTCAGAATCGAAGGAGGTCAAAGCTTTGATTCGTCAAACAAATGATACAGACTTAAAATGCTAAGTAATTCAGTACTTGAATGATCCTGCTCATTCACACAATTACACCACACTACAATCACTCAAACTACTAGAACACCAGTCCAACAGAAGCTAGTCAATTCGGAGTTAGTACGATCCAGCAGCAAAGAAAAAACTCCCTGGCACACTTGTGCTCCATTGTTATCCCACTCTACTAACCAGTTTCGATTCTAAAGCACATAAAAGGCTAGTTAACATTGTTAACAATCAAAACCTGAAAACTCCAACTCAACGACACTCTTATTAAGCCAAACAATAAGGCCTATAACCAACACCGTAGCACATACGGACAAATCATCACTTAGCCAACCATTGACAAAAATGCACCCAAAACACCACAAGTTGGAGAAAAATCCTTGGAAAATTGTCGAATTTTATACAAGAACCCGACTAGGGCGAATACATCAATGCATGAAAACATAAAGAGAAGTAGATATATAAACCAAAAGAACTGAGGTAACAAGAACAACCAAAGCAGCGACAGCATGATAGACTTTCTCCCACAACTCAACAAACCCAACCTTCAATCACATTAATCATTGAAAGCATCAAGAACAAGCTTAACATGATAAAATATATTCATGAGAGATCTTATTAGCTAGATTTTTCCCAATGTATAATTTCTTAGGAAACACTCTTTATATATTTTTTATAATATGTTTATATATATATATATATATATATATATATATATATATATATAGGGGTGGGTTCATGTAAGAACCCCCTAATATGAGAACCCTTTTGTGGGTGAGAACCCATCTAACACCACACACATTGGCAGATCTAACGGGTGACATTTAACTGAACATAATGACAAATCCGTAATTAACCCAATAACTGACAAAAAGCAAATGGTTCAAAACATGAAACTGACACTTCGGTATAAGGAAACCCACATCACTTTTCTGGTTTGTCAACTCATTCATTCACTTCTTCAAAATCCTTTCGTCTCTCTTCAACATTTCAAAAAATATAAAAAATATTCAAAACACCACTAAATGAACATCATGTTCTAAATTGGTGAACACAATGTTCTAAACTAATGAACATCATGTTCTAAACTGGTGAACATAATGTTCTAAACTAGTAAATATAATGTTCTAAACCTATACGGAAAGGCAATGTACTAAATATTCTTTAATTTTCATAATACGTCATTGGACTAAATATTCTTTAGTGAACATAATATTCCAAATTGGTGAACAATGTTCTAAACTAGTGATCATGATATTCTAAAGTATTGAACATAACGTTCTAAACCTCAATGGACTGACAATTTAGAAAATATTGTTTTAAAATAATCAAAATAATATACTAAAATGGTTATTTGCTTGTTCTAAACGCTTGGTAATTAGTTCAAAATAGTTTGGTGGGTATTTCCAAACTAATGAACATCATGTTCTAAACTAGTGAACATAATGTTCTAAATTAGTGAACATAATGATCTAAACTAGTGAACATGATGTTCTAAATTGGTGAACATAATGTTCTAAACTAGTGAACATAATGTTCTAAACCTATACGAAATGACAATGCACTAAATACTTTTGTCTGAATAGACTCTGCCAGTGAAACAAAAAAGTCACTGATAGCCAATACTTTTGTAGAGGGAAAAGTGTCAGCCAAACAAAAAAGTCACTGACAGCCGAAGAAAAGAACAATACTTTTGTCTGAATAGACTCTGCCAGCTAAAGAAAATGAAACAAATGTTTAGATATTTACAGATTTGTCACCCATTTTTAATGCCATTTCAGCCGTAGATCTTCAAGCATCCAACGGTCTAAGATGGGTTCTCACCCAAAAACGGTTCTCACATAAGGGGAGGGTTCTCACATAATCCCTCCCACATATATATATATATATATATATATATATATATATATATATATATATATATATATATATATATAAGTTAAAATAAGAAGGATACTTAAAATGAGAACGATGAGAAGCTATCTTGGCTCTTCATCTCCAAAATATATTATTATTATTATTATTATTTTTAAATCTAATAGATGATATTTTACATATATATAGTGATCCTTTTTTAACTCATAGTGACCAAATAAATTTTTTTTACTTATAATAACTATTATTATTATAGTGACTATTTTTTATTAGTATAGTGATATATATATATATATATATATATATATATATATATATATATATATATATATATATATATATATATATATATATATATATATATATAGGGGAGGGATCCAATAAGAAGGGTGCTTAAAATAAGAAGAATAAGAAGAGACTTGGCCCTTCAAATGGTAAGATCCAACTCTAGAGATTTCACGTAAAAAAATAATTACCATAACCATAAAAAATTATCACTATAATAATAAAAAGAATCATTATAAGTGAAAAAATTATTTGGTCACTATGAGTTAAAAAAGTGTCATTATGATTAAGTAAAATATCATCCATTGGATTTAGGAGATGAAGAGCCAAGATGTCTTCTCATCCTTCTTACTTTTAACTCTACATATATATATATATATATATATATATATATATATATATATATATATATATATATATATATATATATATATATATATATATGGGAGGGATCCAATGAGAAGGGTGCTTAAAATAAGAAGGATGAGAAGGGATCTTAACCCTTTAAGTGGTAAGAACCAACGCATGAAATTTCACGTAAAAAAAATTGGTCACTATAACGATGAAAATAGATACTATAATAATGGAAATAGTTACTATAACAATGAATATTGTCACTATAAGTGAAAAAAATATCTTGGTCATTATGAGTTAAAAAAAGGTCACTATATTTACGTAAAAAGTTATGCGTTGGATCTATGAGATGAAGGGATAAGATGACCTCTCATCCTTCTCATTTTAACGATACTTCTTATTTTAATTTTTACCTATATATATATATATATATATATATATATATATTCAATCAGCCATTCAATTGTTATGGACTTATGGTTGTTTGATGTTTAGGTAAGAGATGGAAGATTTGTTTTGTTTAACTATGTGATATGTCAATTTCAGGGCAAGGAAAATTTGTATTAAAAAAGAAATATGGCATTGAATTTGAATCATCATATTATAATTCATATGTCAGTACATCACAATCGAACAAAAAATATTCATAGGAGGGTTGGACTAACTAGAAAAAGCATCTGGATTGGGCTGAAAACATTGGAACCATCAACAATAGGGTCCAAAACATCAAACGGCCGCCAAAAAAAATGAAAAACCATCGGCTACCATCTCAGTGACTGCACTCGTTCCCTTTGTTCACCTCCTCCAATCTTCTCAAATTTACTGGGTAATTCTTAAAACATTCCATCATTCTGCATCTGTCTTAACCCTAACTGAAGGAGAGAGATATGGAGATAAAGCTGTTGTTTGCAGCTGATAATCCTCCATTATCAGTCATTGCTGCTGCTAAGATTTCTGGGATTTCTCTCTCTTTTGACCCATCTCTCCCATCTGGGTCTATTCCCCAGTTCGTGTTCTCAAATGGGTATATTTCAAATCATCAAATCTTGCATTTTTCTTATTGTTTTGTTTGATTTCTTTTATCTTCTTTAATTGCCGTTGTTTGAATATTTATTGCCTTATCTATGATATACGAGTTTCGATTATGAGATAGTATTTCATTACAAGGTTATATGAATGAAGGATTTGATGATAAAATTTCCGTGTAATATTATATGGACTGTTTTATGTGAGTATTTATTATGATTTATTTACATTGACATGAATACTTTGATAATCTATATTCATGCAGAATTATTATGCACAAAATAAGTACCATTGATTAATTTATGATAGATTGTTTCCACTGAGCCGTCAGAAGATGACATGTTACTTTGGGTGCTACTTTAAGTTAACTAATTAGGCCTGATAGTTTGATGCAACAGCAGAATGTATAACGAGTTTGATTGAATCTTTGCTGTTTAGAAGGCTTTCTAATGTTCCTTGACCTATTGAACAAAACTAATTTTTAGCCTACGAGTTTCATATACATATTAATGAAATTGCTGTGTTTTTTTTTTTATTAAGGGTCATTGCGAGTTATCTGATTGATTTCTGATGTCCTGAGCTGATTGTAATTCTTGCTTTCTTCTGCCAACGAGTTAAATCTATGTTGCAAATATAACATTCATAAAAAGTCGTTTATTGCCGAACAAGCAAAGTACACTTTTAAATTTGTTTATTGGTATCCTGAATATGTCAATAGGTTGAAGCTCCTAGGAAGTTTTGTTCTTCTGCGATATATAGGCAGGGTTGCGAGTAATCTGACTCCTTATGGGAAGGATCCGTTTGAGACAGGACAGGTTTTCCTCTTCTTTTCTCTACATATTCAGTCTCAATATTTTTGATGCTTAAGCGTAGATTGTATTTTTATGTTGTATCATTCATCTACAGATTGATCAATTTTTGGATTATCTACCCATTCTTGACAAAGGATCTGAGTTTGAAGCTGGTTGCAGCTATTTGGATACCTACTTATCGACTAATACGTTTTTGGTTGGCCATGATGTATCAATTGCTGACATATTGTTGTGGGCTTCCCTTGCTGGTACTGATTTTGATATGTCATTGAATGTTGATTGGGCATTGCCCTTTTACTTCAAATTTTTCTGATGTGATTTTATTAGTTACCTGAGTGATTATGTAAATTTCGTGTTTGTGATTTGTGTGAGGAAACTTTTACTTAGATTCATAACTTTAATGCTTCTGAAGAGTATGTTTTTGATTATCATTTGAGCTTGATTGTTTTTGGGTAGCTCTTTAGGATTTACTGTCGTTAAGTTTCGGTCCTTAAATTGGTAAAATTACTCTTCTCACACCACTTTTCATGCAGTAGTTTCTGCGTATATTGTCTAGGGGAGAAAGTTATGTTGATAGAAACTTGAGCAGCAGAAATAAACTAGAAACAGATTGTTTGCTGAAGCTTTGACATACAATACCGTTCAATCAGTCCAGTGACCTTAAAGAGGTTTTCAAGTATGTGAGGTCAAAGGGGTAGTATATGTGCCGCCTTAGAGTCTTAGACCTTAATTGGAAAACCAGTATCTGCCACCTACTCCACAAAAGATAAGAATTAGAAGCCAAATAATTGAGAAGTGTGTCTTATGACCCCAACTTGGTAATGCTCTTCTTCTGTGTGCACCCTTTTTGGTTAGGACAATTTTGTTTTTATCTTATAACTAACTAGGGATGACTTCTTTTTTTTTTTTCTACGAAAAGAAAAATAAGGAGTATATTTTATGTGCTAGCATTTCATGTATATTATGACCCTGCTTACTGGTCTGCTTGGTAGATGACAATAATTCAGTTCTTGACGTAACCAGGGTGGAGGTGATGCTTCCTGTACTCTAGGTAGAAGATTTACTCATTTTTTTTGGGCGAGAGTGTACTTTGACTTTCGAAACCACACCATCAACCTATCTGCATTGTTCCTCTTATATATCAGCCTGTGATGTGGTAGATTATGTACTCATGTTTATATTTTGTTGATGGTGTATTTTTTGGGCAGTCATATCTTTAAGTCATGGATCTCAAATTGAGATTGTTCTTCGCCAATTTTCAGTGACTGGATCACCGTGAAGCACCTTGCATAAGTTTTATTAGTTTCACAAGTGTAAGATTGGATAATTGCTAATGATACTTCCTTTATTAGCATCATTCTCTGGTGCTTTAATCAGCAGTTCAGCACCCTGCTGGCAATTGCAGTGAATAAATAGTCAACTCTTGAGCTTTTTGCTTCTTCTGTTCACCTAGGAGCTGAAGATCTGGGTGTCTCATCTCTAACATATATATTCATATATGTGTCAGTTGAATTGTATGCAGTTCAGATAGTCTTTCCTATTTTCCTGAGCTGCCATATGGGCCATAGGATCCTAGCTGCTAGGTGACTGAATTTAGCTTTGGTTTGGATTTGCAGACTTCATTTTGAAAGGGGGTGTGTGTTTGGGGGGGGGGGGGGGGGGGAGGGGAGAGAGAGAGAGAGAGAGAGTGGATTGCAAAAGAAATCCTTTCTCTTAGTGGCAAAAGTATGTCCTATTTAGTATAAATTGTATAAACTTTCTATTTTTTGGTAAACTGAAATTACTACATGTCCATTCTCAAGGAATTCCCTCTTGTAGGTACTGGCTTAAGGTGGGAAAGCTTGAGAAAGTCCAACAAGAAATACCAAAACTTGGTGCGTTGGTACAATTCTCTAACCTCTGAATTCAGTGCTTTGAGTGAGGTCTTGCAAGCATATACTGGCAAAAGGGGCTCAGGGAAGCCAGCGAGTGGGAAATCGAAAGACCAAGAGTCTCGAAATGAATCCAAGAGCACTAGTGGTGACATCAATGAGAAGGGGAAAACACCTAGCCGATCAGAAATAGATCTTCCTCATGCTGAAGTTGGGAAAGTTTGTGTAAGGTTTGCTCCCGAGCCTAGTGGGTATCTTCACATTGGCCACTCAAAAGCAGCGTTGTTGAATAAATATTTTGCTGAAAGGTATAAGGGCCGTCTCATTGTGCGGTTTGATGACACAAACCCAGCCAAAGAGAGTAATGAATTCGTTGAGAACCTTCTCAAGGATATTGAGACTTTGGGTATTGTTTATGATGATGTAACATATACTTCTGACTATTTCCCTAAGTTGATGGAAATGACTGAGAATTTAATCTGCCAGGGTAAAGCATATGTTGATGATACACCACGTGAGCAAATGCAGAAAGAAAGAATGGATGGGATTGAATCGAAATGCAGGAATAATAGTGCAGAGAAGAACCTGGAGTTGTGGAAGGAAATGATTGCCGGATCTGAAAGGGGTTTGATGTGTTGCGTTAGAGGCAAGCTGGATATGCAGGATCCAAACAAATCATTGCGAGATCCGGTGTACTATCGTTGCAATCCAATGCCTCATCATCGGATAGGGTCCAAGTATAAGGTGTATCCCACCTATGACTTTGCTTGTCCATTTGTAGATTCCGTGGAAGGAATTTCACATGCTCTTAGATCTAGTGAATATCATGATCGCAATGCTCAATATGACAGAATTCAACAGGATATGGGGTTAAGAAAAGTACATATATATGAATTTAGCCGACTGAATATGGTCTATACTCTTCTGAGCAAGCGCAAGCTTCTCTGGTTTGTTCAAAATGGAAAGGTGGATGGCTGGGATGACCCTCGGTTCCCCACTGTGCAGGGCATTGTTCGTAGAGGGCTGAAGATTGAGGCTTTGATTCAGTTCATACTTGAACAGGTGTGATTACCGCAATCTATTATGATCTGCAATCAGTAGCTTATATTTATTTCTCCTTACTGAACTGTATTGATTTCATGTTTATCTTTTTTGCAGGGAGCTTCAAAAAATCTCAATCTCATGGAATGGGATAAACTATGGACTATAAACAAAAAGATCATTGATCCTGTGTGTGCTAGACACACTGCAGTGATTGAGGAGCGCCGTGTTTTGGTGACTCTGACTGATGGGCCTGAGCAACCATTTACTCGTATTATTCCCCGTCATAAAAAGTATGAAGGTGCTGGAGAGAAGTGCACAACGTTCACTAAGAACATATGGATTGATCATGCTGATGCAGAGGCCATCTGTGTCAATGAAGAAGTAACATTAATGGACTGGGGAAATGCCATTATTAAAGAGATCAAGAAGGACGAAGCCGGTAATGTTGCACAACTATTAGGGGTTCTAAATCTTGATGGATCAGTCAAGACCACTAAGTTGAAGCTGACCTGGTTGCCTGAGATAGATGAGTTAGTCAAACTTCAACTCATGGAGTTCGATTATTTAATTACAAAGAAGAAGGTATATTTTTCATCTTTTCTGCCTTCCTTGGGTCCAAAAAGCTGCTATCACTAAATATTTTTTTTCTTCTAGTAGTACATTTTATCAGGGGAATGTATAACATGCAAGTTTTTTTTTGCTCACCAACCTTCCTGTTCAACTTGATTCAGGTGGAAGAGGATGAGGATTTCCTCGATGTACTGAACCCTGTAACAAAGAAAGAAATTTTGGCAATCGGAGATGCGAACATGCGGAATCTGAAGCATGGAGAAGTTATCCAGTTGGAAAGGAAGGGATACTTCAGATGCGATGTTCCCTTTGTGAGGCGTTCAAAGCCAATTGTTCTCTTTGCTATCCCAGACGGAAGGCAGCAAAGCGTCTTGAGGTAGTAATTACTTGTGATTTTAGCTGTCATCATTGTTATATAACACCTGAAGCCTATTGCGGGAGTAGTATTTAATGTAATCCGTGAATTTAGGATATACATCCACTGTAGTTTCTGGGTCTTGGTAAATCCCTTTGATGAATGCAGTTTTGTAATGTAGGTAACCGGTTGAGGGTTCTGAAGTACAAATAAGAGGCACTCTTGTACTTGTATGACTGGGAGACTACTGGACGCTGAGATAGTGCACTTTGATCTGGAGAATTCACCAAGAGATTCAGCTGCAGATTTTACCCCTAGTGAATTATCCTATGAGCTTGATCTCGTATTCCGTAATTACCCAAATTCATGTCTTCCATTTCTAGACGCATGGTGTTGTAATCCATTTGTTTCTTCCCAGTTTAATATATTAATATTCATGTAGCATAAATTTTATTTACAGAATTCTATAACACTTTTATTTCTAGAACTACTAACTTTTCTAGAATTATGAAGTTATTTCACAATGTACAACGCGCAACGTCTACTTTAAAAATCTACTCCAATTAACATACTTTTCATACAACGAAACTCCAGTAAGGGTATGCTCTATTCAACATAATATGACTAATTTAAGCAAAAAAATCTCGAAACTAGCATCCCATTCCAAAAATGAAAAGAAATGGATGTAGTAGTCCCCCACCACTTAATGCAGTAATAAAAGAAGAGCACCTGAGAAAAGCCGACAAGTCATAAAATACAAAAAGAAGGGCAGTGTTGAGTGATGTACACTTGTACCTTTTTCACATATCACTTGTATTTCTATAATCTAATAATATCAACTATTTTTTGGTCTCAATAACTATACCCTCTATTCAGTGATGTACCTTCAATTAGTATTTTCCCCTTTTTTTTCCACTTAAAGAACAGCCCACATTGGATCGTGCATTCACATTTTCCACATCAAACTCAAGTGTTGTCCTCCGTACCCTTTTTTTTTTTTTATTGTCTTAATCCCGTTTTTTTTAATACTCAATTCTTTAATGGAAATGGTTTATGTAATAATTAGGTCGTTGTACTGCCCCCCTAATTCACTCCCATCCATCCTTGACTCAGTCACTGAGTCAGTCAGTCAGTCTCTTCTTTCGTCATATCTTGTCACTTCTTCCATTTGCTTATCTACTTCTGTGCATCCCAGCGTACCCTTTCTTCCCGTACACCCTCTCTTACGTGGCTCCATCTGATTAGGTGTCCCACACGTGGAATGGATCAGTTTCAGTATGTTTCCATCTAAGTGGGGCCCATCTTAGCTGTTCCTCAATTTACTCTTTTTTTTTTCTTCTTCTTTTGTCCTTTGGATTTCTAAACCCTACAAAATTGCGCAAAATATCACCAAAATTCTGCACTCGACTTCTCTCTCTCCCTCCTCTACACAGCTCCACTCCGCAAACTAGAAGGTTCTTTTTTATTGTTATTTTTTCGATATTTATTTATTCAGAAAATTGTTTGATTTTTGTGTGTGCATGTATTTGTTTTTGTGTTATTTTAGCATATGCTCTAGCTATGTTTTCATAATATATTCCCGGGTTATGAATTTTTGAGGGTTTTGTTACAATTTAATATGAATTATACATGCGTTGTATTTGATTATTTTTTTTAATACATGTACTTTTTTTTGCTGGGTTTGGTAATGTTTGTTGAGTAAGGTTGCTGTCCTTTGGAGTTCCATATTTAGGTATGTATTTTGATTTGGTGGGTTTCCATAATTGGACAGTTTGCTGTATTTCATGAAGCGATAATTGACTCAAATCAAGCATGAATCTAGGGTTCCTAATATGCTTTGAGTTCCAGTTCTTTTTCTTGCTTTGACTTTTCAACATGTGGGATTTTTTTGGACAAAATTTTATTTAAATCCGGCTTGATGTTGATCAAAGTTGTATATTGTTTATCAGTAGTTTATGCTCAATTTTTTTGCTGTCAAGATTATTGTTTGTGATTTGTTTGTTTAGTGACTTTATTCGGTTGAGATGGTTTAATTTGATTTTGGAAACTCTCATTAATCTTGTGATTTGCACAAATGGTTAATTATCTTGGTAATTACTATATATCTTGGGCTATTGCGTGTGACATGTATGATTTTGTGGTATTTTGAAGGTTTTGTGGTTAACCAATCAAATTATGCATGCGATATTGATGTCTGAGTTGACTTTTATATGGTGTTGTTAATCCAAGTGTACTGTCTATTCTTTGTCAAAAATTCTGATTAAATTAGTACGATTTGATCAAAATTAAACATACTCCATTGATGTAGAATGACTAGTTAAATAGGTATGACCCCTCGTATTTAAGTGGGATATGCTTGTATATCTGAATAAATTTGGTACTTTAGGAAATGTGACAACTTTCTTCGGACACCCCATAACAGTGTGTTTGACTATTGATATTGGAAGGTGCCATATTGGGAGTAATTAACTTCAATATTTGCTTTCATAGTGCGTCATGGAACTGTTGCATTGACATAGTCTATTAGTTAGGACAACTTTATTTGAAGACTTTGGAGGCCTTAGGCCTAGATTCTTCCCCCTCCCCTCTTGGGTTGACATTGTTTTTTAGAGATCATGCTCTACTCAAAGCTATTCATGACAATCATTACAGTGGTTTCTAATTTTGAAGCGGTTAACTTTGACACAAGAATACCTTTTCAGTTTGAGGTGGGAACTGATATAATTATATGCTTTAGATATACTGCCTTGTCTGAAGTTAATAGTCGCGCATACTATATTAGGATGTCGGACTATTTTCCTATTGTAGTGATATATTAATGATATTTTGATTTAGCTATATTCCACTACTTTTTATCAAGTTATGGATGGAAGATAGAAATGATTAAGGGCCTTTCTGTTATCATGTCATATTCTTATTTATGAGGGGTTGGAATAATGTGAAAATTGTAAATAATATATTTTGGTTGTCCCATCAGAATTAGTAATTCTTATAGTGTAGTAGAGAAATTCTTTGCTGCCATGTGCTCTACAAAATCATTTTTGTTTGTATTTTTCAAATACTAACTAAAATGAGAGAAGACAAAGTTGCATTTGTTCTGAGATGGCTTCTTGATATCTTACTCTTTTAATTTGCATTTACATGTGGTGTGTTTCTCTTTCAACTTTATTAATTTTACTAGTTTGGTGCCCTTGTGACACTTATAGCTGTTACAAGTAGATTTGTGTGGACGTGGGGTTGTGTTTTATAACAAGAATGAAAAACCCATTTTTCCTTTATTGCTCCAAAATAACTTCCTGCTGTTGCACACTTCTTTGATTGCTGTTATTTGCGGGAGAATGTTAAATATTGTGGATTCTATTCTCTATTGTTGCTTGCCACTGATTGCAAGATACATGTTAATTCCTGAGAACTTGTATATAGGTTTTCACATTCATTTTTCATCCTTTCTAATAACTGATTTATCATTAATCTGTTTCAGGTTTTTACGCCCATAATTATTCATCTAAAGATTGTTTGACGATGAGAGAGAGCACGCCATTCCGCATTCATGCAAGTGACTATATGCCTGGGTACATGCGTGCTCTCTCTCATTGTCACATGATCTTAAGATGGAGGCAGCACTTTTTCTTCATTCCTCTTGCTTTGAAACTTATCCACTTGGAAGAAGATGAAATTGTTCAGGAATTCCTTTGCGCTACACTCTGACAGTGAATATGTGTACGACTTGTCATCTCTTCAAGTGAGTGGCTTGATATACATTCGGATTTATCTTGCTGTTATGCCATGTTGTTCTTTGACCATAATATCAAGAATTGGTCCTCTTACATGAATTTGTTTTTACTTAAAGCAAACAACACCTCCTTTGAGGTGCAATGGATTGATTAAGTTATGCCTGGTACTTGATAGAGATTGACACCCATTAAGAAAATTTGAATCTGTTGGTCTACTATACGTGGGATATGTATTTGTCTCCTTTTTGTTTTTATTTTTATTTTTCAAGATTCTTTATTTGTGTCAATACTGTCCAGTTTTATGCTAGATCTACTCATAATCAGTGCGTAATATAATAGAAATAATCTTTAATTTCAAATCTTTGGTTTATTTTGAGAGGTGCATTCTTATAGCAAGAGATTGATTTGTAAGTAGTTTTGTGATAATGTTATAGAAGTTTTTTAATTTTAACTTACTATCAGTCCCAAAACTCGTTTCTACTTATCAGTTATGTGAGCTAATGTTTAGAGAGAATAAAAGTTATTTTCTTATCTACAAGGATTAACTGTTGCCTTAAATATCTAAGAGTTCAATTTGCCAATAGAGCTGGATACCTCATTCTGAATGATATGTAAACTTTTTCTTAGTTTTATTGTGTATTCATGTTCAATGTGATGATTTATGTATCCGATAGATGACATGTTCATGGCAATGATGATGGTCTAGAGGAGACATTAGCAGAATTTCAACTTTAAAATATTATCTTTATTGGAGTAAGCAAGTGGTAGTAGATAAAAATAACTAGGCCTTGCCCACTACACCACAATGCCTCTGTTGATATCTATGTTCATTTGGATAGCTAATTAGCTATTGTGAAAAGAATAGGAGAGAGGTAAAATTTGTGATGAAAAAAACCACTCCTTGGAACTTTAGTTGCCAAAACAATGTATCACTACTATCCCAATTCACTCTGTCAAGCTTTCTATTTGAATTTGAATATTAAACCACGAGAAATTCCTAACTTGGACCTGACCACCCACTACTTTGATGAGCCTCATCCTCAACTTAGTTTGCTATACTAGAGAAAACATTTTGCGGTCTCTCTTCCATGAGATACACGAGGATATGAAATAGTCTATGAAAGCAACTTCCCTAAATGGCTTGCTAGTACCTTCTTGATGATTATCTTCTGTGGATAAATAAGTAAATTGATTAAATGATAGTCAGATAACCTACTAGGTAGTCTTGCATTGGAGACAAAGTGATACAAATGAAGTCTATGGTTTTGTTCAAAGAGTGTCAAAAAGGTCATCTGTTTTCACTGTTTACACATCCTTCTTGATGAAATTCACATACTCATGGAAGAAAGATAACGTAAATCTGCTCAATCGACGAGTTTATTCTTAACCATACCAAAGTAACCAAACTGTTGAAACATCTTCTTAAGCAGCTTGTATCATTGTCTCTATGTTAGCTAACAGCTTATAACATTTGTGAGAACCTTCCATGAGTGATGTTATGTACTAAAAATATAACTCATCTTTCTATTCACTTCTTTGGAAGCATTTTGGAACTTTATCTCTTGCTCTTGATCATTTTACCTCATCTTCTGGTGCTAACTCTACTTCTTCCTTACTACACCTTTTCAAAATAGTTTTTGAGCTCCACAGTATCTCAACCTCTTGTTTTTTAGCCTTATCCCGACCAATAATTGCTCATCATACAAAGGGATCTACGTCAAAATTGTGTCCTTTCATTTCCCCACATTGTGGAGACCTCTTTATTTCTTACCTACCATTCTCTTTCAAGATCAACTCTAACTTCATTTGTCAAAACAAATGCCTTTATGTGTAGAACACTTGTTTGAAGAGTTAAAAGGTGTAGACTCATAAGGTCGCCTATGGATTAGACGGAATAGGTTGGAGCAGCACTGATTGTGATTTAGGAAACTGGAATGATCAAGGATAGTAGATGCATAATGCCATCACTTAATTAAAGTTGAAGTTTGATATCATGTGAGATAACCTCCACTCCAGCATGGGAGTACCCAAACCTCTTCCCAACATTTTTGAAAGCCAGTGAAGCCTCCACCTAAAATTTATCTTGTAGAACTCATTCGTGATGGCAGCATGGATCATTGATTAATATTTATCACGAACATCAAATGGCTGTGATAGCAAAAGACTTCAAAAACATTACCTGGAGAAACCCTAGTCCAGTAAATCACTCACCAAAGGTTTCCGGGTCTAATCTTTTTTCATTTTGGGAATAAAGATGTCTTTAAAGGAAGCACTTATGAGGGAAATCCTTAATTATGGCCTGTGAATTCGAGCCTGCTTAATGTTTCTTCTTGAACCATTTACTTTCTGTTCTTATTGCTAACAGTTAAGGTAGAGTGTTGTATATACTGATTTATTTCCTTGAGCCAAATAGTAGCTAAATTTTTCATTCTAAGTTACTATTATGCGCGATAGAATCATTTTTAATAAAATATTATATATTTTATTAGTTTCTTACAGTAATTGTTGGTAATTAGTATTTTTGTATGTTTAGACAAATACTTTTGAAATTAGATATAGATAGGGATGTAAGTGGACTGGGAAAAGTCCAAAGTCTAGTCCGATCTATATTTATTCTCTTTTGAAGGATCTTAGATCTCATTTCCTCTTTATTGATGCTTTTCTTCAACCTTTCTCACTCTTTTTACTCTCTTTTGAACGCTCTCAGATCTCATTTCATTAGCAAATCAACTGATATGTTAATGAATGTTGCGAATAAGATGTTTTAAAGCATGAAAAGAAATAGTTGTATGCATCAAGTTAATTATATGCCATTGTTTTAAAGGATGGAAGTTTAATTTCAAAATATGTTTATTAATATTTTGTTCCCAAAACATTAGTTTTTTTTCATATCTTATAATTTATGTTACTTTTGGATCATTTTGGTTTAATTATTTTAGTTTATATAATGTTTTATTCAATTAAAAAGAAAGACACATGGTGTTTAAAAAGTTTGGACCGGATTCGGACTCAAGGAAATTTCTTTGGATTGGACTAGGTTAGACTAGAAAAAAGTTTGGATTGGACTCATACTTAATCATCCTAGTCCAAGCCAATTCTCAATCCAGTCGAGTTCACTTACCTCTAATTAGGAAGCTGACTTTACAGAAGTCATAAGGAAAGAGTAATATCGGTTCGAATTCATAGATTTCTCTTAACCACTCCTCTCACTTGTTTGGATGCAGCTACCTTAGTATAAAGACCTTGAAAGTTGAAGAGTAGCAGCTTTACCCCTGATAAATACATTTTATATGCTTTTTTTTCCCTATGAATTGCACTTAGCTCGCGCAAGGAATTCAGCACCTCTAGGCTGCAGCTTGGAGTAAGAAAAGCGAAAGGAGACTAGTTTCCCTTTGCTAGATTGTCTTTCTTAGACTCTATTCTTTACTCATGGTTAAACAGATCAAAGATTAAAGATAAGGATTGTATGGTTTAAAATTTCCAACTATCTTAAAGTTTGTTCCCCAACTTTGTTATGGGACTGAATCAGTCATTTCCTTGTACGTTGACTTTAGTTGCTTATATGAAACAAGGATTGCATTAACAGCTGAAAAAGGAGTGCAAGCAATGAGTACAAGCTGTCCTCTCAAACAGTAAGGCTAAAGTTACAGATCAACCTAATTATTTTAACTTCTCTCGCTGAACTTTAAAATGGCGTTTATGGCTTAGATGTTGGAAATTTAAGACAGTGAAAGATGTAAGGCCTCAAGAGGCGTTGTATATATTATTATGATGATCTTTGCAGACCTTAGAAGTGGAGGGGGCTGTGGTCCTTGTTGGTCTTGTTGTTTAAAGAATTTGAACTGGAAGGATATCAGTTGTGTGTTGATGTATCTAGCTACTAAGTTTTTTATTTTGGTTCGTAGGCACTTTTTTAAAGTCAAATATATTTGACGCATATGGTTTTCATGTCCAGACTTCAGCTGGTATCACTTCCAAGACTTGACCAACTCAATTAAATGAAACTGTCAGTATCCTCCATGTTTTCTGTACATACTTAATTTGATTTGTTGTCCGGAGCCTTAAGTAATTAAGTTCAGGTGTCCAACAAACATGTGTACTGTAAGTCTTTGAAACCAACTCTACAGCTGTTCTTGTGACTAGGATTATTGTGTGATTTGGCCGCTCCTTCAAACTTATCGAAGTAATTTATTTCAGAAGATAAATTAAGAAACTTTATACTAGTAACTGTGGTAATCGAGATGGTATGCTACCATGATTTAGATCTATTATTAGATTTACTAGGGTTTTAGGTATGTAGTTGAAGAGAAGCCGAATCTGTTTCTTACTCTATTACTGCCCTGAACCTGAAGCTCATGTAATGTCAGTTTTTAAGTTTTCTGTCTTCTTTCATTGTATTCAACAATGATATCACTTGAAATATCCTGCAATGTTTTTGTAACAAATGATGTGTGGTTTTGAAGAAATTTCAGTAGTTCAAGTATAACTGTTATTTTTAACGCGCTTAATTGTTCTGAGTGATACTGATTGCTGAAGGCTTTGTTCTTTTGTTGGGAAGTCCTTTTTATTAAACATTGATGATACAGACCGCCAGATGTTTGGAGTCTCTTCCTCATGCATGGTTGGTTTTTAAGTCTTGCTCCTTAGTTTTTGAGCATTGTCGTTTCAATTGCTTCCTAGTTTTTAATGAAGATTTCTCTCTCTCTCTCTCTCTCTCTCTGATTAGTTATCACTGGCTTATTGGCTACTCATGCTAAGTAGAAAAGTGGTCTTCTGATAGGGATAAACTCTATTTGGTGTTTTTGTCTGAGTGATATATATGTTCCCTGATTAAATAAAAATGCTTATATAGTGCTGAGTGGTCTACTGATGGCTTGTTTTGGAATATTGTTTTCATGTAGCTGGTAGAGCTAAAGATTTTATGAGGGCTTCGGTGTATTGAATCTCGTTGCACATTATAAAGGGTTATGTCAACTTGTTGCATGCACATGAATGGTCGGTTGCGTATCACCCTTCCTTAAAGTTGGGCTCTAGCTAACACTCATACTAATTTCGTGTTAGCTGGAGAGAGATTTTTTGGCTTGTGCTGTTGAGGATGAACTGTATGTCTTTGTTTGCCTAGTTGATTAATAAAATTAAAGTAATTGCCCAAAAAAAGCCCTGCTGGATTATATACTCTTTACTGTGATAAACGTTGTAATTTCTTCCTATGCTCCTTGTTTTTTTTTTTTTTTTTTGCATTCTATCGAGAAGATAATTTGAAGCAATCATGGCGAAACAAGAGTATCAGGCTCTTCTGTTGACATGTTGCCTGTGTGTCTGGATTTTTTTTCTGTGGGTATCCCCAAGTAAATTGTACCTTACCTGTATATTCACAGACTTGGAAGATAAGATTACACCGTGGGTTACAACTCTAAAAGGTGCGGAACTAGACTATTCTAAGGAGCTGTGTGTTTCATAGTGTAATTTGAAAGCTATAGGTATGGTATCACAAGGTCAGTAGTTGCGAACTTACTAAGTTCAAGATGACGGCTGGACTTTCATTCTTAAGCAGGTGAGATGTTGGCCATTTTTATTGTTTCCTTGGGTGAAAAACTAGAAGGATAATGCCCATAAAGCAGCAGATTGGCCTCTCCAGGCACCCCCCATACCGCTTGCTTTGAGAGGATCACACACAGGTGTTTGTTGCTGGGAATTTGGAACGCCTACTACCTACCTGCCTCTGCCTTTGATTTTCGGTTGTTCGATATGGACCCTTGCAAGCTGATCAGTGTCAAATTGCATCTGAGTTGTACTTTGTACATTCGTGAGTTGCGAGTCTTGTGACTCTATTTGTATTGTATGCTCAATGCTGCAACTTATATGGATTGAGGCAGCATCATCATCTTTGTAATGTACGTGAACCACTGGCTTGAGTGCGAGGCATGTATATGTAAACCGTGTAACACTCACTTTGTTTTCCTTTTAGGAGTCAATTACATCTAAGTAAATATTACTATGTCCCTTAATCTACTTGCATATAGGATCGTGTCCCTTTAGACGCAATAGGTAAAGCGGTAGGGTAAAGTATCTATTCATATAATTATAAATTAAAAAATAAACTTTCTTAAAATTTGTCATGAGCGAGTTAGTGCCACCGACTAAAAATCAGAAAGTGTAACATGGGTCAACCAAGATTTAGGCCCTGTTTGGATTGCAAGAATGCAATGGAATGAAATTGAGAATGATACCTAAGAGGAATGGAATTAGTTTTAGAGAGTTGTTTTGTTATGTACGTGAATGAGTTTTAAACCATTTTCAGTTGTTTAGTTAATCATAGGGATGAGATTTAATTCCTTACTAGTTGTTTGGTTCAAAGATGAATAATTGTAATCTTGATATTAAAAAAAATATATTTTATTTTTATATATTTATGATATTAAAACTAAGGGTGTCAATTTGGGTCCATACGACAGTTTTGCGTTGACCTATCGCGGGTCGATGCTTATTGGTTCGGGTTAAAACGAGTCAATTTGGCCAATCGGGTCGGATCAAGTTGGGTTAGGTTAAATCATTTATTTGCTTGCTCGGGATTGGGTCAGCTCATATTCGATTTGGGTCAATGTTGGTTCAAGTCAATCCGAGTCAGTTCAAAGATAAGTTATAATAGATTTTGGATTAAGTCAACTACGGGCTATTTGTCGGGTTCAATCGATTTTAGGTTGTCTTTGGATCGAGTTTGTAACAGTTCAGACACATATCGGGTTTGGGTCTTTAAATATCGGGTCAAATCGGTTTCAGGTTGATTTCAGGTTGGGTGGGATTGATTTAAGGGTCTCACTTTTTGAGTCATAATCAGGTCGGGTACAAGTCGGTTTCAGGTAGTTTATTGGGTCGGATCAAATTTTAACATCTCTAATTAAAATAACTATAAATTAAATATTATAAAAAAAGTACTAACGATGATAATAATAATAATAATAATAATAATAAATTATAAATACATTAATAATAATGATAATAGTAATCAATTTAACAAATATAATAATAATAATAATAATAATAATAATAATAATAACTGTCATAATAATAATAATAATAATAATAAGTATTATAATAAGACAACATTCAAAAGTTGGAGCAGGGTGACGGGGTTTGAATGAACACTGGGTGAACACTAATTAACACCAAAGGAATAAAAATAAAAGGATTTTGGGAGTGTTTGAAACAAATTCCTTTCTTTTCAAACCAAACAGTTTTTAGTCAAAAATGTGTTTTAAACCACATTTCATTCCATTTCACTTTCTCATACCAAAAGAGTACTTAATGATTTAATTACAATATTTTCCTAGAAAAAACCATATACTAAACTATTAAAGTGATTCCTTTTCCCTAATACAAGACCATATTTATTTCTATAATGTGGCTTTTGACCCATGTCCATTCTCATTTGTCTGTTCTGTTCACGATATGGAAAGATGATGGCAATAAGTCGGAGGGTGAAGCATTATATCATACTAGTAACAATACAAGATTTACAAGTATGGGTCCCACTTTTAGAAGGAAGGGTCCCACTACCTCCTTAATTTAATCCTCTTTAAATTTCTTGGGTTTCCATTTTAGGCTTTAATCAATGCTAAGCAACCAACTTTTAGGCTACTCTCAACTCCAAAAACTTTAACTTTTCTTCCCTCTCTTCTGTGTTCTGTTCACTAACTTTACTATATATTAACATTCAAACCCACTATTTTCTTCTTAACTCTTATTCATTAATCCCATACTATGAAGCCCTCCAAATTTGTAAGTTTTCCCTTGTTTTGCTATTCATGATTATCATCAGAGTTTTGATTTTTATTATCAAAGTTTTGATTTTTATGAAGTATGAAAGGTGTAGCTCAAATTCCAGTTAGAATTTGCACATAATTTTAGCTATTATGCATACCTTTTATCATTATTGTTATTACTTTTGGCAACATTGGATTGTGGATACTTGGTATCATTTTTTTTAAAATTAAAATTTGAGTAGGCACTAGAAAATCCAGAATTATTGTTTTACATGAATTTTGGATGAACTAGGAAATTAATACTAAATTTGTCAATTAATGTCACATGAATCACAACACTTCAATTTTATTTTTTTTGATGAAATGGTTATAGTATTTCTGTATACATAGATTTTGAGGCTTGTGAGAGAAGTTCAATAATTTTGTCTGTCGTTAGTAGCATGATGAAAGTATAAGGATCATTACGTTCAGTTATTAACGCAAGAGGCCTTAACGACTGATTATGGTGGACATCCTGGATGGAAGTATTGGAGAATTGATTGAATTCTACTAGTAATATAAGAGGTCTTAGACAGATGGGGAGGGTTATGGATTTCCGTTCAAAAAGCTCTTCAGTCGATACTTGATAAGCATTCCACATTCTAGGCTACAATAGACCAGAAATAAAACTTCAGTTCTGCTTTAATCACAGAGAAGCCAAAGGTGAGGTCATGCTATATCAGGCATAATTTAGCCGACTCTATTTGTATGGTTCAAAGGAGGACTGGAGGGTAGTGCTAATGAAATGCAGCCAACATTTATGATGTTTTACGTTTTTTTTGTTATGAATCTTGTGATTTATACTTTTATTAGGTGCAATTGGTTTAACCAAAAAGTGTAGTAAAGTTAATTAGATTGTTTAATGTTCACCAAGCTTGGCCATTACCTTGTAAATGACTCGGAAAAGTACTTGTGAGCCGTTCTCTGTATTGGAAGGTTGGGAGAATGATGAGATTCCCGTAACCACTTCTTTGATATGATAGTCTTACGCTGATTTAAGCAAAGAAAAAAGCTTGTGTTCTAATTTCAATATGTTTTATGAGTTTATGACCTTGGATCTGAAATATACGAAGGATGCCATTGTTGTGGTTTGTCTTGCGGATTCTAGAATTGGTTGGGATATATTGACACTGAAATTTGTATTGGTTTATCTATCTTTTACATATGGTCTTTGTTTTGTTTTCTATCTATCAGGTGACTTCTCTTGGTCCTAAAAGACGAAGATCTTTTTCAGCAAATTCCCTTTCTATGCTGGTTTTGCTCTGTGCTACTGTCTTCATTTGTAGTGCACTCGTTGTAACAGATTATAAGGAGGTATATAGCACTACTTGATTTGCCTATTTATATTTTATATTTACTATGGATCTAGACTGGTAGAGTATAGTGACAAATTCCCTATTTGGCATGGACATGTTTCTATTGTGACTAGCTTTTTTCCTTGTCCAATATTTTTCATTTGTGACTGCTCATGTATGCACTTCAGCTCTTACCTGGTTTCTGGAAGATGGTAGTATGCTCAAGAAAGTTTGATTATTCTTTAGAATCTAGTAGCTCCTTGATATTGCAGGCTTGCAGCCTCTGGCTTACAGTTTTTTATTGCAGTCGATTCATACCCACTGAGACTTACTACTTCGACCTTCTAAAATTTTATTGCTGCCTTTGCTGATTCAGCTTAAGTAAACTTATTGCTTTCCCCGAAAGAAACCTCACACGTCAATCGGACAAGAAACAGTGCTACACGTTTTGAGACACTTCAAAAAATTCTTAACTGGTACTATGTGCTTTACAATTAAACTTGACTAAACAGACTAATAGTTTATTAAATTGGGACAGGGGAACTTCTCTTATGTGTTATTGGCTGTTACATTAACATTATCTATATGTTACACCTCTGCTAAGATGAGTCCTATTGCAGAAACTCTCACCATGGGATATGCTGAATATCTTTCTGCGTACAAGATCCAAGAAGTTTGAGGTTTGTTCTAATCAATGCGGTATCATGGGCTTGTAATATCATACTAATACTGATGTTTCATAATTTGACATACCTCTTTTTGTCTATTGTATTCTTTTTCTGTCAGGGGCAATGGAGACCAATTGGAACTGAGGGATTGCCCAAGGGTATTATTTCAAGCACTTCTGACTTAGAAATGCGGCCCCTGTGGGGCACACCAATTAAGAAGGTTAGCAAATATGATGCTATGATGTCAAGCACTTTTGTACTTTTATCTTGCCCATTAATTTTCCCTCATCTTCACTAGTTGAGATGAAACTGACACCAATTGACTGGCATTTTTAATAAGATGAAAGTTACATCAATCAATTAGTTTCTTGTAGTTATTTACTGACAATGTTCATAATTATCATAATTGTGATGAATATAATGTCCAACCTACCTGAACGTGTTATGCATTTGATCCATAGTGCAGGTCCACTATTGGGTAGGCTAGGGGGAACTCTGTCCATCTGAAAATTAAAATTATGTGCAAATTGGTGTTTATTGATGACGAGTGTGGTGTATTTCCAACAAAATACCTATGTGTAGATCAATAATATTACAGTTGCACCAATATTACTCCTTTCATGACTTTAAATGACTACAAATTCCTTTGTCGATTCTTATGCCCTCCCTTTTCTGTATCACCCAGAAATCAAATCTGAACTTGTTGGCTATGGCTGTTGGTTTGAAGCAGAAGGAAAGTGTGGATAGAATCGTTAGGAAGGTATGAACAAAATGCTCTTTGAAGCTATGTCTCCATTGTTTAAAAGCTGCTGGACTGAATGTACTTTATTGTCCTCCTGTAGTTTTTAGGATGCAATTTTGTTGTGATGCTTTTCCATTATGATGGCAATGTGGATGAATGGAAGGATTTGGAGTGGAGTAATCGTGCATTGCACATTGTTGCTGCCAGTCAAACTAAATGGTATTTACATGGGACAGACTGTATATCATGTGTACAACAACATTTTTGCTATCCTGGCGACAATATTTTTCTCATTATCTTTCGTTCAGGTGGTTTGCAAAGCGTTTCTTACATCCTGATATTGTGTCTCAATACTCATACATTTTTCTCTGGGATGAAGACCTTGGGGTTGAAAATTTCAATGTTAAACGGTAATTTAGCCTTCTATGAGTAACCTTTGCAATATGTTCGGGTTCAGCTTCTTACTGTCTGCTATAACTTTTCTCAGATATTTATATGTCATTAAAAAAGAAAGGCTAGAGATATCACAGCCTGCTCTTGATCCTGATAAATCAGAGGTCCATCATAACCTTACAGCTAGACAAAAGGGTGCTCTTGTGCACAGGTTAGCCATCTATTTTGGTTATTCTCAATAGGGCAGTTTACTGTGCCATTAATAGTCATGAATGCAATTGCTTTCTTTTGGGAGTGCTAAGGATTGATGGTTTCATTTGATCATTTGGTTCGGTTGACTAACTCTGCAGCTTCTTAGAGTTTGTCTCTTGCGCTTGGTGGTTAGAAACTTGTCTCTTTAAAGAAACTGCTTACTCCCTTTAGATGTTTAGTCTTATTCACGATTTACTTGCAGGAGAATCAACAAGGTCCTTCCTGGTGGGAAAAAGTGTGATGAAAACAGTACAGAACCTCCCTGCACAGGGTAAGAAGTTTCATTGTTTTTCATTTTCTACTTTCCCTTGACATTTTGTTTAGTGAGATAATGGGAATTGATGATTCCTTCAGTTTCATTTGTCTATACACTATTTTATCTGGAATTGACCTATAATGAACTACAGGTGGGTGGAAATGATGGCTCCAGTTTTCTCAAGAGCTGCATGGCGCTGTGCATGGTATATGATCCAGGTGTGCTTTCATCACTAGAATAGTACAATTTACAATACTAAATACAGAATGTTACTTTTCACGATGGCATCATCTTCTAATATAAATTTTGTGCTCTTGTTCAAACAAAACAAGCCATATAGTATAGTATTTCATGATACTGGGATTAGTAAATGTAGATTGGAATGGCTATCTAGACTACTCCATACTCCAGAGACATGACTCTTATTTGATAACCTTTACATTTCTTGTTCTTTGCAGAATGACTTGGTTCATGCATGGGGTGTGGACTTCCAGCTTGGCTACTGCGCTCAGGCATATCTCGTCTACAAATCCTTAATTCTTTCCTTCAGTCTCTTTCTTGAATAGTTGAGCTCACATGAATACTGAATTTTGATGCCTATTATCTATATTTCTTAGGGAGACAGAACCAAAAAAATTGGCATTGTTGATTCTGACTATGTTATTCACTATGGCCTTCCTACTCTGGGGGGCACAGCACAGAACAAGGTAAAAGTCCTAATCAATTTGCAATAAAGAGAAAATGGCTTAGTTAATTGTCCTCTTGTCTGATGGCATCAACAAACAATAATATTTATTCTGTTTGTTCTTAGATGAGGTATTACTTATTTGGTAAAAGGTCAATTTCTTAGTGTTTTACTATTGTGCACCTCTTATTTCACAAGACAAGACTTGATAGATTTAGTCCCTTAAATCCCTCCACACACACACACACACACACACACACACACACACACAAATCAGGAACTTAGAAGATCATAATTGCTTCTTTTTAATAGGGTCTTTTTACCATACAAGGGAAAAAATGTAGTCATGGTTGTATTGTCCAGGTATAACATTTGATTTTTTTTTTTTTTTTTTATGCAGACTGATGCTGAAACCTTAAGTCAGACAGCTAAAAGAGTCTCTTCTTCAGATTCACTGCAAGGGGTACCTACAAAATCAGCAAGGGTATTCCTTAAAATATTGGAGAGAAGTTACATACTTATTCATAGTGGTTGTTACTTTTGCAGGAAACATCAACATCCAACAATATTGATGCAAGAAATGCAGTGAGTCCAAAAACTCTGAATGTTTTTTCTCTGATTTTATCCAAATAACCCCAACTCTCAACACTTTCTGATGACTACTTTTTAGTCACTAATTATAACCGCAAGTGCACGGCTGTTGCAGTACAATCACGAGTCGTCCTCTAGAAAGCTAATATAGGGTCAACTTAGCTCAATTTTACTAGATTACGCTAGAAACGGGTTGTTTAATGGAACTAATAACTAAAATTTCAAAGATTAAAATGTGATATCAATAAGAGAAAAGCCTAGGATATCAATACATCCCCATTAACATGCATTAACCATCATCAAATACAACAACATCAATGATCAAATCAAACAACCCTTCAATTATCCTAACCTCAGCTTTCGCTTCTTGATTAATCTAATTGTATTATGTGTAGCCCTCTTAATCTCAGCTCTCGCTTCTTGATTAATTAGCAAATATCATTAAGACAAAGGAAATAATTAATCTCAGCCGTCGCTTCTTGACTAATTAAACCAATGAATTTAACCTAATGATCAATTTTAACAACCTAATAAACCAACCTTAATTTGATATTGAGTTGATACAAGAATCCACTTAACACATGCTAGGGTTCATATATTAACATCCTAGAAAAGAAATTACTCACTAATCATGATTAAAGCCATATGAACAATAATAAAATCAAGCATAAATATAGAAATCATAAAACTATAAGAAAATTAAATTAAATAACAAAGAGGCATGAATAAATAAGCAAAAATATAATGAACTAAAGAAAAAAAATAAAGAAAACTTACTTGAGATTTAAATTGATGATGAACTAGGAATAAAATTTGATTATTCAAGAGCAACAATATTTTTGAGAGAGAATTACATAAGCAAAATTATAAAACTAAAATCTAGAAAAAGAAAGAAGAGAGGAAGAAGAGAGGAGAGGAAGAAAACTTAGAATAGAGAATGAATAATAAAAACTAGAATAACTCCCTCCAAACCCTAGCCTAAAAATTAGAAAAACTCCGCACTAATTCAGAAAATAAAATAAAAAATAAAATAGAAAAAATAAATTTTAAAAAAAAGAAATCCTTGAATTGTGCCTTGATGAGTATTGATTGTGCCATGATAAGTATTCCCCCAAATCCCCACTCCCTTGATTCACTTGAAGACTTTGGCTTCTCTTTTTTTTTCTTTATTTATTATTATTTTTTTTAAGGGAAACTTTTTGGGCTAATTTTCTTCTTTCTCTTTTCTTGGCCCAATTTCCACCATTAAATCAATACTCCACCATGCTAAATCCATTAATATGCATTTATGCTAAAAAAGTCTTAACAATTAGCAATAATCAACATGATTAGAGCTAGATTATAATTATGGACTTTTAGCATAAATTCGGTAAAATAAACCCTAAATTACCTAAAACTCATTTAAAAGGAGTTTGAATCAACACCGAAAAGTACAAATAAATGTATTTATCACTTTCTGCTCAAGTTAATCATTTTTGGGGTGGGGGCAGTTAAAAGAAATCAATTTTTTCATGGTGTTTTTTTTTACATGAAACTGGGACAAGAACTTGAAGTGCTATTTCCTTGATTTGTTTCATAGTGCACTTTAAATTAGATTATTTTGAAATATATAGAGGTCTGTGGTTAACTTTGAAATCATACTTCTGCAGGTGCGGAAACAGTCATTAACAGATCTAGAGAGATTCAAGAATAGATGGAAGAAAGCAGTGAAAGATGACGATTGCTGGACTGATCCCTTTCAGCGTCCTGTGAAGAAGATCTGTTAATACGTTTTTTGTTTTTGATCACAGTGATTTACTTCTTTGAAGATATTGCTAGAGGAGTCGCACATCCTCCCATAAAAGCATAGCGCTACACTGCTGGATATACGTCGGACAAGCAGATGGAGAGTTTGCTAAGACAACATTCTTTTTTTTGTTTATCCATACGATGTAAAATATGTAAAGCTGTAATACCACTCACTCTGTGAAGTGAATCCAAACTGATTACCAATATAGAGCTGGATGTTTATTGTCCCTTTGTTATATCTTTATTTTCCTCCCTGTTGCAACCTCCCTTTATTTTTCATTTTTTGGAGGAAAATGTTTTTTCTATGTTTATATTTTCCCTGAAAGAATCAAGAAGGAAGCAAAAAAGGCAATGTAGGTTACAGACTCGTTATTTTGCAGTCTTACCTACATACATACGTGATAATTTCGATATTTAATAGCAATATAGAAAAATAATCATTAGAATGGGTAGAAACAATTAGCTTAAATGAGTGATTCACGTTTCTGCTTGTCCTTTAATAAGCAGGACTAAATTTTCTGATCTGTGAGCATTGCTTGTCAAACCTCTAACACAATGCAGGTATTATACACTTCTGTGTTTTCTGAACAGCCCAGCAATGACATTTCCAAGCTCTTCACCACTATCCTCCTGTACATGGTGCCCTGCCTGAGAAAGAGGGGAATAAATTGCTTATCACAATGTCCAAGATAATGATCACAGAGTCACAGATACAAAAATGTCTGATAAGGAAGGCAAAGTGTCACTACCATAGGGAGTTCAATCAATTTGTGATTCGACTGTTTGCAGAAATCTTCCACTCCATCATAGTTTAGCCAACGATCCCTTTGACCCCAGCAGACAGTTGTGCGGACTTTCCAGTTTTCATTCATGAGTATCTTTCTCATATCCTCAACATAAGCCTGTCATATACACAGCACCATATGAGTTTACTGTAATCTCTAATGTTTTTTCCTCCTTTTCTACCTTATTGTCCAGAAAGCAGAAATTCAGCATAACAATATTGACCTTAAGCTGCTTTTTCATAGCTCTGCTAATTGCATTAAGTGCAAAGCCTGAGGAACCTGATGTAAGATAAGGCCGCCTATAAACCATAGCATCGTCTTCCTTCATTTTGTATGGACCAGAGCTAGTCAATGCTTTGTCACTTGCTCTGAGAGGATCCTAGATGAGCAGCAAGGAAATTACATTTGCTCCATCATAATAATCGATGGCATATAATAGTCAGATAAGTTAAGATAATTGAATAAGTTGGCAGAAGAAGCAAACTGACTTAAATTTATACCTGAGAAAAAATCTCCCCCAGCAGAAAGTTGCTGAATATGGACAATGCTGATGGCAAACTGGCATGCTTCGCAGTTATCTTTAGTAAATCAGAAGAGAGGAATATTTTTTAACTATTTTTTGGAATTGTAAAGCAAAATATTAAGAATGAACTTAGATCACGTTTCATATTGGTAGAATTCTATTTACTTGATCGAGCTTCTCAGTTCAGAGTTAAACACAACACACTGAAGTTTGAGGTTGGCTAAGTACAAAGATTTGCATTAAAAAGTTAAGAGAGGTTATTGACGTTTAGAAACGTACAGGCGGATTAAGTAAGACGAGATCATTGACTTTATCCTGATTATCAAAAGCGTATTTCACAACCACCGGTGAAAAGTATCCCTGCAACAAAGGATAGTCGTTGCATGTCATTCCAGAAAATATTATAGTCAGAATGTTGCATAAAAGAAGGGAATCAGTACCTGTACAACAAGGGAAACCTTATTGGGAACCAGATCATCAATCAGAGTTTTCAAGGATGCAGTATATTCTGTAAAAGCACCATTCATTAGCAGTAAAAGATTCAGAAGCTAATTTCTTCTGTTTGTGCTATGGATTTCCAAGAAACATTGCACGTAATTTTCTATGATCCACCAATCAAATAGGGGGAATGAAGTCACACCTTCCATAGTGTAGTCAAAACCATATTTAGTTTGTGGCTTCTCTGAAAATCCAAATCCTGCATAGTAGTAGAACAGCAAAACAGAAATATAATATCGTTTTATTCTGTGACAAATAATACTATATCTGAAAACTTAGTTACACTTCACATTTTATCTCAGGATAGAAAAGGTTGAAAGTGGTAATTGGATGATGGAAAGGAGATTACCCAACCAATCAAAAGCAATGACATGATAGTTCTTGGCAAGTATTGGAATAACTTTACGATATGAATAAGCCTGTTAAACCATGAACTTAGTTAGAACTACAAGATTGGATTCATCGTGTAAAACAGAATGCATGTAACTGTATAAAATGCCAGAAAAGTCTGTGTGGTGTTGGAAAAGCATTTAACATCGCAGCTAAATCTAATTTGCCTATGGGATTGCTTTGATTCAATAATGTTACACAAAATTTGAGAATGCGACAGGAGAGAAGATTGAACAAGACACACCTGTGATGGGAATCCATGAATGAGCATGACTGAAGGATTATCAGTACTTCCACTTTCAATACAAAACCATCTATTGTACAAAACGATTAATGTATGGGCGAACCCTGCAAATAATCACTCTTCAATTCCTGTATAAAAAGAAGCTAGGCCCCTAGAACAACATGGCTAGATAATTGATAGACGATAGTAATAAATTGATTTGAGGAATTCACCTAAAAACATCATCAGAAGCTTGAGAACTGCTGCCCATTGTCAACCCGAATATTGGATCTTTTGCCTTCTCTCCTGAGCCGCGAACAACATAAGCTTTCACCTGTGTAATGAAAAATAACGTTTGTCTAAAATTGGATGGAAGCTAGATCATAGATAAGCTAACTAAAACTTATGCAAAACAATACTTCTGAAATAAAAAAAAGGGTAAGAAATCAACTTCATATCTAGTTAAAACGAGGAATCTGCTCTCCATATATCTGTGATACAGCGACATTTTCATTGTTCCTATATGTTTTCTCATAATACAATAAAAATATGACAATCTCGACATAACTAAAGCATCAGTCAATTTACTGCTTTTGGTTTCTCAAAATAAGTTACATATTTGTCAAATGAAGTGCACACAGATTTAGCAAGGACTTGGTCATCTTACAGAAAGAAAGAGAAATAAAAAACTGACCATTTTCCCTTGCTTGAACCATTCATCAGCAGGGCTTGACCCATCTGAATACTTTCCTGCCAAAATACCACATATGATTTATCACTTGAGATACTTCATCATTAAAATCATGATGTTAACATACTATAACTTATGATCATGAAAAGTATATACCATTTTATGCTTAGTTCTTACCTATTGGCGAAATATAAAAAATAGTGGCCTTGTGCATGATATATGACTAAAAACATGAGAGTATGAGACCCAGCATTCATAAGAAAAACCCAGATTAAATTTGATATACCTCCACTAAAGGAGAAACCATCACCAGCAGAAACAGGAGCATCCAGGTAATAATCCTGCAAACACAAAGACTTGCATAAATTTCTAGATAATTATTAAAAAAGGTGACATGATTACTTATGTATTTAGAATAATCACCTCATCTTGGCTACAACTCAATTTTAATGGTTTCCTCTTTTGGGTAACAATGATGCTGGATTTGGGTAACTTGAGAAGAGGTCTAGTAGAAAAGTCAAGTAGGTGGGATTTGAGGAAAGCAGCAGCATTGGGAGATTGAAGAGACATGCTCACAACTTTCAAGTACAATAGTAATACTAGCTAGCTATACTTGTGAAGTGAGAATTTTGATGATCGTGTGACTTTTACTATTTGAAAAGATAGATAGGATTTGTTTGGTTCTTAGCCCCCGTGCTACTTTTACTTCTGTTGTCCCCGCCTTACAAATCCCCCACCTTTTTCGGTTGGGAATTAGCTAGTGGTTGTGAGATAGATAGTTTGCATGTGGTCACTAATTATATTGAAAAATCGGAAAATTTGATGGATTCATCAAATGAGGGTGTTTATAACAATACATACAAATTTAATTTAAAAATTCTTATCCAAAGGTTTCGGAAAATCAATTTGGTTATTGTGTACACAATAAAGTTAATTTATCTTTAGTGTTTAATTTTGATGATTTACTTTATATAGTAACTAAAAATGACTAATACACCGTACAAATTGAGATAATTCGATATATGATTATTATTTAAACAGCTAGATAAAAATTAATACGTCCATTTTCTCTATTTGAAGTCCCTCTTATTTACTATGCCACTTAAAACCATATCTTCTCTTGCATTTTGCATGAAAAAGTCATGCCTAAATCATACTAACAAAATTAATCAGGCTATGTGGGTTGATGTCTCTCGCTCTACATCTCAAACAATTTTTTTTTTCCAAATCTATTTTGCTCTTCCCTTCCAACAAATGCTAAGTTTGAGGCTACGTAATTGAGATACATATTTTAACACTTTTTTGACATTTACTTTATTAATGCTCAAAACGTCACGCCAATATGCTGTTATTTAATCTATACATTTACATCATATTTATATAAATCCTGCGCTTAATGTACATCTTGAATTATTTTTATTCATACGATTATTTTTTGCATATTTACATAATTGGACACGTTATTAAATTCATAGCAAGGTCATATCTTCGTGAAATCTGAAATCGAAACTTCAACCTTTCAAAACTTATAAGATCGAGTTGACATCAAAGCCTTATTTTGGCCCGAAAAGCCCGACCGGTGATCTCAACCATACCTGGAATTCCGGGTTTTTGCCCCACTCATTGGCCTAATGATCCGCTCCACTCTCGGGTCAGAACCAACCCGAGAACCCATCATTCAAGTACTGGTTCGTATTCCTTAAGCTAAAAACCGAGAAGAGCCAGCGAGAAAAGAGGGGGGCGAATATGGTGCTTCAGATTCCGAGACTTCCTCTCAGAAACTCTTCATTTCGAACTGCTTATCGCTCTTCTGTTTTCCTCTTCCCCTACCACATCGCTTCGTCTTCTTCAGGTAATTTCTTCTCATTGTCAATGAATTCGTGCGTAGGTCTATCATAAATCACATGTACTGTCAAAAGTAATTCTGGGTTTCTCCAATTTATATCATAAAATAAAGATTGAACCTTTATTAAGTTACTAATCTGGGTTTTGCTAATTGGGTAATTAATGTTTTTAATACCATTTAATTGAATAATTTGTGTTTAATCATTTGGTAATGAGTTGTTCATGAATTAAAGTTAATCTTTTACTGTTGTTGTTCTGTGCTGGGGTCTTGCAAATTGACAGCATTGGGATGGTTCAGTAGTAATCAGAATTACTCCTTCAGAAGTTTTTCTGTTAAGTCAGCCAAGTTTCCTCTTTCAAAAAAGTAAGCTTTTTCAAGCTAATTTTTCTGTTACTGTTATTTGAGCTCTCTGATGGTAGTAGTGCCAATAGTGTCATTGGGTTTGTTGCACTGATTAATATGGAGTATGAAATACTGAATCATAAAGAATTGTATAATCTATAATAGCAATAGACCACTATCCTGGAGCATGTTTTATAATGATTTGAACTCATTTAAAGTAGTAAAATCAAATATACTGTTTTGATGTCTCAATATTCATTAGTTAATATGGTATTTCGTAAAAGAGTTGATGAATGGTTGAAGCGCACCGATTTGGCGCTTCTCGAAGGGAATGGCTTATAGATTCCTTTTTAGATTACATTGCTATTTGATCATCTTCCACTGTTGATCTACGCGTGTAGTTATAGTTCATAAATGCTGGCCATTCAGAGTGCGCATGACAATTTGGCAAGGACTTTCTTAGGTATTTTTCTCTATAGGTAGGTTAATAAATAGGGGTGTTAAAAACTGACCCAATCCGTCAACTCGATCTGAACCCAACCCATTTATAAAGGTTTGGGTTGAAATTTTCAACCCGATTAATTAAATGAGTCAACCCAACCTAACCCAATTAATAAACAGGTTGGATCGGGTTGAAATTTCCAACCTGATTTTAACCCGACCTATAATGGGTATGATTTTTATATATAAATCGGGTTTAATTAATTTGGGTTATAAACTTAAGTTATAATTACCACCGGCCAACCCTACTTTCTACTTTCTATTTGCATTTTGCCACTCTGCCTCTTCACTCTTAATCCTTAATTTTTTATTTTTTTATCTCTTCGTGCCTTCTACTTCACATCTCAGTGCTCGTTACCTCTTTTTTATTTTTTAGTGTTCTCTTCCTCTTCTTAACATATTGTCAACTTTTCAATTTGGTTGTATTAAGACTATGTTGAGATTTGATATTTTAATTTTGCATTGCTTAGAATTTGGAAAATTAAAATTTCAAATGACTTTTACTTATTAAACAGGTTGGGTTGGGTTAACCCGAACCCAATGCGGGTTGTGTTGGGTTGAAATTTTCAACCCATTTAATAAACAAGTTGGGTTTGAGTTGACATATTTCAACCCAAATCCAAATGGGTTGAACCCGAACCTAACCCAATCCAATCCATTGTCACCCCTTATAGAATTGAACTTTGGAAAACGGCAAGAGAGAGAACTTCTGATTACATTCTTCTGGTGGTTGCATGTGCCTTATATGCTGGGGGTGCTGGACTTTTACCTGTGAATCATGGATTACTTTGAATTTGTTTGTTATACTCTTCTAGGTTACTTAATCTTCTTTTCAAGTTTTTTAAGATTGTCGATCAATAGTATTAGTATTAGTATTAGTTGTTCCGTAATGTATTTAAATTCTCAAATTTTCACTTTTTTTACTTTTATAGTTCCTAGTGCTTGTCCAAAGACCACTTGAGTAAGCAAGCTTATTGACTTTGTCCTTTAGTTTGACATAGTCACTACCCTGATTTTTCAATTCTCTTTTCTCTTGTCGACTCATTGTGGTTTGGTATTGGCACTCTTAGGAAAAGGAGATTAGATGAGGTCTGCCTTGAGAGGTTTCAGCAGTATAGCCGAACCTTCATACAGTCATGGATAATACAAGGTAACATTTGATCTGTATGCTTTAAGATACATTGTATTAGGAGTCTCAGTGGGAACAATCCCGACAATGCAACTGCATTATTAATGCACTTCTTTATCATGCAAAAGTCCCGGATTTAAACTTAATGCAGGTTGACCTTAAGTTTTCAGAATTTCTAAAAAAATTCATGTTGACCTATGGTAGTTAGTTTCTTTATCACTCTTGCAGTTTTCTGTCACTTCAATTTATGGTAACTAATGATCTAGTTTTAAAATTTGGGATTGTATCTAGTTACATGTTCAACATGAATTATCTGTGGAGTTCAAATTTTCTGTAATTCAATCCTATAAGGTTCAAACACCTCTCATGGTGCTTTGCTGATAGAATAGCTTTGAAGTTTATTTTTTGAATCCATCACCTCTAGGCATGATAATACATATAATGTCAAAATATGTCAGCTAATTTCAAAACGTGCTTGTGGTCAGTACTGGTCAACATTCACTAAACCATTGTGAATCATGCTAGTACTTAAGTTTAAGTGGTTTTTGATTTGCAGAGTCATGGTTATAAATGTGGAACTAATACAATTGAGTGCATGAAAGCTGATTTCTTTTTTTTCCTCTCCGCTTACAGGGAAAGTGTGTGTGAATGGTAAAGTGGTCAATAAAGCCGGGACACCTGTCTCAAATGAAGCTGTTGTGGAGATAATTGCAGAAATCCCTAAATATGTATGTAGGTGATCACTCTGAGATGGACCCTGTTGTACTTGATATTGCAAAAGCCATGCACATTATAATGCAAAACTATTTGTATGCTGACATCTGCTTTAGAGCAGGACAGAAGTTGGAGGCTGCTATTGAGCAGCTAGAAGTCGATGTTTCTGGGAAAGTTGCTCTCGACTCTGGATTGTCAACAGGTGGATTTACTGACTGCCTGCTTCAGCATGGTGCTGCTTATGTATATGGAGTTGATGTAGGCTATGGACAGGTATCAGTAAAACTTTTGAATCTACATCGATCATGAAGTTATACTCGCCCTATTTAAGCATTAAATAGGTCTAAATGGGGCTGGGATAAGATTTGCATGATTCCGGTGTACTTGATTGGCTGTTTTTAGTAAAAAGGGAATACACTTTAGTCGACTATGACTTCTGTTTCGTAATTAGCAAACCGATCTATTAGAAGAATTATATTCCTGGGGGGATCCTTGTGTCACCTATATTCAGATTATTCTCTATTTTATGGGATTGCTGAATAACCATGTTGAAATATCCACCAGGTGGCTGATAAAATTCGTCGAGATGAGCGAGTCTGTGTAATGGAGAGGACAAATTTAAGATATCTAACTGGACTTCCTCAACAAGTTGATTTGGTGACTTTAGACCTTTCATTTATTTCCATACTCACGGTATGTTGAGGCAGTAGTTGTGACTACTTGTTCAAATGTTTTTGACAGGTTAATTTTGATACTTGATTATGCATGAGTTGCTGTATCATTTTAATGAACTTGTATTCTGGCATAGTGATCTCTTCAATCATATCATTATATTGGTTTAGGTGATGCCTGCTGTGATTAAGGTGATGCAGGAGCACTCCACTTTAGTTACCCTTGTGAAACCTCAGTTTGAAGCAAGGAGATCCCAGGTAAGAGTTTGTAGTGTATGCGGATGGGTGAGTGGGTAGGTGGTAAGGTGGGTGAGTATTTCGGTTGATGATAGCTATCTTGATTGATTTTTAACAGTGCATGTTAATTTTAAATGGAAGTAGAAGTTACTAATTTGTAAGTTTCATTTTTGTTGCAGGTGGGAAGTGGTGGTATTGTTAGAGATCCAGAGGTCCATAAAGAGGTAACTCATCAATCTCTTTCAATAATAGGTTATGAAATAGGTTGAAATGTTTTCCAGCATCCCACTCTTGTGCATTATATTAACTTTTGCACTTACCTAACTCTCGCATGTATAATCTTGTTTGAGTTGCACTTGATTTTTGGACCTAAGGGAGAATGAGAACACCAAACTCTTAGAATATTCACCTTACCTCTTGCCTTTTCCATCCAAAGCGTTGGGATGAAACTATTGCAGAAATTCAGAAACTCCATGAATTTTGAGAAATAGCTTTTACCTGTCATTGAATATTGGCAACAGATACTACTTGGAAAGACGACCAATTTTTTAACAAACTTTCTAACATAAGATTCTTTTGTGATTCTGAAATGATTTTGAGTATGTACTTAACACAATTTAAATTTGCTTTCTTTAATTAGTCACAAAATTTTGTGGCCTCTGTGGCTCCTCTGAAACACTGAAAGGGACTGGGTTACATGCTGCAGGTCTTAGAAAAAATCATAAATGGGGTGCTAAGTTTTGGGTTTCAAAGCAAAGGATGGATTGAGTCCCCCTTAAAGGGTGCTGAGGGTAATACAGAGTTCTTGGCTTGCTTCGAGCGAAAAGTTGAGGAAGCCGCTTAGACATGTAGTGTCATTTATAGGGTCAGTGCACTTTGTTATCCTGTCCAAATTGACTGCAATAGTGTTGCTGTCTATCTACTAGGCCTTGACTAGAATGGATGATGATTATTGTCTCGTATTCAGATCTTATTTATGTAATACTAGGAATCAGTTCAGAATGGTTGGCATTGTGATAAATTTTGCATATATTGGAGAGGTAAAAAAAGAGTGTATCTGTTTTACATATAAACTTTATCTCTAGGATAAGCTAGGTTTTATGTAATTAGGGGATATGTCTACTTCTTAGCTGATTGATATACGGAGTAATCTTTTTTCCTATAAAAAGAAACGAACTTTACTTCGTGAAATACTGTGATTTGATTATGTTTTGAAATCTCTTCGATCCAATTGGAGCCCAGATTGAAATATCATAAAAATCCTTTTCTTGAAGAAGATGTGAAACTATAAGTTTTATCAATCACCACAATAGTGAGTAGTCCTTCAATGAAGGTGCAGCTTAAAAAAGAATTTAGAGTTAGAGATAATATTCAGTGTCATATGGGCAAGTGACGCAACTCAAAAGCTTGACTAACTAAAATTAGAGGCATGATATTTTGGGACATCGTCATAAAGAAGAAATTTTACATATAGATGGTAATTAAAGTCAATGATCGTAGTTGAGCAAACTAAAACCTAAATCAAATGAACCTTAATGTATTCAGAGTAGGATAGAGGCAGTAATCTCAAGATACCTCCACTAGACAGCAAGAGTTGGTGTAAAGAAAATTGTTCTCCAACATTATGAGCTACCAAAATACTTTCAAAACAATATGAATTGGAAGTTGTTTTACATTGGACCAAGTTGAAAATTCCATACAGGTGAGAAATAAGCTCCCCTAAACACGGTGGGGAGAGGCAACAGGAGCAAAATTAATTCTGCATGAATGACCATCCAACAAATAATTTAACATATCTAGGTTTCATACGAAAGTATTTATGAACAGAATAGAGCAGATTGGGATATATAAACGAAGCACTGCACCATAAATCAAATCTGAAGTTAATGAACACCTCAACAGTTGCCCCATTTTCTCCAAGGGGTTCACGAAGGGTTAGGGTGCAGCAAGTGAGACCTACTAGTGATGTAGAGCTGCCATCTGAAGGGGCACCCTAAGACCAACAACCTGGCTAACAACTGAGAGCCATGCTGTGAAATAACATTCTGCTCCAAGTTTATCTTCAGATGGAGAAGTTAAACTCAGGAGTAGCTTCATCAATTCATTTGTTCCACATGGATGTAGTGTGTACCATGGTCTATTCAAATAGGGATGCTCCTGCAATTTTGTGATTCTAACAAACCTCAGTACAACTCCAACAAGACAATCAGAAATTTGCACCTATGCGATTCTTGACTCTAAAATCTACAGCCAGTTTATTTTGCATTACAATTTATTTGTTCCCGCAATATTGTCGATTTGCACCCAATAAAAAAGTCACTGTGTCAACCAAGATCAGTATCAACTATATTCAAAACTGCACCAACAAAGTTACCAAAAAGGGGAAAAAAAAAAAAAAGATGGTAGGAGCACAACAGAACAAGTTTATGGTCCGTGGTCAAATCCCCAACACATTTGATTTTTTCAGCTTATCTACTGTTCCAGTGATTGCCACAGATAGGGTACAGGCATTAATTTTTCAAAATTTATTACTTGATAATATGATAAGGGTGTACAGTTTTCAAATTTTAGTGATCTACTATGTGACCAATAGAAGAGGATGTGGGAGACGCCTACTAGCTTCATTTTAGAGCAAACAGCAAGCATGGAACTACACTAACAAGCTTCATTTAGGTCAAACAGCAAGCATGAAACTTAACTAACTTGCTTCATTTAGGTCAGACAGCAAGCATGAATATAATTATAATTTTCTGGTGATTGACATCCTAACAACATTTCACTTTGCTTATTCACTAGCCATGACAACCATGACTAATAATAAACAACCAAGCATTTGAACAAACAAAAGAACGGATGTGGATGGGCAGTAATGCAACTCTCTGTACTTTCTTGCACATTGAAAGTTGTCATTCACTTTCTTCCTAACATGATGAATGATGTAGGAAAGTAGGTATCTCCTCTTTCTATTAATTTACCAACTTTCGAAACATCTGTAGCTCTGGATTGATGAACTATAAAATGTTTCAGTAGAATTAATGCATCAGGTCAGCATCCAATTTGTTTTATTTCAACATTCAGAAGAATTCCTTAACCTGATAATTTTTATCTGTGCTCCTCAGTCAGACACAGCATGAAACCATCGACAAGTGAAGTGGAGACATAGCATCATTGCATACATCCAATCAGCATGTAAGATAACCGAGGTAGGGAATAAAATAAACCTTTGTATTAAAGCCTTGCATCATATCCAGAGTGTTGATAAATTTGATATATATGTGAATAGCACAACATATTCATGTACAATACAATCAATACTAAGGGGTCAGGAAAAGGAAGCCACAGTGATAAGGAAAATTACCTGTTGCGTTATAAATGTCCACTTAGATTCAGTAAGCACCTCAACAGAGCTGGGAGGAAGATCACTTTCAATCTGATCCAACATTAACGTTTGTCCATCTGCACTTTAACAAACCATAACCCTTAATTAAACAATTACTCAACATGCACCACTCATTCTTTGTCGCAGTTGGCTGAACGATGAAATATGCATCACCAATTCACCACTCACCACAAAACCAAAAGCCTCTTTCTACCATGAATTGAAATGTTTAACGAGCAAAAAACAAACAAACAAAAAAATTTCCTAGATAATGTATCACCTACTAACACATAGCATGATTGAATAATGGACCACATACATGAATTATAACCGCGGAAATATAATACTGGAATCCTGTAAGAACTACTGTATACTATATGGAAGTCATAGTAATGCACTTCCTGAGAAGCCGGCTGAACCTGAAAAACAAAAGCAAATACTTTGAAGAAGATTTCTCAATTACCATATCACATTCTCGCAAAAATATCCATAACCTAATCAACTCTCTAACATTGAAACACAAGGTCATAGGAGCATGATAATGAGGCAAAGTTATACCAGGCTTGCAGGATCAGTACACTCCTCGCTCTCCTCGCAGTTAAGCTCGTCCTCTGCAACCTGACCAGCTTTTCCATCATCTATAGGAAATGAAATATAAAAAATAATCAAACAGACAAAATTCCTCATTACTCACAAGAAGCACACCTGGTCAGAGCTCAAAACGCACATTTTCTCCAGTGATAGATATCCCTGCACCTGCAATGAAACAGCTTAATTCAAAGCCTGAATTAAAATCCAACGCATTACCAACTGTATACAGGAAGCTACGAACAACAAAGTCTACTCAACTCTCTTCAGTCTGTGCCACAACAAAGAACTTTAAACCTCAAGTGTAAACAACCAACAAGGTGAATTCTGAATTATTAGAATGAGGCATATCATATACTCCGTAGTAGCAAAGTCATCAATGAACAAATATAATGAAACATTGGAGATACGTCTGCAGCAGTTTGATCTGCTTGATGGTTCAAAGTATAAAGTAATGTGAACCACAAAAATCATACACCCTAAGCTGTAAGCAGCAAGAAGCAAGAAGCAAACAGCAAGCAGCAAGCAGTAAGAGATTCAACAACCAGAGTATAATAAAGTTAGTTAAGAAGGCAGTAAATTACTTGGTGGGAGTTGGGGAAAGATGGGTTAAGGCAAGAAACCCAAGACCAATTAGGGAGATCATGATTATGGGTTTTGCAAACAGTGTTCCATTTATCAGCGAAGACATGAGACCCTTTAACAAATTCATCAGCTGAGATTGTCCCATCCACATAAGAAGTTTCTGGATTCTTCATCAGAGCCTGTAATTGGACAAAAACCCAATTATTATAACTCACTACTTCGTAATTGAGAGCTATGTTTAGAGTGAAATGAAATCAAATTGCGCGATGATCAGAAGAAATAAGAGAAATACACGGTTTTTGTTTTTGTAAATTTTGGGTGGATGTCTTGTTGATGGGTCCTTTGCCGCTTTGCTTAAACTGTTGCTTTCAGGGAGGTTTCCCGTCAATTTGTGGGTAGTTTGGCCTGTTGACCGTTGATTATTAAGGGCCCGTCAAGTTTTTTTTTTTTTTTTTAAGAAATATTAAAAACAAAAAAAAGGAAATCATTAAGAAAAATTTAATTTTTTGTTATTAGTTTCGTAAATCAAAATATTAGTCCAAGCATGTTAAATTTTCAAACTTTGGTTTAACATAAATTATACTTTGTATAAGTTTTAAAATCATAGACTAAAAAGTAAAATATTATTAAAATTATATTTTGACAAATCAAGTTGTTATAGATATTTAGGTTAGGTTGGGTTGGTTTAGGGCAGACCGCTTGAATTTCTCAATCTTGTTTTTCGTTGTTAATTCACCATGTTTACAAACATGAAAATAGGAAATGAGTTGATGAGGTTAAAATGTGTTTTCATACTCTTATCTCCCACTCCTTAAAGACCAAAGCCCTAAATAAGGTTGTATATTTATCTTTGTTCAATATCCATTACTATTATAAATCAACTCATTACAAATCAACTCATGAGGTGGCAATGTGGCATCAAGTTTCTTAAAAAAATTGTACAACAAAATTAAACTATAAATTAGAATCCAAAAAAGACAACAAATTACAAAACAATTCTAATGCCATTAACACGTAAATAGATTAGTTTTACCTTTAACTTTACATCCAATTTAACCGATTTTTAAAACTCCTACAATTAGGTCATTAACTTATTTTTAGAGTCTTTGGATACCAAATAGAAGGTGTTACGTCCATTACCTTTATTTTAATTTCAAAATTGTAATAGCCATAATTTTTATGCTATGATTAATTTCTTAATCATAATTCAATTTCTGAGTATATTTATTAACTTATTACTTGATTAAGTATAGTTAATTTTTTCATTAAAATTTATAAGTTAAGGAAAGTATATTTATTAATATATTAACCTTTCCTTAAGGATATATTGAAGGCCTAAAATTAGATACTATACATTTATTAGTTAATTACCTTGCACAGCCAATTTATTAAGTAGTCTATCTATATTAGTGCATCATTTATCTATCAAACAAATTGACCGTATGTCTTTTCGATCAATAGGGGTTGAAATTCATAAAAGAACGATGAATTGAAAAGTGAAGTGAAACAGATTTTTTTTTCTTTTTTTTTTCGATATCCGATTACATTAAAATGATTTAGAGTCATATACTCAAATTAGATTTATATATAAGGAAGAAATTTTCGAATTTTTTAAAGGCATTGCTATACATCGCCCGTGAATCTCTATCTATGACCCGTATTTTGTACATCTTTTATCAAATATGCCCTTATTCCATATAACTTTCATTTATTTTACTTTAACTGATTTTCACTCACTTTTACTAGCTTTCACTCATGGAGACATAGCTCCTAGCCCGAGTATTAGATTGACGCATTTTTGTTTTTTAAAACCCCTTATTTTACTGCATCAGTAAAGCCGCTAAGTCATTTTCGCTGATTATGAGATCTATTGAACGTAACTTTAGCTACGATGCTCCGAAAGACGCAAATTTTTTTTTTTTTAAACTTTCGTAATTTTCAAGTTGCCCTAAGTTTCTTACTGCTTATGAGGCTCGGACTGCAAATAACTTTTCTGGACCGTAGTGCTTTGAAGATCTTATCCAGTCTGAATCATTGCGAAGGGCGTAATCCATCAGGAATCACCTTCTAGGTACTATGAACAAGTATAAACTGCATCTGGAGTGCTTAGGGAAGAAATCTACCATAGTTAGGAAAACTATAGCTGCACATGACTGCCGCAGTGTCAGAATTGTCTTTGTTCTGTTTATGTGGAAAAATCTTCAAAATTGTGAGGAAGCACCCTTTTCAAAAAAAAAATTTAGAGTTTAGCAACATATTGCCACTTTATTAGAAAGCAGATGTGAATGTGTTGTTGCTAAGGAAATTCACAAACATTATACCATTAATTAGTAAAACGTGAAAAATCTTTTATAAACTAATAAAAGGCGAGTTACAATGCAATATCCAAGATTGTCATAGAGACAAACAGACCTCCAACTCTGTACAAGGCTCTAACACTGACATCACAAACAATAGAGGTTCCTCATCGACCACAATATACGGAGAATGGGGTACTTCATAAATCATAATACAATCTTGCTTTTTGTTCTCTCTGTAAAAACTGAGATCAGTCAAGCAGAATAGAGCTGAGGAGATACTGTCTACAATTAGGATTCTACCACATAGGCACATAGACAGAATTGGATTGCCTTTAGCCTCATTCCGTAACCAACAATTGCATATTGTGATACCACCCTCAAGGCCCTGCTCCAGTTTAAGCAAGTAAAAGTGCACCACCAAACCTGTAGAATAAGACAGTATTAAAGCCAAACTTCTAAGATGAATCAGCTATAATAACCTAAAATATTTTTCAGCTGCGTGGACTACATTATTTTTTATTTTTGACATATAGCATGCGTGGACTACATTAACATATTGAAAAAAGTGGATAATGAGTATGAAATTTCTGTAATAATTTGAAAAATGATAGCCATAGAAATACACAGGTCGTGAATCAGAAAGAAGAAAACTAGCTAATAAAGATGGAGAAGAAAAGTAGACATCACCAAGAGTTTTGCAACTCCGACACTCCAATTTCCCTTCAGCACACCAAAATCAAGCATGACTATAACTGGATATGACCTCTCTCTAAACTTCAAAAATATTGGAAAATATAGATGTGTAAAAGTTAGCAGCACATAGACTGCAGTCTGTCAACTTCATATATTATGGCTATCATACTCAATTTAAAGCAAAGAGTTGATCTATTTTCAAAGTATATTCAAATACATAACGGGTTGGACTCTAAAGACTGTTTTGTAGAAAAGATAGGATAAACTAGAAATATAGTTAGAGAAGATTACCGGAAGATAAGATAGAATTTAATCTTGTTTACAGAAAAGATAGAGTTTAGCTAGGACTGAAATACAGTCATACATGTAACCGAGATTAATGATTCAATATAAAAAATAAAAACACACAATCTTCTCAAAATCAGATCATTCAATTTAGCTCGTTTTGACAAAACTGTAGGTTTCTTCCACCAACTATCATGTGTTATGCTCTATCCTGCAAGTCTCGAATGACCTCAGACACTTAATGAGTGGTGTAGCAAGGCAAAATAAAGAACAACCAAGCATCAGATCCCGTGAGAAAAAGAAAGAAAGTTATCCAACCACAATTTGGATTCTCAAGTCACTTCTCAGAAGTGGCAGCTTGAACTTGATCTGTATCAGGCTGATTGGCAGCACCATTGCTTTCACGTTGTTGTGATCTTTTGGACTTCTTTTTAGGGTACACATGCACAGATGGGGGAAGGAATTCCTGCTGAATCTCCTGCAAGTTAAGCCAATCCTAAGTCATGAGTAATTAATTAAAACAGGATGGCTAAGAAATGTAAGAATGATTAGACTAATGTAGAAGCTAAGAAGTTACCCTCCAACCATTCATGCCACTGATACCACCCTTGATTGCATACGCCTCTTTAAAGCCATTTTTCACCAATAATTCAGCCACTTTGATTGAATTACCATCAAAACTACCTTACAACCGGAGAATGCACGTTAAAGTGATGAAACCAAGTAAGTATATTGAAAATAATACTAGATGGAAATCAAAAGTCACAAAACGGTAGCATTCCAAAATGAAAATCTATAACATAAATACACAACCTAATGCTCAGGATGAGCTGCAAATGTGCAACATTCACCAGAGGCATATGAAACATGATATGTAACATTATCTCTACTGTGCTTGCCAATTTTATTGAAACAGAGTACTATCAAAAATTTCCTCCACACTACATGTTCATAAGAGAAAACTCTTTTCATCCATTAATTCCTTAACTGCTCAACTAATATACTAAAGAAGCCTGCATGGAATCTGATGTGACCTAAGTAGGATCCAGAAAGTATTTGATCCAAAATTTGCCATGTCATAAGAACTTCATTCCAAGAGTCTTTGTTTGATACTGATGAACTTTAGGACAGAGGAAATCAGTACACAAGACCAAACAATGCCTCACCCACAAGGTCCTTCAACATGTTGAAAAGTGAATAGAAACACATCAAGACCCATTGCAAGACAACTTGAGTTGAATTATAAGAATCTACAGACATCAAGTCCCCTCACTAGCTCAACAATTTTCGTGGGGGTACACTCAAGGACATAATAGATTACTAGACATGGTGCTGCCTTAATTCTGCTATGAAAAGTCACAAAGTTGACTTTACCCAGAAATTATATTGCTCACCCTAGGATATAAATGACAAAAGAATACATAAATTTCGATCAAATATACAGCACTACAGAACCTAACTTACATTCTTGCTCACAGTCAAGAGTCTCAAGACCATAAACTCTGGTAAATGGGAAAAATGAGGTCTGTCTGCAACTCTGCAATCATCTGGGGGATGGTATTGAAAGAGAAAATCACCACACGTTTGGGTGATCTGGTCAGAGGGAAGCCACTACTAGCAAGAGTACAGCGAATCAACCCCAAAACCTATCTCACTCGGATTCAAATAATCTCCAACCTATGATATTCTTCCGTCAAGTCCATACATCCACATTTATCAGTTTTGTAAACTCTATTCATCAAGGTTCGGATTTGAAATACCAAAGCAGCAGCACTGCTAAGCAATCAAATCACATCAAGATGCCCACCCAACAACAAACCAGTCATAATCATAATCCAATCACATGTTTCATCCAAAATACATAGAAAATTCTCCACAAAATTCATGTCAAATTCAAACTTTCCTCTATTAAACAAAAAAATTAAATCAAAGCTAATATAATACAATCATAAAAAATAAAATTAAATCAACTATAAAAGATGGTATAACACATAGTTAAACAAGATAATGAAATCAAACACTCACTTGTCCAAAACACAAACCCTAGTGTTACTAGGATCAGCAAACTTTTCCAGAACACTCTTCAAAAATCCATCTTCATCAGCATCCCTAAAAGTGATCTGAACCACATCCTTCTCACAAATCCTCAAATTGGGGGAACCCAGAAATCCTAAGCTCTTCTCATCCCTAATATCCAACAATTGAACACTCGAATCATCCCTCAGTTTCTTGAATGCATTGAGGGAAGATATGTACTTGAATTTGCTCAAGTATTCTTCAGCTAAAGGAAGAGCTATAAGCCAAATGAAGGTAACCCCAGCAACAAAGAATGGGTATTTGTTGAAGAAATCATCAATTGAGATTAGGATTGACTCAAGATTGATTCTTAGGGGGATTTGAGCGGATGGGTCTGTGATTTGGGAAGCAAATGAGGGGGGTGAAGGGAGGAAAGTAGTCAGAATTGGGAGAGAGAGGTGGGGCTTAAGGGAGGTTCTTGAGGAGAGAGAATGGAGGAAGTTGGAAGATGAAGAAGGAGTAGAGATTTGGAGGTGATTTGGATGGGTTTTTGGGGTGGTTTTGTGGGGTTTGAAGATGGGGGAAGAGGAGGATAAACAGAGGGAGAGGGACTCCATTGAAGTGTGTGGAGTAAAGATGGCCAATAGCTACGATGCTATCCTCTTGTAATTTGTACACTCAAATGCACAATCAGTCAATCACCACTGTGCCCAAACTTTCTCTACGTGCCCGTTATTTGGGTACGCAAAGGATGAAAAAATCAGTTAGTCACATGATGGTTTATAAGTTCTTAATGTAAATTAGATTTAATTTTAAGTATAATTACTATTTTAAAAGTTTGGTTATGTTAAGTTGGTATCAGTCTCTCATTCTCTCCTACGTTTGTTAAGTGCAATATTATGAAGTGTAATAACCTAACACAATGGGTGTAGAATAGGGATAAATTATTTACTCAATGACTTCATTAGAGATCGATTTGGATCTGATCCAAATAATCACTCGAAAATTTAGATCTAATCACCAAATGTCTGATCTAAAAACTTTCTTGTAAAAGCAAACCAAAATAGTAGGATATTTTTAGATTTATTGGATATTCATTCCAATTCAAAATTTTAATATTTGGATATCCAATCCCAATAAAAAAAATCATACTGGATATATTTGGTTAGCCTTAGTGATACCATGTTGGATTAAGTAAAATTCAACTTTTAGAATATAGTTTTTTCACACATAATTCCAATAGAATTCTATTTATAAATCAATTGGTAATATGAGGATTAACCCTCTAGTATTATAGGTTAGTCATCCATATAAGGGACAACTTCCTATATTCCTTTCAGTATCAACTAATTTCCAAATGAAATTTTCATATCCCTTTTGGAAACTTAATGTCGATTTGAATGCCTTTGATAATCGTATGTGTAAGATTTGATTAAATTCAATTATACACCAACAAAGGCTCTAACTATCTAGTAAGATATTAAAATGTCTACTTAAGCTTATCATATTGCTTTTTCCCTCCTTAAAATTCCCCTTTAACTTGAACAAAACCTCTCTAAAAAGTTAAATTTACTTTGAACATCAAATTGGTCGAATCTAGATTGAATTATTATCTTATCTGGACTGTTGTAGTATAACACTAACGATCATGGCCCGTTATATTTTGAAGATATGTTCGGAGCACAAGAAGCCCAACAAAATCGTGAGGGCTCCAAGTAGATGGACTTAGGTGAATGACCTTATGTTGATAGTCCAAAGAAGGCCAAACAATAATAATATGACTTCTCTACATTGCAATATAAAATAAAATAAAAAGAAGTGGTGTATATGTAAAGGCGAGTATAAGGAATATACGACAAATTATCTCATATTGAAGACTGAGAATAAGTATGACCAACATATAAGATTAATGAATTAAACAATCTATTACCAATAAATTTTATAATAAATCCCGAATAGGCTTATATATAGTCAACTACATCTTAAAATAGGATTTTATCCGATCTAATAGATATAAGTATATAACTGATAATATTTATATGACTTACGAGAAAATTTTGTTAGCAAATTGATACTACCACAGTACCACTTGATTCACTTACCTACTACCACTATAACATTGAGAGCAAAGAAAACTTTTATAAGGTCAATATGTTTATCAGTTTGACTAACTCTGTCTAAGATTGGTACGTCCCCTAAAAGAATTATTATTTTTCCAATGTTGTATTGTTCTAACTCGTTAATAAGATGACATTCAAACTTAACTTGGCTTGATTGAGGTTTTCCCCTTTTTTTTCCCGAAGAATGTGGCATGAGAGACAGATCGCACTAGTCCTTACCTTGCAGCTCTTTTATGGTTTCCTTAACTCAGAATTAAGCACATTTAAGGAAACAGACCATGTCATATTACAACATGATTTTCTTAACTGAAAGTCCTCCGATCTTGTATATAGGTCTTGGTCTAGCAATCTAGCACTACAACTATCAACAATCGCCATCCAAATCAAATTTTTAGATCCAAGGCACCCACCCTCTAACGTTTAGGGTAAAGCTGTGACACGTCAACAGCTCAACACCCATGCATTCCTAAAATTAGATGATTCATCATGGAACAGACCGCCTCCTGAAGTTTGTAATAGTTCTGTAGTCTGAACGTACAGGCGTTACAGCCTCGCACAAAATTTTTCTACAGTGAAAATGAAATCCAGGCATGAATTTGATTTTCTATAATGTGTCACACCATCCATTTTTCACAAATTTCACGAATGGCTAGTACGTAGACAAGGATGAAATTCAAAATCCGGTGTTGTAGTTAGTTCTCAAGTATTTTTTTTTTTTCTTCTGTAATATTCCACTCTCCCTAAATGTTTTTTCTGCACAAGATATCTACTTCAGCAGATCTTCATGCTATTTGTCATTCAGCTGGTAGTATTGCTCCGTTTTTCATCCTCTTGAAGCTTCTTCTCGTAGCTGGCGATGTAGTCTTCCATACATGCCTTATATGTTCCCATTCCTGGGACCTTCTTCGCAATTTCCAACCCCGTAACCATCCATTTCTTTGCCCCGTCAACCTGCTTGAGCCTCATAGGTACTGCTGCTCTGTTCCAGGCTGTGGTAGCAAGCCATTTCCCTTCGGCAACAGGGTATTCTCCCTCTCTGAGCCCCACCATTATGCGTTGTGCCTGTTTGTATAGATTGTACACCACCTCATCATCCGCATCACCCTTGTAAACCACGGCTACAGTAATCAGCCGTCTAATAACTAAAGCCACATCCTTATAGTCCGGTAGAGGTGAAGCAAGCAGAGCAGAGAGGCAAGCATTTAAAATTGTTGTTGCTACTTCAGCATTTAGCCGGGGACCTTGTGAGGAAGCCAGACCTATCTGAAGAAGATGCTTTGAATTGCAGGACTTTGAGTTCACATAATTCTTCACAAGGAGCTGTTGGGATCTTGGGTCTTTAATCCTTCCATATAGTTCATATGCAATCAAGATGTATACAAAATGAAGATCTGGTTCGGAGTTGCTGTCTAAACCGTCTGCTTGATTTTCTGCAGTTGAAAATGCCTCCACCGACTAGCAGCACATTACATGCAAACTTTAGAGGATTACACAAATACAGTAAAGCCACCTTTACTTTTACTTGAGGAAACTAGGATCATACCTTTCCAACTCTATCTAGCAATTCTATGGCTTTCCTCACTTGTGCATCCGACATTGCATCCTTCTTTTGCTTCTCAGAGGCTATCATGGCAGAAATAGACAGGACAATTGATTTGCAAACAATAATGTTGTTTCCCTCTGGTTCCCGCTCAATCTTAACATCATAGAAATCAGCTGCAAAATTCAAAAATTCCGCACATAATTCAAAGTTTTCTTCCCTTCCTGCTCGTGTCCCTATATTCCATGCATTTCTTGCAAACCAATTTCGTTCTCGTCTTCCAACATCACCTTTCCCAAAGAATTTATCGGGACCTAGCTCAGTTATCCTAGTTTGGGCTTTATTCAAATATTTTAGGACATCAAGCTCATGACCAGATTCTTGAATAAGAATCACAAGAATGGTGCGAAACACAACTACTTCAGCCACTGGCATTGTTTTTCCTGATGTATAGAAGTTGAGGAGGTCATGTAAAGTGGAAACAGCAACTGGAAGTGCATGACATGCAACAGCTTCATGTGCTGCGAGTGAAAGGAATTCTGTCGTGAAGTCAGTACAGCCCATCATCGCTTTCATCTGAGTAATGGCAGCGGCATGTTCATTCTTTTGCAAGTATATCTTGAACTGCTCAAATTAGAAGAGAAATTACTACAGTGAGGACAAGATAGAATGGAATTGGATTCTTTGTCAGCGTAAGCAAAATCAAGCAGAGTGTATTATACCTTCAGGAATGCACTGGCTATGTTAGGCTCAAGCTGCAGAAAAAAATATGCATCAGTATCATTAACACCTTCAATCTTCTCTTTGTAGCTCGGTCTTTTAGCAGATGAACACAACAGAATACCTTATCTGCCTCGTCAACGTATTCCTTAGCTTGATCTAGCTGGGAGAGACCTAAGTGACATAGACACAAAACTCTATAACCCTTTGCTTGAAGAATTCTGCTCTCGATTCCACTGGGTACATAAAGCATAGCCTTCTCAAATAATCCCGCACTAATCTCATAGTCCTTTGACCGAAAATGAGCTGTAGCACTGCTCAAAGAAATTAAGTTGGTCAAAAGGATGGGAGTTTCGGAAAGGGGTAGTCTCTTCACAAAAGATATTCACAAAAGCAGGAAAGATCAAACATAAATCAGATTTCAGAAAATAAGCTGCTACAATTCATGCATTTTATCCCGTCTAAAGAAAGAAAACACCTTGCATTGCTCAGCACTTTCCCGGGTAGGTTACTAATTTTCATCATTATTTCTTAATGGCTTCATATATTCGAATCCAAGGCCTTTTAAACGGTGATTTCTCCAATGCTCTTCCTGCCACGCTAGTACTCCGTTATATCATACTACATTATCATACCAAATTTCAAAATCCTTCAGCAAGTGGATCCTTAAAAATGAAGTCATGACACAACCAAGAAACACCAAAAAAAAATTAGACAGCATTACATGAATTGCCAACGACAATCTTGGGTACCATTAACTGTAGCCTTCCTCTACTAGCATGTCACCGTGAGAAATTTCAATTAAGACTAGCAACCACAGGTACTTCTACTTCTAGCTGCAGAAAAAAATTCGTTGCCATATCCGAATAGAATTTTAAGCAAAAGGTCAAGTCTGCACAACAACTTTATGGTCTCTAAAACAGATGAGGTCAAAGCCAGTAGAGTTAAAAACATAGGCCAAACGTAAACCACCTAGAGGAAGCCGTATCCACTAATCCACTATAACACCTCTTTCGTGACGAACAAGCTAAGCATTCATTTTAATAAGTTTGGTACAAAAGACAATGCTCCTATGAAAAAACAGACATGAAGAAATTAGAGGGGAGCACCACATCACATCCACAATAAGGAACAAAGGAACCCATCAAACACAAGAAAAAAACACTACAAACACCTTTAACAAGCTAATGTCTTGAAGATAGTTAATCATAGGAACGATGAGTAACTCGGGACTGAGAGTGGCAAGAACAAATCATTAGTTGTGAATTCCATATATAAGCTCTTTTACTCGATCTAAGAGACGGAACAAACAACTACATCACAAGAACAAAGACTAGTCTATACTGTAGTTTTGAAAAAAGCCTCACCAATTCCACAGGACAGCATGTAAGGCTGTTCTCTCCTCTGCAGCTCTCTCCCCAGCAAAGAGTGCCACCACCCTTTCATCACTCACTAACTCCTCAGCCATTATTTCTCTGATCCTCAACCCTTCCCCACCACCACCACCCTCCCCTATCACCTTATAAATCACTCGAACTGCTGCACCAGCACTAACCTGGCACCTTCCTAACAACCCAAGAAAAATACTCTTCACTGTCTCAACTCCCGCCACACCAACCGCCTTAAAGTACGCCTCCACAGCCGATACCCAAACAGCCTCCGGAATCTCCTTATTTACAACCATATCCCTTAGCTCTTTCTCTGCCTCACTAAACCTCCCTAATCCGAGCCACGCCTTCATCGCTAAGACGCTTAAACTCGGGTGCTGATCACCGGCTTTCGCACCACTATGCTCTCTCAAAACCCTCACACATTTAACCACACTCTCATACTCTTCCTTCTGTAAGTGCAAAGCAGCTATAAAACGCAGCGTTTTGTCCCTTAAAGTTTTTAAAATCAGCGTTTCCTCTGCCTTCTTCACCACTCTGAGCCCTCTCTCACACAACTCCAAACCCTCATTCATCAACTTTAACGCCTCGTTCGCTTCCGAAGCGCCGCTTTTCACCAACAACGCCTTCCCAAACGCCAAGTACTGCTCCGCCAGACTCCGATAATTCTCCGCCCTTTCGAATAAAAACTTCTTCGAACGATTCAAAAGCGTAATCGAAACGTTTCGGTCGGAAACCTCCCACGCAGTTCTCGCTCTCGCGATGTTGAGGTCCAGCAACAATTTTCTCTCTCCTAGGTCTGAAATCGAGTCGATTTCTATCTTCGCAACAAGATCCGTAGCTTTCTCATAGCAATCGTTCGCCAAATCAAAGCTCCTCATCTCATGCCAGATCAAACCAGTCTTGTAGTAGAAGGAAGCGGCCTTCATCGCCGTCGACGGAACTCCGGAAACATCTCCAGCAATAAAAAGGATATCGGAGGCGGCGTGGCGGAGCTCCACGTGTCCTTCGATGCCGGCATTGGTGAGGTCGACGCATGAATTCCAAAGGCGGTAGCTGAGCTTCCATAGCTGAAGCTTGACCGATTTGGAGAAGGAGGAAGGAACGAGTTGACTTAGCTGAGTCACGCATTGGCGAAGCTTAGGAGAGAGCGTGGAAGGTAAGGGAGAGGTTTTAGAAGAGAGCTCCTCCGATTGTTTAACGATTGACTCGATTTGTTTGAGTATGAGGGAGATTGCGTCGTGTCGCCGGAGGTCCGGCGAGTTGATCTCTGCGATCCTCATATTCTGTCGCCGGAGAATGATTTTGCTGGGAAAATTGGGGGTTTATTTGAGGGATGAGAAAGAGGCGGAGGAAGGTGATGAGGTTTTGGAGGGAAAATGGGCTGTTATTTGAAATGAGTTAGGATGTGTATAGTTTGAAATTTTTGTAACAATTTCTTTTTTCTTCTGTAATTAGAACACTAGAAATATTAGTAGTAATTTTCACTGTTTTACGCACTGATCACACTTATTAGCATCAAGCAAAATAGTTCTTTTTTGTCCCAAAATTTAGAGAGGCTAAATTGAATGTATAAAATAAAGCATTAAAAAAGCTAAGTATGTTTAAAATAGAGATATCATTATATCAAACGGTGTATAGGGGCAAAAAATAATCTAGTGCAATTAGATATAGTTTCCTCCTCCTTTTCATATTTGTATAGCTTAACTTCACAGCTTTTCATGTACCATAATTGCTCTAGTAATTATTTTTATACATGTGAGGAATATGATTTTATTTCTAGATAAATTTTTTGAAAAAGAAGAGAGAAAATATATAGGGAATTATAAGGGATAAAAATGATATTTAAGTAGTGGACCATCTTTCCAAAAATAAAAATCAAGCAAATATTTGAAAACAATCAAAAATGAAAGTTGAGTAATAAAAATGAAATAAAAGAAATTCTTTTTCGCTCTCTATTTATCTTTTAAAGTAATACATAAGTTTTTATATGAACTTTTTACACCATACAAAGTAGTCTCTGAATTTCAATAATCACTTTCAATTTAGAGGAATAGAGATATTCAAATAGAAAGAGGCCCGTTAAAGGCTCTTAACCGACCTGTTTGTAAAAAGAATCTAATCAATAATAAGTCTAATAAGTAGGTCTCTTAAAGAGTTATATTTTATTGAGTTTTTAGTGGGTCAAGTTAAGTCAATAATAGACCTATAGTTTTCAAGACTTATAAACACTATTAGGTAATGAATTATTTTCATATACTTACCGATAGTACACTACCAAAGATTGTAAGTGATACATGTAAAATATCACCATCTATAGATAAAAACTATACTCTATTTAAAGGATCCGACCTATTATGTATCTCCTTTGACCCGGCTCGTTTTGCATGTGAATCATCCCGGCCTTAACCCGACTCAATGCACAGGTCTATTTTAATCAAAGCTTCAGATTTATATTTTTTTTTTCCTGGAAATTGCCACAAGCCGCCAAAATGATGAAGGAAACACTTATGATTACTCTTATACAAAGGGATCTATTTCAAAAACCCTTTCAATGAAGTTGAAAGAGCTGATTTAGAGCACCGAATTATTTATCATCAATTTCAGCATATTGTCAAATGCACATAATCAAAACAGAAACCATGTAAGCTAGTAAAAAAGTACAGGAGGAAACATAGCATTAAAGAGAAAATGTACAACAGAAAACACAGTACAACATATATTAGAGGATTAAAAGGTCTCATTATACATGGAACTGAAAGGAGCTAAAACACTACACTTTTTTTTTTTGATCTTGGCCTTCCATTATCTCAGTTTTTTCCCACCTAATACTAAGATTAAACGTACAGCACCTGACATCTTAGAAAAAGGGTGTTAAACTTAAAATCAGAAGTTCTTGAAGGACACCAATTAGCATCAGTACTAACTAGTGATGATAAGGAGTAGCCTGGTACTGGTACCCATTGCCGTAGTAATGACCAGGAGGAAAGCCATAAGCAGGGGCACCCAAGACAGGAGGAGGGCAGTGATTGTCAGTAGGTCCAGCTGTGTAAACGTAAGGTCTGTTGTCATATACGTACTGAGGAGGGTACCTGTCAGTCAGCCTAGTAGCATATGGGGAAGAGTTGGCAGCAAGGTTAGTGATGCGGGGCCCATAGCCTGCATTGGTAGCACGGGGCCTCTTGGATTGAGGTTTAGTAACTTCAGTTGCCCGCTTCTTATCAGCTTTTGCCTTCTCAAGCTGGACTACGCGTTTTGCCAATGTCTCCATAGGGAACTGTTCTTCAAGCTTGTGCTCTTCCACACATTTTATGATAGCCTTCAGGGCACCAAGCTCTCGTTCATTCACTTCCTTGTTCTGATCACATGATACAAACTAATCAGGGCCTTCAGTAGGAATAGAAGGTAGAACACGTATAAAAAGAAAACAGATATGAATGTAGGAGTAAAAGGTTGTATAACTATCAAGTTTTGTCATCATATACTCTACATCATATGTTAACTTCTTAAAATTGCAACTTCTCTTAAGTGAGTGTCTGGAGGCGTATGAGGAAGTGCATGTGCAAGAATACCAAAAAGATATACATGCAATAATATCCATGGAGAGCCTAATACCAACTAATGAACATTTAAAATTGCAGAGTTCACGCAATTATACAAGCATACATAGACAAGTCTTTAAAGCTGAGACATTTATCCAACAGAATTCCAAAAAACACCATTTTAAGTTACCACAATAATTAAACAAGGAATATAACAGTAGAATGAGAAGGAAACCTGTGCGTTGGGAGAAGAAGGGGATATGCTTCCAGGCTTGGCTGGAGAAAGAACTTTTTTCGCTTCCTTCAAGCAGGATTGAAGCAGAGGCACAGGGGGGAATTGCTCAGTCAGCTCAAATTGGAAGGCCAAATTAACAGCATCAATTTGCCTACCACTATTCATCAGCACTTTAATTACACCTGCAGATTTCAACTTGAAGTTAAAAGTAGAAACACATAGATACAGGACAAAATCTACTCTTGTTGACAGGCAGTGCAAACCACATATATAAGTGGGACGCAATGCTTCGTTTTAGAATACACCATGTAAAATCTAAAGGAAAGGTAATCTTGATAGAGATAAGATGATTTATATTTTAAGGTAGAAATTATCACAGTTAAAATCCGCAGCCAGACACAGTACCAAAGCACATCCCCTTTTTTGGAAAGAAAAATCTAGAATAAAAGAAACAACCATGTCGATGACGAGGTTTCAGAGCAAAAACCCGTCATAAAAGTCTCCCCTAAACTTTTCGACTCCTTCCAAGACTATGAGCATATAAGTAATAAAGGAAACCAACCTGGCATCTTGTCTGATAACCCAAGTGAGCGGCAGAGATCAGCAGCTTGACGACGACGTGAAACCAAAGGCACAAGTTTGATTAGTTCTTCTGTGTCGAAATCAGACGCAATACAGAAAGTAGCCAGAAGTTGTAGAAATGCATGGGCCTCCAAAGAATTTCCACTGCCAGCTTCCATGTCAAGTTCATTGAGTTTAGGCTTCCATGCTTCAGCGATAGCTTTTGCCCGTGCCTTGATATCTGCAGAGATGATTTCAGAAACAGAGGCCGCATCCATACTCATTAACAAAATGCTAAGACACTCCATCAACATGATGCAGGTTCGGCGGAGACCCAAAAGACTGGAATCCTTCTTCGCATCCAGGTTTGTCACATCACCACGGTAGAAGTTATTCAGCGAATCAAGAACCAAACAAGCAGGGTTAGCTGCAGCATTCAAAGCTTGTGGTATTTCCTCCCTCATTGACGCAAGGTTCTTGCGGTTGTCAGATATGAAATTATGAAGACCCACTACGTCCATCTCTTCACAAAGTTTGACAAGCTCAGGATAAGACATCACCTCCCCATTTCCTTTATCAGCTGACTGCACTTCTGGACTTCCATCTTCAACTGTTCCACTTGTGTATTCAGAAGTAATCTCAGATTCCATAGAACTAGATGGCGTATCCTCCAAGGTTCCACCCTGGCTCTCACTGGTGGCTACCGAATATTCTTCAAATGACACCCTCCAGTTCTTCTCTCTAGCAGTTGCAATAGCGCAGACAGCAGCGTCCCTCTTCTCCTGGAGCTTCCCTAAAGAAGCCTGCTCCTTGGCCACAACAGCTAATTTACGCTTCTCTAGCAATTCTTGCGCTTCCACTGTCTTGTTTTCATATTCCTTTTCTTGATCTTCCAGCTCATGAAAGCGCCTCTTGAGTGACTTTTCCAGGCCATGGAAATGGGCTTCCAACTCTTTCCATTTCAGATTAAGGGTAACAGCACGGTGACTTCCAAGCTCAGCAAACGCTTTCTGAAGTTGTTGAATCTTGGTGGTCGCAGAGTCTATGAGCACCCCAATAGATTGAGTATCCTCCATTGAACCGAACAGCTGGATACGGAATAGCAATTAATTAAGAAAAAGGGAGGGATAAGAAATATAAAAGATTCTGGCACACCATTCTGGCAAACACCGTCATATAATGCAACAGATAGCATCAGAAAGATATACATCCTAACTAAAAATACATTGTTTCATGGTCCTAGAGATAGACAAAATGCATTTCTTCTCAGCCTGCTTCCAGCAACAATACTACCAAACCTAAAGACACTAAAGAAGAAGGGTATGCCAACTTTCAACCAGATAAATCATATGTAAGCATTTTATGTCAAATATATTTCATCTCTAGGCCAAAATATGTAAAAGAAAATCAAAACGTTCCAAATTCTATATTGAGCTTTCGCTCAATCAAGTAATCAATGCATGCTGAATCTGAGTTCATGAAGTTTTGTAACAGATGATACCATAAATACAAATGTGATGTCCATAGCAGGAAAGGTAACTTAGCCAACACAACAGATCAAAACCCATGCAATTAAAGGACCATAAACTCAGGAAAATAGGCGAGACAACTTCAAATCCAACAAAAAATGAAACTTGAACAAAAACCACTTTGTCAGAACTCAGAAGTCTAGAAACCAAAATACAGTACGCTTCAATGGAATTCAGCTTAAATAAATCTTCTAAATAGAGCATATAACTTAACAATCAGATAGAGCACATGCACCCCATTCATGCAAGGCCAGAGAGAAAAATGTAATAGACACTGACATTTCTCAGACCTTACAGATTTCTTAAGATTAAACAGACGGGGTAAGAACACAGGGGAAAGAGACAATACACCACAAAGCAACAGATTCATACCAAATCAATAACTAAAACATAATAGCTCAAAATATTCTGAGTACACCTTAATGAATGAAGTAAAATTGGATTCAAAAAGCCATTGATTTGATCCAACCCCTCCCAAATTCATAGACACTACATACGGTATGATTGAGTACTAAAAACTACAAATGCAAGCAATGCTCTTCGGACAACTTCACTAAAGAGAACATCCGAAGAGAAATAATCAAATACTTGTTTACTCTCAAACACAAACATCAGCCTAATAGGAGGAGTGCATGCAACATATAGCTACACTAAGCGATTAAAGAAGCTATTTGCCCTACCACCCAGTATAATAATCTATAAGCCATAGCCTGCACTTGTACTAATACTTTAAAAAAATAGTTAACAAATGAAGGCAACAACGAATTAAAATCCAGAAAAGTCAGACGAAAAGGCGATAAACTAGTAAATCATCGACGAGGAAAAAGAAGCTTACTACAAATATCAGCGGCTTCAACTTTCTTCAGGCACCAACTAGATCTATCATAAACCTAGAAAAATTAATTTTAGAGCAAACTATAACACCAAAAACTCAAACCTCAATAAAGTAAGCTCGGACGAACAAAAAATTACCAGAAAATGAACATTCGTTCAGATCTACAACACAATAGCAAAAAGCATGAAGTTACACCAAGCTCAAACAACAAATTCCTCTATAATCCACTGAAATTGCATCATTTCGCAACAAATTCAATCATTTTATTCAGCAATTTCCGGCTAATTAGCCATGATTTTCACAAGTTTGCAACACTAGAAAGCAGGAAGCCGAAACAAGAAAATCTTCAGAATTTGACAATAAAAGCAGTAACATTACTCAAATTCAGACAGTTTTTCATCAATTTCAAGCAAAATTACATCTAAAAATCACAAACTTCCTTGATCTAACCAAAAATCAAACGGTCAATCAGACTTCAGATGAATGAAAACTTACCAAATAGGAGAGAGAAAAAAGGAGAAAAACATGAGCGGCGGAAACTGACGCAGATTTTTTGGAGTTTTTCAGTCCATAGTGATATCTCCTAGTAGAGAGTGCGCACAATCCCTAGAGAGAGAAAGTAGATAGAGAAACATAAAGAGGAAAGTGAGAGAGAGAAATACAAGCAAAGCTTTAAGTGTCTCTCTCTCTCACTCGCGCAACTACTTTCCAGTTGCCTACCTTCCGACACAGGAATTTCTGCTTTTCAGCCAGAATTAAATATAAATATTGAAAATAATTTTTCTGACAATTGGATTAATAATTTTGGATGACGGGGTTTCAGGTTTGGTGTAAGTTCCGTTGGTTTTTAGCGACAGTTCCTCGTATTACGGTACACATTCCATATTCATTCTCCAGAAGATGCATACTATTGGTCTGCGCCAGAGTCTTGTCTTAATTACTGTCTTTACTCTCTCGTTAGTGAGAGTTAACAACTAAACTAAAATTTTGTTTGTATTTTGGCGCCGTCTAGTTTCGAATTACAATCTCAATCCTCCTCCAATCACACACTAGTGCGACTAATTTCCCAACCAACCACACCATTGTCAGTTAAATAAAACTCGGCTCTAATTCGGACGTAACTCAATATTGTAATGAATCATGTCGAATAAGGTCCAACTCAATTCAAAAGCTCGTTAACAAGATACGAGATCCAATAAAATTTACTATATAATTTCTTTTATATATTATGTGTACATATAAGTTCGCTAGCTATTTTCTCGGAGTAGTTTTATCAAATGTCATCAACGTTATCTACTTGTTTATCATGCTCTGTTCAAATTTTCATCCTTATAAGAAGATATTATTGTTGTTCTCATACAAATTTAGAGATCAATTTTATACAATGAGGGTCGTCTAGATCACTAATAATAGCCTAACAACATATTTTCTACATTTTTATTAACATAATCAAATTCATTTTAATAAAATTCATGTCGAATTTGCTTCTCATGTTTTAATGGTCTCAGATACAAGTATCATTATCATAACTTATATACATTTCCCCCCGAAAAATGTGAACAAAATCCATTGAGGAAGGCTATAGGGATATAATTAATAAAAATTTGTTTTATTTTATTAACAAATAGTATCACAAGAATATCAAGTTTTATATATAGGATATAGATTTATAAAGGATTAAGATGTCTTCACATTCTTCTCATTTTTATTTTCATTTATATATATATATATATATATATATATATATATATATATATATATATATATATATTTGCAACCTAAAATCCCGTGAAAATGAAAAGTGAAGACGGAAAGTTAGAGGGGCGAAGATAATAAGGCACTTCGACTCTAGTACAGGGTTTTGACTTGCCTATTAATTTCCTATGAATGTAATTTTGCACAATTGAATACTATTTTTTCTTCGAGAAAGTATTATTGAATGTATTACCTTAGTCCTTATCAAAATTAAACTATTAGTTTTTATAAATACCATATAAAATAACAAATAACTTCATTTGTAACTTATGGAACATTATGTTGGCATAAACTAAGAAAAGTTTGAATTTTTAATATTTTAGTGAGGGTAACCTAGTCACAAAATAATTATATAAGTGGAAAAAATTCACAATAGAAAATTATTTGTTGGAACTAATTGTTTTATAAAGAAGGAACAACAAAAAAATAACAAATGGAGCATCATTCATTAAAGGGTAATTGGTCTCAATATCACTAACCATGGCTTAGATGGATGGAGTAACATACCATCAACTTTAAAGGATACATGTAGCAACAAGGACTTTTAAGGGTAGGAGTATATGATAGCATGAACTACCAAGTGGTGTGCACACTGATATATTCTTATAAAATTATTATTTTTTATCCTTGGCTATTTGCTGCCCTTGAAAACCTTAATCCATTCTCACAACTCATCATCGCCTTGATTTTCCCAAAAATACAAAGAGTTGCAGAAATCTATTGTTATTATGATCAACTTTCCCTTTATCTTTTTTGTTCTTCTCATTTTTCTCATTCGAGAATTTCAAAATATTGTCTTTGTTTGGAATCTTTTCTATATTATTTTAATATTGTAATTTGCTGAAAAAGTTTTGTTGGTATCACTATCCATGTGATATGTAGGGGTGTTCATAACCGGACAGTTCGAAAATCGGCCCATGACCGACCCGATTTAAGTGTGTACCCGCTTAACGGATACCCGCTCAAACCGGGTCGGGTCACAAGATACCCAGTTTATTTTTTTACTAAAAACCTTGTGTTCAATTTGTTGAAAATTACGTAAAGAGATGTACAACCCCAAAGAACATGCCTTTCGATTTAAAGCAATCTCCCGTAAACAAAGAAATTTAATCATTATCATGGTAATTATTAACTATATACTTCGTAATTTTATATTATACGAAGTATAATCTAATTAAGTGCTATAAAGTCAACGCAGGAAAATGATTTAATGGTATAACAGTTAAACTTCTAGCACTATATACATATATATGTCAACCCTATATTGAAATGCTGGTGATATAATGTCAATTGTCAAAGAAAGAAGTAAAGAAGAAATAAAAGGGCATTTATATTTTTTTTAAGAAAATTAATCTTCAATATAATATTTTTCCAATAACAATATCAGTAAGCCAAATCATATTAAATAAATTTTCTACCTCTTTTGTTATAATAAGATTCTCTCAAAAATGTTTAAAATATAAATATTTTTTTTTTCAAATCATGAGTATTTTCTATTTTTATCATTATTCCTCTATCCACTAGACCACCGCCTAAATATCGTGTCATCCTATTGACTTAAGAAATATTTATTAATAGTAGAATACAATAAATTCACGATATATGACAAATTACTTGATTATAAGGAAACTTTATATATGACATATACTTAATTATGAACATTCAGTATATATAAATGGAAATTTATTTTGGATAATTATTGAGCACAAAAACATATAATATTAGAATGAGTAAGAAGGAGAAAATATATAATATTATTGGGCATAAAAACATATAATACTAGACTAAGGCTAAAATAGTAAATCAATTTTTTTTAAAAAACCCGACAATTTATTGCTGGGTCATCGGGTCGAGTAGGTTCGAACACCCTATATGTAACCCTTTGGTTAATTTTTTAATTATTTAATAGCATAAACTTTTGAAATTACACTGCTTATTTAATGATCAATCCAATTACATCATCTTTTTTATAGAAACTATTCTTATTTTTTGATTAATTTAAATTATTTTATAAAATTTTAATGATATTTAATAGTGTCGTGTTTTCTTCCTTGATTTCAAATAGGAAGGGAAAAAAAACATAAAAAGTACTAATGATTGTATGTCATAGTTGGTGATACTTCCTTCACCCTTTAAAAGTGATGTTGCTCTTAAACTTGAATCATAGTTGTTGTTATTATGATCAACTTTCCCTTTATTAATGGATTGATACTTAATCACTAGCTATCACATCTATTTACTTCCTAGTAATTAAATGAATGTAAAGGCTAATAAAATAACGGAATAGTTGGCTAATCAAGTAGTGGAGCAAGAAAAACTAATCAAATGTCTTTTAAGTTCGTAATATTAGTTTGGCTAGACTTATACATTACGAATTAATGCTGTATGTACAGTGGGACTGTAGGAGTGACTACTACACGCTATGCAGTTTAGTTTTTATGGTCATATGGTGTACCTTTTTTCAAGGCAAAAAAAACACATCTACGGAATTAACTTTTTTTCTTTAAAAAAGGAAAAAGAAGTTGGCTAAGCGATCCCACTTCACCGACCTATACCGAAGTCACATGAGCCTATACATTTACTGCAATTTAACATCCTGTCGTGTCAGAAACCACAATGAGGTTACTTCATGCGGTGATGCCAAACTTGTCTGAGCAGCATTATGCCATTATGCAATCATGCCCTCGTCTCTGAGCTAAAGAACCTTTGAGTCGTCCTTTGAATCACCATTCAATTAAACTTTGCACATTTGCTGATATCAAGATGTAACAATCCTGCTGTTTTTATTACATAGACAGCTTTGGGACTTTTGATTCCTCCTTGTATTATTACTTTATCTTTACAATACAAAAAATTATAAAAAAATAATATTTTAAAAATTTATATCGAGATACATTTAAGAAAATCTCACATACATATATTATTTATTATATTTATACTTAAAAATTTTAAACTTTGACTATAAAAAAGAAAATGTAACAACCAATATGGAACGGAAGGAGTACAACGTAAACGACCGGTGCAACGCTTCTGAGTATTCAAAATCAGTAGATTAAGTAAGCAAATAGCAAATAATGATTTACCAATACCCATTAGTGAACAGTGATTCCTCCACTAGACTAGATTAACACGTTCCCTCAAATAAAAATTAATCGATTGAGAAAAGGAAGGTGAGAGGGTTACTTAACTTTGTATTATTCTAATTCAATTAGGAAATAAGTGATTAATATACTAAAGCATGTATGTTCATTTTTACAGGAAAGCTAATAGAGCATTAAACTAACTAGGCAGACGACCCCAATGAGCTTTTGTACTATATGTTGAAGGAATTGAGTGGGGTTGCTTTAAGAAGATCGGTTCAGCAGAAGCTATTTAGGCCATTTGTTTTTTTTTTTGTTTGTTTTTTTAGCCTTTTCTCTTGCTTTGTGCGTGTGTTTGCATTGTTTTATGGGGCTTGCCCCTCTTTAGCACCCCAAAAAAATGTACGGTAATGAGTTAAACGTTACAATGACGAGAAAATTGCTGAAGTTATGGTAAAACTCGTGTAATAAAATAAAAATAAAAATAAAAACTTGAACATACTTGTTTTACTATAGAACTTGAAATCATTGACTCCACATTTCAAAACTTGCAAAACTATAGATCAGCAAAAGGAGAAGTCAAACGCTATACGTCCCTCAATGAACCATTGAAAAGGACTGGACAACAATTATTGGTCAAAGAAATACTGTGCACCACTGCTCATCCATTGATCAAATAAAATAAGGAGGATGATATTTTTGACGAATTCTTCCACATCAATATCTTACTAAAATATACGACGAGTAGTAGTTTACGGAGTATTTATTTATTAAATGATGATATACTTGTCTCGTTGTGTGTACTCCGTATATAGTGTTCTTTGTATCTGTCCAGCTATAATTGTTGAGTTCTTTTAGTGGATTGCCTGTAATGGAAGCTTCTTAATAGAGTGGATATTTGCACCACAATCGTTCTCTCCTCAAATAGGTTCTCAGGTGAGGTACCCGGGAACCTTGCGAAGTGCACCTATCTCAATGTTCTTCCACTTGACCACAACAGATTCTTAGGAAACATTCCCCTTCAACTCAGCCAGATTTCCCGGCTCAAAAGATTTAGTGTTGCGAATAATCTCTTGATTGGGCCAAGTCCCAATATCAGGTAATTCTGACAACTCTCCGAAAGTTAATATACTGGTTCTCACCTGTTGTCGGGTTTAAAAAACTAAGGTCATATTTCGAAATCTTTTAGGGGTTAGTTTTTGGATTTTTTTTTTTTTAAAAAAAAGTCAAAATAAAAAATTAGCCCCCTCTACGGTCAATTGCATCAGGAAACAATGGTTGCTCAAAGGAATGGAAAACACAGCTCAAAATAGCCATAGGAGCAGCTAGAGGTTTAGCATGGCTTCATCTTAATTGCAACCCTCGCATCCTTCATCGGAACATAAGCTCTAAGTGCATCTTATTAGACGCTGATTTTGAGCCAAAAATATCCGACTTTGGTCTTGAGAGGCTCGTGAACCCTATTGATACTGGTCTGAGCACCTTTGTGAATGGAGAGTTCGGGGATTTAGGCTATGAGGCGCCAGAATACTCGCGAACTTCCGAAAGCTCCAAGGGTAATCTGGTAGATTGGGTTATAAAATTCCCAAAGAACTCCAAATCAAAAGATGCAATTGACAAATCATTGGTTGGGAAGGGTGTTGACCACGAAATCTTTCAGTGTTTGAAAGTAGCTTGTAATTGTGTATCCTTGAATCCTAAAGAGAGGCCTTCAATGTTTGAAGTTTACCAACTTCTAAGAGCCATTGGGGAGAGGTATCACTTCTCAAACGATGCTGAAATTATGTTGCCAATGGACACTGGTGATATTAATGACACACGGGAGCTTGTTGTCGCTCAAGAAGAAGCAAAGTCCGATCAGTGAAGATTTCATTTCCAAGGTATCATACAACTGTGTTGTTTCAATATCATATTCTCTGTATTCTCTCATTTATATTATCATGTACAGGATTTGTTTTAGTTCTAGAATGACAGTCATATACTTGGCATATACAAGCGTACTGCATTTCTTTTCATTTGTATGATGTTTTCTAGGGTTAACAGTTAACACCTCAACTATCAGTGCGAATCATTTTTTATTTTTGACATCAAGGAAATAACATTAATAAAAGAAATTAAATTACATCAACTAGAGTTAGCTAAATCATGAACAAATCGAACCTGGTCCCTAGTGCGAATCATTTTGATGTATACTAGATATATGTGAAATAGGAATGGTCAGTAATACACTTCAACATATGCTATTAACTGAACAACTATCTGATCCATTGCTATTTAAACCAACTTTCTGTTGGATGGTGTCCTTGTTATATCTTCACTCTGCTTTCCCTCAGCTCTTGACTTTAGTCCACTTTCATTTCCTCATAATCCCTTGTTGTTACTATCTGTATTGTAAATTTGTGAAACTCGTTAATCTGATTTTCTCATTGATTTCAGTATATATATATATATATATATATATATAGATAGATAGATAGATAGATAGATAGATAGATAGATAGATAGATAGATAGATTACAGTCAATGTTTATATAAGATTATCCTATAAGTGTTATATCCTAATCATAGCTCAGCATAGTTACATATTCTATCATGTATTTCATGAAATCAGAAAGAGTTTCCCTATTGCATATTGTCTTACAAAAATGAAGAAAAATTATCAAGAGACAAATGCTGTCCATTAGAGAGAAGACTGAGAAAGATGCTCTTATTGTCATCCTTATTAAACAAAAAAAGATTAACTCATGAGGTTGCAAGAAACTTCAACTGTTTAGACTGAATGAAGAATTGAAAAGAAAACAACACAAGTCATAAGCCAAGCAAACCATGAAATTCATCTTCTGTATGAACCATTGCTGATATAGGGTCTAAATTAAGAGGTTGCTACTTTCACTCTTTCTGATTTGGATCCTCAATCGTCGGATTCGGAAAATGCCTGGTTGAGGGAGGAGTTGGATGTAAAGAAATTAAAGAAAATGAGATGGGTGCAAGAGAAGTACATGACTTACAATTATTGCACTGATAAGTCGAGGTTTCATCAAGGGCTTCCTAAAGAATGTAATATTATAAGGTCTAGGAGAGGAGGAAAACCGATTCGACGACAGAAATTTTTGTTGTTGTTACACCTTTTTTTCTTTTTCTCCAGGATCAAATTCTTTTTGAGTTCTAAAATTATGATGTATGCTAGCTATATCACACTGATTAATTGGAAATGTTCAAACTATAATGCTAAGTATTATTTATGCTTCACAAGTGTAAAAGAGGGATTATTATCGAGTATGTGTGATTCAAATTAGTTTTGAATATTTGATGTTGCTGTGACATATTTGGATCTTCAAAATTTTGATATATCCTGACATTAGTGCTTAGGTTACAGGAAGTTCTCTTACTGCAGTTTATCTCAGCATTGAAAAATATGCTGCACAGTGGCAGTAAGAAAAAAAAATAAGCTTATCAATCATAAGTAACATTTGTAACATAACAGATTAACATTCTGCAAGATAAGCTACAAATTCATCAATGTTCTTATCAGAGCTTCCACCTTCATCTACTGCATCCTTAGCCAACTTCTGCCACTTAGCCACATTCTTCCGAATCTCTTTGCTTTTCTCACCCTCCATGACTTCCTTAATGCATTTCTCTATTTGCTGTCTTCTTACGACCCCTTTGTCATCAACCTTGGCCCTGATACCCACTCCCCATACATCCTCAATAAACTTAGCATTAGTCCCTTGGTCAGTCCACTGTGGGATCCCCACCACCGGCACTCCGAGGGACAATGCTTCTAGGACTGAGTTGAACCCGCAGTGTGTCGCGAAGCAACCTGTTGCCTCATGGGCTAATACCTCCAGCTGGGAGACCCATCCCACCACCAGACATTCTTCCAAATTTTTGTGTAAAAACTCTTTTGGAAGTTTGGCTTGCTCTGGCTCTCTTACCACCCACAAGAAGTTTTGGTGGCTGTTTTTCAAACCCCATGCTAGTTCTTCGAATTGTTCTTCAGATAACTGAGCTGCGCTTCCGAAGGATACATAAATGACAGAGTCTTTAGGTTTGGAATCTAACCAATCCCTGCATAAGGATGTGCTTGGCTTGAGGAGGTGGAGGCTATAGTCTCTGTCATTTTCTAGTCTGTTGTCAAGGTAATATGATGGAACTGTTGGCCCTATGGTTCTTACTCTCCACATCTTGGCCATCCAATCAACGATCTAAAGAAAAAAGGCAAAGCAAATATGTTATATAATATATTCAATATTAACATCGAATCAACATTATCCCAATGCCAAAGTCAAACATACATCAGCACAAGAATTTTCATTCGAAGGAGTTCCCTATCTTCCAGGTGTGGTAAAGAAGTTTAGCTTTGCCAGTTGTCTAGAGACGCTAGAAATGAGGCATTATGCCGATATAGAGCCAACCACGGCTAGAAACCTCCCCCTCTCCTCAACTTTTAAAAACACCTATATTCAAATATATATTTTCACAAATTGTAGCTTAGTAACCAAGTGTGCACAAAAATCCATGGACGGCGCGTGCACAAAGTCCTTTAAAAGCAAGGCAACATCGGAATAAAAGTATGATTTAAAACTCATTTCGAAATGTCTTAATTTTATTAGAACAATGGCTTGGTGCTAGTATGTTTCTTTGGAAAGGGGAATCTATGCCAGTAATGCCAATCACTAGGCAGGCACAGTTTGGAAGTGACACACTCCACTTCATTTCTTGGATCATTCAGAGCTAACCTGGAGTTTACCGCTCATCGAATTCTCATATTTCACTTTCTCTAAAAACTCTTACGTTCAGACTACACAAATTTTCGGATCATTCAGAGCTACGTGATGCTATTCAGGGACCAGGGACCAGGGACCAGGTTACGTGTTTGGAACTTTGGATATTACTATTACTTCAATCAAATATAGTAATTGTTTTGGATGTATTCTAGAGGGTCTTGGAAGTGTGGATGACAGTATGAGACAGCGGTGTCTTCGGGTTGAACGGTGTAGAATACTCGCAAAATAACCTCTAAATCTCGAAAGGGAGAGTCCCTGGAGCGGAGCCTAATGCTCAAGTCATTTCTTGGATTTATATGATAGATTGATAGTGTAGGGACAGAAATGAGGATTGAGAGAGAAGTAGAAGTAGTGAAAGAATTGAGACCAAATCAGCCCTATTTACCTCTGACCCCTATGGGATATTTTATTATTTATAGTGGAGTATTTTAGGTTAGAGGTGGGCTTTGGAACAATTTCTCTTTTGGACAATATATAGTTGAGTAATTATGAGGTAGACTTTTAATGTTTTTATTTCTAAATTTAAAAGATAAAAAATTATAAAAAATTAATTTTATAAAAATTTACATGAAAATAATATCTTACTAGAATATATTATTTTTTATAATACAATGAGAATTGTGATCAAACTTTTCAAGTTATGACGTCTGTATATAAAAATTGGTCAATTTTGAAGCGATTGGCCTTTCGTATTGACAAGTGTACATTATTAACAATGAAGGGCGGAGTAGATGTCAAGTGCAACCAAGTTCACTTACCTCTTTCTCCATCTCATAGAAGATATTGTTCAACACCCAATCCGCTTGATCAATATTAGAGAACTGTTCCAAAACAACTTCAAACCAACCCGGGTATGACCCGTAATCGTGCACGAACGACGGAGCCTCCCATGACTGGAATTCCGGTGCTCCAGGAACTAAGATTGTAGTCGAGCCATGCTCCGTAAGGGGAAGCTGGATCAGCCCACGTTGAACATGATAGTATATGCTGTTCACTGAACAAGCTTGGGTGAAGAACACCACCCCAACAAGCCCAAACAGCTTGGCTACATCTAAGGCCCAAGGTAAGAACCCATCATATATGATTGCCTTAACTGGGTCCCCTTCCTCGGCTAACTTCTTGACTAGCTGGGCCAGGGATTTTGGACCTTTGGTTCGAAGACTCTCCAAGTAGGCTGCGTTAGACTCTGCTTGCTTATAACCACCTTGGTCGTAGCCATCGGTGATAGGCCGTACCTGGATTGGTGGGCCGTAGTGGGTGGGGATGGTGGTGGCTTGCATAGATTTGGATATGTAGATGGTAGTGACTAAGGTGGGCTTGATGCCTTTGAAGGACAAGCGTTTGGCGAATTGAAGCATTGGGTTAATGTGGCCTTGGGCAGGATATGGAAGCACAAGAACATGGGCTTTATGGGCTTCATTAGCTTCCTCCATAATTGCTACGTTTTGGAGCATTAGAAGCACAGATGAAGTGAAAGGTGGTGAAAGATACTGGAAGAGCTAAGCAAAAATACATGCATTTATAGGCAACAATACCCAGTGCCCTTTTGCCAAAAAAAATAAAATAAAATAACCAGGGAATCTCCTAGGACCCTGGGTTAGTGGGTTGGGTTACATAGACAAACCCTTTGACATCAGTGATGACATCATTGATGACAATACCCAATGTCCTCAAAACGCTATATCTTTAAAAAGAAAGTTAGATTTTAAATTTGCTTTATTCATTTATTGTAAAAGTTGTCAGATACGGTGGGGTACTGACTTGTGAATACGAAAACTCTCGCTAACTTTGACTATTTGTGATAAAACACGATTTTTACCGTTTTTACTTTTTTTAATTTGTCATGATATTTTAAATATTTGCATTGAAATGAATCCATTAAAATCCCACTTAAATATATTATTTATTATACATTATGAGAAGTTATGGTCAAACTTCTCGAATTTTAAGTCTAGAAATAAAACTAGGGGAAAAATTAAGTGACGGAGGGAGTACTGTAACTAGTAGTACTATAAACTCTTAGTGATGTCATTATTTTAAGTTCTAAACTACTAGAAGTGTCATTGTCAAAAAAGGTTCGATTCGTACTAATCAGGTTTGGTTGGCACGGATAATCAGTTGATTTTAGTTTAGGTCGGTTTGGGTTTAATTGGTTATGTGTTTATTTAGATAGGGTCTAGATCGAATCTAATTTGACTTTGGTTATGATCGGTTTGAATCGTGATTAGTTAGGTTTGAAGAGTAACTTTGGAATGAGCCGATTAAGGTCATTTTGGATCATTTTGACTCGGGTTTGAATGAGTTAAGATAATTTTTTGGGATTAGATATATTTTTGAGTTTCTTATCATAGATAAAACTTTTTCTCACTTCAAGCACTATTCAAATATATTATATATCATGAAGCTAACGATGTAGTAAATGAACTTCTAAAATAAGTCAACCTTGAGACATTGATAATATTGTTCCGTTGCTCTATTGCTTAGGGACAAGCAACTTATTGCTTTTATTTAACTCATACGGGATACAAAGCTGTAAACGCCAATCGCGCTTATAATAATTAGTTGACAAAGCGCCATAATCGTAGTAGGAAGATCTTGTTTATGAACATTATGTAATTATGCTATTGGTGTATTTTTCTAGTGAAGGTCCCCAAGGCAATGGATCCTAACTTTTGAATTAATCCATAAAGCCCAACATTATGGAACATCGAAAAATAAAGGGAGGTATCCGGTTTTATTAGTTTTGGGTTATTTATAGGTCAATTTAGCTTCATAGTAGTAACAAATAATGTTAGTGAAATCAACTCTCGAGTTTATAGTGGTTTGGTCTTGAACATATAGGCTTAAATCGGGTAATCATGATCAATCAGGCCCTATCTATTTGCTGTTGAGTTGAATCAGTTTTAGATTGTTACATGTCAGTTTACTATCAGATTAGATTGCGAAGGGGACAGAACAATTCCAGATCGCGTTGTCTTTTGGGTGAGAGTAGGTCGAAATCTTGTAGTGTCAATTTCGTGGTAAATTGATTTTCAAGTTGAGTTGGGTTGTAAAGCAATTCAAATTAGCCTAAATCGAGTTAGTACAATCATATTAGCAGTTTAAGTTGAAAACTGACAATTCTACTCATGCAATCATACTTTGTTGTATGCATTTTTCCTTTTGGAATGTGAGATGTATCATCTTTTGCTTTTCCTCCACAAGTAAAGGCTACTCATGCGACTATTGCCCATGAACCCATCATTAACCCTTATTGCTTGGTAAGAGTAGAATTAAAGGAACGGAAAAAAAATGAAATCAGAGATAAAAAATGGCTAGTGAGTCTGGTCACCTAAACCCCGGCCCTGGTCTTGCTCGGCCCTCACTTTTTGTTGGCCAATTAAGAATTGTCAAACGCAAACCCTAGCCCTGCACAACCCGAACCATGAGCGTGACCCTAATTTTACACACAGCCAATGCATTTGAACTTCTTAGCCGTTTGATTTGAATTTTGTTAGTCGTTACAATTTTCTATATATATATATATATATCCTTTTCTATTCACTCATATTCCTCACTTAAATCTTCCTACACATCTTCAATTACTCTAAATTTCTCATATTTCTAATTACTCTCAAAATTAATTATTCTACTTATTAGTATATCAGTATTTCAATGTAATGTATGAATAATTTACTATATTTTTGGACTTTAAAATAAATTTATTATTCTATTTATTAGTATATGAATAATGACTATATAGTTTTAAAAATTTAGACTTTAAAATAAATTCTAACAACTTTTTAGTTCATGATTACAACTCTCAAATGTATATAATTTAGTTTTAAATAGTATTCAATTAATATAAAAATAATGAATAACAAAAAAAAGTTACGCTTCCTGATCCAACTGACCCGGCCTGTCAGTTCGTAGTGGGTTAAACTTCCCCAGTCCATCCCCACTGGGGCAATCCCGGGTCACTAGGCCCGTCCCTATGGCACCTCTAAGAAATAGTAATATAACGACAGTAATAAACAAGAGATGGTAGTTGATAAAATGTACATAATGTTGAAAAAGATAATACTCGTGAGTTATTTCTTGGAGTTTGCACTTAGTAGTAAACAAAAGTGTACAATCCACAGCATTATCCATAGCAACATCTTTAGTGTAAAAATGAATTATCGCTAAGATCCAGCAAGAAAGGCCACAAACTCATCAATGTTGTTAGCAGAACTTCCCCCTTCACACAATGCTTGTTTAACCAAATTCTTCCATTTAGCACAGTTCTTCCTTAGCTCATCCCGCTTCTCACCAAGCATGACTTCCCTAATGCATTCCTCTAGTTCCTGTCTTCTCACAATCCCCTTGTCATCAGCCTTAGCTCTAATGCCCACTCCCCAAAGATCCTCCAAAAGCTTAGCATTGGTCCCTTGGTCAAACCACTGAGGGACTCCCACCACCGGCACCCCAAGGGATAACACTTCGAGGACAGAGTTGAACCCACAGTGCGACACAAAGCAGCCAGTCGCCTCGTGGGATAAGACCTCCAGCTGGGAGGTCCATCCCACCACCAGGCCCTGCCCCGAAGTTTCTTCAATGAACCCCTTTGGAAGTTTTGCCTGCTCTAACTCTCTTACCACCCATAAGAAACTTTGGTGGCTGTATTTCAAACCCCATGCTAACTCTTCGAATTGTTCTTCGGACAACCTTGCTAAGCTTCCAAAGGACATGTAGATGACTGAGTTTTTTGGCTTGGTGTCAAGCCAGTTCTTGCATAAGCCAGTGATTGGCTCGAAGCGGTGGAAGCAGTAGTCTTTGTCACCTTCGAGTCTTTTGTCAACGTAATATGATGGAACTGTTGGCCCTATAGTTCCTACTTTCCACTTCTTCGCCATCCAATCTACAACCTGCAGAATCAGGCCATAGCAAGTGTTAAAAAAATGGTAATGAATATCTACCTAATCCTCGTGCTTCTAAACCTCTAAAGAAACTCTTGCCTTAGACACTCGTCCTATCATGCTTCTTAAGAGACTCCCTAAGCTAGTTCCCACAATTATGGATTATGTACGGAGTGTTACAATTTCATACCCATCGTATGTAACAATGCCTTGCTAATTACCTCTTTCTCCATGTCATAGAAAACATTGCACAGCACCCAATCTACTCGATCAATATCAGAAAACTGCCTCAAAACCCATTCAAACCATTCGGGTAATGACCCGTATTTGTGCACGAAAGAGGGAGCCTCCCACGGCTGGAGCTCTAGCACCCCAGGAACAGAGACCGTATTTGGGCCTGGGCCCATTAGTGGGAGCTTGATCAGTCCACGTTGGACGTGGTAGTATATGCTGTTTACTGAGCAAGACTCAGGGAAGAACAGAGCCGCAACAAGCCCAAAATTCTTAGCCACGTCCAAGGCCCAAGGCAAGAGCCCATCATATATGATTGCCTTAACTGGGTCCCCTTCCTCATCAAGCTTCTTGATGAGCTGGATTAGGGTTTCTGGGCCGTTGGTTTTAAAGCTATCCAAGTAAGCCAGAATGGACTCGGCCTTCAGGAAACCACCATCGTCGTAGCCGTCGGAAATAGGCCGTACATGGATTGGTGGGCCATAGTGGGTGGGGATGGTGGACGTGTTCATGAGTTTGGAGAAGTAAATAGTTGGGGCAAAGGTGGGCTTGATGCCTTTGAAGGCTAACCGCTTGGAGAATTGAAGCAAGGGGTTAATGTGGCCTTGGCTTGGATATGGAACAACCAGAACATGGGCCTTGTGGGAATTTTTAGAATCCGCCATGATTGCTGTGCTTTGGAGTTTTGCAACGTAAAGATGAAGAACTTGGGGGTGCTGATTTAAGGCTGGAATGGCACGAAGCAACTTACTGGGTTGATGATGGTAAGGAAATATATACACGAAGTCAAGAAAAGGGTGTTATTTAATCAAGATGGGGTTTAAGTGAATAGAAGACAACCTGAGTACGTTTGGGCAGTGCCAAGGTGTCGGTTGCTTCTTAGAATATTCAAATAAGAATCTTTGCACATGTTTATTTTATTATTTCAGACTGAGAGAATGTCGTCATGTCGGAATGAAGATTGTATATCATAATTTCACAAAGTGCTCACAAAGTGCTTTATAAGTCAAATTTAAATAATAAAGATATGAGAAAGATGAGAAGATATTTTAACTTTTCATCTTCTAAATTTAATTGATGATATTTTACGTAAATATAATATTCTTTTTTTAACTCATAGTGACTAAATAAAAAAAATTCATTTATAAAAACTCTTTTATTATTATAGTGACTCTTTCTATTATTATAATAAATTTTTTTTATTATTATAATAACCATTTTTTTACGTAAAATCTCTAGCCTAGAATTTTAGCATTTGAAAAGCTAAGATCTCTTCTTATTCTTCACTCCATATTTTAAAGATTACATTCACTCGATCATATTTTCAACAATACTAAAGAACAAGATAGTTGGAAGATTATATTTAAAGATTGCAGAGTTGAAGTATTTTTTTATTAACTTATAGAATATTATTAATTAAAGTAAGAATAAATATCCTATCATTATATTAAAGAAGATAGTAGTCAGAGACGATTATATTAAGCAAAGTGAGTATTACAACACATTGCTTGGTCTAGCGACAAAAGTTTGTATCCTAAATACTATACTAATGGATGGACAGTGCACTATACTCATGGTATACCCGCTCAAAAAAAATGTACATTTATGTAAATAAAAAATATACATAATACACATGTCAATTATATAAAATGGAATTATAACTGACATGTAGACTATGTACATTTTCCATGTACGTAATATACATTTTCCATGTACGTAATATACATTTTTTAAGCGGATGTAACATAAACATGGTGCACCCGAGTACACCTAATTTGCAATTTGCAAAACTAAACTATACGTAGCGTAGCATGACCACAGGAAGCTATGTTTTACAATGTTATAATGAAGTGGCGGAAGCTATGGATGGCAGCTAGGCATCGGCTGTCCATTGCCAAAGATAACTTGAAGCTGATCAACTCTCTAAGACAATTTAATAATCTATTTTGAGTCTTCTTATCCCTTCCACGAAACTCGAGCATATATATCACCAACTGGTCAATCTATACTTCTACATGACCTTGTGCATCTAACAGTTGAATTTTTAAATATATTTGTATCTAAGATGACTCTAACAATTACAGAGTATCATTTTTGTAAGACTTCCTTGAAAAATAAATCATTAAAGTAGTTCGCCTGAAATCAAGCTCCCGGAACTGATCTCTGCACCTATGTGATGTCCAACAAAAATCCTGATCTTCGAACACCGGGAACAGTAATATCTTTATGATCATTTATTTCAATGAGTCTTCTCATTCTCATGCCATGTGATCTCAACTTGAGAAGACAATTGCAATAACATTTATGAAAATACTCGATTTTGATAGCCTTTCCAACAGAATTTCCAAAAACAATGATGAATGATAAATCCCAAAAAAATACAAGTACTGTAAGGTACTCCGCTTTTCCATTATCAGTGCCCTCACCACATGGAGGGGGGGGGGGGGGGGGGGGGGGGGGGGGGGGACAAATATTTATGCAAACTTAAGATGAGACTCCTTTTCAGTTGATGAAAGGATGAATCACAAAATTGTCAAAGCAGAGTTCCATCCCCGGTAAAACACAAATTAAGTAATAGTGGATGTCGATACTCCCTTTGATCGGATTCAGGACAAAAGCTACAAAATTATACTATGTTTAAGGGGAGTGAACAAAATCACACCCAACCCTTGTGAAAAAGGAAAGAAAGAAAGAGGAAATACATAAAGAAGAGGCAAGATTGAAGGAAAGAGGTAGGAACTTAACTATAGGAGGTAAGATTCAACAACAATTCGGCCAAACTTCTCCTGAACATCTTTTGGAGTTTCGATCTGTACAAAGGCCAAACAAAAGCATGGATGAAGAGATTACCACAAGAATAAAATTTTCAAAAGGCAAGCTAAATCTACTACTCACCGCGTTTAATGCTTGGAAAAGAGCCTTAACAGTGTTATGTGGATTCCTAGAACCAATAACCTAAACAGAATAATAATAACAAAAGTCAGAATTCGAACAGTTCCTATATTAACCACCACAATACTAATACGAAGTAGTAAAAGCTTTACCCAGAAAAAAAAAAAAAGGCAACAAGTATCATAAAAGAAAAGCAAATAATAAAAATGCTATGTCAAATATGTTAAAACTTGTATAATTGATACATACCTTTGACTTGACATTCTTGAAGCCAGCTAAGTTCAATATTGTTTGGACAGTTTTGCCTGCTTTCATGCCAGTTGCAGTTTTTGCAGGCCATAGATAAACCTGAAAACAGTATTTCAACACAATTAGTAAACAGCTAAGAGAGCTTGGAGGCTGAATCTAGAAAAGAGGAAAAATAAAAACCTTGGTTTTCTTGTATGTTGTCTGTGTAGCATGTGCAATAGTATGGTCCTCATATCTATCAATATAGTGGAGATTCTGAAAGCATTTCTCATATGCCTGTTCATTAAATATTACTAATAGTCATATTACATCAATTCTCGATCTTGCTTACATAGAATAATGCCAAAAAAAACTAAGAACTCAAAAAAAGAAAGGAAAAAAAAAAGCTACACGAAGAACTTCGGAAGTGATGTTCATAAACAGACATAAATAGAAAAAACCAGCATGATTGTCGCTGAGTAACAAGAAAAGAAGCCAGAACATGAAGCAAACAGAGATAAACTTTCATCACCCCATCGCGACCATAGGCTACTACAGCGAGTAGCACATGGGATCGTTGCTCAAGAGCTCTATATCTTTTAGAAGAGGGGGTTGTGAAACAGACATACAATTCTATCAAATACAGGCAATTAAAGGACCGACTTTAATTTATCATTATATTAAATACTTAGCCTGTGAAGTTTATTAAAAATCAAGGCATATTTTTCAGGCTGTTCAACTAACCAACAATTAACACTTGCATAGCTCTAACGGAACCCATTCAGGAGTCAGCACCCCACTGAGACCAGGCATAGATAGGGCTCATACGTGAACAACCGAACAGCAATAGGCTAGTTTTGTATAGATCGTCGAACAGAAGCATTTCCAGAAATGCTAAGAATAGAGACTAATAAAATAGTCATACAGACCATATCAGAAAGTTGCAAAATCACTGCATATTGTCATGAATGACATCTAATGAAAGCAGACAAAAATGTATTTGTTGATTCATAGATCCCCTAATTTCTTTTCTTTAAATGGTAAACAAGTGATAATTCATGGGTTATTTGGCATGCAGCTTAGTTCTAAAAGGCACAAGGAGCAGAGGTATAATGGGTTCCACTGCTGACACACATGGTGCAGATATGTGTATTATGTACATAAGGCTCTAACTCTTTGCAAACTTTGTAAATTGTCTTGAATTAATATTTTGCAAAAATCACACCTCGTATTTTTTTTAACGAGGCACATATTGTTAGGGAGGAAGAGAGATAGGAAAAGAGAAGAACCGAGCAATCAATTATAATAACAAATGGAGGGCCTTGGATGTGCCTTGTGTTTCTTGTAGTTGGCCTTGCAGTCGCATGCCTTTTGTACACCTCTACTCCTAGAATTGCTCGAGGAGATGGATATCAGGGAACCAAGGTTGTCCACTAATTAGTTCAGTATACTAGTTAAAGTAAACATTTTCACATCCAAAACCTAGCCACCCCCTAGTTTAAAAATGTGAAAATCAAGGCCCAATAATTCTCACTCCTTAACTCTCTTTCACTTCTTTAACCAAAATGAATATTACCACTTCTAGCCCCACTAATACCTATAGGTTCCCTTTTAGCTATTTTTTCTAGGATGAGCTCAATGAATATGTCAGCATGGAAGGATCTCTGGAAATCAACAAAGACAGGCTGGTTGAAGTTTAAAATTGGCTTAATAGTTTTAAATTTTTTAACATAACCTCCTGCACCAGCTCTCAAAAACCAGGCAGCAGTACAGATCTCATATCTGGTAACAACAATCAAACAAGGAGAACTTTGTCATGCCACCGAAATTTTACTAGATTTCAAGCTTGGTAGTCCTAGATTTCTATTAGCAAATTCAAAACCTGGAAAGAAGTAGCTAAATGAAAATCTTCACACCATGGCACTTGGACACCAAAACATCAATCACTGTACAGTTCCTTAGCTCTAGAATGACCCAAAGTCTAATTGTACAGGTTAATTGACAAGGACAATTCCTTATTCATACTCCACTACTGCACAAAATGAGTAAAGGACTCATGACCAGATAGTCGGTCAGCAATGTTGAGCTTCATTTCAATTTCAATGACATACAATCATGCTAATGTAACCAAAAAATCAACAATAACTTGCAAAAATGGTTGTATGGAAGAAAGTCGTATCTACAGATACCATTACCGAAGTAAAACATCAAAGCTGTGCAGGAAAACATGCAGCAACTTCAAAACATACCTTCTGAAGAGCAATAGGAATTGCTGGACCTTTAGCTTTTGCATAACCTACTATACCATTATAATTCCCACATGCTATGATTGCTGTGAACTTGATCACTTGACCACCCTAAAGTTTGAATCCTGGTTAGATAAGAGAAACCAACCAGCTAAGGAAAGAAAACTAACAGAAGGTCTCACAAGTACCTTAGTTACTTTGCATGTCCGATTCATATCAATCAATTGCACATCAAAACCCTGCAATTCAATAAAAAAATTTCACTTTATTGGGTACCCCAAGAACAAAGTAATAAATAAACCAAGCTATGCAACAATAGCTGTCCGCAAAGGTTTCTTTCATGAGGGTATGCAGTGATTTTACACATCAAGCTAGTGCATTGCAACTGCAACACGGGCATCTACCCAGATAACTAAATTAAATTTTACTTCCCAAACAGAATACTGTTACTCAACAGTTGTCTGTAAAATACTCAAATTCAGGAAGTTGCACCTCATTCAAGTAGCTATGAGGTTTATGACACATAATATGCTCTAATAAGCAACTAGAATTTCTAACTCACGAAGATTTAAAATTTTCCAGGTATGCCTTTATGATACCAGACTAACAAGAGAACGTCAACATTTTAAAATAGAATATCAAAGACGCGAGAAACTGTAAAAGAGCACATTTAAATGTAAAGTCATTCTGCATATTTTAGCAAAATCTTTGTAAATGTGGGATATGAATGAAAAATCATGGTGATAAAGATGACATTTGCACAGTAGCACTTACTTTTCGGTACATTGGTCTTGTTTTCTTCTCAGTCAGAGAATTCCTCTCCTCTGCAAGATCCCTTATTTCTTCTTCCAATAGTTTTCCTTTCTTTCCAAATGTATGATCCAATGCTGTTAATTTCTCTTCCAGCTTTTTGTCAATAGCATTAAGCTTCTCAAGAAGTATATCATCTCTCTCTTTCATGTCATCAAATTCTTCTTCATCAGAATCATCGACCTTACCTTCTATATTCTCTCTCTCACCTTCATCATCCTCAGGGACTTCCGGTGAAGGCACTTCCTCCCTGTTTATGATTCCATAATTGGCAGGATCTTTAGGATCAAAAGTTTCCTTCCACTCTACCAATCTCACAGCTCTGTTCAGCTTCTGAGCAAGAAGAAACTTGTCTTTTCCAGTGGCTTCCTGGAACCGCACGATCAATTCACTAATGACTCTGTACTCCAGTCGGAGACGGGAATGCTTCTCCTCAAACTTATCAATCTTTTTCATACATTTCAAGCTATCATCTAGAGTTCCTGTGGAATATTTAAGTTTGTAAGAACAACATAATAAAGTTGTTGTTTCTCATAAATAGACAGAAGCCAAGGCAACAAATGTGGTATACTCATAGTTCTAAGAGACTAAATACATCCATGAACATCAGCAAAAATTGAGAAACGGATAAGCTTTTGAATAAGTGCACAAGGATTTATAGAGTTATTTTTCCATCAAATGAGTCAACCGTAGATTCCGTATCCCCGATAATCTCATTGTTACTAAAGTTGAAATGATTTATTATTTCAAGTTGAATGCATGCCTTAACTTCTCCATTAAATGAGCCAACAATAGACTAAAAAGATGTTAAAGGATTTGTAAATCCGTAATTCTGATTTCTCAAAGCAATGAGACAATTACATTCATGAATACCAGAAAGAAATTGCACAAAGCCAAACAAAGCATAACTAAGTGTGTGCAATCATAGACAGACAAACAAATTACTAACTAAACACACTTCCACCTACAAACATAATATCTTCATCAAATCATAAGAGCCTAACCTTTTTCCTTTTTAACCTCAACAATCAACTGAAACTAACATAAACCCACATAAGATTCATAGCAAACAGCACTATCCCATAATTCCAATTACCCCAATGTCTTTGATCCCGCCTAGGCTGGCAGCAGTTAAGAGAGCCATTATGTTAGATCCTTCAATCAACTAGCACATTAGTCTTTCTCAATTGAATTTGAAAAGCCCAACTCTTCAAAACACCAACTAGTTTCCCATAGCTCAAATCCTATATAAAATGGTACTTGCACAGTAACATACAATAGTTATTACGCCAACAAACAGCGGTTACAACAGCTCCTTTCGCCAAACAGGGTCTAGTCTTACTCGATTTTATTTGAAAACCCCAACTTTCCAGAACACCAAATTAATTTCCAATAGCTCAAACTCAAAACATCAAACACATAAATAGATAAAGAATAGCTTCCAACACTTCCACAACAGAAACTATAATAGCTACATTTCCAAAACAAGGTCTAATCCTACTCGACTGGAGAAAAAAATAACAAATATATCAGAACAAAGAACAGAGAGGAGAGGGATAAGGGGACAATACTTGAAGCGGCAAATTCCCTGAGCAATTCTTGATAGCGATTAAACTTCCTCTCAAGCATCAAATTAATCTTGCGGGTCTCCTCCGCAACTTCAAAGTCATCAGCTTCATCATCCTCCGAATCAGAATCAGTGTACTCATCAAAACTCGGATCCCAAGATTTGATCTTTGCATGCATACCATGATTCTTAGCATCCTTAGCTTCTTGCTTTTCTAACTTCTCAATCAAAGGGTTGACACCCATCCAATCCTCATCCTCCTCAACTGCCTCATCAACGAGAATACCCGCCTTCCGCTTCTCCATTCTCTCCTGATACTTCATCCTTTCTGATTCATCCCTCAGGTTTTGGAGGGCCCGCTCCATTTCCCTAAAGCCGTCATCCTCGGGGATGCAGAAATGGCGGATGTTTGGGGGTGTTTGGAATGTGGGTGTGGCGGATATGGGGCGGAGGAGGTGATGGTACTGGCGGTGGAGGTGGAGGGAGGTGGAGCTAGGGTTTAGGGTTTTGCTGGAGATTAGGCGGGATAGCCATGAAATTGGGACCTTAGATTTGTTCATTGTTTTTGGGTTTTGTGGGGGTTTATGGGTTCTACTCCATTGAAATGGGTTTAGGGTAGACTGACGGTGGAGAGAGAGTGAGAGTGTTAGGGTTCAACTGTTGAAGTCAGTAACAGCGGAAGAAGACGATGTGTTGGGCTGTCTATTGTGTTTGTGTGAGCCCAAATATTTTCAAACTTTCAATTTCGGATCGGAAATCTGGTATCCGAAATATGTCACATCTGAAAATTTTCGATTATCAGATTATAAGTTTTCACAACACATATACTAATATTCAATTTTTTTTTTTTATCTATTTGATAAGTTGATATTCTCAAGTTTAAAAGGGAAAAAACGACTAATGCTAAATAAATAGTCTCTAAATCTTGAATTTAGGATTATTAAAATTTAAAATTTTTAAACTATAAAAACCCTTATTTATTCATGTACAATAAAAAAAATTATACATGAAAAATAACCAAAGGGATAATAACAAGATATCTCAATTTTCTATTTATAGTAATAAAAAAATTTACCCAAAATATAATAAAAAAGATAAGTGCAAGAGATTTTAATTAAATTTTAAAAAATTGAATTATATAATTGAAACCAAAAGATTTGCTCACCAAACCCATTGTTGAAATCCACGAGATATTCTTCATTATATACAAATTATTGAGAAAATTTAAAAATATTTATTTTAGCAAGATTATGATGAAACTTAAAAATATAAAATCATCTACAAATGGTTATAATTGGGGAAAGGGATATTTAAATTTTATACATTTATCATGATTACTAACTTTTAAAATATTATAAGTTATAGTAATGATTTATGTGTATTATAATAATCTATTTAAGTTTATTAATATAAAATAATAAATATACTATTTTTAACACTTTTTATTAACTTTTTAACATTTAAAAAAATACGTGCATTAGTACGAGCACATAAATTACTTTTTGTTATACATAATGAAACAAGGGATCTCCCCACTTAGCTAAGTAGCCGATGACTATTTATAGTAATGAATTAATGATTGATGAAGTATGGCTTAACTGATCCTTCTTGGCTCATAGACCTGATTATTTTAGACTCTCCCAAGTTCCAACTCCATTCATTAATGATATAAGTCTATTTGATCATTCAAAAGAAAAAATCTTATAGATTGTGAAATTAAAAGTGACGCTTTGTATTCAAATTGGTATTTTCTTCATCGAATATTCAAAATTATTGAACTAAATGTGAATTAAGTTCGATAATGCATGAAATCATCCTTATTTTATGTTACAATTCCTTTTCCAAAACTTTGAAACCTCTCCCCTCATATGAGATGGCAAAAAAGTCGAGCTCACATTTAACCTCTATTATGTTAGAAAAAAAAAGAGTAGTCTTTTTCACACATACATGTATATTATAAGAGTGGATAAAAATAGATATTAGTATACAATTTATGAAATGAAAATGAAAATAAATCATAATTGAATTGGTCATCACAAATTACTAAAAATTTGATTCATTATGAAGCGTGCAACTCTTTCCATGGAAATATTCAAGTAATGTTAGAGTAAAGTTTAAAAAGTGAATTGTGTTTTTCCTTGAACCAACAACCTCCAAATTATCAATAGTCCAACACATTATTGGTTAACTACTCTTACGCTTCTAAAATTAGCGATAAAAATATCATAAATACTAGAGTTGTTAATTCGGATGCTTGAGTTGGGTTTAAGACCGGTTATCATTGGGTTTTAGGTCATATTTGGATCAGGTTATGTCAAGTCAAGTCTTAATCAAGTAAAGTTTAAATTTAGCTTGGTTCAAATCATGCCGAATTGTTTACCATTTCTCGTACAAGTTAGATTTGGTTTGTCCAATTCAGGTCAAGTTCAATTTCAAAATCAAGTTATAATATGTTAGTTTTGGGTCGAGACTATGGTGGGTAATTTTGGGTTAATGTCATAATTAGGTTGGATATTACTGGATCGGATAATTCTCAAGTTGGATAGTTTCGAGTTCAAATCAAATTTGGGATGTTCAATTAACTACTTTCGGGTTTAGGTAAGATTTGGATATGATGGCTATCAACAAACTAGTATATAAAATTTAAACATATCATATTAATACAATTCTACTCCCCTAATAATATGAGTTCAATTCTTCATATTTTTAGTATTGTAAATAAATTGAGCTTAAGTCTAATGTTTAAGTAGTTACATATGTTTTAGTCAAATTTGGATTGGTTAAAAATTAGATTAAGTTGACTCTCATTTCAAGTAAGTGTTCGGTCTAATCAATGGATGACGATTAATGATAGTTGAATAAAATAAAGTTATAAGGTATTGCGACTTTGGCTAGTAATGAGTTGGGTCAACAACAAATTGAGATAAAACGAGTCACGGGTCACTATGAGTCACTATGGGTCGGATCCATAACAAGTTGTATCGGATTATAATCAGTTTCAGGTTCTAACCAGGTTTCATTTCGGGTTTTGGGTCATTATCAAATCGGTTCAACTCGGTTATCGATTTATATCTTCAGGTGCAAATTTAGGTTCGAATCATACAATATTAGGTTAAGGCCGTTGTTACTAATCAGTTCGAGTTTAAGTTGGGTTACATGTCACTAATTTCACGTATAAATCGGGTACATATCAGTTTAAAGTATAGATTCATATGGTAATTCAAGTTGGGTCAATTTTTATCATTTTCGTCAAAAACTATAATATGTAAAAAAAAAAAATTAGGTTTTTTCGGACTCATTATGTGTGGCGCACATACCCAATTATCAATCTATACACAATTCATATAAATATGTCTTAAGTTTAACTTTGAGACGCATATTGAGGTGACATAATTTTGGCAAAATGAAGAAGGTACTTGACTTTGGCATGTACAAAATCCTCGCAAGTTAAAAGCTGGTTCTCCTATGGCGCACGCCACATAGCTACCCAACAAATTGAGGATTTGAAAATTGGAAGTATAGACACACATGTTTGACATGGCCGTTGGAAATGTTCATATCATAGCTCAGATACTTCCCACTTTTATGCTGCAAAACACCATCTGACTCAATTTGTTCAGTCTTTCAACCAACCTCCAATTCTCAATTATGCGACAAACCAGTCCCATTCCATTTAATCCCAACCCAACACTCACCTGCAATCAACCTGGACTACATTCTATACCTCCCCATTTTTTCATCATCCAACTCCTCACCAACTGTTCGACGAATTGCATCAAAGAAGATTTTCCTCAAATGGAAAACCCCAACTCCTCATCCTCAAATTTCATATCAGTCTACTCGAATTTGCCTAAACCATATGAAAATTCAAGCACAAAAGGGGGTTCTGGAGATGGGAATCACCAGCATTTGAGCTTGTGGCCTGGTATGTACCATTCACCAGTCACAATTGCATTGTGGGAAACAAAGTCTGAGATGTTTGAGATCATGAATGACCATTCAATTGATCATCCTCCCCAGACCCATTTGCTGACTAAGACCCCTTCTCAGTCTAGGATGACTGTTCTTTACAATTTCTCGTCTGATTTTATTTTGAGAGAGCAGTATAGGGATCCTTGGAATGAGATGAGAATTGGGAAATTGCTTGAAGATCTTGATGCCCTGGCTGGTACCATATCTGTTAAGGTAACCCCACAAATTTTTTGCCTGTTTTATTGGTTTGCAACTCTAGTTGAGTACTTACACGAGCTTTGTGACTGTTTCTAGATTTTGGGTTGTCTGATTGAGATGTTATATGGACTTACATTACAATAATTGGTAATACTGATGTCGTCTCTGTTGAAACTATCTTCGCTGAAGTTAAAGATTTCTCTGTAACTGCTGTTCATACCAAGCAATTACCTATAATGTGGTTGTTCCATGGGCTACTGAGAACTTTACACTATCTGTTGATTGTATGCAGGGGCTGTTACATTATTGAAATAAGCCATCGCAAAATTTGCTTACAAATTTGTTTCTTTTCACATTTAATCCTACTATTATAGAGCTGCATTTGAACTTTTTGTTAAGCTTCTTCGCCTTTTCTGCAAGGAAATTTCACTTTTCTTTGATAAGCTGTATTGCAAATTGTTAGTCCGTATCAAGAATTGACCTTTTTATTTGGAGCGTTGGAGGGTACTTCTGTATACCTTTCTACTACCATTAATAGTTAATTTATAACGCCCGAATTACTTGGAGTGAGGTTGATTCGTAAGAGCAAGCTTGGTATCACCTTCTTTACTTCCATGACTACTGACTTCAAAAAACACCTTCGCCATTAGAGAAAGAACTATATGTTACTGTAGCCTTAGTACTCTCCTATTTACGCCCTTTATTGAGAGTTACTGGTGGACTCTATCTACCAAAGCTGGTTTACTTCTCCTAGAAAGTAGGGTGGATCAGAAAGGGCATGGAATGAAGGGACTTACTCTAGCAGAAATTCTTCCCTTGTAATATTCCTAATCTAGTCTACCTTGTATTGTCTGAATTTCAAGTAACTTCAACTATCTTGACCAAACCTGGCTTGGATTTAGTGTTTAGCTTTATGATCACACAGTTGGAAGGTCTTACAACTTACAAGATTCCTTTAGAAGGAGAAAGCAGCAATAGAATGCTGTTGTATCAGGTTGAAGAGGATTAGAATGCTGTTAGATGATCCTACATAGAAGTAAGTAATTGTTCAGTTAAGGCTTATATAGCCAATATTGTGTAGATGATCTTTTAAGGTTATCGCTTTACCGGACATAGGTGATGAGGATTGGTCTTGTTTGAAAATCTATATTGGTCTATTGCTCAAATGATATCTTTGTTTCTGTCCTCCTCTCCACCTAAACCATTAGTGTTATAACCAATTAGATCTAAACCTATACACATTTGAAAAAGTTCAAACATTCATCTGTGTTGCCCCCCTTGAAAAGTCAGCTGCCATGCTAGCCTTTTTTTCACACACATACTCAGAAACTTCTCTAGCTGCCTTGCCTGCTGACTCTTGGTCTCTTTGTGTAAATGAAATGCTTGTACTATCAATAGAAAATGTCATTAGCATACAAGTTGCCCTTCACCAGACCACTATATTGCTCATTTACTCATTTAGAGGTTCAGAGCCTTCTAAAAAAATTTGCATTGAAAAAAGAAGAGCCCTCTAAATAGATGTTGCGTATTTTTATGTTGTAATCTTCAAAACTTGATCCTATTTCATAGTTAACCCAATTATCTATTGAGTGATCTGAGGAGATATTCATACTATTTTTGTATGGGAATTTCTTCAGAATGGTTCAGCAAGCTTATTTTTCATTATAGGAGCTTTCTTCAAGCAATTTTTCATTATAGGAGCTTTTTGGGTCCGGAAATGTTGAAATAGGTATAATACACATTTGGAACTTTTCTTAGAACTTTTTTTTGAAACTGAACTAGGGTTGTGACATGCATCTCTGGGTTGTAGAAAGTGATGTGGAACCCAAAACAACCTTCAAGTAGCTGGAAGGGTTTGGTGGGTGAGAGTTATATCTTTTGAATTGGGTTTCACTTGGTCCTGTGTAGAATTTCCGTGGTCAATTGGTGACATATGACCAAACCTGCAACCTCTAAATTTGACGCCTCTATCATAATTTCCAGTTTTTAGACTTTTAGATGCTTACTTTATCATCCAAACACCCCTATCAGTTGTCAATATCTTCCTTTAAAAAAAATTACTAAAGGGATTTTTAGAGCTTGTACAGTAGGGATTAGTATGATACAGCTGTGAGCAAAGAGTGCAAATATAACACTGGTTGTAAAAATGAAATGCACTCTGATTTTATTGCTTGTAATCTGAGTTCTACAAATCATTGATAAAGAATTTACTTCGTTTTGCTATTGTTCATATTCCTCTGATGATTGTTTCCCCCTCTCTGATCTTTTTCGCCTTTTTTGGTCCAGCATTGTTCTGATGATGACTGCACTACAAGGCCATTGTTGCTGGTCACAGCTTCTGTAGATAGGATTGTTTTGAAGAAGCCAATCAGTGTAGACAGTGATTTGAGGATTTCGGGTTCAGTCATATGGGCTGGGTGGTCTTCAATTGAGATTCAACTGGATGTTAGTCAGGCCATTGAAGGTACTGACTCAGTTTTGCTTCTGATCATCAATTTAGCTTCGGGGCTTCACTTTTATGACTAAAAAAAATCCAGTATGAATTGATTTTGTGGAGTCTTCACCTTCATTGCTTTCATGCCTTGGAGTGAACTGTTATTTGTTCAGAGTATTGAAGATGTGAATTCTGCTTTCTTAAGCTATAGGCCTATAGTACTTTTCTGGAAACCAAAATTCCCATCCTTGACAGCTGTCCAGGAATAAAAAATTACAATAAAGAGCTGCATTATTAGTTTATTACTATCCCCCTACCATGGGATTACTTGCATTTAGTAAATCTCCTGACATTTTGGTTCTCTGGGTCAACATGAAATCACATACGTGAAAGTAAAAACTGCATTTATAGATAACACTCCAGGGAATCCAATGCTAATTTAATGTATTACTAAGTTGTAAGTCAGATACTATATCCGATGTCCTTATGCATGCTTGCTTCAGATTCGGTTGCTCTTACAGCTAACTTCATTTTCGTGGCCCGGGATTCAAAGACTCAGAAAGCTGCTCCAGTAAACAGGCTTTCTCCTGAAACTGAAAAGGAAAAACTTTTGTTTGAAGAAGCGGAAGCAAGAAGTAAACGTAGGAAAGGAAAAAGAGGACTAAGCAAAAGGGATAATGCAAATGGGGAAGTAGATAGATTGGTAGCTCTTTTGTCTGAGGGACGCATCTTCTGTGATATGCCAGCGTTGGCAGATAGAAATAGCATTCTTTTGAGGGATACCCGTCTTGCAAACTCTTTGATATGCCAGCCACAGCAAAGAAACATCCACGGTAGGATCTTTGGAGGGTTTCTGATGCACAGAGCATTTGAGCTTGCTTTCGCTACTGCGTATGCATTTGCTGGTGTGAGGCCTTCATTTTTAGAAGTTGATCATGTTGACTTCTTGAAACCTGTAAGCAAATTTGTTATATTTGATGATCTAGATATAGTTGTGATGCTTCCTAATGTTCCTTGTGGTGATTTGAAATTTTGAATTCCCCTGGCTTTTTATTCGTGGTGGAAGTCCCAAACTGAATTTGCATTTTCCAATTATTTGTACTGTGTTTTCATCTTGTTGTCAGTTATCAAGTTCTACTATTGAGAATTTCACTCAATGCTCAAACACAGACACATTTTTGAGAAAAATATCTCTTTGTTTCTTTTTAATGCAGGTGGACGTTGGTGACTTTTTGCGTTTTAAATCATGCGTGCTTTACACAGAACTGGAAGATCGGGAAGAGCCTTTGATAAATGTTGAGGTTGAGGCTCATGTCACAAGGCCTGAAATAATCAGGTCTAGTGAGGTAAGTGTTGAACTAAGTTGATTTTGTTTATAAACTAAACTTACCCATTTTAACCAGAATTCTATTGTTGTGAATAAATCTGAATTGGAATCCACTGATCTAAATTCTTAAGCACTTCTTATCCGAAGCCGAATCAAGAGTGAATTTGGCTGTTTAATCTATGAATACCTAGGAGTCTAGGACGAGGGGAGGATATTGGGTCAATTTTTTCATAGAAATTATGAATAATTCACTCTTGACTCAGGTAGATAACTGAGAGGAATCATAGTTTTTTTTACCAATTCAATAGTAGCTTCTAATGGACATTTGGTTGGATATAGAAAGAAGAATCGTGAAAAATTGTTTGAATGGTTTACATTATGTGGGTAGTTCCATTTAACTAAGGGGGTTAGGGAATTAACTTTTCCCTTGTTGTAGGTACTAGAACTTCTCAAGAATTGTTTGTCAACCAAATAACTCCCCAATTTTCTACATCGTGTTTCCCAAGTTTTGGTCCACCAAATAAGTTCACAGTTTTTTTTCTCCAAACCATGTAAATATGTAATATCCCTCATTTCATGAGTATCAGCATTTAGCAAACATGATTCCCATATCATTTTGCGTTGTGGGTGATCAAATTCTTCTTACGACTCCTCGTTTGCACCACAACAATGAAGCTGTGATAACTGTTTCTGTTTGGTTTGTAACACACATAAATTCATGCCTGAGCCATGATTGTTGCTTATTCGCTTGAATTTTTTTTTTTGTTGGCTTGCTTAGAATATCTTTGAAACAGGTGTCCAACACATTCTACTTTACGTTCACCATTGGTCCAGACACAAAGGCTGAGAAAAACAAAGTTATGATTCGTAATGTCGTAGCAGCCACTGAAGAGGAAGCTCGTCATATCTTAGAGCGAAAGGATGCAAAGGCTTTGCAAGTTAGCAAATGTGGTAAAACTGAAGCTACTAACACTATTAAAGAATAAGATTTAGGATATTGCTCAATGCGAAGCTTACCGTATGTCTTCATAAAATTGATTCACATGTATATGCATAAGCAATATAACAGAACCACTTTCGTATGCCTCTGATTTACTGGCAAGTTAACCATGTGTATCAACTGGTTGTAGCACATGATAGAGGATCATTTCTTATATTTAAAGATTATCAAAAGTTAAAAGAAATTGTCTACTTCTTACAAGTGTATCTTCAGCATCTCAAGACATCTTGGTTGTACGGAGTTAATACTCATTTGTTTAAACATGGAACTACATTATAAGTTGACATATATAGATTATCTTCAATGTGATTCTCTTCTGCATACATGATTATTAGATAGGAGTGCAATTCTCTTACAAAGGCCTAGTGCCTAACCCTATGCGTCTAGCAGATTTAGGATTCACATCTACTTTCTCTAGCACATGTGATATACTTGTACAAAGTATTGTTTGTATTTAATATTAAAAAGGTTATCAGATGAAAAACTAAGATCACTATATTATCTTATTGGTTCAGTTATTTCATCTCATCATCTTTGTTTTTTTTTTAATTAAAATTCAGAAGATTATGATTGATTATAGTTACAGGACATCCACCCACTCGATGACACGAGTATTAGTCATAAAGAGAGAATTTAGCTCATGACATAAACATCCCTATTTAATCCTTCCCAAAGAAATTGGATCCACAAGCCCGGATCAAAGCTACAAAGTCAAGTTTTATGAAATCTTTAACCAGTTCGTTGGAAAACAACCCAATAGGTTCTATATAAGGACAGTTAACCCAGTCAAAAATGTAGCTGGTTGATGAGTAAGTATAAAAGGTCGTTGCATATGATCTCAAAATTATGCATGTTACATGAGTTGCATCCTAGAGCTAGAGCACTTTGGATGATGGTGGTTATATGACACATCGAGCACATAGTATAAAAGGTTGCTGCACATGATCTCAAAATCTGCATGTTACATGAGTTACATCCTACAGCTAGAGCACTTGGATGATGGAGGTTATATGACTCATTGACACACCATCTACCCTTTAATTTCTTGCTTACAACTGTATTGTCGAATTTAAGGGACAAAGCTTTGCATACAAAGAGTTGATGCTACCCATGCCGTTCTCCAAGTTGTGCAGGTTTATCCTTCGTTCTTGGTCTACATTATTTTGTGTACTATGTAATAAGGTGGCTCTCCCACGTGCTTTATGGGTTTCAAAATTATTTTCTTCTTGTCTTCTTGTAAAATTATTTTGATAATACGGTTAAATGTTATAGTTTTTAGACAAAATTGTTTCTTCTGATAGATTCACACACAATTATTGACCCTTAACTATTTTCATGAAAGGGAATTGGGAACTTACTTCAAATGGGAGTAACACAAGAAGTAACAATGTGGGGGTGCCTTCAATATTTTTTGCCCTACACCCAGAAGTAGAACTATCAGTTGATCTTTATCAAGGGTACTTTGTTTATGTACTTTTGGATAAAGAGGATTTTCTGCTGTCTCCAAATAACAAAACTAGCTACTTATGTTGGGGTAATATTTAAGCATAATCCTATGATATTACAAGTTGTAGTTGTAGCTTTACATGTACCGAACAATCAATCGAGCAAAAAGTCTCCTTTTTTTCTTTTGCCACCACAGATTTTATTGACGTTAGTACATATAGCAAAAGTCTGGCAGTCTATTTCCTGGATCTCCTATAGATCAAAATCAATTTCTGAAATTATACTTGTATATATAATAATTACAAAAATATGGAAACTTACATATAATAAGATGTTAAAAAAAATCCTGCAGGCCAGTTTCTTTATACAGAGCCTCTCTACCAAGCTATCCTCACCAACACTAACGTAAATCCTCGTCCGAGGAGCTAGACTGCCTCCTACCAGGCAAAACTTGGGGAAGGAATGGGCTCGTTGGAACTGGAAGCATTGGGTTAACCGGTACTGGAAATTTATGCGCAGAGCTGACGATTGTTCGTTCATTAATCATCCCAACTTCCTTACAAACACCGTCTAGGATTGAAAGGAAATCCCTCACTACCATGAAGATTCTAAAGGGATGAGCTTCTTCCTTCGCAGAGTTACCATGGAAATATTCTGTTATCTCCTTCACTAGAGAAAGGGCCACACTTTCTTGGGCTTGAAGTCTGATGATTTCTTCTTCTGCCATTTTCATGAACTTGTGAAATGATTCAGAAAACTTTCTGCTGCTTTCCTGCAAATGCGTTTGCTCATTTAATCTGACAATCTCCCCAATGCTTGCAAGACCTAGATTGAGCTTTGCAACATCATTAATGAGAACATCAGAGTCCATGGCAGCAGCTTTTTTAACATTTGCGAGTTCTGAGCTGAGACCCGAGACAACTTGCAATCCTAGCTTCCGGCACTTGGCTTCATCATTTGATGCTTCATTGCTGGCAGTGGATAGCCGTTGCCCTTCAGTTCTTATAATTTCCTGCACGACAAAGTGCAGAAGCGTGGTTTTGCCGTCGGCGCCTTTGACATCGACAAGCTTTAGCAACGTGTCAAGCTTGAAAGCATGAGCATCTCCGCGATTTGTCCCAACGTTCATGCGGTTCCCTGTTTTTAGGACTGCTTCTAAAAGCTTTAGGAACATTCTACTGCTCCGCAGCTCATCACATGCTACCTGTTACAAAGATGAATTATAAGTGAAGTTGAAAAATACAATGGTAGACCAATTTAAAAATGGCTAAAAGGACCCAACAATAATCATAATTTTTCTGCCTTTATCCAACAGCTACTAATTGTTCTATCACAAAAGAGTTTAGCCACACAATCTCTGCCTCAAGATTTCTGCCCCTCCCAAAAGGTTTGCTTAGTTGTCCAGTCCCCTTCAAGCTGAATCAAAGTTATACTTTTTTTCCGAGTATTTTTACTCTGGATACTCAAATTACATGCCTCAGCAAACCAGAAGCAACAAGGTCATCACAAGTAGACAGACCACCAGACACACAAGATCAGACCTTATAAATGCGATGTTGAGACCAAATTGATTGAAGTTACCATCAAAATCCTTTCTGCAACCATAATCCTTAGTTATTACATAGCATAAAATACAGTAAAAAAACAATTGTTGCACTCCGGATCAAGGGTAAAGGAATAATATCTCTGTTGTCACATGGGTGAGACTATATCAGACAGCCCTGACCCTAGCCAATATTTAAGTAATATTGACGTAGATCTGCTAATGAATTGTGATTCGGAGAAATCAAAGAAAGAACTAGAAGAAAGGAACTGAACTTCTTTGGCATTACTAAAAGTAATATTGATCTAATGGAATGTGTTGCCCTTGTTTTCTGCTAACTGTTGCTACTCCCACAGTCCCAACCCCACTCCCACAGTCCCAACCCCACTCCCAACACATAAACAAAAAGAAGGCAAATTTGAAATACACTTACACATTGTCTATCCTATAAACCTATGAGAAAGTCAAGAGGAAAAGTTCAAATTTCAGGAAGGAAATCAAGACAGATAAAAGATTACCTCAAGAGTTTCAAAAGACTTCTTTAGGTACTCAATCTCAGATTCAAAATTAGTCATGTACAGCATTGCTTCCACCCTCTTAAATGCAAAAGGTACATCAATCACAGCCTTCAAAAACTTCTCAGCCTGCCCAAGCTTGACAGGTGAATCATCTTTGTAATTCTTCAATTTGCGTTCTTCTTCCTTAGATGGCGCCATCTTTAATAAACTCTCCAGAAGCTCTGTTCCGAGAGTATCAGCATTACCTGCATAAACCAGGCCCTATCAAATTCCAATATCATGTATGATTATGTACTTCATTCACAGCACTAACACAGATAAATGCTTTAAAAAAGAATAGTGCATAAATTGCAGACAGCTAAATTATCGATGAACTCACCCATTCTCAAAATGAGAGAGCAATGAATCATGCTACAATCCTCTATGAAAAACACAACCTAGGCATGAACTCTCTTCAAATGGGAAATAAGCCCATGCATGTCACCCTCTTCCAGTTACCCATATGTTCTTCCATCGACACAAATCATGAATATGCAGCAAAGTTACAATCATATAAGGATATGCCAATTATTCCTGTTGCCAATTGATCCAAATTGAACAAAATCTTCTTCAACAATAATATGCCTCAAAATTAGCCAACAACTTAACTGCCATCAAGGATATATCCCCAAGTTCTAATATGTTGTGTGTGGCATCACAAACTTATATCCCCTTTCCAACACAATGCAAATCATTCGGGAAAAAGATCAGCCACCCAAACAGGAGTTCACAAATTCACCTTTAATGAGAATCAAATCTAGTTGTATGCCCCCAAAACAGAATCCATACACCCATAAGGGATTAGTCCCGACATGAATAGCAAACTTTGACGTTATTGGAAAAACTTTTTCACACCATGATAATATTTAAAAGGGAACTTTCTTAAAGAGTGAATCTCAAACTTCTCATACTTATGCAGAGCATCTAATTCTAGCTTCAGAAAAGCATCCCACGATCACCGATGGCCAAAGCAGTCACCACTAGAAGGAAAAAATCCGACCTGATTGAAACTTGATCCCAACAGAACTCTAATTTGCACGTACTGAATACAACCGAATACCAATCACAATTCTTAATCTAATGCAAGAATGTATGTATGTACTGCTATACCTTCCAAGAGAGCTTCACAGACTTCCTCCATTGTCACATTGAGCGCCCTTAGCGAAATGGCAATATTCTGCGCCTTCTTTGGGTCAAGGACCCTATTCTCTTGCACTGGTGAAGCTTGAACATGTTTTCGAGGCATATCCTTCGGATTTGGATTAGGAGTTTTCACTACGAACAACGTCTCAATCATTTCCTCATTCAATCTGCAAGAAAAAACATAATGACATCATCAATTCAATTAACATGATCAGAAATCTTTGCGAATTAATACTCCGTAATAATCAACAAAGTACTCTATAAACAGATGTAGCAGAAGATTACTTGAACGAGCTCGATCTCAGCTGATCCCACACCATCTCCCTATCCGAACTCGCCCTGACTTTATCCCAGTGCAACGGCTTCAACTTCGGCCTCGGCGTGGTTTCATCACTCCCAGAACTTTCCACCGAAGACTGGGCCTCTAGTTTGTTTTCTACAGCTATTGGTCTAGGAGACGTCACAGCTACAGGTGGTTCACTCACACGCGGTGGAGGCGGACTCTGCGACCTCCTTATTGGTGGAGGTGGTGGTGGTGGTGGAGGTGGAGGCATAGGTGCAGGTGGAACAGCAGCGCTGCTAATTCTCGCCGGCGATGAATTGTTTGGAAGACAAACATTTGACAATCTCGGCGAGTTTCCAGCTGAGGCATTCGACAACGGCGAAGCGCCGTACGATCTGGAGGTTTGTGATGATGAAGCCGTTGATGAGATCGGAGAGATCGGCGATGGAGGGGAGTGAGGTGAGATTGGAGAATTCGACACTGTTGTACAATCTGGAGTTTCCTTTCTCTTTCCTCCAAGAAATGCAGGCAGTTTCAGCGAAGAGAGCGATGATTTCCGGCTTTTGGAGCTTGAAGCATTCGACAGCGATGGCGATGTCGGTGCCGGAGAACGTGAAGTACGACCTAGAACGCCCCATTCTCTATTGTCTGGTGACATCTTCCCAATTTTACCGTTCAACGGCGATAATCTCGGAGATTTAGGCGGGGAGTTCATTCGGCTGGAGCTCGAATTGCTCGACAACAATGGCGACTCCTCTGCTTCCTCTTCCTCTTTGATCGGCTCCATCTCTCTCTCCGGCGACGATGTGATAGAATAAGGCGGCGAGAATGAAATCTCCGGCAGTGACGGTGATGACATTATCGCCGGATTCTGTTGAACTTGCAATTCGATGAACTCTGGCGAGGACTTAGGATTTGACGACCTATCCTTAGGACTCGCGCTCACTCCAGGAGAGATACTAATGGATGCCGATCGAACCGGAGAATTACTGTTCGACGAAGACGATGACGACGAAGAATCTTCCGAATTCGCTGCTCCGCCATTGTTGAACTTCTCAGCTTGAGCTTGAGCAAGAACAACAGCTGCAAACACTCTTCTAGAATCTGATCCACTCTCTCTCCCACTCACTGAACCTCTAGGTGAGTAGAACTCTTCTTGATCTTCATCCACTCTTTCATTCTGCGGTTGATAATGATGTTGCTGCTGCTGTAGTTGATGATGAAACTCTTGTTGAGAAGATAACGTTACCGGTACCGAATGATGATGGGCTGGCGGCGGTGGTTGTTGCTGTCGCCCGCTAAGTGGCGGCAGCGGGTGGAGCTCGGGGGAGTCCATTTTCCGTGGTCCGACTCCCCTCCGAGCTCCTCCCGAATTAGCGGCCCTTCCTCCTCCATTGATTGTAGTGGAGTCAACCAGAGTGCCCAAGTATAGGAACTCCGAGCTGTTATTAGAAGGGTTCCTTAACTTAGGCGGGCGAGGAGGAAGAGAAGCACTGTTAAACGAACCGCCTAGGTGTACTGAGCTGTTCGTAGTCTCCGATCTAGAAGTTTTATCATTTTCATCATAAGTATCCGCCCGGCGACGGCTTCGACCACGGAAGTAAAAGAAGAGAGCAACGGCAGCTACTATAACGGCGGATAGAGAAAGTGCGACGGTGACTGCAATAAGCTTCTTGGAGACGGGTTTAGAGGAGGGGGAATGGGGGAGGATTAGGGAGGAGATGTTGGCAGGGAAGGAGGCGAAAGGGGAGGCAGAAGTAGTGGAGGCAGGGGTGGCTGGAGGCGGTGGTGGGGAAGGGTAAGATGGGAAAAAGGGTTGTTGATCAGGGGTAGAAACGGAAGTGGAAAAGGGAGGTGCAGGAGGAGATTGAGCGGGGGAAACAGGGGGGGAGGAGGCAAGTGGGAAGAAAGGCTGGTGAAGAATCCGACGGCTGGGGACGGGTGCTGGAGAGCCGTAAGAGAGGAAAGGGCCGTAGGATGAGAAAAGGAGGAGGAAGAGGAAAGAGAGAGTGGTGGGCATTGTAGTAGTGAAGAGAAGGACACTCAGCTCAACACATTCAGTCTTCTGTTCAGTGTTCCCTTTCTCAGAAAATGCAGAAGAAGTGAGAGCTTGTTGTATAAGCTGTGGAAGCGGAGTGTGTTGTTACTTACTAAAGAAAAGAGAAGAATGGTAGGGAAGTTAGAGAGGAGGATGGAGGATGGAGGATGGAGGATGGAGGATGAAGGATGGAGGATGAAGGATGAAGGGAAATTAGAGTGTGATTCCGCGGAGTCTAGGAATGAATACTGTTTTGTTTTTACCAGTTGTGCGATGTGTCTTTACCCCTGGCTCTGGTTATGCCCATTATCTTTTGTCCTTCGTGGTCTCTCGTGGATTATCATTGTTTTACGTCTATTGCTTTCACTTTCGGTTCATTATAGTCTCTACTTTACATTATGGAGTTGTAATCACATAATCATAATAATGAACACACATATATAAGTTATTGTTATTGTTATCTCGTTTTTTTTTTTACTTATATAAAATAAATTCTATAATTAACTAATTATTCCATTAAAATAACTCATTTTCATTACCAAATGTCTTAATAGTACCATAAATCGTGAACCTTTACTTAAACCTTACAAAGTTTGGTTTATGTATTATATCAGTTTTATTTTTAAGACTCGGTCTAATTTTTTATTTATGGTGATTTATTTTGAAAAATCATTGATAATTAGTCATTAAAGTGTATGATTAATAATAACTAGGTTTAATTAAATAGTGAGTCATGCATATTACCAATTGCCATTTATTTTTTTAAAAGTAAAACTTTTCAGAGGGGGTATTTAAGGTGCAAAAGTGGAGTACTTCATTTGGAGGTGATCTAATAGACTTTGTTTGATTAGAATTTGTAGCTGGTGTAGAACAATGTTAATGTTATGACATTGTCCGCATAACAAAATTAGTGATGATTGGAGGACTCTAATTATTATTAACTATTCATCATGATTATTAGGTCGTTCCATTTAATTACAGAATCATGTGATTAAGTGGTGAACTTCTTTGAAGGATCTCTTAACTCTACATCTTCTCTCTTGTGGAGATCACTTAAACTAATCATGGGTGAGTCGGGTTTAGCTTGGTGTAGTTTGGGGGCATGCTAAGCCAACTTAACTCAATCATGACCCTAATTGGCTGCGTCGTCATTTAATCATCCAACTAATACAACTAAGCTAACTGAGTTGGTGGGAAGAAAGAAAATTAACAAGGGAATCAATGGGGATTAAGGTGAACAGAAGACCGAGGAAGAGCATCATTCCACCGACACAAGTCTTGAGGTAAAAATTCCATGCAGTTACCCAACGTATACGTAGTAAAAAGAAGACTGACAATTCAAACCATAAATAAATTCCAAGATGAAACAGACGCGTCTTTGGATCCGTACGGCATCACTAATGGTGCTTCAATGCCGTGGGACTTGGGAATCAAGGGACAAAGAAGGGGGGGGGGGGGGGGGTTATCTCCTAATTAGATCCTAATGTATTGGGACATGACTTAATTTAATTTATGGTACCCAAATGTGTTGTGCTTTTCACACTACTGCTCTCCCATTATTACTTAATTTGATGAAACTGTCATTCAAAGATTGTCCTATTTCAATTAATAGAGTCAAAGTTTTAAAAATTTGACCTGACCACAAGTTCTCATCATTTTAAAAGAAATAATATTTTCAAATGAAATCTTATTTAATACATCTCAATGTAAATTTTTATTATTTTTTGCCTTATGGATTTGGAGATAAAGATGTTTAATTAAAGTTGTGTCTTGAAAACTGCTAAAAGTCCAATGAGAAAATATTAGAGGGACGGAAGTAGTACGCACTTCAATTCAATATTCCTTTTATGACAGTAACATGTTCATGATATACTGATATTATTGTCAATTATCAATCAGTAAGCTTTGAGCAAGCCAGTTTACAAATTACATAACTTACTGTGAGACATATGAAATCATCATATCATATGAAAATTTTATGAATCTGTTACAAGATTATGGTTGATGAAATACTCTTAGTACGCAATAATTCACTGAACGAGCACACACTATACTATGAGATTCACTTTGAAGTATGAGAAGTAATTTTAAAGTATTCAAGGGCACGTACGTATGTCTCAACAATAAATTAAAGTGGGTTAAAATAAGGTGATTGACCCAACTAACAAAAAGAATGATTAATTTAAACCGATTCATAATCATGGCCCATTATGATTTGCTTTGCTTGTGATGCTAAACCAAGGTTGTTTTTGCCTGGATGGCATTTATTGATCATCATATTTCTCCTACACTGGTAGAATTCAGTCATCATGAAATCTCCACTATACACGTTATAAGATACCCATTTTTATTTATAAAGTCGAAGTTAAAAAATTTTGACCACAGATTATCATCATGTTATAAGAAATAATATATTTAAATTGGATCTTATTGGATGCATCTCAATGTAAATTTTTAGAATATCTAGTATTTATAATTTTTTGCCTTACAGATTTAGAGATAAAAAGATTAAGTCGTGTCTTAAACACCGCAAAAAGTCAAATGGGGCAATATTTAACGGACTGAGGGCGTATTGTCAATCATGATTCATGCGATGAGAGAACGAAGTTCTAGATCATTCTACTTAAGTACGTTTCTTTGGTTTACAAGGTAAGGAATTACACCAACAAGAGGGGTCATTCTCAAATTTTAAAGTACTTTGATGGGAAAGTAAGCTCTAAATTTTTCAATAGTAGGGGTCATTGTCAAATTTCAAGTACTTTGTTGGGCAAGTAAGCTCTAAAATTTTCATTTGTGTACATACACAAAACATTCTTCAAGTGGATCAAGCTTGCAATAGATTTTAATCGCTTAATTAGATGTTTTTGTTAAGTGGGAAACATTAATTAAGTTGCAATTATAAGAGATTGGTAAACTTTTAAAATGAGACAATGATCACTAAAATGAATCAAATCTACAAAGGGGAGTATAATAATATAGATATAACAAGTAGTAATAAGTAAGCCAATTTATGAAATGATTATTAGCAGGATGCTTGCAATAGTAAAAGACCAACTTTATAATCCACTTTAGGTAAAATTGAAACCTTGTGGTTTATCTTTTAAGAATAATAAAATTGGTCCAGCTTCGTTGCTTTTTCATGCAACCTTATCTTTATAAAGTGCCATTTTTATGCATGACCGTTGTATTATCGATCGACGATCATGCATTATATTTCAATAATTGTGTAAGCTTTTTATTTCTATGCTTTAGGTAGTTGTTTAGAGCGAATCTTGAGTAGGAATGTAGGAATAACAAAGAGTTGCAAAAATGCATGTTATTCATGGGACCTAGTCATGTCAATTGATAATTGGCATGCTTATTTCCAAGGTCATTTCCACCAACAAAGCAACGTACACTGGGAGAATGCATAAAGACCTCATTCTCTTGAGAGTTGGGAGTATCAAAGAAAGGGCAAGGCCCGTCGGGGCTTGGTTAGGAGTGTCAAAAACTGACTCGATCTGAACTCAACTCGAAGTTTGGGTTAAGATTTTCGACACGGAAACTTCAATGGGTTTATATGAACCCGACCCAAAATTAAATGAGTTAGGTTAAGGATGAAAATACCAACCCAAAAATGACCCACTTAACCCGAACCCAACCTTATAACCAAATTATATTAAGTAGATTAAAAAAATATTTAATTGGCTAGTCATCCACTCTGCTCAAACCCCAAACTCAAATTAAAACCTTAAAAGACAATTAAACTACTACTGTCAACTTGTCAGTCGTTTAATACTTTCATCTTAACTCTAAATTTGTTCTTTTTCTTCTCTTCAGCCACTATCGAATAATCACATGCGCTTGGTATTCTTTTATCTTTATTGTTTCGTTCGCAGGCCCATCTCTAAGTCAGGACAAATTGGACGGTAGTCCAGGGCCTAAATACAAAAAGTCTAAATTTCTATATATTATTAAAAATTAAAAACTAAAACAAAAATCAAAGAGACGTGAAACTGAAACTCTATTTTCATTTCCAATTTTTCCTCCATCCTCCCCAAGACTGTTTGTCCCTAAATTACTTCATGTTAGCTCCAAAGTTGATATTTCATCATATATATTCAAATTACTCATAGAAATGCATAGCTCACAACGTAAAAAGTACTAGCATATACACAGTACGTCATCAAGAAACTTTTGTCTATGATGATATTTTTATAGTCTATATCATAATTATCACCAGTTCAATTAGGAGATGGTGAGGAGCTTATTGAGAAAGTTATCATAACTTTCTAACATTCAGTTCGAGGAATAAAAAGAAAATCTTCGTAACATAACTTTCAATTATAGCGACATGATCCTTTACAAAAATCTCTATTATGCAAGGAACTAATAAATAATTTTATTCGAGTATTCTTACTCTACATAACCTAGTTACACCATTGGTGTATTATATATATGAACGAACAAAAGATAGCTATTGTAAATTGTTGGTTAACGTACACTTTCTTTATGATATTGTAAATTAGATAAATATTTATATTGTTTTGGAAGTAGACCATGTAGTACAAAAGATAGCTATCGTCTACGTAATTATTTAAATAATATCAATGGGTGTTTCATATGATCATTTAAAGAGATTTAGAACAAACAATTAATTATTCATAGACCTACAAAGGCTTCAAAAAGGCATTTAGAATTCAATTGTAAATATATTAGAAACGGTTGTAATTGATGTTTTAAATCAAATTAGATGGTTATAAATTTATAATGATTTATGTGGCCTAATATGACTCTGTAATAAATTGGGTAAAAATTTAAAGGAATTATGCAACTGATATCTAAAACATTTGACATGACTTAATTATGAAAGTTATAATACATCGATTTTCTGGTAATTCTTGATAGTATTCAGAAATAGAAATAATTTACGTAGAAATCCCCTAAGGTATATAAAGAAGTTTCGGACAAATATTTCATTTATGTTGGAGCTCCAAAGACCCAAAACACGTAATTTGGATCCAATTGTGCAATTATAAGTTGTTGCAATAAATGTTTCAAGTCAAATTAGATGTTTCTAATGATTAATGTGGCCTAATTTGATTCTCTTAAAGTTAGGGTAAAAATTTAAAAGAGTTCTATGATCGAATTTAAAAACATATGAAATGACGAAATTTTTGAAGGTTATAATACACTGATTTGGGGTAATTCCAATATATTTTAAAAAATTGAAAAAAATTCATTGGTCGTTCCTTGTGGTCATTAAAAAGGTTTAGAATAAACAATTTATTTATCATAGACCTCTAAAGGATTCAAAAAGGTATTTTGAATCCAATTGTAGGTATATTTCAAACGGTTGTAATTGATGTTTCAAGTGAAATTAGATGGTACTCACGCGGGCTAATATGACCCTGTTATAACTTAGGTAAAAATTTAAAGTAATTCCACGACCTACTTCAAAAACATCCGAAAGGAAGTAATTTTGAGGTTTTAGTACACCGAATTTTCATAATTCTTAAAATTTTTCAAAAATAAAAAGAATTTTAGTGGGATTTCCTTAGGAGGAGTGTGCAAATTAACCGTAACAGTTAACCCTGTATAATCAATTTATATTAACGGTTATTTTATAGAACATTTAAGAATTAACTATTACGGTTATTGAACTGTTTAGTTTAATGGTTACCATTTATGGCTACAATAATAAATTTTTTATAACGGTTAACCATCGTTTAACCGATGTGATTATTTTAAAAAAAAAAACTAAACCTAAAAGGTTAAAACATGAATGAATATCACAAGCTTTTTTTAATGTATGATCAAACCTTGCGTACATATGTATTATTATTATTGTTAAAGACCCAAATAAGCCAAGAAATCATACAAATTGTTTCACAATGTGTACAAGTGCATAAAAATAGAATGAAATAGTCAATGGTTAACCATTAACCGCACCATTTAATACCGGTTAATTGTTTATTGATTATCGTTACTTAATGGAACTGACCTTTCCAATAACCGTTATAACAGTTAACCGTACTATTATGGCTTAACGGTATAGTTAACCATTTCTGAACACTCCTACAGAGTAAGAACATTGAAAAGATAAGAACAATAATGAATAAGAAAATAAACAAATTCAAAACAATTGTGATAAAAATAAAAGAACAATAATAATAGTTTAGAAGAATAGTATAAATTTCCATAAGAACAATGCACTAAAAATCAAAATAACAAATCAAGAAAAAAAATTCATAAGAACAATTTACTAAATAAACAATAAGAATAAATCAAAAGATTAAAAAAAACTTTAAAAATAATAATTCACCAAAAAGAATAATAAGAATAAATAAGATAAACAATGCAAAACTTTCAAATGTAAAGTTTATAAAATAATAAGAGTAATTAAAAATTTCACGTTAAATAAAAAAAAAAACATTACAAGTTTTCATCTTCTCAGTTATGAAGGTTCGTGATTGTGGGTCATGGACTATTACTCCCGCCTTCCAAACATGGCCTTACTTGACTTTTTTCAGTCTTTAAGACATGATTTTAAAAATTTTATTTCCAAATTTATAAGGCAAAAAATTATGAAAGTATGATATTCTTAAATTTCACATTGAGAATCCAACAAAATCCTGCTTGAATATATTATTTCTTATAACATAATGAGAATTAATGGTTAAATATTTTGAACTTTGACTATATAAATAGAAATGAGACAATATTTTAAAAGAGAGAGAAGTAGCTAAGTGGTTTTAAGAAGAGAATGCGGAGAGATTAGAGGGTGAGCATTTTCTAATGTCGAAGATTGAGTGGTTCAGAGCAATACCGGTGGACGATAGCTGAAAGGCGTCGTAATTCCGCCCTCATGCGACACCTCCATAAAAACCTTAAAAAGGGGTCAAATCAGGCTCAAAAAATACTATTCCAAATTGAGGCCAACGCGGGCTTAAAATGAAGAAATAACATATGTCCCCATCACATCAAGAAATGTCACAATCATTACAAATGGACATAAAATCTGTTCACATGCAAAACATCTATTGACCCATAATCAAAATCTACAACAAGAGTGGTATGACTTATGAAGCTTCCTGTTGCCATAAATAAATCACTAGTAAAAAACCCCGAGTAATACAGTTAAACTGGACAACGATATCATACTATAAATAGAAAATTGTACGAGTGGATGATTGGTTCATCCCGAACCGGAAAGAAGCCAAAAACCTGAGTTTTATTACTTCTATGGAACACAAACTGAAGGTCATTCCCTGATCATGCGGATGGTGTTTCAGATGTATCCAAAGGTGTACAACTACTTCCATCAATGCAGGGCTTCGTCCTTCAGAAACAATCTACAAAGCCATGGCCAAATGTTTCTTCTACTTTCGGCTCAGGTCATATTCTAACGAGTAACAACCCAGATGTCATGGGTCGGACTAGGACTATACTACGTCCGGATAATATAGGGGATGGGATAAATAAGCTAGAGCCTCTAAGATCCCCGGAAATTGGATTCTCTACACTCTCCCACGATTTCAAAACGCCATTCATTGTAAGCTTATCAAGTAGACAAGTACCAAAATAGTTTTAACAGCTGATTTTTGGCACTCTAGAGTCTTCAGGCTTGTATGATACTCAAATGTCATCAACTGAACAAATTCATTTAAATTTTACATAGAAAGCCCCATACAAGTGTTCCAGGTGATACATCTCTAGCTCTCTACTACCAAGTATATGCTTTTCTTTTTCGTTATAATGAACTCTCATTTTCACATGTGGTAAATAATGATAATTAGGGTCAATGAACAAATACTCTACAGGACAATGAAGAAAAACACATTTCATTATAGCCATGCTTTATAAGACAGTCATCGGGGATATTCATGTAAAAATATGCCATCTTATTTATATAAATTTGTACTGAACAAGAATCCGAGTTGAAGGTCAAAAGGTTCATATATTTAGATCAGACATGAAGTTTTGTATAATTTAACATAGCAACGCCGTCAACCTATTAAGCATTTACACCCAGCTCTTTTTGAGTTTGAAAATGACTGCATTTAAGGAGAAACATTCAACAAATATATCAATTTTCTGACAGCAAATATGCATACTGATTTCATTAACCTAACACTGCTAAAAATACAGACGAGTTTTCACATCGTGCGGTAGGCTTTCTAGAGAGGCTCTTATCGCTCATCGTAAAACAATGCAAGGCAGTGGCATCTACAAACTATATCATCACTTCAGAGAACCGTACCATTCGGACATTATTTACAAAGAATATTTCCCCATTGTGAACAAGAGATATTGGGTTTGATACACGTAAGCCTACCCTTACAACCTACCTACCTGTTAAAAACTAAGAGCAACAAAAATGACAAGGAGACATTCCTAGAATTAGAATTAAGCAACAATAAATGCATTAGCAACTTCACCCAATCTTAAGCTTCCAATCTACAACCCAGGTTACACAGTAGCAGTTTCTAGTGTTCCTAAGACTGGCAAGTCTGCTCAAATTTTGACCTCTTGAAAGAAGAAATGTTATCATAATGGGCAAGGGTAGGGAAATTTCAGTGCGGCATATAAACTGGAAAAAAAGATCACAATTTCATAAAGGTAACTAGCAATTGTATTAAGGAACCAACAGATAACACATGAAATTTCACCACCAGCAATCTGTACCTCCAACCCTTACTACTTATCATGAGTTCACCTTCCACACCATCCTTACTCTGCAGTCCAACAGTAAGAGGAGGTATCATTGTTCACGTAACTGCATAAGGCCACAAGCATACTCAGAACTAGACTACTGGAAGGAGAAAAAAAAAGGTTAACATGCAAACGAAGACCACACAGAGACTCAATACCAACTTCAAATGACAATAAGGTCCTGTAGCTAGAAAGGTGCATAGGAAAATAAATCCTGCATTAATCATTTATTCCAACAATGAAATATTCTATTTCACATACACTAAAACCAAAGTAGCGTAGAAGAACAAATTGGTAATTCTACACAGGTTATATTCCAAAACTTAAACAATTAATAATGCTGTCATCACTCCCAGACTTGCAAGCCCCACATTTGCTAAAACTTGGCATCAGTTACCCTGCGCCCATTCCTACCAAGAAAAGTGGGTAATATGATATCTTAACAGTATATCCAGTGCTTACTTCACCATACCAAAAACTGCTTACCTTGCATTCAGATGACTCATAACAATGTTGATGTACAAGAATTAAATAGGCATAAGAAGATAATGGTTTATGCACAGCAGTATGGAGCTCAAGTAAGGTGTTTCTAGCATCTTTACAGGTTAGATTTGAAAGAAACTGCTAGGGTGGGGAGACAGAAATTTTGTTTGATGATTGTACAACACTTATGCATGTCCTGATTATTGCTGGATACAGTCTGTGGAGGAGAGAATAGTTTAAAAATAGCAGCTTTTGATCGGGCCAATGGGATCAGGAACAGTAGTAGGAAAGCATGTATATACATGAAGTTTTCTAGAACCAAGATGATCTTCTGTTTTAAAACTACATGCTTATACCACAAAGAGAAAACACGCAAATTCAGGTCGTGCCAAAGAAGAAAATTCACCAAATACCTCGAATTGGTGATGGCTTCTTTACCATTTTAAACGTTATAATATACTTTGTGGAGAGGAATGAATGCTGCACATCAAGGTTTCCCTTTTAAGAAACTTTTTCCCTTCTCCGAGAGAAAGGGATCACAGTACACGTTTAGCTAAAAACTATCAACTAGTTTGTGCTTTCCCCTCCATCTAAAAAGTCACATTGATAACAAGGTAGGGTACTGCACAACACTAGTATCACAGCCTCTCCTTGAAATCAATATTACCCCCATCCCAAGTTATTGGCTCTGTTTGACCAATTTTTGTGAGAGCTTTTTGGACAAAGAGGGCCAATTATTTTGGGACGGAGGGAATATCATAGTTCTTTAGCCCTCATTTGTCCCTTTGATACATGGGTGAAACCCCCATGATACCAAATATCACCCTCGAGGCCATCAGAAAGAAAATTTTCAGCAACACTCCAACAATACACTGAATGACAATGGCACCCATTTTCAACAAACACAGAAGCTAAAAAAACAAAGCTCTATATTCTTAAAATACATAGTCACTCTATCTTGAAACGGCAGGAATTTATCAAATAGCCCAAAATGCTTATAACAAGATTCCAAGTGTAAAATATAAACGTAAGATGAGTTACATGCTTTTCAGATTTAGTGTTATAACTCTTACAAGTACCACAAGCCAATATTTATAGCTGTTCCCAAGATAAACTATAAACTGACCCTTGAGCTAACTCCCGTAGCTTGTGACTCTTGAGAAGTCGATCACACATAACAATCTATTGGACAAACTCATATCTTTGATCCAGCCAAATTGACAAACTCAAACCTCCATAAAGGAAAAGGTTTCCTGTCTATAGTCTCCCTAAACTCAGATAGTCTATGACCCACTTGTACATTGATAATAGCATCAGCTTAGTACAAGGAAAAATAATAAAAATATACTAGAACAGGATCAACAAAAAGAAATAAACCCTCCTAAAATCATCACTTTTTTGTTTGGAGCATTTAATAGGCAGAGCAGTATGGTAGTACACTCTTCAGAATGATAACATTGAATCAGTAAATTTAAGATTATGTCCCTATTACCTTAAGAAAAATTTCAATAAAATAAGTTCTAGACAATAAAATAAGTTTAGACAGTAAAATAAGTCTAATTAATAAAATCAGATTCGATCAATAAACTGAGTCAATAAAATATTTTCAATCAATTAAAAAAACTAAGTTACTAAAATTCAAGGGAAAAAACAGGATCAAGGTCTTATCTTCAAGAAATTTAATACAACAACAAAGTCAAGCCTTAATCCCAAAAATATGGGGTCGCTACATGAACCAAAAATCTATTTCATGTAATCATCCAGAATAATACTCCATTCACTCATCTTTAGAGCCACATCTTCTTTCAAACTCATTTTTTTCATATTTTTCCAAACTCTCTCTATCCAAGTCATCATTGATCTTCTCGAACCGCATTTAGGGTACCCATTACCCAACCCTCCACCTTTTTCACAAGAACATCTATCGTTTGGCGTCTAACATGTCCAAACCAACACAATCAATTCTCCATTAATTTACTCTCAATATTTTTATTCCAACTTTCTTTTGAATATCTATATTTCTAATTTTATCCGGGATGTATTCTCACATATCCACGTTAATATATACATCTCTGCTATAATTTTCTTCTTAACAAGCTCCTTCTTGAAAGCCAAACACTCCGATTTTTACAATAATGTTGGTCTAACTAACTTCCTGTAGAATTCTACTTTTAACCTTAAGGGTATATTGTGACCTTGCAACAGTTTAGCTGTTCTCCTCTCCATTTGAGTCACCTTTATTTTATTCTATGAGTGACATCTTGAACAAAATAACTAGTCAAATTTTCAAATCACTAAATCAATGTCACATTGAAAATCAGAATTGACTAATATCCATGGTCAAGTAGAAACTGATATATGGCAAAATGCATACTCATAATTTCTTGAGTAACAAGAGACAACAATGGTAGTCCTTGCAAATCACAACCACAAAAAATCTCTCACCTAATATTCCCGACTATTTTAGCTACTTACTGTACATCAAATGAGAGACCTTGATATGGAATAACTAAATTTTGGCTATAAGAACAAAGAGCCCACTTGCCTTTGTGTTTCATTCCTTTAAGCTTTGCTCAATGAGTAAAACTTAGCATTGAAAGGAAGCCTAGGGGTAAAACCTGTGCATTAAAGGAGGGATAAGAGAGAGAATCTACCACACCATTAAGCAAGCATGTATGATTAAGTCCATAAAATCAACGAAGAGCCCAATGTCATGGGCAATGAAGCACTAGACTTCAGCTATTACACAATTTGCCTGAAAGCTTAAACCCCTAAAGTGAAGGAGTCTAATGAAAGCATCCACATTCTATCCTGTGTTAAAAAGATTAAGACAAAAGACAAGACTTTCGGCTAGAATGATGAGTTCAAGCATCTTCCCCAAAGTGAAATAATTAGGTGCTTTTGGCGGACATGAAATTTATCATATGTACTAGTATAGTCCAAATTCAGTTATGAGTTAGTTTCAATCTTGTTTGAAATGCATGCTGAAATTTGACAAGGCCCCTCATCCTACAAGTGCAAACCATTGCTCTGTCAGCATCGCATGGTACACCTAAGTATTGGCACAAATATTGTTGATTGAACAGAATCTGTTCGGACACGTCAAAGTTCCAAAGACAATTATCTTGACAGATCATAATTGATGGTATAAGGAATAGGGCTATCCAAATTCCACAATCTACAAAAGGATGGAATTATGGAAAACATCATAAAGGGCAAGGGCCAATCTTTTTTCACTACCTCAAATAAGCTGTTTAATGAACTGTACAACCATTTTTTATCAAGCATTGGGAAATGGAGAGAAACATTAGACAAGAGTCTAGACTTGTCATATAATTATATAAATATATCTACTCTTTGCAAATGTGCCCATTTTCATTTCAATGAATGAAGTAGCTAGTTCATTTGCTTCTGGAATTTCAAATTTAGATTCACTCATATCCACCCTCTTCCCCTTCCTTGATAGATAATTCAAAAAAGCAAAGACGGTTCCCAAATTTGAGGGGCATCAAAATTCAACTATATTAATATTAGTTTTATATAATAACATATATGTGTAGTTGGAACAGTGGTTTGAATACTTATACCCTACATGAGAGGTCTCAAGTTCAAGCATTTACTCTAAAAAATTTCTTATATTTTGGGAAGTAAAGTGGATAGCCTGGCATGAATTCTTTTATCAAAAAAAAATAAAAATTGGGTATTTAATTTATTGAATAAAGGCCCAATTTTAAAAAGTTAAATATTGCCCCATAAATAATATGCAACTGTTGCTCCGGACCTGTCCCATCACAGCCAAAAGGCATACATGATACACAGCACAATGAGAACAGACAAGAATAGTAAATGGCTTAAAAATTACACGAGCGATTGCAAGAACACACTGGGCTGAATCTTTTCAGAAAATTAAGATCCAGAAAACTCAAAAATAGTTAGCATAATTATACGAGTGAAATAAAAAGAGTACCTTGATTGATTGCATGGAAGGAGGTGACTCCTTAAATTTCCTCCATACTGAGAATGATAAATCAACACAACTACCAGAAAATATCTCAACCAGTAACCTTTATTGTACCAATCTCATCAATTTTTGAGCTCTTCTGCTGAGACAGTTCAACCAAAAACAATAAGCTCAATACACAAGCAAAAAAGCACTAACAAGAATTCTACCTCACATATGCTTATAATTAACGCATGAAGTATCAGATTGCAGATTCAGAACAACCCACCCTCGGGTTCAAGAGAACAAGATATATATTAACACCAAGAATATTACCTTACTCTTTTTATGTCTGTGAATATCACTGACATCTTCATCACTACCATGCTTCCTCTTCTGCAATAGAGTCAAAAATATCAAAAGCCAAAGAAAATCTATAGAGCATAAACTGATATCACAAGTCACACGTTTCAACAGAAAGATGGCTCAAAAAATGTAAAATTTATTTTCCCCGGTGATAACAGATAAATCACTCTCTCAGCTCCTACATAAACATCACTCCACTAATCAATGTAAAAGTTGATATATTTTTTTCTATAAAATGATTACACATTATAATAGTAGTTTTATTACAACAGGTATTATTATATTAGTAACTTTCAAAGTCAACACGTGATTCAAAACAGTAATGATCAAAATAGATCTTGGAGACCATTAAAGTGAAGAGCGGGTTTATTTCGAACAGCGGAACAAGGAAGTAAGGATATGTTCTCTTCAAAGTTTCAGTAGCTTGTTATTTAATCTTTATTATTGGTTAACATCAAGCATTTTACGTTTGCTTAATGAAAAATATCATATATAATCAATATACAAATAGGATCAGAGATCAATTAAAAAAAAAAATCAGTTCTGATTAGATGAGACTGGATTAGATCAAATAAGGTTATAAAACATAGCTATGCACAAAAACAACTAGATTACTGTCTCTTCAAACACTGGAATAGTCAGCATAAAAGCAGAATGTGCAAGCAAATAGAAGACATCAACCAAATCTATCCATACACTTTATGAAAACATAACAGACAAACATATTACAATTGTAACAGAACACCCATAAGCAGCATTCAAGTTCAACATCAGACAGTGACAAGTCTATTCTCAGACAGGTCACACTGTTTTTCAACTGCCATTTCAGAAGAGATAAACAGTAACAAACCTTGTCATGGTGTTTCCTTGAATGTTCACCCCCAGGATCCTTATGTCCACTTTTATCCTTCTTCTTGTCTTTCTCCTTGTCTTTACTTTGGTCTTTATGGCAGTGTTTGTACTTCTTATGCTCTTTATCTTTGTCTTTATCCCTGCTCTTGTGCCTTTCGTGCTTTCTATCCTTGTCTTTTGACTCACTTTTAGATTTTCCTGCAATTGTAGGGATCCCCTTCTCTTCCTAAAGGATACAGGAGAAGAAAAAATTACAAGGACACCCTTTGATCTAACAGTTACAGCTGAACATTGGGATGGAAAAAAAATGCAAAGCAAGATGAAAGAAGAAATTATGGCCATTGATCACCATTACTAGTTCAAAAGCCAAATCAGTTCCCACAAAAGCATCTCCCAAAATATAGAAAAGGATGTCATTAAATATTATCAACTTTATTCCCCAAAAAGATATCCAGAATATTTTCCAGTAACATTTCCCACTGAAAATTTATACACAAGTATATAACAAGTTTCACTTACAAAACAGGTCAGCAATTCTCTTTACTTTCCAAAAAGGGGGCATTATTTAAGTTCTTGATTATGAAACTTGAAATTGTGAAAGGAAAAGTCCAAAACATGGAAAAAAGTGTTTTCTGAAAATCATTCAAACACCAAGGGGGTATATACTCATATTATGATTATCATCTAGCTCCAATTTCTCTATGTGGAGTGAGTATCAAGGTAAACAATACTTACAAAAGGTAACTCAACAGGGGTCGTTTCCCTCAGATGAAAGGCTTCTCTAAGAACATCTAAATCAAAGGGCCGTATGTGTGTATCTCCATCAAGCGAATATGATGAATTTTGTATTGATTGATCTAACTGCATTCCTTCACCCTTCCTAATTTCTGTATCCCCAACCACATTGTGAAGGTAGCGGGTATCTTCAATTGACACAGGTAGAGACTTTTTACAGAAAAACTCTAGATGTGGTAACAACTTGTAATGAGTTATCAGATCAACAGCACCTGTAAGCTCTCTCGGACCTGAAACAAAAACAAATGTGATACAATCAAGTTAAAAGGAGAGGAAACTAGGGCAGCAAAAGTACATCAGGATTCAGCTGAAGCAGTAAGTGATTAACAGCAAAAAGATAAGATCACAACATTCCTAAGATAAATTCTATGTTAATCTTGCCAGATAAAGTGCCCCAACCATTAAGGATTCTGGATTGTATATGAAATACTCAACTAAAGTTTGGTTTAGATGGTGGATCTAGGTCAAAAACAAAATAGCATGCCCACGTACATGAACACACTTACACACTTGAGTGACTTCACAAGTATTATATCTTCATGATATGCAAGATGGTTATGCGGCTACACCAGCTGGTTGTGGTGCGTGCAATCCCAGAATAGGTAGCACCGATTTATATAATACACAAAAATTTTAGTTTATTCATAAAAAATGATCAGCTTACGAGTAGCTTCTGTAAATTTCATCAAATTGGTACAGGATTGCTTTAAAGGAGACCCATATTGTCATTTTCCTAGCGTGAACATGAAATCTGAAAAGAAAATGGTAGCAGAGAAAAGAAAAGAGAGCATAAGAAACTTTCAAAATTAGTGAAAATCCTTGAACTATAGACAAATCATCAAGGAGCATCTTATGCATACAAATTCACATTTGTTGTCACATGGGAACATGGATAGCATCCCCACCTATGGCATGAGTTTTGGCTTTTTGTTTCTCTTAATAGTTAAAACATAAATATAAGCAGGAAGTTCACGGTAACAGCCAATTAGAGTCAAATCTAATGATTTACCTCTTCCAAATTTCGTGCCTTCAGAATCCATCAATCAAAAATGCATAGTGCAGCAGACAATCCTCCTAAACTGTACACATCAATAATTTTTTTTAAAAAGAAAAAGAAGAAAGAAGAAAGAAAAGGAAGTAAACAACATCAGAGAATGGTTAAAGAGAATCCACAGTAATCATATTTGTGAGATTGAGCATTGACTGCTTAGAGTGATTTTGGATGGCTAGGACATCCAACATTGGGTGATAGTGAGTTTATTTGGGAGAATATTTAACTAGGCTTATCTATACTAATAATCATAACTTGTCTACAATAATCCAAACTGATTTAAACATTACTTACCCAATAGTTCATTTGAAAAAAGCTTAAGGTGAAGGAACCGGTTGGCTTATCATTTCTCTCCTATACATTTTCTTAAATATGTCACTACATTCATGAGATACACCCTTCTTTATCAATGTCAAACAAAGTATGTCCCTTACTAGTACTAGTCATCACTCTCATAAGCCTTCTTGATATCAAAATAAGATCATGGACAAGTTCTATCCCAAACACGATACCCTATTCTGAGTTGAGCAAGGGTTCTGTAATTGTCAATTAGCCCAAAAAAGTAACCCAATCGGAAACTTTCTGAGTAAACCCTAATTAAAAAAAAAAAAAAAATCTTCCCAGAAAAAATTGCTACACCCCAGTTCAATGCAATTAAAACGGAATATAATTTCGGAATCATGAGACTAACTCAACAAGTATAATCAATTTAAATTTGAAAAATTGTATGAAATTGAAGGGCAAAAGTACCTGATTTTCTTTCGAAATTTTCAAATTAATGAGCTGATTGAAAAGCAAAGTCTTGAAAATAAAGCAAGGTGTTATGTTTGGTTCTGTACAACGGCGACCGCCCGATGAGATGCTGAACGAGAGAGAGGATCTTCTGATACGGACTACGGAGTGTCGGAGTTTGAGATATTCATATCCTTATGCAAGATTTTGGGGGTTTGGTCCTTTTCGTGAATATTAAGTTTTCTCATTTTGAAACAAATTTTAACAAACGATATGAGATTTTTTTCGGGTGATTTAATAGATCTTTTGGGTTAATGGTGTCGTGACTGTCATGGGGTTAGTTTTCGAACATAAATATACGTATTATAGATAAAATAAATGTTAAAGGACAATTACTATCATTGGATATAGTTATACAACATGAATATGAGATGAATTCACGAAAAATTATTAAATCATTCGAATTGAAATATAGTAAAAAATTTCCTTAGCGGAGTCGCCAAATTATAGGCGTTGATACGTCTATGCATGTAATTTGCACGTGTTAACGTATTTGACCTATGAGCGCCATGTGATTAATCGAAGAAACAAAATAGAGTCACCATTGAGTCTTTAATGAAAGACTCGTAAACATTTGTTAAGTATTCACCAATATGGACAACCCAAGGGCATTTTCATAACAAAGGTTTTCCCATTACAAACACTAGAGACATAACGTCATTGATGATCTTAAACCAAAGACAGATTTGGGAATGAAATATGGATTAAGAGGCTTGCATCATAATCCGCTCATAAACGACTCTATTCCGATTCAATCATGTATATTGGCTTACGATCAATAAGCATGTTCAAATTATAAAATTATGCATGGCTAAAATTTACTAACAAGTAGGTTAGATTTACTGAACATATAATGACCAGATATCTGCCAATCACTTCATTAGAGAATCATATTCAAGGTGCCTTAATGGGTTGTCTAACATTATTTAAACCAAGAGTGGGTTGTCTAACATTATTTAAACCAAGAGTGGTTTCAAACACAAAAGTTGATTAGTGCAATAAATAAAAGGTGAAGCATATAAATAACATTATACAATAAGTACATAAAAACGTGATTAAAACCATTGAAACATAAATAAACCATGAATTATGCAAGAATAAATGTAAAATAAAATAATAAAAGCCCCTGCAAAAAATTGTGTTAAATCATGTCAATAATGCTAGAATCATATATAAAATAATGCTTTTTAGTTGATTAATAATAAAAAGTCAATAAATGTATACACATGCATATCCAAAACACATATTTATATTGCTACAAAATTAACAAACTGTTAATAACGACAAAGAAAATGAAATTTAATAATTGTGAAATTTAAGATATTATACCTTGATTGTCTGGGTTTGTAAGAATTAGTGAATGGTAGAAAACCCCTTAAAATTGGGTATTTTTAGATAAATAGTATGAAAAGTGGCATGAGATAGAATTGTAAAGTTGAATAATATTAGTTTTAAGATAAATTGGTACAAGAATGTACATGTGTTTATATGACGCAGGGAGAAAAATCTAGAATATAGAATAGTCGTCATAAACAAACTTGAAGTCTTTAGTTATATGCGTCTCGTAAATGCTTTGCGCGAGATAAGATTTCTTGACTGTTCGAAGGTCACAATTTTCTCAACCGACATTTATAAGAAACTCATAATTAGGGGTGTGCATAGATTAACCGTACCGTTAAGCCTTAAAGGTACGGTTAACCGTTAAAACGGTTATTCGAAAAGGCTAATCGTAACTGTACCATTAAGTAACTGTACCATTAAGTAACTGTAACCGATATTTAATCGTTAACTGTTTCATTCCAATTTTATGCACTTGTACACCAAGTATTGTGAAATTATTAGTATGATTTTATTGCTCATTTTGGTCTTTTACAATAGTAATAACACATATTTATATAAGGTTTGATCATGCATTAAAAAAAATTTGTGATATTCATTCATGTTTTAGCCTTATAAGTTTTTTTTTTTAAAAAAAATAATAATAACCGTTAACCATTACAAAAATTTCATTACTGTAATCGTAACCGTTAATTTTTAACGATTCGGTAAAATAACCGTTAATATGAACTGGTTATATACGGTTAACGATTATGGTTATTTTTCACACCCCTAATTATTAGTAATAATTATACAACAATAGGAAAACAGATAACCAAAAAGTAAGAATTTATAAAATATTTTACTATAATATTTTTTCATAAAGTAGTTTCAAGTAAGTACTTGATCATATTGATCAATATTAAAGATAAGTTAAAATACAAAAAAATAAAATATTTTAAATTTTAAAATTCTCAAAAATCTATAATATAAATGCAATATTGATTACATCTAAATTTGAATAAACGTATATAAAAATAATACATAATAAACACGGAGTAATAAATAATTAATTACTAAATAATTTAATAAAAGAAGCAATTATCCTAATTCCAAATATATTTTTATTACTGCATTTAATAAATTAATCATCAATATAATTATTTATTCATTTAAAAGAAAACAATATTAGAAGAATCATGGATAGAAGTTCAATAGAATATCCTTGTTAACTTGTTTTATCGCAAGCCAATGGCCATCTAACAGGAACACATGTACATGACGTCATGACTACATCATCTTCCCCAAAATCCATAAATAGCGAACCACCTTGCGTATGGGATTGTGGGAGTGCATCTATCAATACAATGACGCCTTCATCGATGTCTGCTATCCTCATTCTGTCTCTCCTCCTCAATACCTTCGCAGTCGCTTCTTCAGCAAGCTTTGGCGAAGTGGATAGCAGCAACATTTTCAGCGGCAGCGATCAGCGAGAGTTCGATTACTTCGCCTTGGCTCTTCAATGGCCCGGCACCTACTGCCGCAAATCTCGCAAATGCTGCCAAAACAACGGCTGTTGCCGAAAGTAATTCCTTACTCTTCCCCTATTTTGATATTTTTTTAGTATTGTTGTCTCTATTTATTGTTTCTAGAACTTGTTCATTGCGTTGGAATTTTTTCAATCGGGATTGATTACAAATTTACGAGTAGCAAGTAATGACTAAGAGCTGAGTTTATAAATGTTTTATTCTCATATACTATCAATTCATATGATATAGATTTTTGGTTATGCACCCTTCCCTTCCTTTATTGGAATTAGGAAACAATTTACTTAATCAAGGAGTTGCCTTGTCAGGGGTTGTGACAATGGTGGCTAATTAATCACGGAGATGTATGTACTTTACGAGAATTGTTTAAAATAAAAAGGACGAGACTGATAAGATCTAATGCGCGAAATTTTACATAAAGAATAAGTTGACTATAAAAATGAAAAGGGCCACTAAAAGTATAAGATGCTAAGCTCATTATAAGTGTAAAATTGCTTGGTCACCATAAATTCCAAAAGGGTTACTATATATGCATAAAATATCATGTGTTTGGTATAAGAGATGAAGGGCCGGGATGTTTTATCATTTTTTCTCGTTTTAACTACTCTTCTTATCAGAAATTTGGCTTGCTAAATGGGTTGATATATGTCATGGATGACCTTGCCTTGCTGCTAGTAGATAAAAAAAACACTTTCTATTGTATAGCTGGTTGAACGGTTCTACCTGTGTTATTTTTGGTTTATTTCCTCAGAGGTTCTAATGAGTAAATGAGCCTGAAAATTGCCTTGGTCTTACGGTTTGTATCATGGATGCGTTGGTATCCTGAATGATGGATGGTGTGAGATAATCAAATTATAAACACGAGATACTGCATGATTTTTGAATTTAGAAATTTGTTGTCTAGAGTAATGAAATGATTTCCTATCGTGTAGATTGCTCACTCACAATCTGTTTCTGTTTTTACTTTATTTCAGTTCTGGTCCTCCTAAACATTTCACAATCCGTAAGTATACTGTTTTACCAGAAAAGCTTGTGTATTTACGTTTTTGTAGTTAAAATTATGATTTATGCTCAAATTACTACTTACCATGCAGATGGTCTTTGGCCTGACTACAATGACGGAAGCTGGCCTTCTTGTTGCACCAATGCTGGTTTTGACATGAAAGAGGTATATCACTGTATAATCTTCAAACTTGATAATCAAATTGTGCTTGTTTGGTAGGAATTTGACATTTGTAAAATAAAAACATATATTCTCTCATGACTCTTTTCTATCATTTCTGGCTTCTAGATATCAACATTACACCCAGCACTAGATAAGTATTGGCCATCTCTAAGCTGTGGCTCACCTTCATCTTGTCATGGACATAAAGGATCATTTTGGGGACATGAGGTATCATTTATCCTATATGATCTTGCTTTTTTTCTTTTTTTTGATTTTGTAGTATGTTTCTGACAGTTCTTCTCTTCCATTTCCTGTGGTGCCTGGTGCGATCATCTACATGTCAGTGGGGTAAGAGTGTTGATTTTTTTTCTCTAATTTTAAGTTCTCACATATACTTCCTTACAGCTGCGTTTTGTGTTCAAGACACAAGCTTATTAGGATATATATAAATATAGTAATGGTTGCTTCTGAGTTTGAGTCAGTGATGAGTAGAGTGATATATTATCTTTGACTTGTGAAGAGTCCAAAAAATTAGCTTCTAGGTATATATGTTAGTGATCTATTTTTCTTGTGCATTAAAAGTAATGCAATCATCAAGTATGTTGAATATGACAATTACTTGATCATTGCCCTTCTAATTTCTGACTTTGCCAGAAGTGCCTCAACAAGCTAGCATCATGATAGATGTAATCGATTTTAATGCAATTATGGGTTCAGTCACGGATCCACCTGGGATGTAGTTGTTGTTTTGTACTTTATCAAATATAGGAATCTTACCAAATTCTGCTTTGGATTACAACCGACTGAATTAAGTTTTTCTTCTAATGATCTTTTATATATTTACTTAATTTTATCATGAGAAAAGTAGGTTGTCAGTGTGCCTTTTCTGTCAAGTTTTTTTTAAAGGAAACTAACTCTTTGCTATGGGAAGCATATGCCTTATGTTGATATAGCTCCCTTACTTTATAGACAAATCTCAGTAGAGAGGCACATGGGTTATGGTCCAGTATGGTAGTAGGATTGTGACCAATTGCCACAGCATCATTTGACTCAGACATATTTGAAACAGAAAGAATATCCTAGGAACATGCAAGTAATGATTTCAGCTTGTTGACTTGAATTTTGGATTCACTACCTAACCCCTTTATGTTATGTGGCTCATTTCTCAGAAAAGCATGGGACTTGTTCTTCTCCAGTGATACGAGATGAGTATAATTATTTCCTGACAGGACTCAACATCTACTTCAAATACAATGTCACAGTAAGTGCTTTGGGGATATATTAGTAAACTCAGTAGGATCTGTCTCTTTAATTTCTTATGCTGCTTGCAAAATCTATTTAAAGACTTTGAACATTCCTTATCCTAAATAGTCTATTTTTCCTGCTAATTCCAGTTTTTCTACTATCAATAAAAATCATTTATAGGATTTGATGGTCAATGGCAGGAAGTTCTGCGTGAAGCTGGTTATGTGCCTTCAAACTCTGAAAAATATCCTCTTGGTGGCATAATATCTGCTATTGAAAATGCATTTTACATATCACCAAAGGTGTTTTGCACTGGTGATGCTTTGGAGGAACTTCAACTGTGTTTTTATAAGGATTTCAAGGTTTGTTCTGGTTATTAAGTTCATGTTTTTAACCTTCTACAGTCATCTCATTTTTTTTCTTTGCAAAGTTGTCTGATACTATTTAACTGATTCTTAATGTGAGAAGTTGTTTTCATGCAAATTTTATTCATAAATATGGATTATAAAATTCATTTTACCTCGATATTGCAGAGAAGGAAGCAAAGGGTTGACAGTCTGTATTGAGATACTTGTTGAATCTGTACCACAATTCACTTTTGTTCTTAGTAGATTAGCTGTATAACTTTGCTGAAGTGACTGTTCCATCAAAGTTTCCAAAAATTTCTGTGTAGAACTCTTTCTCGAAATCAATACTGTTAGCTGTACTATAATATGCCCCACATATATCCTGCCCCCTCAGAATATGTTCTGCATTTCTCTGTGTCTCCTTCCATGTCTAACTACAAGGTTTTGTTGATATACAGCCTCGAGATTGTGCAACTCGCTCTAGAATTGGAGAAATAGTGGATTATTCAAGATCTTGTCCAAAGTATGTCAGCTTGCCAACTTATGATTCCTTAGGTGAGTACTATTTATACTGCTGTATAGTCTGTATTTTGCATCTCATAAGGTATTGGTATGTTATCGTTTTGCAAGTGTCTATATGAGTTCCGAAATCTGAACTACTATCGTTTTTCTGTAAATTTCAGTGCTTTGCAAATTTATGATGTCACAGCTTTAGTATTGGTTGGTTTTCCTGAGTCAAAAAAAAAAACCTCACTGTTTGTATATTGTCCACTTTGGGGCTATAGTGGACTAAATCGACTTTGGGGCTCTTTATAACTTTAAATGTGCCCTTTTTGGAATGACTTGTAAATCAAAATTACCTCTATCAGACTTTTGTAAGTGAACTCACTCATTTATTTTTGCATATGCTGACTCACTTCCCCGAACAAAGTTTAATATCAATGGACTAGCTTGTATGTATGGTTATTTATTTTCATGCTTGCTCCAGAGTGTTTTTTAACTACACAATCTTCTATTAGACATCATAATTGACATAGTCTGTGGTGTATGTACATATTGCAGGTCAATATATCATGGTGGAACACAAAAGTTGGATTCTTGTTTTGTTTGTCATCATAATATGTTTTTAGTGGAATGCGTATCCATTTTCTGAAAATTTTAATAATTCAAGAAGTCAACTAAAGGTTGGCAAAGCATACCAGCCTGCATGTAAATAGTGGGTGTAGACCACGTAGTACTGTTGTGTGGTAATAATCAGATGTTTCCAGAGCCTTTTTTTTCTGAGTTTCTCTTATACTTAGTCTACCTTGTGGGCTGATATTCTTGTACATGTAAAGTGCTTTGTTCTCCTCAGATTTAGCTTGATCTGTTCATCTTTGCTGAATTTTAATGGAGCTTTTTACCCATTCTCATTGCTTGTACGAAGTATAAGATTTCTGCTTTGTCCTGAGACCCACATGATTTTGATACTGTCTGCTGGTGTATTTATGTGATATTGATGATACCAGTTGTTAAACCACTATAGCTTCTCATTATGTCCAGATGGATGAGTAATTTGAGCTTAATTTTTACACATATTTTCTCATTCCAACTTCAAGCTCTGATGGGAGATCATGTCTATAGCAAAATCATTGCTTAGTTAAGTTGATTTTGATGTGGTTTTGGACTTTGGCTAAAAAAATTCTTGTCATTGAACAGGGCTAGGAAGTATTGAGCTTTTAAGTCAATTCTGATTTGAGATTGAAGCTATGCCTCATGCAATTGGGTTACTACTGTAGAGCTGGGACTGAATCAATCTTCTGGCATCCAAATTTATGTGCTAAGTCCTGCATCCAGATATCAACTATACCAGAAGTCTCAGGGGACAAACTTCTCATCAATGTCCCTCCTATTCTTGCTGTAGATTGTTGGCATATTCATTAGTCAATGCTATGCATTTGATTGCTGAGGATGCTGTTATGACTAGCAATTATTTACTCTGCATGTTGTCTGTGGCTCCAAAATTGAGAAATAAATTGTAGTGGGATTGTTGGAAAACACTTATTTAGTTAATGTTTCTAACTTATAGAAGACGCTCTAAGACTTGTTGATACTAATTTTAATTGTAAATGAGTTATTATTTGAGCAGCAGCCAGCAGGTGATCACTTGAAGCCTTGAAGGCACATCGTTTTGTGGTTATTGTAAATAAAAATTTGCTCCCCTATTAATGACGTGTATAGTATTTGTGATTCGGGGTGATGTTTAATGTGTACTTCGTATGTAATTTGTGGTGATCAAATCTATTACACTATATTTTAATGAAGTCAAGATCTGCTCATAAATCGTTATAATGGCATCCTGATTTCCTTCAATCCTTCATAAACTCTACCCATTTATTCTAAAGCTAATTCATAAACAAATGGAAAAACAAAAATTTCTGTTATGTGACATAGGCTTACAGATAGGTAAAAGCTTGTATTGAGTGGTTGAGTACAAACCAACTGTATAACTTTTTTTCTTTCTCATCAGTAGATAATGAAAGCGATCACCCAAATAGCTTAATGGGTGTTAAATCAGGGTTTTCTTTCTCATGTAGTCATGTCATATCTTTTATCATCTATTTTTATAATGACTTTTAGATATTCTTTCTTTCGTGAGTCCTTTTTTTTTATAGTCTATGGGATTGATGCTTTTGGAAAACAATATTATTTTTTGTTCTATTTTTCTCCATACCAATTGTACGTTATTATGGATCTACATCGTGAAAGATGCATCAACATTGAATATAAATCATAGTCAAGATTGTCCATTGTATGAGAGCTGATTAAAGACGAAGCTATTAGCGAGATACAAGTTAAAATTTTTATTTGATATATTAAGCATGCTCCCTGTAAGAGTTGATTAAAAATTCCATCTAACTTATCATCGAGAATAATATACTAATAAAAACCAAAAGTTCTTATAAAAGACTTAATAGAACAAGAACTACTAATTAAAACATTTAAAAGTACATCAATATTTTTAGTTTAGAATAAGCCTACAAGTACAAGGTTAAGGAATCTCACCCTAAAGTAACCTAGCGTGATTTAATGGTTTGACTGACCGTAGACACCGTACGATTAGTTGCTTTATTCTCTTTATTTTTGGAGAGGATTGGTTTAATTAATTGCCACCAAAGTGAGTTTTATAGTCCCTCTCTTTTTTACACTCCGCCAGAAGCTCGCTGCCCGCGGTTGTCGTTGTGGTTGCGGGTTGTCGATCGGACGTTGAAGCTCGGCATCTTGACGACAACATCAAATTCTAGGGTTAGCTCTTTTCTCTTCTTGTTGCCATTTAGTTCTGAATTCAAAATTCTTAGGCTATTAATTTTTATGCCGTATCCACTATTTTCTCCTCAATTTATTGCTCCTGAATTTCTAATATAATTTTTTGGTAATTTGATTGATTATATAATACGATTGATGAAGTCAATCAAACAATTGAACTTTGATAATGAGTTTGTGTCATGCTAATGATGTTTTACTGATAACACTTGCGCTTACTTCTTGTAATTGTTAGAACTACGATAGCCTTAAGTTTCGGTAATCGAAGGCTCGACACAGTACGGCGTGGTTTTCCTTAGTTCAGTTCTCATGAAAATGTACATTCTGCCATTCATAATCATTCATTTATCTTGATTTGTCTTTCCTTAGTTAGTTAATTGTGAAATACAGTAATTACTTGGTAATTTTGCAGCCTAAAGCACAATGCTGGCTTCCTTACGAATTTCGAAGTGCTCGATTTACTACGATCTAGAGGGGCTTCCAAGGATCCTACTCGAGTTATGTCTTTGTTAACACCATCTGAGTTCAAGGTTACATCGTTTAATATCTGTGTTCATCACTTTTTAAGCTGAATATCGAGTTTTTGTTTGCTTAGCATGGAAATAATGTTAGTACAATTGCTGTTTTGTAATTTGTTATTCAGGTTTATGATTATTTGGTACAGAGTCCTGCTTGTGATCAGACTAGAGAATGTATTAATGAATTCTTAGAGAAGTCTAAAGAGTACCAGCTAGCTAAATCCGAGGTGTTCAACATCATTAACAATCGTCCATCTTCTGCTGCTGAATTGGCTCCGGTACTGTTCTATTTAATGTTTAATACTATAAATTTGGTTATCATTCCATATTTCTTCTGTACTTTTTGCTCGAGTAATTAATTGTTTATTACTCAATTTTCAGGCAGTCTAACAGTTTGTTATCTTATCACGTGGTTATTACTGTCGAGTGGTTCTGTCTTGACATGAGAGATTGTTATAGAAACGTCTTTAGCTACATGTCTTTTTTATGTGGTTTATTGATGGTGGCGCTGGTTTCATCCCAAAAAAGAGTGATAATTTTGCAGAAATATTTTGAATGGTGATTCCATTAAGCTAGTACTCACTTTCCTTGGATTGTACTGGCCTGTTCATGGTTCTGCGCAATCCTTACTAGTTGCTTTCAATTGAAAGCATGATTCGTTTGGAATTGTACTCTATTATTTTAGGAGAATGTGCTAAGTGTTGGTTGTAGAATTGACAGCATAAGCTGAATGTCTCTTTAATAGATATTAATCAGCAGATGAACTATTGATGCAAGAGGGAAGACTTATACTGGACACTTCTGTATGGTTATTGTGTTGAACTGTTTATATCCATATTTCTAAAGCTAGATTATAAAATTTGGGAAGACTACAATGGTTTAATGTAAGAGATGACCCAATTGTTTTTGGACTGATCATACCCTTGAGTACTTAGAGAGGGAAAAAATTATTACTGGATTTGTGATCCATATTTGACTGTCCTCCTAACTTCGGTTTCCTCCGGTCGCACATCATTGACTGTACTAGAGCCTAGAACTCAAGCCTCCTGAGAAAATCAAGACCTGGACACCTGCTAGCCCTCATTCCCTAGGGCACTTTAATGAAAAAGTCATCTCATACACAAAAGTGCTACAAGCTCATGAAATGTTACAATTATGGGATCTGTGTGAACTCTCTAAACAAGATACCCTTTATATTGTCTGGTATAAACCATTCATCATATCATACTCAATGATTTGACTTTTTTTTTTCACAGCCTATTGTTACCTTTGTTTTTTCTCTATTGAAAAAGAACCAGTTTATCTACAAGATGGAACTCTCAAGTCTGGCTTGCCTGTCTTCTGTTATTATAGATGCTAGCTCTTGGCAATCATGATTATAGACAGTGGCATATTTACCTTGTTTTGACTCATTTTTTAGTTGATCTATACTTCTATGCAACAAGAAACAGGCAGCACTCGATTCTCCCTGTCCATCAACTGTGGTTTAGTCACTTCCTTGAACATGGATGTATAATACTGAATTCAAGTTCCTTCTTGGTGAGAATGAGAGTTATTTTGGCAGGTTGGTGGTTGAGAAAAGTATGGAGACTGATTTTTTGTTATTCAATTCGGTCCTTGACATTATTTCACACTGAGCTTTTTCTCCACCTTCTCATCTTCATCCTAGAATCCCGTACCTCACAAATGATAATGATCTTCAAATGTTGGACATTTGGACTTGAGCTCATCCAGATTTTTTTATGGTACCCCTTGACCCCTGATTCAACAGCGGCTTCTCTTGATTCACCTCTAAAAGTACATAGAAACAAAAATTAATTCTGGCTGATTTTTAGTAATAAGCTAAGGAGGATGATCTTTAGAAAGACAAAGTAGAAATTGAAAACCAATTGAAATGCCACCTATTGCCAAGTACAGGATGATGATTGCACTGTAGTCTATTCACAAATCCAAACTCAATTTAGAAGGATTTTTCCTGAGTGAACCTCCTTAATACTATGTTATTATCTTATTGACTTTGATGTAATTCATGACAAGCCTCTACTCTAACTGCCAGGTTTTATTTGGTAGCTATATTGGTTGACTACCACTCCAGTCACATGGTTAGTAGTAGGTTTGGTCAGCACTTTGGACTATGTATGTGGTGATGCGGGTAGGGGAGGAGAAATCTTTTTGCATGTCTGGTGAGATCTAAACTTGGGGTAGTTTTGAAGACCAATTTGCTCCTTACTTCCACTAGGTCAGCTCTTGCTAGCTGCAAGAATTAGTACTGTAAGAGCTTGTAATGAATAAGCACTCCAAAAAGGGTGGAAAAATCTTTTCCCTACTGAAGAGACAGCTTCTAAGCAAGAATTTCATCTATCAAAAGAGATGGAATAGCTTCTGAATATCTCTTGCTAATGACCAAGTCTGATGTTTTGTGTATATTGCCTCTAGTTTGTAGAAGCATTGAATTACTATAGGCTTTACCTTAAAAGCCCTTTTTTCAGTAGCCCTTTTAATATAACTAAATATTTATCTTCCAGAACATGCTTGTGTTGTTTCTTTGTTGCATTCTTATCACAGGAAAGTTTTTTCACCTTTTTCTTGACAGATCATTGAGGCGTTAGAAGAGCGCAATTTTGACGAAGATAAGTTGAATGAGATGGTGGAGCTGATTGATCAGGTGTTGCCACCCTGTCCAAAACAGCCAAACTCTGAGGATGGAGCTGCTGAGGATAATGCTGCTCAAGTGGCTGATGACAATGCTGCAGCGGTGGATAATGCTGCTCAAGTGGCTGATGACAATGCTGCAGCGGTGGATAATGCTGCTCAAGTGGCTGATGATGATGCTGTGGAACAAGTGGCTGATGATGATAATTCAAAAGAAGTGATAAACTTCAGCTAATTTCGCTTAACTGCCTAGATGAATTTGTGCAGATATTTAAAAATGTTTGATCATCCCTTCCTAGTCTACGTTTAAATCGGATCAGAACGCATATGTAATGAATGCTTTTCCTTTTGTCGTTGGCACATGTTTTAAGCCAATTCCTTGTCATTAGTAAAGTGCCAATGTGTTTTTACTGATAACCCAAATAGTTAGAGTTACAGTCCTTTGTATTTCGCATGAATGTAACAATGCAATCGGCTATGCTAAAATATACATTGTTCCATTTGCATGACACAAATTTTATCACTAGGACTTGCAATTCTCAAGAGACTGCTGACAAAAGATGTTGCAATGGGCAATTGTTACTGATGGCACTTGTGCTCTTTGTAGTGCTGGTAGGGAATCAGTTGATCATCTATTCTTTGAATATCATTTTTCAAAGGAATTCTGAAGATTTCAAGGCCCATTCAGAATTTTGATTCTGAAGTGATTCTGGCAGGAAAGGCATACAGGAAGAAGGCTCAAGGCTGACACTACTATGCTTTATGGAATTTCTTTACAGAAGCAGTCTATTATTTGGTTACGGAGGAACCAGAGATCTTTTGGTACTAAGAAGATCCTAGTGCATTGTTTGGAACCATTGTGTACAAAGTAGCTTGTAGATATCCTAAGAATCTATATGACTTCTTTTGTAAACTTGGTGCTAGTAAATGGAGTCCTTTACCTCAACCCTTCCTAGAAAGTGGGAGGGTAAAGGGTTCTGATACTTGAGCACAAAGTATAGTTTGTTCTGTTGCTTTTTGTGTCTTTTTGCGTAAGTTGTACTTAAACCGTTTTACTTGGCAAGTAATAAAATCTGATTATTTTGCCAAAAAAAAACCCTTAAACCATGTTCTAGATCATGTGCATCTCGATCTCAAAAGAAGTGCGCAAGTCTTGTGTTTGCATTTGCGATACGTGGCTTGTAGCATGCATCAAACTAGACATGTGAATTTCAAGCACTTGATATTCATGAAGGTGACGAGTTCAAGCTAGCATGTAATTTAAGAGCATAACAATTCTATTACTAATTTTGATCAATCAGTCAGAATACTAGACCTATAGCTATAGACTTTGATCCAGCTTCATTCCAAAGTCTGGCATATCAAAACCATACAAAGCTAGAATAAATTCGTAAAAAGAAATTAATTTAACAACCAGTAAAAGCATATCACCAACAAAATTGAATTTTCTTCAAGCAGTATAAAATCAAGACAAAATATCGCCTACGATGAAGTTGTCCTCAATCATTGTCTTCATCCTCATCACTATCATCAGCTCCAGCTGCTGAGTTAAAGGCATTTAGTCTGTCTATTAAGCTAGCCTTCCTCTGCTCGTAAGTCAATTTCTTCAGGTTGTACCTGTTCAGCACATTGAAGCAAACAAATTTAGCTCAGGAGGAAGAGAGCATTTTTAAGTTATCTGATTGTTTAATTTATTACCTCTTGTGTGCTTTAGGAGCCTCCTTCTGCGACTTTTTTGCTGTAGGATCAGGCCGGATAGCAGAATGAACCATCTTGTACAGTGCCTCGAGGCCATCAGCATCTGTTCCTGACTTGACATATTCACTAAAGTGTGACTGGTACTTCTCGGGCTCATCTTCCATCAATGTCTGTAGTAACATATGGACGATATGGTGCAACACATTACTCTAGTGAAAAACTTCAGAATCACTGAACACACTTCTTTCAAAATGGTAGATTTCAGTTACTCGTCTTCCGGTTTTCAGTTTTCATACATTTCAAGATACGCAGAGATGTCTCAAGCAATTAGCACTTGGCTATCAGACTATAGCACAAGATAGTAGACTGCTTCAATGTTCTTGGAAGTCATGGAGTTTATTTGAATAACCACCTTTATATTTTTTCCTTTCTGGGTGCATTTGTCATGCAGGGACAAGTGGTGGAACAAAGCAACAAATCATAGAAGACTCGTGCAAAAGCATTGAGATTGATTGTAATAGCAAAAAGCAACAAATTTAAGACTTTTACCTTCATATAACCAGCAACATGCCCACCATAGATATATTTGCGGTGAACCTCAGCATCGAGTTGCTTGCCATCCTTGTTGAAACCAGCAAATCGCTTGTCACTGTGAGGTATATCAAGTCCTCCATCCAGAGCTCCCTAGTAACAGGGTAAGATATATTCAAGATTAGGAGACAAAAATTTCAAAGCTAGAAGAGCATACATTCTAAAAAGAAAGAACGAATAAGACATATTCAAAAGCATACAGACACGTTTACAAGTTTCACTGGAAGTATAGTTGGTAGATAAATGGCTTTGCTTCAAGCATCATGGCAAAATTTGAAACAACTCATCCCATATGTAACAATACGAAATACTGCATATCAGGAAAATATACAAGTTACACATGAGCATGCAAGGGAAGTCAAAGAACCATCATACCTTCAGTGCACCAAAAACACGATTTCCAGTAGTAGTTCTTATAAGGCCTACATCAAGAAGAGCACGGAAAGGCCTCCTGGTTTCTGCTGGTTCAACACAGTAATCTTCCCCTATTGCCTGCAGGGGAAAGGTGATGAATGGATCCAGATTCATGTTTATTACAAAGTAGATAAGAAAATAATGAAGGTGATAAGATCCAGAAAAACAAAGCTTCCCACCCATTCTACAATTAAATAAAAAAATGGAAGAAGTAACGAGCATGAGCATGAATCCAAAATCCAATGCAATATACTCATAAAATATACCTCAGCACTCCCTTCATAGTCCTGATCCATATCAAGCATTTTCAAGACCCTCCGGGCCAAAAGAAGCCCAGAGCAGTATGCTTAAGTCGTAAAAGGGGAAGTTAAAATGTATCCAACATATATGTTCACGATGATAAATAGAAAAATAAAGAAGCTTACCAGCAGCATAGTTTGTAAGCCCCACTTTAAGTCCATATTGAGGAAGCTCATGGGCATAAGCAGAAGCAAGAACTGAATCACCAGTGATGCTAGCAGAAATAATTTGAGCAATTATGTCTTTGTTTGTCTAAGAAAAGAATCAAGGGATCTTCAAATATACTAAACGCAAAAAACTACACACACAGAAAGAAAACACCTCACTCTGAAGTAACAAATTGGCAGTCACGCTTTTGAACAAGCCAGATAAGTAATGCAATAAATCAATCCCAAGACCTAGTTAAACTTGGATCTACTGACATTTCTCCAATCAAGAATCATATCAAATGTCATACAGCAGAGACATACCCTTAACCATGGATCTCACAGAACTCAACCTTTGATATCGGATAATCTCCCACAGAAAAAAGTTGCAAAATCCACCCAATCAATAAGGTGGAAACAACAGATGGCGATCATGTCCACCAGCCCGCACAATCATCATTGTAGGAGACCAAGTGAGTGCATGTACATTATGATCAAATAAATAACCTAAAGAAGCATTGACTGATCTAAATTATGATCAAGTGATCAACTATAGCACATTTTTAACAAGTGGAAAAAGCAAACAGGATTATAAAACTCGACAGAAAGGATACGAATCGCACAACAAAACGGTATTTTGGAGTATTGTACTTGTTCTTGTCCTGATTAATCAGACGATTTCTGGCCCTGTAGTCAGTCTTACCCTCTACAAAATCACACGATACAGCACAACTGAATAGCCGAAATCACAAGCTATGAAACAACATGCTCATAGCATTAATTATTAAAAAAAAACACGTACCACGCCTTCTCTTGAACTTAACTTGGTACCGTTTAAAGTAAGCCCTTGTTTTTTGAGCTTTCACAAAAGCCTATACATATCAACAAACACCCAATTAAATTCATTGTATCACCATCTAATTTCCCTATTACATAAGCAATTACTTGCACATTATATCAAATCCAGAAAAATTAGCTCATCATGATCAAAGCACCTCAGATTGATAATTGCAATAATAACATTATGGCTAGATAAATTACCCAAATTTCTCAAATAATTAAACCAGAAAATGGTATCATAATTGCATTTATACGTTGTTATTTTTTTTTTTTCATTTTCCTCATCAACCCAATAATACAAGAAATGCAGGGTTATTAATCATTGGGTTTATAAATTCACATAATCTGAGATCCCAAAAACGAGAAGAAAAAAAAAAGAAATTTTTAGTCTGACTTGCAAAATTAAACTTTACGTTAAAAATAAATCATCATGATAATTATACAGTGACTTTTCAGCAAGGCAATATAAAAGTAAACATCTTTAGCACAGATTAAAAGATGAAATCAGCATTCACGTGAAATATAATCAATCAATAAACATAAGAATGTTATCTGCCATGTTGAGAGGAGAGAGATTGAAGGACTACCATGGCTGGACGCAGGGAGAATGGCGAGTAAGGAAGAGTGAAAGGAAGTGATGATGTAGACGGAAGTGTTCATGTTACCTACTCGTTTAAACCCTAAACAAAACATTTTGGCCAGAAGCAGGCATTTCATTCATGGCCCAGTTTTCATTTGGTTGGACTTGAATTGGATTTTTTTTTAATTGGATCTTTATTAGTCATGTATGTTAGTTGGGTCACTTTGAATCGGGTTGGGTTATTGAGTCTTAGATTGTTTTGACAAATAGAATTATATAGTTGGGTTAAAATAAATTATTCTAATTGAATTATTAATTTCAAGTATAGCTTTTTAGATTGTTTAGTGGTCCTCCAAAGTTTGAAAATGGAGAGAGAAGTCGAATCTTCCTTCTTTATACACGGATATTATTGAACAATACATATTACTTGATATGGAAAATTTCTTTTTATTGATGGATTGTATTCTTGACCTTCCGTTGAGATAAGAACACCAACTACTCTAAAGCTTTCATCTAAAAACCTAGCTTGAGTCTAGGGCTTAATGGAAAATACAACAAAAAAGCGACTTAATATCTATTTTTTACAATACCTAGAAGAAAATTATGTCAATATTTAAAGTTTCAAAAATAGGATATTTCACTCTAGGCAACTCATTTCCCCTTAACTTCTTGTATAGAATATTATGAGATTCAAAATGTGGAATAAAAAAGTTATTGTAAAGCAAAATTTTCAATCAATGTAGTCACAAGGATGAGTTCAAAAAACCAAATTAAACTTGAAAAATCTAAATTTCTGTTAATGATAGATATTTCAAATTGATATCAATGTATTTGGAGTAAGCCACTAAATTTTATTTTTTTTAAAAGAAAACCATGTTTTCGTTAAATATCAGTTGTTTTCTAAATCAAAACTCAAACCTAAGAGAAAATAAATTTTCTAATAGCTCTCATTATAAATTTATTTGTAAAATAATTAAAAAAACTGTTATAACAGAGACTTGCAAGGACAAAAATAGTATGAACAATATTACCACGAATGAGACTGAGTCGCGGACTATGTCGCTCTCTTTAGAACATTTGCGGTACTGCCTTGAGGTTTGTGCAAGCAGATCATACGTAACCGGATGTCCCCAAAGATAAAACAGTATCTCAAAAGTATAAAATACCGATGGATTTGCACTGAACCATCGGGCAACGAAACACCGAAAACTATAATGAAACTTATCGAGTCTTTTAGAAGAAGAGAGAATTTTTTGTAGATAATTGTTGTTTCTGTTTTTCGTATATAAAAACCGTGGCAAAGAGATGTTTTTATAGGCAAAGAACGTATAACTGTAAAGCGGTTATGTACCACTAAATCAGAAGTTAAACAACTTCATTCAAAAACTGAACATTAATCAAACGGTTGTAATGTTTAGCAAAAAATAGGTTTGTTTAATAACCCAAACCCGACCCAGTCCAACTCAGTTTGGCGCGTGTGTGTGATAGAGTGGCTTAAAGGTAGGTCCTCCCTCTCCACAAAATGTGGATAGCCCAAGAGCCACATCCAATTATCCCACACTCCGTATTATAAAGGTATTAAGACTTTCATTTCCCACCAACATGAGACTTCAAAGTTTTCACAAAATTCAGACTTTATACTACTTTGTTCCAACAAAAACAGAGCTTACAAAAATAGATGGTACGACCGTCTATTTCAAAAATCTTAAATCTGGTCTCATATAGCTTACGTACATTGATATGACATATGAGTATATGACCGAGGAAATACAATAACATACTATCACCGGACAGCCAACAAAGGGCGACGGCCACCATATTACAGCAGCTGTATACCTTCAAGGCCACCGTGAACGGCGGACGGGCGGTGGTAAACTCCATTCAGTTTGATAACAGCCCCAATACTACAACAATTAGCATTTCCGAGCAGCACTTTCGTTATTCAGGTAATCCTTGGATCCAATTTTCCATTCCTCAATTTCAATTCCTTATATTTAGGCATCTTATTGCAAGTGAACTCCAAAAAAAAATTTTCTTTTGACATTGATTAAGCCCACAATTGTTGTATATTATCCAATCATAATTGCATTATATGATACGATTATTTGAGATAGGGTTTCATATTGCAGTGAACAAGATACAAATTGGAGAAATTTCAGTAAATTGAGATTTTGTTGTTGTAGTATTAAGGAATGTCGGATTCGCCTTGTGATATGGACGACCACAATGTTGCCCCAAACCTAACCAATGACCCGTCTTTAGACACTGTTCAAAGGAAGCACCAAGCGATGATTGAGCGTCTTACTAATCGCCACCAAGCTCGCGTGAAGAGTAAAGAGCCTGATTCATCTCCGTCTTTTGAGTCGACTGATATGTTCCTTACCCGCTTTAATGACCGAAAGCAATCGATTATGTCTGAAATTAATAAGATTGAACAAGCTCCCCAGTGTTTTACTAAAGAGAACCTGGATGGTGTGTCTGCTTTGATCGATGACCTTGAGAAGCTGCTTGCTGAGAGTTCGTACCACTTGCCGTCCTATGAGGTTCGTGCCTCTCTCAAGACGATATCTGACTTAAGAGAGTTGCTTGAGAAGGTGTCGGTAAAACTGGTTCCCAAGAAGAAATTCTCTTTTAGGACTAAAGCTGTAAAGCTGAGCCAGCCTGTTGTTGCTATGGAAACAGCTGTTGTTGAGAAACCTGAAGTGTTTTCTGATGATAAAGCGCGTGTTGTATTTGATACCCCGGGATTTAAGAGCCGAGAAGGTGAGGTTCTCGTGGAGAATTTGAAGGGGAAGGATATGGGGGAGTTCACATTGTCAGACCTTGGTTCTTGTGAGGTGAGGCTGATTGGTAGATCAAGGGCAATTTTCATTCATAGGTTAAGGAATTGCAAAGTTTATGCAGGTCCTGCTCTGGGTTCGGTGTTGATAGATGATGTTGAAGGGTGTATTTTCGTGTTGACTTCACATCAGATAAGGATTCATAATGCACGGAGATGTGATTTTTACTTGAGGGTGCGGAGTCATCCCATTATTGAGGACAGCAGTGAGGTTAGATTTGCTCCCTACTGTTTGCAATATGACGGGATCGAGGAAGATTTAAGGGAGTCAAGACTTGATGAAGAGACTGGGAATTGGGCAAACGTTGATGATTTTAAGTGGTTGCGTGCTGTGCAATCTCCCAACTGGTCCGTCCTTCCGGAGAATGAACGGATTAGTTCGATTCATGTATCGAGTGCTGATAGCTGATGTGCCCAATGTTATTGCTAAAGCGTACTTCAAGTATGTCCAATACTTTCATTTTGCTGTGTTATTTCAATGTCATTTTGAACCAGAAATTTCATATGGGTCACCGTCATGGTATATATTTAAAGAGAAAATTTCTCCCTGGAGTTTATCTTTGGCCATACATGCATCATATAACTCATTCGCCCATTTGCTGCTACTTTTTTTTTATTGATGAACTGTTTATGTAACCTTGCTGCTGATTATAATGGCTAGAGAATATCTATTGTCAATGAGCTTGTCTCCTCTTTCATATTAGTTGGTGATATGTTACGTAAGTTTTGATATTTATCAAATGAGATTTTGTGACTGCTGGAAAAATTTAGATTACATACTTCTTATATGATTCACCTTTGTCAATTTGCTACCTCTCCTAAAGGAACTGACATTCATAAATTTTTATTCCAAAAACCCTGGTTGAGTTTCAATGCTGCTGAATTGGTGAAAGAGTTATTTTTCCTGAGGCTCTTTAGTAAAAGCTTTTTTTCCTCGTAGATGCTAGTGGAAAAATGGGCTTGCTTAGATTTCCTTCAGAATGGGACTAGTGCATACTTTGTTGAGTGTATCTTTGTTACTGAGAGAGTTTAAGGTCATAAGTGGAAAATTGATCCTTTCGTAAACCTTATAGAACAGGAATGTACAGAATGCAGGTAAATAGATCAGAATCAAGGACATACAAAGTCTTGGTTGAGGACTTAAGGTGATAGGCAGATCTGTAACAGAAACAACTCATCATCTCATGACTAGAAACATCTGTTAAAGCATACAATACATTCACAAAAGATATGTTTGTTAAAATGTGATATTTGAGAAACAAATAAATACTTCCTATCTTATCACCGTTGTTAGTATCCCTGTCAAAACAAGTATATTTAGAATTTGTTCTGCGACTTCTAGTTCCAAGCTATATGACATTATGTCTTATTATGTAACCTGATTTCCAGGACGATAGCCACAATAACCATAAGTACAAGAATCACTACATAGGTACCATACCAACTGGGGCCCTCCATTCCCAAACGAATACCATAAAATATGTTTGATATTGCCAAGATAACCAAAATCCTCCCTGCATTATGGTGGTACCATTTCCAATACTTCCGCGGTTTTGTTCCTTTCTTTGGTCTAATCAAGAGAGCCATGACCTGCACAAAGTTGTGCACCTTTATATCTTGAACCGTTTACATTTATCTTAAATTTTGTGCAGATGTATATGTAGATGACTCTTACCTGAAGGCAGCCTGTTATGAGAATGATTATACCAAGGTTCTTGTGATGTGTTACGACTGCATTCAATAAGCTCTCCACTATAAATCCCAAGATGAAGCCAACTAGTCCAAATAGGAAACCAATGATCTGGATTGCAATGTGTGAATAAAACCAGATTGGATCCCACTGCCTGAAGTACCTAGCAACTATTGCTCCAATTGGCATGAAGATTCCCCATCCTAGCATGTTCATAGCACCATGGGCCCTTCGTATTCCAGTGTATGGGCTGTTCACTGTTTGACTCCTCCCTTAAACATAGAAATAAAAAATTTTAAATTATTTGTCAAGAGACTAGTATGTTTAAAGCCCCACTGCTATTAACTTTTTTTCATCTTTTGACGACAGATAAAGTGTAAAATGGCTTCTGCTTGAAAATGCTATTTCATGAGTCACGCATTGTTGTTGGAAGCCTTGAGTTCAAAACTTCTCATTTCTAACCTTTCAAGTGAAGCATATAACGAGTAGTCTTTTAGTGGGGAAACAGATAATATGTCGTTCCATTTTTTCAATTTCCAGTTCCGTTCATTCGAGAAGTTGACAGTTTGAGTCTTGTGCAATAGTATACTATAATAACCAATAAGGCAATTTAGCTAACACAGATCTGAATTTTTTGGAGATCTTTGGAGTTTGACTTAGGAGAAGGTACGTTGCAAGAATGACACTTGTTATTCTGATGTTCAAGATCAGTTTTCTCATAGGACGGCCTATTTATCTATGATGGCATGTAATGTTATCAATTAATGGTGAGTACAGTTAATATGAAGTATGGCACAATTACAAGCTATAAGATGTAAGAGAGGACACAAAGTACTTCATGGATAGCATGTTATCAATAAAGAACTAGCCATTGACATTTTCCTATTAAGCTGATGGCTGATTCTTTGGTGGCATCAGTAGAATGCTAGTTGGAGTTGATAGGGATATGATTATGTATTTCATGATGCAACGGTGCAACCAGAAGTAGCTGGGAGAAATTCGGGTTCTAAGAAAGTATGAACATGACCTCTACTTGACCATCTATATTTTCTCTTCTGTCTGCATTTTTTCAATCCTTTTTTTTTTTTGTTATTTCATGTCAGTGCCATCCCATCTGTCATTTTCATTCTAAATTCAGTATTGACTTTGTTTGGCATCCTGACCAGTATGGTGCATGAAGGAACCACGCTTTGATCAAGTAACAATTATAAATTTGTTCTGCATTAGTAACAAATAATTGAGATGACTGAACTTTACCTGTTGTATAATCCAATGTGGCATGGCCTTCTTCTCGGTGCTCAATCAACTTTAATCCGTCTCGGTCTACAGGCAGCTGTCCATTTGGCCCTACAGCATAGAGCAGATCTTTTCGAGGCTCAACTGTATTGATCTGGAAAGCCAGGTGTATACGGTTTGCTTGGATAAACACTGTTGATGAATTATTCACCACAGTCAGCTCGCCTGTATCAGGCTGCACCTTATTACGATCTTTATCCTGCAAGGAGTACTGCTTGATGACACCCGTCCCATTTTGGTAGACCCAGCCCACCATCGCACTGGACCCTACCATCTTTCCATTGGTGGAGAAACCTATTGCAAGCCATGAGTTTGTGTTCGGAGCTGAGAGCAGGAAGCTCCACAGCTCCGGTCCCACTTGTGCATACTGGAGAAGCAAAGGATTGTATAGTGATGAGACCTTGGCCTTAGGGTGATAATTTCTGTAAATTTCTGCAGTGTGGTTAAAATTATACGCATCTAGGGACATTGTATCAACTATGCAGATGTATGACTGGAGACCAGTATTGACCGAATCCAAGTAACACCATAAGGTTAAACGTTTGTACAGGAAAATTGACCAGAAAACAATGGGGTTCTAAAACGTACGTTTTGAACTAAAATTTGTTGATCTGAAACGGGCTAGTTGTGCTTGTCTTACTACAGCCTAAGAAGGTAAGCCAATGAGGCTGCATACAAGGAATTGAACCCGTCTTTTAGGTTGATGTTGGTTGGTTTCTAAACAAGGTTCTTTGTACATCCTATTGTCAGCTTATGGTTACCTTGTCATCTTCAAGTTGTTCTTGGCTTCTTGTGATAAATGAATAACGATTATAAAAAAAAAAAACCTTGGGGGATGGGGGTTTGAAGTTGGGACACTTACCCGTAGAACATAGTCCGTGGAGGGCTTCCAGACAGTTTGGCATAACATGGCAGTGGTGTCAAAGTTGACAATGTCATTGAAGTTGATAGAGCTGTTGCATGGTTCTGAATTTTGTGAGAGCACCTGGGAACACGGGTTCAGGAGTATAGTGAAAAAGATGAAAGTCACCTGTTTCATCTCTCTTTCTCTCTGACCTCTGTTTCTTTCCCTTGTTATTTTGGAGGATTTTCTGTTATGTGTGGTTCATGTAATTCTGGTTACTTTGAATGAAGGCAATGCGGTAGGTAACCATCTCCACTACAGGGACTTGTTTGACCATGTTTTGTTGTCACCCAGTTTGTGGTTTTGATGTCTGTGTTATAAAATATTATTAGTGTATTGCTGAATACTGAATGATGGGGAGGTGGTATGTTATAGTATTCAAGCTCAAACATTAGAAATGATATCCTATTTACCTGTCTTTTTCTGTATATTATGCTCCACGTATCTTTCTTTTATTTAAGTCTTCTTGCCTAGTTGCCTTTCTGTTTTTTTCTGAAATCCTAAGACTGATTCTTTACCTATGATTGTGAAGTTTGTTCTTTCAACTGCAGGATAACAATTTATATCACCTTCACTCGGCCAAAATGGCAGAGCTACTGAAGATGGTTCTGTTCATGATAGCTTTGGAATTGTGGCGTTCAAGACTCCCAAGTCATGTTTAGAAATGAAATCAATGAATTCATACGTTTATATACTTTCGTTTCATGAGTGAAAGTTAGCTTAGTTTTTAACATCACAGGAATGGCACCAAAGATTAGGCAAGGATTCCATTTGCGTTTTTGTCCTTTGATATGAATCTGTATTAACTTGCACATTGATATTAGAGAGTATATTCCAGGAATCTTGTCTACTTTAGATGCCCTACTGTACGACAATCTAGTGATGAGCAGCCATATCGCTTTCATGTTTCCATTCTATTACAAGTTTTAAAGGGTATTTCTCACAGCCACAAGGCTGGACGTTGTTTTATCAGCTATAAGTAGAGTTTGGAATCTCTAGAATTTGGAATTGTTCCAATTGAATGATTCCACTAGTAATTGTTGATAAGGCTAGGAGACTAAATTAAGTAAAATGTCATCTAAGCATTGACTAAATATTTTGCATGTTGGTAGACTGATTAGAGCCTTAGAGGCAAAGTCGGTTGGCGATGAGTTGCTGTCATCAATAAAAAAATTGGCCATATTTTTGTCCATCTGAGAACTGGAAGAAGGTGGTTAGGTAACAAGGTATTTTGCTCCTCAGCAATAACCTAGCACGTCATATAATATAATCTATGTACAATGCGGATAGGCCAAACACAGTCTTGACACAGAAGTCGGAATGCAATCTGCACCCCCTATCAAGATGTTCTTCATGAACTTCAGCTAAACGATCCTTTAACAAGCTCAAATTAACCTATCAGATAGAAGTCATTGATAACAGTTGTTAGGTTAGAAATTTTGACCAAATAATCACAGTTTTAGGCATGGAGCAGTAAGCCACTAACATATTTGCTCCGTAGTCCATATGCAAGGGAAAATCATACCAAAACCAAAGCATAATAATGCATATAAAACTGGATTTGACCCTGAAAAAGAAGGGTCCAAAAGTTGGGTCCTGGGAAGCAACTAAGCAAGATGCCATTTCTTTGAATCAGCAATAACCAGTAAAACAAGGGTCCCTGTGTTCATCAACATAAAAACCAACTAATTAAAGTGTCCCCACAAACTAAAGAACAGATAGGTTCTAAGGATGCTCTTCGGAGTAAAGCACACCTGACAACTACCAACCTCTCCTTTATGTTTTACCTTTTAAGTTTGAGGAGAGGGGAGCGCAGTCAGTGACCATATATGTTTCTACAGTCTAAGGATTTTGAACTGGCGAGCCAAACAAAACCATGATCTTTATGCAACATGCTCTTTTTGGTTCTGGTATATACTAACCAAGGAAAGATTGTTCTATTATTACTATCAACTCTTAGAAGTCCTTCATGCTGACTAATAAGAATGTGCTTGTGCAGTATAAACAGCATAAAATCTGAAAGCTACAGAGACTATTGCAAGACCTCATCTCCTCTGTTGAGCTTTAACTGACAGGTTGCAAGAAATAAAAGGATGATTCTGTTGTAGTACTCCTTTCTGTCAGACTGGGCACCAGATTTGTTCTTTCCATGCCTACGACCAAGGAACCACAAGGCTAAATAAAAATGAATAGCAGAACCCACCAAATTAAACTAATAAATTGCAGAGAAGGCCATAACCAAATAAGCCCTCATCACTTGATGTAATTATGAACCTTGACATTAGTCTCACACGAAATGACCATACCCCATACCTTTAATAAATTATCACATACCCCATACCTTAAATTATCAAAGGAGATCACATTTTTACTTTTGCATACACAATTTAAATATTAAGAAATAGAGCGAACTAGGAACAGGAACAATATAACGGCGGCCCTACTGTGTGACAATTTGAAGTTTAGGGTCTTCTATTCTTAATTTATCTTAATGTACACCTATGAAGTCAGGAGAATCAGATGAATAATCGTTGACAATGCTCCTCAATAGTAAAAGTAATAATGAACTACAAGGTGAAAGAAAAAACTGTAGTGGAAGTCGCGGGAGAGGGAGCAAAGGATGAGACCCCGAAGTTTTCTTGATGTGTACGCAACAATTCTTAGGGGGGGGAGGACTTGGTGGAGGAAGGTGGTGATTTTGAAGGCGGGGGTGGCCGTGGTGCAGAGTAAAAAAGAAAAAAAAAAAAAAGCAGAGGAAGGTGTAGGAGATACGAAGTTTTTATTTTTTATGTAAGATTTCGTTGAGAGTGAAAAGTTGGTTGTTTGAGATGTTTGCTACATTAATGTTGCGTCTATCCAAAGGAATAAAGAATCACTAACAACGTAGTAATTAAACCTTAGCATGCATGCAGACAAGCAGTAGACAACAAATATATGGAGTGGATTATTCCTAATTAGTTCATTTTGAGGAGTTGACTCCGATTTGTTGATTGAGTTTAGATTTTTTGAGGGGATTTTAATATAATCAAAGTCAAATTTGCGCTAGCTGATTACCAGCTTTCAATTGAAGTGTTTTACACACCAAAGTTCCTGCTTTTAGCTGACGCCTTCAACAGAGTAATAATCTAAAAAGTGATACAAACTGTTTGGAATTAGTTTCCAAGTAAGAGTGTAAATCAAAATATGTAAGTAATTTCTAGCAAATAATGAGAACCACAATAATTCTTCTTATAAACCCCTTACTTCATACTAACAAAGTAATTTTTTACAAGAAGCGATTCTAAGAATAAGGGTGGGGATGCAATGCAAAAGTGAATCAATTCTTTTCCCACACAGGTATGATCCCCTGAGCTGCTAATCGCTTCTCAACCCAAAACACTACATGCTTTGGAGTGATTTTCTTCTCATCAATAAGAAACGGTTCCACGGTGCTCACTTCTGTCCCATAAGAGCACAGTGAAAATCCCTTTGGACCTGAAGAAACAGGTTCACTGGTTAAGTTGAGTCATAATAGATCATTTGGTTCGTCGATCTTGTTTCGTTGCATCAAACATATAGGCACAGAAATGGAAATGGAGATGGAATGTAGCAACATATATAAGAAATGAGGACGCGTAGTTTTCAAATATTTTGTGTAACATGGAGCTTAAGTTATGAACTTCTTCTCTATGACTGTTCTGATGCACCCACAGCATGAAAATATATAACTATGAAACTATGGGATGCTCTATGAAACTTATTGTAAAGACTACCTGTTAGTTCTCCATTAGGGAAATAGGCCCAAAATGAGTAGGATTTTCCCTTTTGCAGAAATGAACCTTCCAACTGTTCATTTAGAATAAGAAAGCAACCCAAGTGTGACTCAACAATTAGTTCCTTCGAATTTTAAAAGTATGCTTAGGGATATGTACGCAGAAAACTAACTCTATTCTCTGTAAAGGCCAACTCGAGGTCTGTTATGTCATCTTGAGCTTCAAGAGTTGATCTGAGAGCAGGAATAACATCTTCCTCCATCATTTCTGGCAACTTTTTAGCAGGAGCTTTTGCTGGTTTTGGCTTTGCTGCTGCAGGTTTCGCTTCTTCCTTTTCTTCCTTTGCCTCAGCTGAAACAAGGGCAAAGGAGCATTATTTCTTGTCAATCAAATGCTAAATAAGGTTTGCTTGGAGTGAATTGCAGGAAGGAAATGATTACCTATAGGAGAGGATGATTCTTGTACAGCTGAGCAGGCAATGTATCTACGCATAGCAGCTGATTTAAGAACCACAAGCTAAACCAGCTGAAATAAGTCAGTGACTTGCATATTTAAGAATGATTTATTGCAACACAAGATCACATTCATGTCTAAGTCGATTTCAGAAAGCCACCCAAAAGGTTCAGAAAAAAGCTTGACCAAAATGTTATTATAGGTAACAAGAGTCAACATTCAGGCTACTCAAAAGAATGCTTGGAACTAAGATGCAGGTTGTTTTTAGTGACCAAGTTTCAGAGGATGGGCCTATTCTCTCTACACTTACAAAATAAGTTTTAGAAGTTCGTTCTGATCAGTAAATTTATATGTTTTCCCTCAAAAAATACATAAAATCATCAAAGTGATACAGGTTAGTCAATTGCATTAAATAGTGAGTTTCGATAATCAGTTTATATTATATTGAGAAAAAAATCAGCTTCTATCCACAAAATGAGTTGAAGATAACAAGGTCTAAATCAGCTAGAGAACAAATGTGTCGTTTGAATCATAGTATACTTGATGAAACATTCTATAGCAAGTACGCAATCAGAAAAACAAGATTTTCATCAGAATTAAACTCCTAAAACTTCACAAAAAGTATAAAAAAGAGGCAAGGAATTAAGGAAATTACAGCAGGAAAAGACAAGAGTCTAAATGAAAATGGAACAGGTACCCGAGTAGCATCAGCTGAAGTAGGAGCTAAAGCACAGCAACTGGAAACCCAGTTGCTTCCATTAGAATCCAAAGAAGCAGCTTTAAACAAAAAACTTCTGCAAACTCATCATAGACAGGAGTTAAAACATAAGTACATTAAAACGGGAAAGTTAAGGAGAAACTCAGGAACTACCAGTGAAACAAAAATGTAGGCAATTAAGATTCAAGAAACCTCGAAACTCCAACAGGAATTAATGCCATCTGCACTAGTGTTTTCTTGTGTGCAGCTGCTAATTTATCCAAAATGTTGCTGTTATAACTGATTAGTCACATATAATTTTTCTGTATTATGAAAATTTACTGAATTATTATTCTTAACCTGATGGCAAATATAAGAGTGAAAGAGTTTTCTGTATCAACTGAATACTGATTGAATGGAAGGGCATAGCCCAAGAAGCTATTATCCACAGAATTTTGGAAAATATATATGCCACTGAAATTTAAGACATTTTCTTATTTTTTGTCTGTTATAGTCTCCCTTTTGAGGCCAAAAATAGACCCCACAAAGAGGTCCTAACCTGTAAGGACCAAATTTTAAGGTCTTTTTTTAACTATCAAGTGCTTCTTCTCCTTTTCCTTCTGTTTCAATTAGGCCTTGTATGCACATGACTTGGAGCAGAAGTTAAGTATCTTGATTTGGAGCAGTCAAAGCTGTTTTCTATAACTTGTTGAACCATGGTGTAAACATACAGCCATGAAAGGAAACTATCATCCATAACTAGGTGTCTAGGTTCGAATATAGTAGGCAAAAAGTTGAAAATTCAACAAATTTACCCAGGCTTTACCCATTTCAAATCAATCCCACCTTGTAATTTTTGTAAAATAAATTGCTAAATTTTGATAACTATAAATTTTTTAGAAGAAACTACTGTCATTTTGATACAAAATTAATCAATTATATTGAACGAAATAGTCAATATTCACATGAAGTACCACTCGTAGTATCCTAACCAAACAAATATCCTAACAGTACTCTGAACTAAGCAACAAAGTGCAAATTCCTAGCTGTAATACCCTGCAACTCTCATTCAAGAACACGGAATACAAAATTTTAGTAGTTATATATAACTACATCGTTTTTACGTAAACTTCCCACAAGTCATAATAACCAGTTCATCTTCAAGGATCACACGCATTTACCAACCACTGTCCCCTTTACGAGCTACTTGGTTGAATATCATTCCCTTCATTGTTCTTCTGGACAAGTCTAGCCAACTCAATTCTCGACGTAGAGCCCTCGCTAGATGTCCCACCAGTTGTGGAACCATTAACCGATCCTCTCAAACCTTTCTTCTTCTTTACCTTTTCACGCCACCCTAGGATACCGGCTTGTACATGCTCGTCGAATATTGCCTTCTTAAAGTTACTGCCCATCTTCATAATATCCCGAAAAAATAAACCAGAAACGAATTTCAGCATTACTATAGCAATGAGACTATATTCACAATGATGTCACAAGCAAATTTCAGAGGGAAGAAATATTTTGGACTGGCCGACTGGGAATTGTAAAAGTTAGCAAAGTTAATATACCTGGGTAACAATCGCGTAGAGAGGAAGAGTGCTGTAACTACATAGAACTTGGATGATAACCCTGCAAGAGGAATAGAAAATTCACCGAGAGGAACACAGGTTGTCAAGGTTATGAGGAAAAAATAAGCATAAAGGAGGGTTTACCCAACGATGAGCCTTGGTATAATATAGCGCACTTGTCCCATAATACAAGAGTTGAATCCATATTGCACCTGCAATTTTTTTTTTTTTTTTGTGGGGGGGGGGGGGGGGGGGGGGGGGGTAGGCAGGGGGAGAGCAACAATATTAGTTCAATTACTGATCCAAAATGGAGAGTTCAAAAAAAGTCCATGGAGACTTTAGACTGCAGCTCACCCATATCCAAAAGAAGTATGCTATCTCAAATGCATTTTGGAATAGAATAAAGTGGATCAAGAACAAGGAGATCTGAGGCCGACTGAACCAGAAATGTTCATCAGAAGGCTTAACCACTAGGTCCCCTTCTATGGCGACATGTTTTTCAGCAACATCATGAGCAAGCTTAGTAATTACATGCTCCAGTTTTGTTCCCACAGCAAGGAGAAGCTGAAAACAATTAAAACTACAGATTAGGTTATAATGAAAAAGGCTATAGCTTAATATTCTTCTATAAATATTTAAACCACTTTAAAGGTTTCTGACAAGGTGTTCCTTGGCAAGATAATAAGATACAGAGAAGATCAGAGTACTCATATTCTTCATCTTAAAGAAAATTCAAGGGGAAAACAAGGAACTCAAAATCCTTGAAAACAATGGAAGTTACAAAAGAGGTCCCATACATAAAAAGGAACTGAAACCAATGAACATAAAATGGGAAGTGCATCAATAAAGGATGCCACTTCAATGACAGCAAAAAAATCATATCAGAAGGAAGAGATCATAACACTAAAGCATATGACGCAGACAATTGTTAAAAAGATGCTGTTTGCATAAGCAGAAAACACTTTTTACATTTACAAGATAGAGCGTCTCTTATCATATTTCCAGTTTTTCATATTCTAAGTCCGATTTCTGCTAGCTTTCCAGCTAGTCTGAATCATACCACGAGATGTAACTGTTGCAGTAAAACAGCAGCTAGGAGGTTTAATAGTTTCTGCCTAATCCTTATCTAACAAGATTCTCACTCAAGTGAAAAAAAATAAAGCAGGCGTATGAAATGGATTTATCAGAAACCATGTTAAAAAAAAGTAGAAGAAAAAGAAAGTGAAACAAATCTGTACCTGTTTGTTCTTACATTCCAAATTTGAATAAGATTATTTTTTATAGTAAAAGAGCTGTTCCAGAATAGGTACATGAACTGTAACATGCCAAGCAGTAACCATACATTTGATGCACATATAAGTAGAAGACACTTACGATGAAGGGAATAAATGCTATCCAGAAATATGTATGCCAGCCTATAAAGAAAAACAGGCATAAGAAGGATAGTTAACAATCAATTTAAAATAGATTCTTCGTAAAAATGATTGTGAACTCAAGTAGGGGACTGGAGTTGATACATTCTTCAATTTCTTTCTATTCAATTTGATAGAGAGGAATGATAGGCAACATACTTGTAAAGCAAGCATTATCAATAGTCAATATTTTCAACTCTCAAGAAAATAAAAACTGACAATACCAGAAAAATACTAATGGCATGACCAATATTGGATTATCGAAATATTTGAAATCAAAGATTATGCCTCATTATCATGTTTAAGGAGAAGAAACGTAATGGAAAAGGCATTACAAGGACAAAAATATTGAAGGGATAGTAATAAGATTGAGAGCAAAACTATTAAACTCTATGAAAAAACAGAGGGGGGTTGGGGGGAGGGAGGGGTTGTTGGCTATTTGGCACTAGCAGCAAGCAAATTTTAGTAATTTTAGTTTATTGTACAGAGATATATTCTCATGAAGCAATTGTAAGGTACTCAGAAACTAGTATTATCTGGCTATTGTTACATAATACACTAGTACTATGCACCTTCTATTAATGAACCCTATGACAACTTTACACAGAAACCTTTGTAAGCATATGCATGTGTTAAAAAAGTAGATATTTTAGAGAGGAAGCACTGGGAAAAGTGACAACAAAAAGATTCTTCAAATGATATGTGAGCTGGCTTGAGTAAACTCACCATCAACATTCAGCAACAGGAAGATGATCACAAAAACCCAAAGATACCAGCTGCATCACATAAAATGAAACTTCAGACCATAAATCAGGAGAGATGCCAAAATATGGCTTCTGCATGATATATTCCACTTGCCTTATACCAACAACCCGCTTGAAATCATCTTCCAGAGCACGAATCATGTACTTGTGAAAATTGAACTTGCGGTTTCCTTTGCAATGTGTCTGAAATAAAACCATCACTAATCTAAATTCAGAGTATGATAGGTTTGCTGTGAGCACAAATTACAAAAGAAAAGTAAAACTGAAACAAATTTCATCAGCACGAAGAAGATGGAATAAAGTTGTGTGAAAAGTGTACCATGATAAAACCCATGCGCAACGTCAGGTAATCTGCTTTTGTCACTGCTCCATAAAATTGCTTGATAAAAGAATGCTGACAGATAACCAGTAATACATCTTACAATCATTTTCTTATTATGGTATTCAGAACTATGAAAAGAAGGGGGATCTTTCAACAGCTGAAAATAAAACTTCACACAAGCAATCAGAGACTGATATCTAAACTTAATTTGACGACTTTCCAGAGATCTTAAAACATACATGTGGCACAAACCATTGTTTCTCACTCTGAATGTCAGGCAGTAACCAATAGATATTCCATTTTGCATGCACCTATCACTATAGTTAATTGTATGCTAAAGAATACTTCAGTAGAAAATGGAGAGGTTTTCCTGTTCTTTTTTTAATTAATAAATTTTACCTCATGCCAAACAACCTAAATGATAACACTTTAATCTGATGGAACAATATGTCTTCCTCAATGGTCATCACTCATCACTATGGATGATATTGCCTATACTTAACAATCTAAAATTGAGCACACATCATGCAATAAAAAAGAATCTCACTCACCATCCAGCGCAAAATAGAAGATCTTTCACCAACACCCATAAAATGCTCTTGGATGAAAGCATGCTCATGGACATGGGTGACTGCAGGTTTTAAAGCTGCAAAAAATGGTCAATGGTTCAAATACATGAGCAAGCATGCTTCAAATGCTTCGGTACATCATTTTCTTCCTAGAAAAAGCTAATGATCAAAAATGAATTTCAGAATAGAAATCGCTAAATTAATATGTACAGTTAACAAACTAACTTATCATCTAATGCCCCTTCAAATACCCCAGCTTGAATTTAATTTTATCCCACACTTCACTGAGAATGATTGATTCACCCCCTCAATTCATATCATTTTTTTAGAAAAAATCTAGACAAGTAATGAGCAAAATTAATGACAACATAAATGGTAAACAAAAAACAGCAAGGGATTTTTATGCTACCACTTCTTACCCTGGCCTTTATCATAGTTTTCCTTAGCAATGGTGTCTTCCCAGTGCTTCCATTGGCGTATCTATCCCGAAGGACACACATTAGCAATATTCAAACCAACTTGACATCATGAAAAACACAGCAATGAATGAACAGCAATAAGAGAGCATAAATAGGGCTGAATACATACCCTTGCTCCTCCAAAAACAACAGTCAGGACAGAGAAAGTGACATGAACGACTGCCAAAACAAAGATGAAGATATGCAGATGATGAAGCCCTTCAACGGATAAAAAGGGAACTTTATGCTGCAAATAAAGTAACACATAATTAGTGAGAAACTGTAATACTCTCAAGGGTGAAGCCGCATAATTCATCGCACACTAATATATGAGCCTTACTTCTTTATCCTTTTTTATAGAACAAATATGAATCACTAGTCACTAATGAACTCGTCCAAAATTGTCACAATTCAGGAACAAAAGGATTTGGGTTTAAGCTTCTCTCATAGTTAAATAAACGTTGAGATCCTCTTCTATTACAAACACCTATAATGAGCATAATATTAGCTGTCAATCGTTCTCACCCCTTTGCTTTGATTGCAGATGAACTAGATATTTAAGGCTTTCCAAAAAATTTGAAATTTTTTTGAAAAGCAAAAGATCCAAGTCCTCCAAAGGATCGCAATTTTCATATTTGAATAGTTCAAGGGTAGTTTCAACTTCTAAACATGTAATATAATAATCATAAATACAAGAAACCAGAAAAACTCCTTAAAAGACCACAAGCTTCAAGACAACTTGGCAATTATATATGATGCTGATAAATTTTGAAAGAAGAACAATAAACAATGTACCAACAACTTTGTCCAAAACCAGCATAAATTTGGATCATATAATAGAATTATAGTAGTCAACAAACATGGAGTGTTAACCGCATATCACAACATAAATTGTTGGCTCATAACAGACAATATAGAATTATTGATACAAATTATAGCACTTAACATATGAATCTAAGCTGAATATAACAACTCATCAACATCACAACAACAACAACAACAACAAAAAATCCATAACAGCAATGAACTAGAAAATGCAAAATGCAGTACTCAATAATCGGATTACCTTACTGGCACAATAAGCAGACTGAGATCCGCCCGCTTCAGACAAAAGCCGCCGGAGCCTGCCAAAGTGCTCTATCGTCGATAAACCAGCAGCTTCCCCTTTCTCCTTAAGACTACAGGGAAGCATATGTCTAACATATTTCTCAGGAATACATATTCTGGAGATTACCCCTTGCAATACAGTCAACATAAGGGATATAAATCCCAAGAGCATCAATTCTGTCCACCAACATTTCACAAATACCCATTAAATTAATCAAAGAAAACTTTTATGGCTAAAAATCAACATCAACATCAGTAACTAATTCTAAAAACACTACTTAAAGCAAAAAAAGAAAGATTACATAAGAAATCGACATACAGCTCTGAGCTTTCTCATATTCATTCTTAAAACCGACAATTCGAACAAATATATCTATAATACTGAAATCGACATCATACTAATTCAAAAAAGACGTAAAGTTAAAAGGCAAACATTATGTTTAAGAAATCAACACACACCACTACACCCATCACTTCTCTAGAATTCTCTTACTCATTTTCAAACAAAATCAATGAACAATTTATTCAATACCAGTCAATACATTTAAAAACCCATAAAGCAAACGGAACATCAATCAAACCCACAAAAATTACCCAAAAAATTTCTTTTATAAAAATTTTTAAAAATTTCTCTCTTCAACTTGAATGCCACCAAAAAATAAACCAATAGAAATAGAAAAAAACAATACTAAAGTTTACAACTTTAACCTAAAAGTGAACCAAAAAAAATACCTTCTTTAACTTTTTGCAATGCCTCAAAAAGTGGCTTCTGATTCTTCTTTTTCAGATACTGAAATTAAACTCCAAAAAAAAAATTAAAAAGAAATGAACAAAACAAATTCGAAAGTGTTAAAAATGATAAAAAAAAAAAAAAAAATATCAAAGTTTGGATCTTTTAGTATTCACCTTGCCACCATAATGAAGGCAGCGTTCAACAAGAAGAGAAATGGCAATTATAATGAAACAAACAACAGCAACAACCCAAGTTGGTGTAAACTCCAAACTCAACTCTTCCCCTTCTCCACCACCCCCCATTTTCCTCCTCTTCTTTTTGCTTCGCTCTCTTTAATATATTGTGTTTGTTTGGTCTAAAAACCAGAGTGAAAATTGGTGTGAAAACTGGCTCTCTTTAATAGTGTGAAAATTGGTGGGTCAGATGATCAACCAAACGCGGAATATACAACTGGAAAATGAACGGTGATTATGGAATAAACATCAAAAAATACTAACGACAAGAGGAGATAGACTTTTGAGTTTTGAATTGACGAATTGATGAGAATATGATTATATGAACAATAACAACTGCCATAACAACGGACACAATTCACAATTAACAACTGTCACAAAAAATAAAAATAAAACAAATAAAATAATAATAAATAAATAAATCACAGGTAACAACAGTAATTACTCCGTAGTCCGTTTTCATGAATGACAATAAGGCAACAGCCCAATCAGGCAACCACCTTTAATTTATGTACTTCATGTGTCTTACATTTTATATGTCCATCTACTTGTGTTTTTTTGTTAAATTTAGTGGCCATCGAAGCAAATATTATAGATTTGAAAAACCTTCTTTTTTAGACCTAAATTACGAGTTTGGACAAATAAAAATCAGTTCACTAAGTCTAACATGTAATTGCATCTAGTTAAATTACACTATCAACGTAAATATTTATAAAGAATAATATCTGGTTTATTGTCGACAAAAAAAAAAAAAGCTAAATTAATCAAATAGATGGGAGAAAGGGTAGAGTCATGGGCATTAAAAATGTTAAAGGGATGGAAAGACAAATATTTTAAAATTTTCCTTACTTTAAAATCAACATGCATACATGGAGTATATATTATCTGTTTGTCTTGTCTTCATCAATCCAAGTTATAGAATGTTATGGCACCTAAATAATCTATTTTCATTATTGGTCAAATATAAATATTATATTTTGAAAATTTTAGAAAAATTATCACTACTCCAAATAATTGTAGTCGGGAAAATTTGTTGTCAACTTAAATGTTAGAAAAGATAAAGAAAATTTAGATCCACATAATATGAAATGTAAGGTAACGTAAAAATATAATTTCAAATGACAATTCAATTGGGTTTCTTTCGTGGTACAACTTAGAAATATATAAATTCATAGCCAAAATATAAAGTAAATTCTAATACGACTATTATATGTAAAATCACACAAATCCTAAATCGAGTGAGATTAGTGCATCAAAATATCAAACCGTGTCAATTACAATATTTTTGTTATAGAATGAACCTAACTTAAAAGTCGAATAGATTTACTAGATCAACCATTTTGATCTTCCTTCACTTAATCATATCAAGAAGAATAGGAGGAATAGTAGAAGAAGAGAGAAGGTTACAGGTTGGTGCAAGGTAGTTTTAATAGTAGAGGAAGTAATTGTCCTTCCTCTTTTTGAATAGCCCTTGCTTTCTTAATAGGATTTTGTTGATAATTCAAGAGGATGTATGGCTTTTTTTTTTTAAAAAAAAAAAGACTAAAATACAATATGAGGCTTTAACATTGATCAATTTAGATTTTGATAACTCCATGTTAATTTTTAATCTTAAATAATTACATAAAATTGGTAATACTTATAAACTTTACTTGTATGACTTTTATTTATTTATTTTTTGTTTCTCCAGTATTACAAATGTTAGTAAATATAACAAGATATATATCAAAAGTTAATATGAGGTTTTTATATGTGGGAATTTGACATGTTGAGCATGATCATTTCACTTTTTTTTTTTAACTTTATGAACTTATTTAGCCTATAGTAAGCAAAAATAAGGTGAGGAAATTATAACCTTAATTGCAACATAAAGATAATATATATATATATATATATATATATATATATATATATATATATATATATATATATCTTATGTTTACTTAAGAATTGTTCATATGAAAGTCCAACATCCGACAATTTTTTAATTTTATGGAAATCGAATAACATCTAATTTGAGGACTTCCTAAAATATAAATTCTCATGTCAAAATATGTCAACAAAATATTACCTTTTTTAGAGCGAAATATAATTAGGTCTATTACAATATTTGACAACTCATGTCATATATACTCTTTTTTTTTTTTTTTGGGTGCTATTGTCATATACTCATATATCCTCTGTGGCTCTACATAAATACACCACCGGCCACCCACGAGGTTTTACGAGTCTATAAGAGTATATGAGAATATGAGTCTGACCCAACTTTCGTGGGCCAACTCTAAAATAGCGTATACTTCATAACGACAGTAAGGAGCTATAAAAGCAATTTCATGATATTATAATTCGGGGTTGTACGATCATATTATGAAAAATACAAAATTTCTCATCTGGGTTTATCGTATATGCATTTTTCGTTGTCCATTTGTATTATTTATTTTGACGTCTGTTTTTGTTGTTCAATTATCCAATTTTTGAGTATAGAATATATATTAGTTGTGAACAATGTGAAGAGATTATAACTTATTCTCTTGGTATGCAACTATGCATCCTTTTTTTTTGGTATTTTATTTTATTGTTCATTTGTCCAATTTTTGAGTTTAGAGTATGCATTATACATCAATAGTATGAAAGGACTATTACTTTTCATCTGGATATGCATTATTTGCTTTTGGTGTTTAATTTTGTTGTTCATTTGTCCAATTTTGAAGTCTAGATTAGATATTGATTAATAATAATTGAGTTCTTTGTTGTTTAATTAGTGATTAATTTGGCCTGTTTTGATTCATGTATTTGTGATGCAGAGAGAAAGAAATAAAAATGGAGGTAGGATTTTTGGGTCTTGGGATAATGGGCAAAGCCATGGCTATGAATCTGTTGCGCAATGGCTTCAAGGTTACTGTTTGGAATAGGACTCTTGCCAAGGTAAAAGTTGTTTGATTTAACAATTTGGTGCTATTAGTTTGATGGGTTTTGGAGGAACGGTACAAATTAGATTTAGGGTGTTAGCTTCATCATGTGTATTGCTTCAATTTTGTGAGAAGTATTACTCTGAAATTTGGTGTTAGGGTTTCATTCTGTTTTAGTGGTGTAGAAAATGGGTGTCTAGCCTGCCTGTTGATGTGGGGCATATTTCGATCAGTATGTACACCTTAATCATTTAAATGAGATTGCAAATTTGTGTTACTTGTCTGTTTTCTGTTTTTAACCATTGGAGATTTCGAAGAATATGATCTTAGAAGCGAAAATGGATGTGTGTTGTATGGGAGTGTATAAACTATGCATAATATCTGCTTGCCTTTTTGAGTTTTTGAGATGCTTATTGATGTAATTTTAACTAAGAGGGGGAGGTGCCAAGATTTTTGTCATATGGGTTCGGAATCTAACATGGCTAAATCAAGGAGTATTCTAATGAATCTAATCCCTTCATGTTCATCTTTCCAAAAGCATTTTAATCCCTTCAACAATAACACACGACAACACAAGCTTAATCAACAATAATAAACTAAGTGACTAACATAGTTAATTAAACAATAACAACAATTATTCAACACTTCAAACCAAACAAATGAACAACAATACACTAACACTTACATATCTGATTGAGTAATTGAACATCAACAATAGTTTATCAAGTGAATCAACAATTTAAAATGACAAAATTCAAATTACAATTCACATAATATCCATATCCAACAAAAATCAAAAAACAAAATCAACTGGCAAGCATGTACCTAAATAAAAAAATCGGCAGTGACAGTACCTGACGGCGATAATGCTCCCAATTTTTGCCACTTGTCAGTCCTCCTAAGCGCGTGACTGAGTGGCTATAGTTCTGTTGACTTCGGGGAGATGAGGAGTCAGACCGAGTAAGCACTGAGTATTGGAGGCAGACCCATAGTGAAGAGACCATTAGTCGAGAGAGTTAAGCAGTGAGGGATCAAGAGTCACCGACTTACCGGTGTGCGTGACTTTGGAGCACAGTAGCAGTCGAGCAGAGCCACACGTGCGACAGTGACTGGTGGCGTGGTGATTGGTGAAGGCGTGTGGTGTGAAGGTGGAAGGGGTTAGGGTTTTGGGTTTCAATTGGTGAAATGGCTGAATTGAGATTTGAGAAATCAGAAGGGAAAGAGGGAAGGGGGGGGGGGGGGGGGGGGGGGGGGGGGGAGAAGAGAGTGAGTTGAGGAGGATTCGAACCCGTGTGGTTTGTGTAAAAAGAAGAATGACTTACCAATTGTATATATGATAAAATATGTTGGAAAGGGTATATAAGGTGTTTTTTAGTATGGGTTCAGTAACCCATACTACAACCGCCCCTGCTATCTGTTTTTGTATTTCGATCCTCATGTCTTTGATTGCAACTTATACAGGACAAAACTTATTCCTGCAGCTTATTTAGTGACAGTGTTGCGGTAGGAAGATGGATTTAAGAAATACTGACATAGTTTAGCAGAATAGGAAGATCTTAAAGTTCTATGCAGTTTAATGAGTCTAAGAAACTTTTGCGACCTTGTTGTTGTTATCAGTCTATCAGGGATTAGCAGTGTGCCTTGTTCTTTAGATGTTTCGTTATGTGGAAATGGAATTGAATTAACTTATGTGCTCCTGTGAAGCACATGATGTTTAACTCTGAACTGTATCAAGAAAGGGTATCTTAAGTGCAACAAGTCCCCTAATCAGCCTTTTCAGAAGCATCGGGGATATGACAATGAGGATGTATCTTGTTTGCAAGAAATTTCCTTAAATAAAGACAGGGATTGGGAGAATACGAGATTGACCTTAGACTAGTGTAATATCTTTAGCTATGCTAGTTCTGATCATGAAAGCTGAAATATTCAGTGCTTATGGAACCAAAATTTTTGATTTTTACTTTTGATTGTGCTTAACTTTTGCATATTAATAAGTGTATAAACAAAGTGTATATATATTTTCTGATAATCTTGGCTATATTTATTGTTCAATTTACCAGTGTGATGAACTTGTGGAACATGGAGCTTCTGTTGGAGAAACGCCTGCAGCTGTGGTCCGGAAGTGCAAGTATACAATTGCAATGTTGTCTGATCCCTCAGCTGCCATTTCGGTTGGTAATTTAGTGCTGAATGCTTTGTAAAATCTTTGGTCTTTCTAATCTAATCTCAACTTCATGATTCCTTAGGTTGCTTTTGATAAAGACGGAGTCATTGAGGAAATTGGCAATGGAAAAGGCTATATAGATATGTCAACTGTTGATGCAGAAACATCCATAAAGATCAGTGAGGTTTGAAGTGCTTTTATAACTTCTGGTGTGGACTTTAATATTTTGCTGCAGTTCATGTTGGTGTAATTCTGATCTTGTCTCACAGAATTTTCAAAGATTCCCTTTCTGCATTTTTTGTGTTTTTGATGTCATTAACATTTGTCTAAGGTTTCGGATGTTAACATGCCAACTGGAGTAGCAATGTAATGCAATTTTACGGGTCCTAGATAAAATTTTAGAAAAGGCTCTATGTAAAATAAAATCTTTAAATATCCATTTTTGGTGATACCAATGTGTAAGCAAATGTGTTTTTTAAAAAAACATGATGCTATTGAATTTTAATTTCTTTCTCAACACCTAATAAAAATTAATTCTGACATTTTCTTACAAAAATTAAACTAAATATACAATCGAAAAATATAAACGAAAGTAACAAAATATAACACTTATAACAAAATATAATTAGAGAAACATCATTATGAACAATTACCTAAGTCTATATAGCAAACACTAAAACTATCCCGCATATCAAACGAGAGCTACAAAAAGAGGGACGTAAAAAGATTTGCTTTTAAAATCTTACATTGAAATTCTTGAAGGGGCATGACATGAGTAATTATAACTAGTCTTTTATCAAATTTTTTGAATAAAAACATTAGGTTTTGTTATTTTGTTGAAAATTGAAGTTGGAATTTAGGACATGGGTAGTTACTCTTATTCGCCTTAATAATGGCCTTATTAATTCTTGCTTTACTTGCTTGGATATTGGGAAAGTAAAGAAGGTGAAGGGAAACAATTGATCAAATAAATGACATCAATCATTATTTGTACTTCATTGAAATTTGCTTTTGGATATTTTTTTGGGCCTCCTCTTGCGATGGGCCCTAGGCAGTTGGAACCTATGCCTCCCCTTAGGATCGGCTCGGATGTAATAAGCAAATTGAATTATTCTAATGCATGGGTTGTTTATGACAATCATATATTTTTTTACCAGAGATTAACTGGCTATCATACATGGTTCATGGTGGTAGTTAGTGACAATTTCCTTTCTTAGCCCTTAATTCTGGAATGATCTAAGTCTTATATAGGTGCTTTGTTGCATTCTTGTAATTGGGTTTGTGTGTAGAATTCCTATCTCATAGCAGTCTCAGACAATTGATTTATTAGTCAGTGCTTCCGTTTGAATTTTGTTTTCTAGTGTCTTGGCTTCTGTATTCTTAGTCTTTTCCTCTTTCTTAACTCCAAATTTAATTACCTCCAGGGAATTAAAGCCAAGGGTGGGCTTTTTCTGGAAGGTCCAGTTTCCGGTAGCAAAAAACCTGCAGAAGATGGTCAATTGATTATCCTAGCTGCAGGAGAGAAGGTAAAAGATGAATTATATGAATCTTTTCATAACCACTACTAGCCCCCAATCTGTCTAGCTTGACCCCAAATCTTTGTTTTGATAAATATTTTTTTCCTATTAAGAGCTGGTGTTCTTAGAGCATCGTTGTGTTTTTGTTTTCTGAAAATTTTCCTTATGAAACTTGTTTATGTTTCTTTATGGTAGATGTATGATGGAATCTAACTCCTAACATTCTTGATTGCCTTCTAATATTGGTTTTCTATAGTGATTCTTGTTAAATTTTGCATTCATTTGTGATTGGGATGTAGGGGCTATATGATGAGGCAATTCCAATTTTTGATGTGCTGGGGAAGAAGTCTTTCTTCTTGGGGCAGGTTGGAAATGGAGCTAAAATGAAGCTTGTGGTCAACATGATAATGGGCAGGTGACGCTTCTTCTCCATTAGAAGTAAATTCTTAATTTTGGCATTTGCATTTTGTGTAAAAAAATAGGGATAGGTACTACATGCCCTAGTAGAAATTTGAAAAGAATGCCCTTGTTCTGAAAAAATCTGAAGTCTTGCGCTCATTTAGCTTGCAACTTGTATCAGTAACCGTTTATGTGGGTTTTATACCGGCAAGGACAAAATATTAAAATATAAAAATAACCAAATATTAAAGGTAGTGCACTATTTTAGAGATCGAAAAAATTTGATATCTAAATAAAAGTACATGGATGCTTTCCAAGTTCATTTAAAGAGGTTTGGAATCATTCTTACCTTATATTCGGTCTTGAAAGGCCCTATAAACGAGCTTAGGATACAATTGTAAAGGTTTGAAAATGGGTTGTAATGAATGTTTTAAGTCAAAGTAGATGGTTTCAATCATTTCTAGGGTCTTATATGACCTTGTAAGAACCATGATAAGCATCTTAATGATAAGCATATTAAGAGTGTGCTCTCACATGGTTCTGAATTGTCCAAAATGACCAAATTTTGAAGGTTCCACTCTTTTTTTGAGATATTTTTGGAAAATTTCTGAATAAAAGTTCTAGAGGTTTCTTAGGATCATATAATTCATTATTTGCAATTAGGATCAGAGACATGTAACAACTTCTAAACCACAATAAAATCTAAAATCGGGTAGAGTAAGGAGCCGAAAGATAAAGCTTTCATAATAAAGAGCACATTGTTACTTTGTCTGGTAACAGAGTATTAACTAAACTCAAATATATGATGAAGAATTTCTTTTTCTTCATAATTTAAGTTTGAGAGTCCCTTAGGGTTATAAAATGATGCCCATGTAAAAGTGCTAGACATTGCCCATGTATAAAATAATTTAACTTCTAAATTTCATAAAATAAACATTTTTGTGAATTTGATCTATATGGATCAACTCAGTATAAGTTGGTTATTGCTTGTGATGTTCGTGAGAGCAAACCAGTGCATCTGTCAAACATTCTTTATTGCTGGGATCCAGTCTCTTGTTTTCTATATTTCAACTAAATCTGTCTCATCAATAAACACAACACAAGTACCTGATGACAAACCTGCAGCTGGTGGGTTCAGGCCAAGGTCATGATGCTAGTCTAACTTGGTTGGCAGAGAGTTCGTTTCTCAGAGGCCCCTGGAAGTTGCATAGCTTGTATATGATCTTCATTAGATTCTATAGTTGTGACTTGTGAGTTTGTTCCCCTGACACTGCTTAACTCACTTTCAGTTTAACACTTAAACTTTTAGTAAGAGAAACTGTATAGTATTAACTATATCTATGGAATTCGGCTTTAATTTTCTGTGTTTGCTTCAGCATGATGAATGCATTTTCAGAAGGGCTGGAATTGGCTGACAGCAGTGGACTAGATCCTCGTACTCTTCTTGATGTGTTGGTAAGATGGTTCATATAACATGGTGTATAGTTCAGTTGGTTTGGATGATATCTAACATTACTTTCTTCTAGGACTTGGGAGCCATGGCGAATCCAATGTTCAAGTTGAAGGGACCTTCAATGCTTCAAAGTAAATACCCCCCTGCATTTCCTTTAAAGCATCAACAGAAGGATATGAGGTTGGCTCTTGCCCTTGGAGATGAGAATGCTGTTTCAATGCCAGTAGCAGCTGCGGCAAATGAGGTGAATCTATGTTGTATTCAATTTTCTGGCGATATTTTCTTTTCCTTTTATATCAAATGAACTACTCCCTCGGTCTGGATTCAATAGTCTCATTGTCCCACATCCTTATAATTGGATTCATAATACCCTTTGTAATGCTTGGTTTCTTTCATAATCTCTTCACAATTCTCTGGTTTCTTTTTAAAAACCTCTCTACCATCTTTTTAATCAGGGGAGTGTTTGAAAAACAAAGCATACTTTGATTCTACTTGAGGAAATGTTACAATTCTTGCTGGACATTCAAAGAGTATACATGTTACCTAACTATACGTTAATTGAGAAGCATGATAGGTGATTGGTGTTATCTTCCTTTCGTTCCTGTGAACTGTAAACTGTGATCTCTCCTGTTTTCAGTATCCTTTAGAGTAAAATCCTCTAAAAGGATAGAAAATTTATCCAGTGTTTATATGAAGCTCTGCTCGGCATTTTTCAGAGGGTCTTCGTAGTTCTATATATGGGCAAACTTTCAGGGTCAAAAGTCAAACACAACAATTCGATTCAGAATGGGGATATGAAAGGGCATGTTGCTCAAAAAGCATCTAAAATGACAATTTCAACAGCTAAGGCTTCCTGGACTTTTTTTCCCCCCTTGAAAGATCCTTATCTAAACTAACTGGCAGCCCTTATATGATCTAATTATGAACATGTATATGTCGAGTCTTGAATAGTCTTGGACAAAGATGATATTTGTTGTCTTGGGTTGGCAGGCATTTAAGAAGGCTAGAAGCATGGGGTTTGGAGATCAGGATTTTTCAGCCGTGCATGAAGCAGTTAAGGGTCCTAAACATCCATAATTATGAAGAGCACAAATGTTGTTTCAGATATGAATGAAATGGAAGATTACAAGTTGTAGGAGGGGTGGTTTGACTACCACATAAACTTGAGTTTTGACAGTTTCTGCTGATTTGCTACTATAAGAATGTCCAGCATATGTGATGTTTCTGCTAAAATTGCATTTGTATCCAAATAATGGAGGAAAGGATGCGTCATATCAATTATGGGTGGAGAAGCCTATTACAACTTTAAAGTCTCTGAATGGCCACTTTGTTTGATGAAGCCGAACTGAATGTCCCTTATTGCGCCACTTTGCTCGCCATATCCTTCTAGACTACGGGAATGATTTTAACCAAACACCCATGTGCGCATATATATATAGAGGTGGCAATGGGTTGGGTTGGGTTTGGGTTCAACCCATTTGGGTTGGGTTTGGGTTTAACCCATTTGGGTTCGGGTTGAAATATGTCAACCCAAATCCAACTTGTTTATTAAATCGGTTGAAATTTTTAACCCAACCCGTTATGGGATCGGGTTGACCCAACCCAATCTGTTTAATAAGTAAAAGTCATTTGATTTTTTAATTTTTCAAGTTCTAAGTAATGCAAATAAAAATCTCAAATCTTAACATAATTAAGACAACAAAATTGAAAAGTTTGACAATATGTTAAGAAGAGGTAGACAGCACTTAGAAGTGAAGAAGAAGGCACAAAGAGATGAAAAAATAAAATTTGAAAACTAAGAGTGAAAAGATAAGCAACAACACGCAAATAGAAAATAGAAACTAGGGTTGGCTAGTGCTACTTATTAGGGGTGTGCATAAACGGTTAACCGTTTCGTTAAGCCTTAACAGTACGATTAATCGTTATAACGGATATCGAAAAAAGGCTAACCGTACAGTTAAGTAACGGTAATCGATAAACGGTAATCGGTATTTAACGGTGTTTTATTCCATTTTTATGCACTTGTAAACCTAATATCGTGAAATTACTTATATGTTTTTTTAGCTCATTTGGGTCTTCTACAATAGGAATAATACATATTTATATAAGGTATAATCATGCATAAAAAAATTTGGGATATTAATTCATATTTTAGACTTTTAAGTTATGTTTTAAAAAAATAATAATAACGACCGTTACAAAAAATTCATAATCGTAATCGTTAAAATAACCGTTAATATGAATCAGCTATACACGGTTACGGTTATGGTTATTTTGCACACCCTTAGTAATTATGACTTGAGTTTATGACCCACATTAATTAAACCTGACCCATATATAAAAATCAAACCCAATTTTAAACAAGTCGGGTCAGGTGGGAAATTTTAACCTGACCCAACCTGTTTATTAATCAGGTTAGGTTGGATTGACCCATTTAATTAATCGAGTTGAAAATTTTTACCCAACCCTTTATAAACGGGTTGGGTTGGGCCAGATTTTGTCACCCCTATATATATAAGAAGGGTACTTAAAATTAGAAGGATGAGAAGACATCTTGACTCTTCATCTCCTAAATCCAACAAATGATATTTTATGTACTCATAGTGACCAAATATTTTTTTTCACTTATAATGATTCTTTTTATTATTATAGTTACTCTTTTTATTATTATAGTGACCATTTTTAATTGTTATAGTAACCATTTTTTTACATGAAATCTCTAATGTTGAATCTTACTATTTGAACAGCTAAAATCTCTTTTTATTCTTTTTATTTTAAACACAATATATATATATATATATATATATATATATATATATATATATATATATATATATATATATATATATATATATATATATATATATATATATAAGAAGGGTACTTAAATTAAATAGGATGGAAGACATTTTGGCTCTTCATCTCATAAATCCAACGGATGATATTTTACGTATACATAGTAAATCTTTTTTAACTCATAGTGACTAAATAATTTTTTTCATTTATAGTGACTATTTTTATTATTATAGTGATCATTTTTTTTTATAATAACTATTTTTTTCCTTAAAATCTCTAGCTTGGATCTTATTATTTGAATGACCAAGATTTATTCTTCTTATTTTAAACATTTTTCTCATTGAATCCTCATATATATATATATATATATATATATATATATATATATATATTATATATATATATATATATATATATAAACATGAGTTTAAATTAGTTATATAAAAAACCTCAGTGCATGATTAGTCATAAACAAAATAGTTCTCTTTAGCTAGCAAAAGATTGAAATTTGGGTACCATTGCAATAAAGTGTTGTTGAATGTTAAAATTTGATTACCATTGCAATAAAGTGTTGTTGAATGTTAAGTTCCTATATTCTTAAGAGCGTTCACAAATTACAACTCAAACAAGACTAGAGATAAATGCAACCAAGGGTGGAGTCCGTAGAGTATGTCGGGTACGTATTAAAGTATGTACGGATGTACCCCTTTCGTAATTGGATGTGACAAGTCACACCATTTTATTGATGTGACAAATCTAACTTAAACAAACCCAAACACGCTAACAACCTGATTCTTGCAGCAAAACTCGCAAAAGGCAAAGCTTTTAAAACCTCAATCTTTCGTATCATATGGAATACTCCTCAATTAGGAAACCCCCCATAATGGGGAGAGGTAGAGGCTCGAAGAGAGAAAATTTAAGAGAGGAAAATCCACTGACAAATCCTGGCGACACTCATCGGAGTCCGACGACAACATCGAATCAACAATGGATGCCGAAGATTCTCAACAACCCAAGAAGACGAAGTGCGGTACCCGCAACAGTAGAAAAGCGAACTTCGCAATCATTTCCTATTATCCATGTCTCGATGGAAGTCTAGGATTGATGATTGATTATTATAAGCCATTGATTATCGAAAAAAAAAATTAATTTTCCATGTTTATGTCTAAGGTAGGGGTCTTAGGGCTTTTTGTTGTGAAATTAGTTAGTTTGTTGAGGAAATTTGGATGATTTTGTTGATTGATGATATTTAAGGATTACTAAATCAGTGCTTATAATGGGTACTTGGGATGAAATTATAATTTTTGTAAGTATTTGATGGATGATTGGAAGTTGTTGATTGTTGAAAAGAATTTATCTAATAAAGGTTACTAAGCATTGTACACCAAATGTGAAGGCAACAAATTTAATATCTGATACCTTTATTTGTATAACTAAGGTAATAAATTTAATATCTGATATCTTTATTTGTATATATGAAATAATAAATTCAATACTTGAGATCTTTATATTGTATAATTTAGATACTAAATTTAATACCTGAGATCTTTATTTGTATATTTGATATAATAAATTCAATACCTGAGACATTTATTTGTATATATGAGATAATAAATAAAATACCTGAGATCTTTATTTGTATACATGAGATATTTATTTGTAGATTTGAGATAATTAATTCAACACTTGAGACATTTATTTGTATATTTGAGATAATAAATTCAATTCATGAGGCATTTATTCAATAATCAAGATATACCTAAGTTAAAATGAGCGCGAAATATCTTATATTTTATCAATGTTACACCACCGTCTAATGTAACGATCTCGGCCAATATTTTCACTTCCCAAAAAATACTGAAACAAGTCACTTATTCGACCTATCTAAATAACCGTTATATTCACGATTTGAGGCCCATGGGACGCCCAAAATGGGCCTCCTAGTATGAGCAACTGCTCGCTTTCATCGGCTAATCCACAAAATATTCGACGGCGTATTCTTCATCAAATCAAGGTTAGTGTTTTATTTTTTGGTCAAATTGTTGGGTTAATTTTAGTGATTGAGGAGATTGTTTGAACTGAGAGGTGAATTTAAGTTGGTTTATCAATTATCATATTGGTTTTATCAAGTTGGTTCGTTGATAATTTAGTCCAGTAAGATTCCGTTGTTAATCAATTATCTTGCTCAAAAAATTCCAATTAGTGTGTTATGTTTATCAAATTGATTTTCAGTGTTTTACTGTTTTAGTTAATAATTTATCAATCAAGATTTAAAATCAGTGAATCAAAATTGCGTTGTTGATTTTGTGGTAATGTAGAATGCGAATAAAATTAATTGTCTAATTGTTGGAGTTTAGAATACTTATGGAAGGAAGTTGGAGGGATGTTCTTGTAAACTTTTATCTGGAAATTATTTAAATTTGTTACTGTTTTGTTTCTAGCTTCACTCTATATTGGAAATTTTTACAATTGAATGCAGGGATATGAATTTTCAGTACGTGGGTGTTTCTTGTAATTCATGCGGAACAAGTTTTGCCCGAAGATTAGGAGCGATCAGATTTGTAATAATTCATTTTACTGATCAGGATGTTGTGAAGTTCAAATAGAATTCGAAGATTATGTGGAGGATAATTTATGTACAATTTGTGACCACATGATTCTTAAATCATCATGACTGCCTTAGTCGAACGATATCAGAGATGAATGCTTTACTTCGAAAATTTGAGTTTCCGATTAGTATGAGAGTTAAATACATTCCAAGCAGGTTTGCCAGTAGTTGGAGGGATAGTAATGTGCATTTCAAAGACTCACACGATTACATCCACCTGCTCCAGAGATGCTGGAGCAAGAAAACCTTGAAACAAATTCATGCCCAGATCATTATTGGAGATTATGAGCAAAACCCATTTGTTGCTTCAAGGCTTTTAGGGAAATACATCGAGCTCTCATCTTCGCGTATGGAAGATGCACGGAAGGTGTTTGACCAAGTGCTTGTGAGAGATGTTTTCTTATGGAATATGATCATACAAGGTTATTCAAAACATGGTCCATTTGAGGATGCTTTAGGGTACTTTGTTCAAATGCGGGTAACTGGTGTTGTGGATAAATTCACATTTCCGTTTATGTTGAAGGCGTGTGGTGGAGCGAGGGAAGCTAAGTTGGGACAGGTGATTCATGGGCAGATAGTGAAGTTCGGGTTGGATTGGGACTTGTTTGTTGGTAATGCACTTGTTGCGTTTTATGGGAAGTATCAAAAAATTAGTTCATCTTGGGAGGTGTTTAGCGAAATGCAAGAAAAAGATATTGTTAGTTGGAACTCAATGATTTCTGCTTATGTTGCTAATGGACTTCATAGTGAGGCTCTTGGACTCTTTCGTATTATGCTGAATGATAGAAGGATTTTTCCTGACAAAGCTACGTTGGTTAGTATTCTTCCTGCTTGTGCTCAAGAATCAGCTATCAAAGAGGGGTTATGGATTCATTCTTACATTGTAAAATCATGCGTGGAACTTGATGCTGCGTTTGGTAGTGGTCTTATATCGTTTTATGCTACTATTGGCCGCTTAGCAACTGCAAAGTTGATATTTGATAGAGTGTATGATAAGAATATTGTGGTTTTTAATGCAATGATTAGGGCTTACGGAACACATGGTTATGTGGATGAAGCTCTCAAGCTATTCTCTCAACTTGTAGAGTCTGGATTATGCGCAGATAAACAGATATTTTTGTGTTTACTGTCAGCCTGTAGTCATGCAGGGATGGTTTCAGAGGGCTTGGAGTTATTTCAGAACATGGAACACTATGGGGTTGAAAAAATCCCTGAGCATTATGCTTGTATCATTGATTTATACAGTAGATCAGGACAATTAGAAGAAGCAATGAAATTCATGAAGACAATGCCAATTGAAGCAGGGAAGGATGCCTATGGTGCCTTGCTGGGTGCTTGTAGGATACATAAGAACATTGAACTTGCTGAAGAAGTAGCCAAAAAATTGTTTGACTTAGACCCTGATAATGCTGGGCGCTATCTCATTTTGATCAAGATGTATGAAGATTTAGGGCGGCATCAGGATGCTGCTATATTGAGAAAAACATTGAGAGACAAAAGTATTCGAAGACCAGTTGGCTTCAGTTCAATTCTAGTGGATCATACTCTCCACAAATTTGGAACAGAAGATGAACACCATCCGTTTAAGGAGCAAATCTTTGACACATTACATGAGTTGGAGGTGCTGATGGTAGATGAAAGAACTGTAGTTGATCAATTTGTTGTGAACTCATAAGTTACAAGGATAGAGGTCGATTGTTTAGAATTGTATTGGAGTGGCTTCATCACGAAAATCAGCGGTAACAATTGTAGTGTCATTCCATTACAATATAGTTCTCTGTCACTATAGTCATGCATTTTGATTTAGCTATGTGACAACTAACTTCTATTAGAGGAAGTATTAATCCAATTCCTTGTTAATATTAGTTAGAAGAGTAAGGTTATTCTTGTTCACTCGAATATGCCTTAGACAGGCAGCCAGGCAGGCTAACAAAATGTTTTGTCCTTGCATTACATACTTTTCAAAGGTGAAACAATGTTCTCTAATTGGCAGGAAAGAACTGTGAGAGTTATGAAATAAAGCTGTGTTGTAGTTTATGATTTAGTAGCTTAATTGTAGTAGCATAAATAGACAATACATTGTAATTGTTCATTTTAGTGATAACAACAATAATAGAAAACTCTTTTCTCTCTTTGCTCTGTGCACAACAACTTCAATGGCTTCCCTTCTCCTTCTCCGCCTCTACTATCCTCCATAATCACTGAATTTAACAAGCTATGCTAAAATTAAGCTTGCTGCCAGGTTCAGACTTCAGAGCATTCATCAAAACTGGGACAAGACATGCTCATCCAAGCTAAGGCATTTGATGCATTTATGCAGTTGTCCAATTGATTACAAGGAAATTTGGTGATTTAAGCTGAAACATCGAAAAACCCTTCCAGGATTTAACTGTCATAAGTGTCCTTAGTTTTAAGGTTGTAGTGCTTAATTATGTATCCATGTTACACGTACTATGTCGCATGGAAACGAATGCTACAAAGGAAAACGTAGAAATAGGAAAGCATAAGAACACAACGATCTATCATAGATGAGGAGTACTTTAGAATAAATAATATTTGCAAATGCAAAAAAAACTCAAGAAAACTTCATACAAGTTTAACAATTGTATTACGTTCGAGAAACTTATTATACATAAAGAACAGAGATGTAAATTTTGAGTTGTATTTATATAAACCTATAAAAGCCCCGAGTAGCAGAGATGTATGTTTACTCATTTGATTATCTCTTGTTTACTAGAAGATGTCCAGATGAACTAACAAATCAAGGTGGTCAATGAGCCAAAAATACCAATAGTAACATGTAAGTCTATATGTATTCCTAGGTCATATGAAGAGAGTTAGAACCTTATAATACCTTATCTTCGCTCTTTAAAGGCCTTATAAACGAGTTTAAGACCCAATTGTAGGAGTTATGGATTTTGGCAGAAACGGGAGTTTAGAGTCAAAGTATATGGTTCAAATATGACCCTATAAGAGTTATGATAAGCATATCATGGTACTAAGTCCAGAAATGTTTACAATGACTTCATTTTGAAAGTTAGTATGCACTATTTTTGACAATATATATATATATATATATATATATATATATATATATATAAAGACAATAGATGTTTTCGACGATCATATTATTAGGTTTGGAACCATTAAATACCTTATATTAGGACTCTTTAGGCCCTAAAACAAGTTTAAAATCGTATTGTTGGAGTTTTATTAAAAATCAATTAAAATGGGTATTTAGAATCACAATAGACGATTGTAATAACTTTTAGGGCTTAATATGATACTATAAGATCATTAGTAAGCATATCAAAGTGTTGTATCATCAAGTCAATAATTTTCTACAATGACCAAATTATGAAAGCTATTATCCGCTATTTTGAGATATTTTGAAAAAAGTTCTTAGAATTGAAAAATAGGTACACAATGCCTTATTGGATTATAGAGGTTTAAAACTTTTTAATACCTTGTATTCAATCTCAAAAGACCCTAAAAACAAGCTAAAGACCTAATTATAGAAGCTATGAAAATCGATTTAATTGGGTGCTTAGAGTGAAAGGAGATGTAGCAGAACATAGAAGACCCATAATAAGCATATAAAGATGTTATCTTATTGGATCAAATTTGTCAAAAATGACCAAATTTCTATTTTGAAATTTCTTCATTAAAAAATTGCCTAAAATAAAAATAAAGGAAATTAATGCTTATTAGCTGATGAGAGGACAATTAAGAGTCTTCAATAGATATATTTGGTTTTCAAAGGCTCTAAAACAAGCTTGGGACCAAATTGTAGTAGAGTTGAAAATCGATTGAAATGGGTTTTAAAGGTCAAAATAGATTTTTCCAATGAATTTGAGGCCTTATTATGACACTATAAGACTTATGACAAGCATATTAAGGTGTTCTATCGAATTTTGAAGGGTATAAACATTATTTTTGTTATATTTTTGAAATTTTTTGGTATTAAAATAAGCAAAAATGATTCTTTCGTAATTAAGGTCTAGAACCATTTAATACCTTATATTTGGTCTCAGAAAGCCCTAAAACAAGCTAAAAAAAGGAACCAATTGTAGTAATGTGAAAGACTGAAAGTAGATGAATCAAATCACTTTACAGCCTATTGTGACCCTATATGACTTCTATTAAGCATATAAAGGTATTCTCTCACTGAGCTTATCATTGTCCTAAATGACCGAATTCTAAAGGTTACAATACACTATTTTTTTTGTTCATTTTTGAAATAAAAAAAAAACTTGAAGTTGTCCCAATGGTACTAGGAGTTTCATATGGTTATAACTATTCAATGCCTAATAATGTGTTTACAAAGGTCATAAAGCAAGTTTGAGTCCTAGACATCTTGATAAGTATATTTATTTGTACTTTTCGGTGTTGATTCAAACTCCTTTTGGATAAGTTTTGAGTAATTCCGGGTCTATTTAGATTTATTTATGTTAAAAGTCCATAATTATAATCTAGCTCTAATCATATTGATTATTGCTAATTGTTAAGACTTTTTTTAGTATAAATGCATATCAATAACAAAAATATGATGGACTAGTATTGATTAAATGATGGAAATTGGGCCAAGAAAAGAGAAAGAAGTTTAACCCAAAAAGAGTTGAAAAGAAAAAAAAAAGTTGAAAGAATCTCACGGCACAATTGAAGGAAGGAAAAAAAAAAATTCTTTTAAAGTTTCTTTTTCTCTTTTCTATTTTTTTATTTTATTTTTCTGATTTTGGGTAGTTAGTTTTCCTAATTTCTAGGTTAGGGTTTTAGGAAGAGTTTTCTATTATTGATTATTCTCTATTCTAGGTTTTTGGCTCTTCTTCTTCCTCCTCTCTTCTTCCTCTCTTCTCTCTTTTTCTAGGTTTTAGTTTTATGGCTTTGTTTATGTAATTCTCCCTCAAAAATTTTGTTTCTCTTGAATAATCAAATTTATTCTTAGTTCATCATTAATTTCATTCTCAAGTAAGTTTCTTCTATTCTTTTCTTTAGTTCATTATATTTTGTTGCTTATTTATTCATGCCTTTGTGTTATTGAATTTAATTTCCTTATAGTTTTATGATTTTTATGTCTATGCTCAATTTTATTATTGTTTATATGGATTTAATTATGACTAGTGAGTACTTTCTTTTCTATGATGTTAATCTTTGAACCCTAGCATGTGTTAAGTTGATTCTTATATCAATTCAATGTCAAATTAAGGTTGGTTTATTAGGTTGTTAAAATTGATCATTAGGTTAAATTCATTGGTTTAATTAGTCAAGAAGCGACGGCTGAGATTAATTACTTTCTTTGTCTTAATGATATTTGCTAATTAATCAATAAGCGAGAGCTGAGATTAAGAGGGCTACACCTAATACAATTAGACTAATCAAGAAGCGAAAGTTGAGGTTAGGATAATTGAAGGGTTGTTTTGATTTGATAATTGATGTTGGTGTATTTGATGAAGGTTAATGCATGTTAGTAGGAATGTATTAATATCCTAGGCTTTTCTCTTATCGATATCACATTTTAATCTTTGCAATCTTAGTTAATAGTTTCACTAAACAACTCATTTCTAGCGTAATCTAGTAAAATTGAGCTAAATTAACCCTATATTAGCTTCCTAGAACGACTCGTAATTGTATTGCAACATCCGTGCACTTGCGGTTATAATTAGTGACTAAAAAGTAGTCATCACATCTTGAAATGAAATACTACGTAGTTGAAATGGCAACTTGAAGGTGATTGAAAGAGATCCTTTCCTAAAGTCAGACCTCCTTGTATCCATATAACTAGTAGGCAGAAAACGTCTTATCTTTAGATCGAAAGGGTTCAAAATTCAAAACAGTGTCTTAACTACATTTTCCATCGGTTGTTCGGTACGTGGTAGTCCCCCTGCTATGCTCATCCAGTCATCCGAAGTGACCCTTTTCCACTACTGCAACACGTTAGCACCACACTCCCGTCACCTCTGCGCAGCTGCACTACCGTCTATTTGCTGAACATGTATCATTGCTTAGGATGCTTGGAAGATTTTTCAAGTTGATCAATTCTATCACATTATCACGAAATCAAGTTCAAAAATCACTTCTCTTCGGCTGCTCTTCATCTAGTTATTAACACTAAATAAATGTAACAAACACCATTCCTTTAAAAGTTCAAAGTTTATATCATTTGTAATAATAAACGCGTCAGAAATAGATTCCCGAATACATACGATACAAAATGACATAGGATAAGGATACTGCTATAATTCCTTCACAACCATAATAAGGACACCTTATCTTGATATTCTTCAAAGCATTGAAGAGGGAAGGGGATCTTGAATATTTGTTCTGTTTATAAAAATCTTACACACATTCATTAAAGAGGTTCCAAGATTGCATCCGGGGTGAAGAAACAGAACAATAAGGAGATCATAAGAACCAGTCGCAAATCTAGCCTCCTGAAAAAGTAGGTTGTACAAAGCAAAAGGCAGGCATTTAATCTTTAAGATAGATACCCAGTAGACAGCAAGAAACACACCAGTTTCGGTTTACATAGATGGGTATAATCGACCTGGAAAAAAAGAGCAAAGAAGATAAACCTCAACCCCTCTTAGTTACATTACAATGCAACCATCGGATACAACAGGCCGTTCCTGATAAAAGACCGGATTCAGCACTGTTAGTACGCACAGAATCCCGAGAACTAATAGACCTGAGCTTACTCTAATCAACTGTACAGTCAAACTAAATATACTAGCAAAAGGAGCTAATCAAAAATCTGCTGATCAGGCTTGATCACTATCTTAAAAGGAGCACATATCCCCTACTAGTGAAAACCATTACCATTGCTGCAGACGCTTTTGAGCGGACCATTTATATGCTCACTATATACTCCATTCAACAATCCATTGTCAAGGTCCTTGCAAATGCCATCCCTATGTTCCGGAAAAATGCCATTAGCATGTGGTCGATTAAGACCGTTTGCTGACCCATTTGTATGTTCCGGATGAATGCCATTTATAGATACATTTGCATGCTTTTGATGATTACCATTCACCAATCCATTAGCATATCCAGGATGAATGCCATTCAACACACCATTGCCATTGCCTGGGCTATTGTGTACTTGTGCTCCATTCACAAAGCCACTACTAGGCTGCTTGTGAATCCCATTCACAGGGCCGTTGGTAAGGTCCTTGGATTTGCGAAGTTGTGTTCTTGTGGGCAGGGGCCTATTGCACTTTGGACTATCCCTTTGCAACATATCATGTACAATATTAGGGTTGTTTAAAAAAATATCCAACTGTCCAGATGCTGCTGCTATCAGACCTGTATGCAACAGGAGCTAAATTTAGATCAATTTCGTCTACTTGTATATCAGACAACAAACCAACATCCATAAGACATCCGACAATTATCGAATGCACCCTAGGTTACACTGCAAAGTTAAGGGGAAGTTGCTAAAAGTAGGAGGAAAATAAGACTGTTGTGGCCTGTGTAGTAGTAGTGTCTGAAATAAACAATATAGTTGCAAAAAATTGATGGTTCCAGAACTAAAAAATTTTCCCACCAAAGATACGGGGCGAATGAGGGAATCATCAAGAGACATCAGACAACCCTTTTGGCCATTAGAATAATTGTCATAATGGCCTTCAAAGATGGACTATTTGCATATGAGAAACACAACAAATTGAAGAATACGCACCTACAAATAGAGGAGAAGGATTTCCTGGTCTTGACTTAAACTCAGGATGAAATTGAGCGCCAACAAAAAAGGGGTGATTAGGCAGCTCAATTATCTGTTGAACACAAAGAATGTCAAAGATTATGAAAGAAAAAAAATTATCAGAGAAGTCTTACAGTAAAGTTTCTGAAGGCTAAAATCCTAACCTCCATTCGCTGGCCACTTTCATCTTTCCCAGTGAATGACATGCCAAAATTTTCTAGCTGGGCAATCATGTCAGGATTTACCTGTAACATGAAATTATACACACAAAATTGGTTTACAATATAGAGGTAAAGTAGGTCAACAGTTTTCCTGCAGAAACTATTATAATTAATCCTAGTAAATAACTGACCTCATATCTATGCCGATGTCGCTCATCAACAAAGTTTACATTGCCATACCTATATGAAGAATAAAATAGTATACATTAGCCGTGCATGATAAAATTATTGACTGACCAACAAAAGCTATCTATATTCTTACAGCTTTGCACTTTTGCAATCCTTGACCTGGAAGTATGTCCTTCTTGAACCAAGCCTCATAGTAGCACCCATATGAGTTTTTGATCCCTGTTTATGAATTAAGCAATATTATCAAGTAAAATAATTAAGATAGAATATACAATCGCCACCAAATAGACAATAAAATTCGTAATACAAACCTCTGGCATGAATATGACAAAAGGATTTGCGGTTTTTTTGGTTTCGGAATCAAATTCCGTACTGTTTGCATCTTGGATTCCAAGAACAGACCGAGCAAACTCAACAACTGCAAGCTGCATTCCCAGACAAATCCCGAGATAAGGAATACTATTTTCTCTGGCATATTTCGCAGCGAGAATTTTCCCTTCAACACCTCTGTCGCCGAATCCTCCAGGAACTAGAACAGCATCTGCACCCTGAAATGCAAAGGCAACCAGGGAGTTAAAAAAAATGCACAAAAAATGAATACTAGGTAGATACTTAAAAAAAAGATTCAGTGCTTGACCAAAAACAAAAGAACATAGAAATCTTAAAGATGAAAAAGAGTGTAATATGATAACTAAGAACAATAGAATTTAGCTTAAAAGAAAATATACATAAAACCTGAGTACGAGTTGCACGATGTTGGTTTGAGTGACCACATACTACAATATCTTTTCCTAGCAGTTATAGGCTGTACCGGTTCATCAACCAATTGCTGCCTAGAAAAAAATAAACATAACCACGCCTAAGGATATTAAAGAACAAACCTTCAGCAGAGTCCATGCAACTTTGTAGCTTTCAGGGTTCTGCAATTTAGACAATTATAATTCAACATAAGAATACTAATAAAAATAAATAAGAGCAAGCAAAGCAGAGAGGAGTTCAGGGGACAATCTTTGAAGACAAGTGAAAAGTACAAAGAAGAAAAAACATTACCTCATCCTTGGTCGAATCTTCAAGGTCACTAGCTGGAACCCAGTCAACAAGTAGCCTACGATGACAAGCAACTGAGGCGTGCAAGAGAGCCTGATTATAACAGAAGCCAATAAAGTTAATACCTTGAATAAACCCCATAATATATTGTGGCTGCTAAGTTTTGCAACAAGCAAAACAAAAGAGATGTCTGTTAACTTCTTGACCTACCCTTCTCACATCTGCTTTTATACATTTAACATGGAAATGAAAGATTCTAAAACTCAGATCACTTTGTTGCATGCATCAGCATATACAGAGACTTTGGTATTCCTGAATTGCTTATACAGAAATTTGGAATCCTTTTCAAAAATAAATAACTTAAAAATTATGGCCCACAAAGACAATTATGCTTCACTGTATAATGTGTGCATGGTGTCCGCAAACTGCTTATCTTCGAAACGTGGATCCTCTAAGGCTCTAAATATCAAAAATACAAAATACAAAAGGAGGTCAACAAAGGAAAGTATACTTTACTGTATGACATGTACATATAGTCCTTAAGCCCATTTGTAGTCCTACCACAATCTGATTTTTCCTTAACTGGTTTACAATTTAGCTTTCACCAAGGCCAGGATAATTCCATTTAGCTAAAATAAGGGGTAAGCTTACGTTCTTGACACAATTGTGGGTCAAAAGTGGTAAATAAATCTAAACACTCAAACTACATTCTCTAATTCATCATCATCCGCGTCAACAGATTCAATATAACCCCACTGGAGAAATCACCTACATCATGCTCAACTCTGATTGTTTCAATACTCTCTCTATACCACATATGTTACATGTAAAAAAGTTGAAGATTCCTCAATTACCTTAAGCACAGAGAGATAAGAATCTGAAAGTCCTGTGTACTTTCCAACCATGGCTATCGTCACCTAATGGATTAAGAAAAAATTGATAATAAATTGGGGCTAAAGGTGCTTCTGTTAATAAAAAATGATCAAATAGCTGAAAAATAACCAAATAAATCAACAGGAACCTACAGGCTCATGCAACGTGCCACAGAGTTGAGCTCTCCGAATCCATTCATCCAGCACAGGCTCCTTTGCAACCCTGAGTCATAGCATACAATAGTCAGATGGGGTTCAAGAAAAATCAACCAAGAGCAAATGAGAAAAATGGGTATAGGACGAACCCATAAAGTTTAAGCACTTTTAGAATAGCTTCATGAGCCTTTTGATCCTGATGGGAAATAAATTTGCAAAATAAATATGAGCTTCAAGAGAGAAGGGCAAAACCAAAAAAAATCAGTTCAATTACAGAGTTCAAAACACTTACTCTTAGAAGCAATGGAATATGCCAAATGTTGGGAACATCATACAGAGTAATAATATTCTCACCCTAAACAAGGACATTCTGGTAAGATTCTGATTCATAAATCAACAACATAAGAGTGAAAAACAAAAGAGAGATCATAGGAGGGAATTTCTATTAAAAGTACCGGGACATGGCAAAACTGAGAGAGCTTCGCCTTCACATTCTCATCAAGAGGCTGCAAAGAAGAAGAAAAAGCTTGTATTTAAGCTAAAAATTGGCTACGATACCATTGTGTATGAAGAGATTGAAAAAGAGATACCATTGTGCTGCGACAAGCCAATATATCTGCTGTCAAGCCCAAACCTCGCAGTCCCCGAACGCTATGCTGTGTTGGCTTTGTCTTCTGTTAAAAGTAAGGAAAACCTTTCATCAACTATAGAAAACCATGGACATGTCTGAACTCCAGACTTCAAAACTAGTTCATACAAACAGAAACAGAAGAAAAATATACAAACAGGCAGTATTAGATTATTTACCTGTTCCCCAACAACATTTAGCACTGGTACCAGACTCACATGAATGAGGCAAAAGTTCCCAGGACCTATTGATACGAGAAGTTTCAGTAAACTTTTTCACTAGAAAAAAAGATCATTTTCAAGCAAGCAACATTTTAAAGAAAACCTACCGACGCGGTATGAGAATTGTCCAAGAGCCTCAATAAATGGCATAGACTCAATATCCCCTACATAAAAACACTATGTTCAGACCACTTATAAACATAATGTTGTTGTTCATGACAAAAAAAACCTTACGGTATAACAGATGACGCACCAATAGTTCCACCTAATTCGATGACACAAACATCAGGATGGCCCTCCTGTCCATCTACCGGTATATGCGCGACACGTTCAATCCATGATTGAATTTCATCGGTAATGTGAGGGACGACCTAAGAGGCGCAAAGAAAATCATTCAGACCCCTAGGAAGCGTTAACTGTAACAGAGGAAAATCTTCTATTAGAGAGGAAAAGGACCTGGACAGTTTTCCCCAAATAATCTCCTCTTCTCTCCTTGTCAATGACAGTCTGTCACGTACAACAAAAAGACAGACAAGAAGAAAATAATCAATACCAGTAGAAGAACATCATAGTCAAGTTGTTTATTTAATCCTTCGAAAGAAAGGGTTGAGGAACAAGTTAGGTAACAGATAAGGCATTGTCAGCTTGCCTGGTATATTTTTCCAGTTGTGATATTATTATCGCGTGTCAGCTTGATGTCTAAAAATCTCTCATAGTTACCAAGATCTAGGTCCACCTGCAAAACAATTAAACAAACGAACGAGCCCTCATTTGCTCAGTACTATGAATCACAAAGGTTGACTGTTCCTCAACGATTATCTTATCAAGAGGTCTTTAAAAGAGTAGACAACTGAGGTTACAAAAGATTCTGAATTCGTCCATGAAAAATACTTGATCACAAGTTGAGCAGAGCATCATAGTACAATAAAAAGCTCATGAGAGCAACAACTTGCCATTCTGGCCCTACATCGATACCGGCAAGAACAAGGAAAATCATTTTGTTGCTTAACAAAGAAAAGGCAACAACATTTGAATACACAATATAAAGCTTCTACTTCATATTTTCAACTTCGCACTTCTTTCCCTCCTTTGACTTGTAGGTACAGAAAATATGTAAGCACAAAAACCTTCATTAGCAAATTCTTCATGCTATCCTAAGTTCCCTTTATCCTATCACTTTACAATGAAAAAGAGACCAAATATTTTTCAAAGAATGAATAAGCAATATGAAGGAGATGGGGAAAACAAAAACAAAAGAAAAGCAACATCATTTTCTAAGATACTTATCCTATCCAACTACCATCACTGCCGCCAAGACCAAACAAAACAAAATCGAATTGCTAACGGTGAAAATGAGATTCATTCGAGTCAACATCAATAATGACTTCACTAAACTTTATATTATATTCAAATCTTTACGAATTTTGATTTCTTAACATATTTAAATTTTATCAAACCACAAAACTGATACAAATTTTAAAAAATCAAAATTTAAACAAAAAAGTGATATTTTTGTTATACCTCGCCTCCATCGTCCAAAACAAACACTTCACCGTGCTCAAAGGGCGACATAGTTCCTGCATCTGTATTTAGATAAGGATCTGCAACACACAGTTTAACATAGATTAATCAATCAAGTATACAAGAAAAAAAAGGGTAACATTTTTTTTTACCGTTCTCGCATTTCTGCGTCAAGAACCAATCTTTTTACCCCATTTTATGATAAAACAATCTCAGTTCTTAACGGCCCAATCTTCGCAATGTGAAAGATTGCATATTTTCTTACCAAAAAAAACACAAAATCTTTAAAACCCTTGAATATCACCCTAATCTCTAAAACCCACGCAGTAAAAAAATATCATAAAAATCATCAAAACCCAATAGAAATAATCAAAAACCCTGGAAAATGAAAATCTAAAAAAGCAAAAAAGAGTACCAATTTTAATGGAAGTAACACGAAGACCGCAAGCTTTAAGAATAACACCAATACTACTAGCAGTAACACCTTTACCAAGCCCACTCACAACACCTCCAGTCACTAATACATACTTCATCTTCTCCAAATTTTACAGTAAATTTAATCTCTCCTAAGTTATGGGTTAATCTTTTTTTTTTTCTTTATGAACAACAACTCCCCTGTTTTCCGGCGTTTTTGTAATGAGAAATAAGTTAGTAGAAATGCACATAAACTGAGAATAAAGTGTATGTGTTCGTGAAATCTCAAATGAATAGGCAGAGTACTGTATCACAGGATTTGGTATAAATTAGCTATGGAGTAGAGAGAGAGAGAAAATAGAGAGAGAAGAGAGAGAGCTAAGTATTTGGATTCTGAATACTTGTGTGTGTGACGGCCTCTCCATTTATTTACACACCAACATGCTTTATTTTAGGTTTTTTTTTTTTTTTTGGAAAGGGGTGTAGCAAAACCCTAGTCAATTTCTTTTTTTTCTTTTTTTTTTTTTTGCATTTAGTAGTCTCCTCCCTTGTTCCCGCCTCCTATCATGCTTTCCATATTATAATGGCGGAAATTTTAAGGATGCTCGCACTTTTACCATCTACGGTCCTACGGATTGCGGGAGCAGCGGAGAACTACTTAATTTGTTATACAATAGTACGTCATTTGTTCGGGTCCCGGGTCGGGTTGATTAGCAAGAGTTTTTACTTTTTAGTTCGATAGCACACTTTTTTTTACCGTCAAAACAAAGAAAATGTACGCTTTTGAAAAAAAATAAAGTAGGATTCAGATTATATGCTTCCATTTGGATCATTTGCTTCCATTTGAAACATTTTTATCATTTAAATATATTATTTTCTTTTTAGGTAAGAGAAACTATTTTATTAGGCCGGATCCCATATAAATTACCCTAATATTCGGGTTGAGTTAGCAAATGAGGCTTTTTAGGAGTGGGGGATTGATAGGGGATTCTAATCCCACAATGCACCTAACTGAGATTAAACCCATAACCTCATTTGAAAATTGTGTGTATTGTGTACTTCGTACCTAATACAATGTATTATTGATGACGGAAATTGTGTATAGGTTAAATAGGTTTTTATTAAATGAAAGTACTACTACAAACATGCTACAATTAACTTTAAAATATTTATGAGATAAATTCAAACAAAATGACCAAACAATATAAGTCAAATAGGTTAGAGACAAAATCCTCCTACTATAATATGTATGTATGTCGTATCATGACAATGGGTTAGAGGATTATATACGCACAATATTATATATACAAATTCTTATAAAAGACCATGTAATAAGTGTCTAATAAGAACCTTTCCACCGTCGCGTTCTACCATCCATCCCAATTATTTCTTTATTTTTATCGATATCATTTCTAACTGTCAATCAAAACCCTTCTCTTGAATTTGATGGTTAATTCTAATAGAAATTAGAGGATGATTATTCATAGCTACACAAAAAAATGTAGCCATTGTGGTTAATTCTATTTGAAGGCAACGAAGCCATTAAGACGTTATAAGTATTGTGTCCATGTGCATAAAACTATGTGGCAATACAATAGTTCCACAATTTGGCACAAAGCGTGTGGATTATAGTGATAGAGAAATGGGAAATGTAAACTAAGGGAATGAAGGTGTAGCATATGTAGCTCAATGTTTAACTAACATTTTCAAAAGTCGTACTGTAATAATCAAACTAACTAAACTGAAAGAAAGACATTATAATATAATTAGTGCATTACATCGGATCGGTCCGACAAAAATTAATTTCAATAGCTAGAACAAGTACAAATATGTTGTTAATTGTAAAGAGTAGAGTTAAAATCTTCCTTCATGTGCACCAGAGGAAATCTTCATTACTCTGACTAGCTTGCACAACTTTTATTGGCGACAATTTTCTTCTAAATACTATTTTATATGTACTTAAATAATTTTATTGTATAATTTGTAACCAGCTTAGGAAGACATAATCAAAATATATCTGGAGCAACAATTATTTCACCAACTACTTTGAATAATTTATGGTGAATTGAGTACCCTTGACACTGAAGAACGACACGAGCAAGAGAATAGATTCTCTGTCAAATTAAAGACGTCTGAATTATACAGTAATACTCAAATACTGTTGACATTGGACAAGAGTGTTAAATACTCTCAGATTAATTATTTGTTGAGGCTTACTTAGGATCGAATTTTATTACATTATTGTCACCTGTGATTTTCTTTATACAAAAATACGAAGCACATTGTTTAAGTGAGGATAAACAAGTTAAATTTAGTTTAGTGATGGCTGTGATGATAAACAAGTTAAATTTCCTCTCCTCTTTCACTCTCAATGCATTGGTATTATTACGAGTTAAGGCCCTAAGCTAGCAATGTGCCAATCAATGTCTCACTGTACTGCCTATAGAAATACTTCATAACTGTTCGATTTTACAGCTTCTTTAAGATGCCAATTATTGATTATTCGTGAGTGTTACAAAATATTAAGTATCGAGAACTAGCGTCTCTGAACATCATTTGATTAAGTTATACGACACAATCTAATAGCATAACGTATCGTACATAGAGAAGTTTGAACATTTTGATTGTTGTCTAATGTCAACTCTAAATGACATTCACATTACATTTTCGTAAATATAGTATTTATCCAGTAATAATTAAGCTCTTGTATATACTGAACTAAGTTGCTATTTTGGTGAGGAGAATTAGGCCCACACCAAAGTGACCCGGCCATGCTCGAATCCACATTGTATAGACTATGGATATTTGATAATACCTGGCCTCCCTTTAATGTTCGATGATTTGGGGGGATTGCCACATGGGACTTCACATGGGACTTCACATGTGTCATTGGTACTTCAATTCGTATTGTAGGGAGTAGGGCGTAGTAGTTATATTCATAAATATGTACGAAGCATTCAATAGTTCATTCAGCTCTCACTTGAGATTACTAATCAGGCATATAAGGAAATGCAATTATTAGTTTTTACGTTCGAGGGATATCATAGATCAAACATTTCAGCTAGGGTGATATGTGTATGAGGTTGGAGGTGGTGGGAAAGGTACAAATATAAAAGTCATATCCATCATGGTTATGGGGTGGGCGATGGATTGTACGACTCACCCGCTCCATATCCGTCTTTCCACCATTCTCGTAAAGTCTTTTAATATGCTTATATGAACGAATAAAAGCATTTTAAAACCAAAAAAAACCTACAAAGTTTGAGCGCAATAATAACTAAAGTGCGTAAATCCTAATGTAAATCAATCTTTATATATTTGGAATTATGTTATATATTTTATGTTATAAACAAAGAATGAATTAATGTGATTAATTTTTATAGCATCATGTTGGCAAATTAAATTCTTCCAAAGATTTAAACAATATCCCTTTTCCCTATTTAATTCACAAAAGCTCATAGGCGAGTTTTGATTTGGTCCCGCGCGCCTCTCCCCTAAGGAAAGGGAACAAAAATCCCAGTCTAACCTCCTGAAGATGATGGGGAAGGCCTTGGACTAGTGCTAAGGAGGCATCTCCCGGGGACAGGTAGTCAGTCCTCGAGTGTTTTATGAAGCTAGTCAATTATATTATTTTCCATGCTTATTTGATTCTTCTTGTTTTTCCCCTTCCCGACTCCATTTGACAACCTAGCTAGTTGACCAGTCCATGTACAACGTTTATTTTCTTGAATTATTTTAAGCGAACTCATTCATCAAACATTTTTATTTGTACTCCAAAATATCATTTGAGTTTAATCTTTCTCCTTCCATGACTAATGCGGTGAACAATAGTAGCCCTTAGAAAACATGACTAATGCGGTAGATTACGTTCATTTTACACGTAGTAGACTTGTTTAAAAGGGAGGAGCTCCATGAAAGGTCATTGACCGACCCGTTCGTAAAAGAGTCTAAATAATTATGAGCTTAATTGGGTCGATGTATTTTAAAATATCATGTTTTATTGGGTCTTTGATGGGTCAAGTCGGGCCAATAATGGGTCAATAGTTATCAAAGCTTTTAAACACTATCAAGTAATAATTATTTCCACTTACTTGTCGATGAACCACTACCAAAAATTGGAACTGATACAAGCAAACTATCACCCTCTATAGACAACATTTATACTCTCTTTGGACGGTCCGGCCCAGCCCGACTCGGCTCATTTTGTATCTTTTTTTTGCCCGGCCCACTTTACATGTGACCGCGGCCCTAACCCGACTTAGTGCACAAGTCTAACACGGAGCATAAGGGTTTTAATTATAATTTGAATCAATTAAGAAACAAAATACAATAATTAGTTTTAGCATACAAACTCACGGTACTTTCCTTATTAATTTTTGGAAGATATAAACAACGGGGAATAATACGTGTTAAAATTAATAATTAACAAGAACATTGATTCATCAAGTTGAAGAGTTCCGTTGCATGCATTGGTAAATGGCAATACCAACCTATATGGACAACATGGGCTACATACTAGTTTTCTAAAAGATTAGTATAAATGATCGAGTATATATATATATATATATATATATATATATATATATATATATATATATATATATATATATATATATATATATATTCCATTACATTTATTATTCCGGATAATGTATAAATTTCTGAAGCATTTAAATTCCAACATATACAACATACGGAGTGGGAGACGCCATATGGTCAAATCAATGAGAAATTATAAAAAGAAAAGAGAGAAATAAGTCTCCAACCACTGCACGGGTTGCTATATGTCAGCGTAGAGCGTAGAGTGAAGGAAAGCATATTAAAAGTCTGGCCAAGAAAAAAAAAAAAAACGATTAGATGCACTATCCACTTTCCGAAAGGGGTTCGGTAAACGTAGTAAAGTAGATAAGGTCTTTTCATTTTTGTAATGTCATAGGTCAAATTCATGAATCATGATATAGGACCGGATAACAAAGCTAGCACGACCATATTGGATGCTTTTCTTTTTTGTACCGAAAACCAACCAAACGGCCAACTGATTAACTAACATTCACATGGAGGGAGTAACAATTTACATACCTAGCATACTAGCATCCTGCTCTGGTCCCCCTCACTTGCCCACATGACACATTCCACACACTTTTTTATAATAGTGAAGCTAAGATAATGGTTGTTACTGTGCTTGAAACAGTTTGGCCACTTCAATGCATTTCTATGTATATTCTAGGTTGGTTACATGAAAGTAATATATCCAATGTACATCCCAAGTCCTACTAAGGAGAAAAGATTTGTCAAGTTTATTAGGAATCAAATATCTCATTAGTATGTGCCTTTTTGGGAGTTGTTCAAAAACAAATTCGTGAGGAATTGACCCTTTTGGAATAGGCTACGTACGTCTTTATTTACCAGATTTTTAGCTTATCAATGACCTTGATTGGGTTGCAAAATGTTACGTCTATCTAAATTCTCAAAAATAGCATACACCAAAAATCCAACACCGAAGTTGATTAATGATTATGACCACCCCACACCAAAAGCTGGAGTCACATGCATTTCATTTTGCATATGAGGTCGTCAACCAGACTTGGACGGGTCTTTATCCAGACAACAGCTAGAACAAATTGCACATTCATCTTCCCCAAAACACATGCAACTAACGTAGCATGTGCACATACTCAACACTAGATATGTTCAAATGGGAGGAGCTCCGCTAAGGGTCATTGACCGACTCGTTTGTAAAAATGGTCTAATTAATAATAAGCCTAATGGGTCAGTCTTTTAAAGGGTCATGTTCTATTGGGTCTTTAATGGGTCTAGTTGGATTAATAATGAACCAATAATTTTCAAGACTTTAAAACACTATCATATCATGAATTATTTTCACTTATTTTCAAGACTCTATTAGTATTGTGTAAGTGAAAATGCATTAACATATATTCAAAGGCATGCAACATCTAGGACACTGCGTAAATTCTAAATACATAGTTACAAAAATGCAATATGTGACATGTCTGGGCCCCAAAAAAAAAAAAGAAAAAATTGCAGGCAAATAGTTTCAGGCTCGAGTAGATTGTTGAGGGGGTCTTAATTAAATTAAGAAAAGATGAAGTTTGTGAACTGAAATTGCGGCCTGGGCAGGAGTTGGTAAAAGAGACAAATCTTATGGGAATGATCAAATCTATGATTAACCAACGCCGGTTATAACTTGATTGATCCACTTGTCTTAATGAATGTGTAATTTGCGCAGTGTTGACTGTGGGTGAATAGTATGGCACATGCAAGGTCCATGACCTTTGGCCTTATATAAGATTTGGATGATATTAGTTCATTAATTGTACAAACTCACTGACAAAGCCGGCATGCATTTACATTAATTTCGGGAGGTAACATGCATGAGAGCTGGTAATCAATCCAAAATCACGACCCAAGTGATCATGAATCAAGATTAAAGGGATTATAAATATTATAGTACATTAATCCAATACTTATATCTAGAACTATCCTATCATTTATAATTTGATTTATTTTAAATTTTCTTTAATTTTCAATTTAGATGGCATATTTTCAAGAAACTATTACCCTAAAAGAAAGGCTATTTTGACTTTTACGGTATCCAATACACGACTTTAAAAATTTTTTATCTCTAAATTCGTAAGGCAAAAAATTATGAAAGTTGATATTCTAAAAATTTACATTGAGATGCATCCAACAAGATCTCATTTGAATATATTATTTCTTATAACTTGATGAAAATTTATGATCAAATTTTTTGAACTTTAATTCAATAAATTAAAAGGGGCTTTTTTTTTTTATAGAGACGAAGGTAGTATAAAACAATTGTTTTTGTAAAAGTTTGTCTCTAATGAAAAAATATCCTTAGTAAGTGTTTGAAAAATTCCAACCGCGTAATATAAATTAGTGGTAATAAATTGGTAAACCTTACTATAGCTTATTCACGAATTTGTATTGACCAAGACTTTAGAGACCACTTGATTTATGGTTATAATGTTTGAACATATGGATTGGGACCCGAGTGCTTCCACCTTAAAGGAATTTTAAAAGTTTCATACCGTGTCTCCAAAATTCCAAAAGAACAGCAACCGAAAGGAAGACGACTGGTTCATGAATCATGAGACTTTTGAAGAATGAAAGAGAACGAGAGATAGTAGATCGAGGTACATCAAATTGAAATGAGATACGAACCATGCACACGTACATTACATTTGTAGCCCCTCAGTTACTGAAAAATAAATGTGAACTTACTTTTTCTTTTGGAAGCTAAAGAAGGATAGTTGTGGACTTGTGGAGTCCTAGACTCTAGTTGTACCACTTCATGCCTACATCAACTTACGCTGTGCTGACTTGGTTATTCACATGCTGGCAGGTTCAACTCTTTCTTACTTAAATTATTCACTTGGAATCCTATATCTATTTTTATTTTTGTTTTTTTCGTTTTGTATGAGCTTCGTCTTCTTTCTGGACTTTATTACTTATTTTATATGAAATTAGTTTAGATTTGATTAAATCAGAAAATAGAATTGAACATCAAATTATATTATAAATAATAATTTTGGATTAAATGTAATTAGAAAACTTATTTTATAAATGATCGATACATTTTTATGAGTGTTATTTAATTATAATTATTATAACAATAACGATAATAATAAGTTATAGCACTACTATTAATAATACTGATTATTATTTTTTATTACTACTATTTATAATTATTATTGTCATTGTTATTATTATTATTATTATTATTACATTAACCTAATAATAATAACTATTATTTTCATTTTTATTCTTATCTATAAAAAAAATCCAAATCAGATTACTTTAGTTAAAATAATTCAGATAAGTAAATTTCATATGAACTAAATAGGGCCTAAGTATTGAAATAAAAGTGTCTGGATATAGACGATTTGTTCCTTGACTTAAGTTGACATAACGACATTTTTACCATAATCCACTAAAACTTTAAAATAGTTGTTATTTTCATATTTAAATAATAAATATGAAGTAATTCGTATGAATTAGTAATTGAATCATGACTCAAAATATTACACATTAAATAGTTAGACACTCCTTTTGTAACATTTCTACGTAGCCAAAATTAGTATACATCATAACTTTATAATGATTATTACTCCGTATTAGGGATAAAAGGAAGAGTCTTTATCATTTTAATTACTCTGTATCACTATCTTCTTTAAAAATTAATGGTTTTCAACTAGCTCCACGTGCAATTGCGTCTTCAAAGGTTAAATAATACGTTTACATGAACTAAATACAGTCAAACTTCAAAAACATTTTAAAATATATATATAGGATAATTCATATAGCATAAGAAAATAATTAGTAGATCGAGTTGAAAATTAAAAGTTTATACTTTATGGGGGTAATATTTTATAAGTTTTATGCAATTAATCATATAACATAATCACTCTCATATGCATGACCCATCTTTTTATCATTAGCAACAATTTTTTTTTACTTTAATAGATTATTCTCATTGATTTAATCCATCTATAGTTACTATTAATTATATTAAGAGCTACTCCAATTGCTTCACTTATCTATTTACCCCATGTAATTATAACAGTATATATAGCACTCGTGTAATATACGATTTACAAATATAAATATTAGTTATGAAATCTTACTACAATTAATTTAGATATGCAATAGTTAATCATTTGTGTTAACGTAAATTCATCACAATATCATTTTAAAAATTATGAATCCTCGAAGGAGGCTGGAATTTTGTCATCTGGCATTTGATTTGATTTAGCCAGAGTATTAAGGAGTGAATCACTTATGAAATAATTTAATTGTATATTTAATAAAAAAATAAAGGAATAAAATATTGTTTAAACTTTATTTAATTAATCTACACACCTTTTCATAAACTAAGATAATTTCTATAAAGTCAATAACCTTAAGTTATTATGATTTGGCTTTCCAAAGACTAATTATTCTCACTTTTTTCTAGTAATTTTCTTTGAAAGATGATGTAACAAATCATATAAATATAATTGATTGAGCCATAATAAAAAGAAAAAAGTGGACGAAATTTTTGAATATTGTTGCATTGATAACAATCTTAGATAAGGTATGTAGTGATGGATATATTTACTTGTATAATTTATATACACTAATAAATTGTAATACATGAGTAAATTATGGATAATATAGATACAAGTTGTATAATGAAGGAATAAATCATGGTTAATTTGGTAAAAAGGTTATATTTGATGAATGAAATATAATATTACATTAAGATATTTACATTAATACTTTTATATTAGAATAAGTCTAGATAGATGAGTGAGAACTTTTTTTTTTACATGTAAAATGTTAAATGTGTACAATGTCACTAACAACGTACTTTTACTATTGAATAAATCGAAAATAGGCTGGCTTTGGTTGATATTCAAGTTCACTCACGAATCCCATGGTTTCCTAACTATATATTATAAAACCATTTCTTTAAATTGTTAATTAGTCAATTGTATGAGATCTTTATATGAAATTTCCTTATTAGTACATATAATTGTGTACGGTTGATTGATATCTCATTTAGTTATTTAATTTCTTTTTATGTAAATTATAATAGGAATAAGTCTTACATAAAATAGCATTTTGTTTCTTAAATAAGTTAAGAATTCAATCAAATAAATAAGAATAAGGTGTCCAACTCCTTTATTTGTGCTAAGTTAACATAATTAGACTTAATTAATAAATTTATACCCATAAAATGTAAAGGATATATATTGTATAGTACAGAGGGGGGAGATTTTTCTTTATTCAGGTGTGGACAAAGATAAAAAAAAAAAAATTTGTTGTGAAAGTGATATATGGCATTTTAGGTTACAGACAACTTCCAAATTTTTTTCAAAGATCTCATGTATCATTGTTATTTTGGATAACTTTGAGAGATAGAAGACAAACATAAGATGTCACACTTTTTCTACAAGGATCAAATAAGAATGTACATATCTTGATCGACATTATACAGTCAATATTGTTGGCCTGATGCGCACCCTTTTTCCCATAAAGTCAGATCTAATTGAATTGTAATGTACTAATTTGTTTTAATAAAAAAAAATCACTAATTATTCTTGCTTTATTATTTACGAGTGTCCCTGAATCCCTGATCACAAATTCACAAGCATTTACTACTTTCATCAATGATATTTTTTCCACAATTTTAAGTTTATTACAACAATATACATAGAAACAAACAAACAAACATACATACATACATACATATATATATACATACATACATACATACATACATACATACATACATACGTATATACATGCATATGTAAGAGATCCAATGAGAATGATGCTTAATTAAAATAAGAAGGATAAGAAGAAATTTTAGCTCTTTAAGTGATAAGATCAAACGCATAAAATTTCACATAAAAAAATCATTAAGTTAAAAAAATATCACTATATATACATAAAATATCATGTATTATATCTAGAAAATAAAGGACTAAAATGTCTTCTCATTTAAACTTCTAGTCTCTCTTATATACATACACTACCTCAGGCTAGAGATGGCCACTGGGCCGGTTCAGCCCAGCCCCAACCTGGCCCGCCTCTGGCCTAGACCAGACTGACCCGCCAACGAACCGGGCTAAGACCGGTTCATCCCGCTAAAAAAGTGGGCCGAATCCGAATCCCGTTTTTCCAACCTTGACCCTATTCAATTCGGTTTGAGAAAAAATTCAATTGGCTCGGCCCACTGAACCACCCCGGTTCGGCCCACCTAAATCTTCTAGTTTTGTAAAACTTAGTTTATTTAAACGTATTTTAGTTTATATATATGTTAGTTTAGTTGAACATAAATTAATTTATACGAATTGATTTGCATATAGTTTAATTTATATGAATGTTAGTTTATTTGAATATACTTTAGTTTAATTCCTATGAATCAATGAATTTTAGTTTAGTTGAATATAGTTAAGTTTATAAGAAAGTTAGTTTAGTTTATATGAATCAATAAATGTTACTATAGTTAAATTTAGTTTAGTTTATATGACTCGTTAAATATTAGTTTAGTTATATGAATGTTAGTTTAATTGAGTATAGTGTAGTTTAGTTAAATATAGTTTAGTTTATATGAATCAATAAATGTCAGTTTTGTTGAATTATATATAGTTCAGTTTATATGAATTAATTAATATTAATTTAGTTGAATATAGTTTAGTTTATATGAATTAATAAATGTTAATTTAGTTAAATATAGTTTTGTTTATATGAATTTTAATTTAATTAAATATAGTTTAGTTTACATAAATGTTAATTTTGTTGAATATAATTTAGTTTATAGGAATCAATAAATGTTAGTTTAGTTGAATTGTATATAGTTTAGTTTATATGAACCACCAATGAATGTTAGTTTCGTTGAATATAGTTTAGTTTATATAAATTAGTGAATGTTATTTAATTTAATATAGTTAGTTGAATATAATTTTGCTTATATGAATGTTAGTTTAGTTAAATATAGTTTAATTTAGATGAATCAATGAATTTTAGTTTAGTTGAATTTTAGATTAGTTTATATGAGTGTTAGTTTAGTTGAACATAATTTGGTTTATAAAAATCAACGAATGTTAGTTTAGTTGAATATAATTTAGTTTATTCATTATATAAATCAATAAATGTTAATTTAATTGAATATAATTTAGTTTATATGAATAATGTAAGTTTAATTGAATATAGTTTAGTTTATATGAATCATTAAATGTTACTTTAGCTGAATATAATTTAGTTTATATGAATCAAATATGATTATGTCTTTTTATGATTATATGTAATATATGTAAATATGTAATTAATATCATCAAAAGAAATGAAAAATGAATGTGATTAGTCAAATATAAAAGTTTATAACGAATGTCATTATGTGATTCCTGAATATAAACATTTAATTACTTTATAAATAATTCATTTATTCTAATTTCTAGTGTATTATGTGAAATTCGGTTTGATACGGTTCGTGAATTCGGTTCGATCCGATTTGTTAATTCGGTTCGATTCAGTTCGTGATTCGATTTTCGATTCGGTACGAATCAACCCACCCAAGCCAAGCCTAGAATCGGACCGTTCCAATCCCATTCTCGACTTTCCCATACCGGCCCGATGACTAGCCCGGCACAGCCCACACGGACTGGGGCGCTGGCCACCTCTACCTCGGGCACATCCTCCCTCAAGCTAGATGTAGGGTAATTCGTTTAATAATGACCATAACGTTGTACTTGAGCTATTATGGAGTATCTTGAATTTTTCTTATATGGCTTTTTGTACACCTAAATATAGAAGGCCATCACCTCATAAAATTAGCTCATGCATGATTAATTCGAAAAGGATATGGTAAGTTATGCTTCCAGCCTTGGCAAAAATGTAAACCAGATAGTTCTTCAATATAAGCAGGTGGGCTCACTAAACATTTATCATTTATTTATATAAACTCTAAAGACGGGTCCAGTCTGATTGTGCAAATCAGATCAGATATGCGCGTAACAAAGTCATTTCAAATCAAAATCTAGACATGCTTTGGTCGGGGCCCGGCGCTTGAGCTGTCCTCTGAACAACGAGTCTGCTTATGCTTTAAAATTAAGATACTTGTCAACTTTTATTACATTCAATAACTTCTTCTTCACTCCCATGAATAACGCCCTCTCTTTTCTTGTATATGTCCAATTTATTATATTCTTATATTTCATTTTATTATATAGTTTACACTGATATATATAAGTTGAAATATGTCTATGTGAATCTTGTTAGATTTATCCTGAAATATACACTTTTAATTTATAAATTTTATATATTTTTATAATATGTAGTTGTACATATTAAATTCCTAATATGTGTTTTTAAAATCGTACAAAAAGCAAATTAAATGTGACAAAAAAACGAAGGAAGTGATATAAATTCTTCGTCCTTATATACTTAATACTTTAATATATATCTATGTATATAAAATAAAAAAAAATTAATACATTTAGTATATATATATATATATAATAGAATACTTTCTTTCATAACTAAAACTTAATCCTTACAAGCTGCATTTGCATTTGAGAGTGAATCTCTTCACCGATTTTTCTATACTCCGAATCATATTCCATAGTACTATATGTGCCACTTTAATTTTTTTTTATTAGTATATATAGACGTTTTTTATCAGTAAAATAATCGGGATAATATTTGAGAGACGGGAGAGTATAATTCTATAGTCGTACTAAACGTCTGGATAAAGCACAAAATGTTTGTTAGGAAATTGTCAAAAGGGAGTAGTTAATAGGACACGCAAGATTAGCTTAGTATTAGCAGTAGTGAGAGTGAGTGTAGCCGCTAAGTGAAGAAAACATTGGTGTACGAATATTGTGGTGGGTGAGGATTTTTGGGGAGAAGAGAGTTAGGCGCAGTTGACAGCAGTACGAACATAAATTCTGACTGAGCCTTGTCAGGCATGATTAGAGAGTTTAATATGCTGTGTAGGAGATGATTGTATGCTGCATCAGCTCTGATGTTGCACCTTTACTTCTCCCAACTCCCCAACCCTCCAACCCTCCTTATCCTTTACCAACTTCTTTTCCTAGTTTTAGTATTAATTAGTAGGATGCACTAAGATTTCCCTCATTTTCTTTCTCTTATATCATGGCCTCATGGGGCATACCGACACAAAAATATGTTATAATAATCTTGGTAAACTATCAAGATCATGTCCTTCTCATAAAAGCTATTATATTTTCCCAAATATTTCTGTATAAAATAAATATATATGCCATATTTTAGTTGGTTAGTTTAATATATATATTGGGTGGTCAAATTATTATGAATAAATTAGTTAATAAAAAGGATTTATAACTATATAGAAAGAAAAAAAAATTGTAAAAATGTGTCACATTTAAAGAGGTACAACAAAAGAATATTTCAGATCAGAAAATTAAATTTTTAAAAAATTACTAGGAAAATATAGCAAGAAAAAGTAGAAAAACTGTTTTACATTTTGACTACTTCAAGATGAAAATATCCTCGTACTCTTCAATTCATGTATTTTATCAAATAATATCCAAAATAACTTTTAAATAGTTTGTGTTCATATGTTTGGTCAGGATATTTATAAAAGTATAATTTTTTATTATTTGTATTAACTAAAGATATTAAGTAATAAAATAATAATGTTATCCAGTAAACATAAAAACATACTACGTGGGAGTGTGGGACGTACCCATCCCTACCAAATATTAGCTCATCTGTTTCTTGATCGATCTATCTATCTATAATTATTACTAAAGCAAAACTCATATTGACATCAAATTTAATACGTATCAAGTTATTATTAAAAAAATTCTCGCCCTTTTTAAGATGATGTTATTTTTTTTTCCTAATTTACATTAATATTAGATTGAAAAATATTTTATATAGAAAATTGTATGACTATAAAAATTCCTAAGTCATTTAAACCTATCTTTATTTCTTCCATTTATTTTATGTTTTTTCTCTATATTTTTCTATAATAATTTTTTATTAAATATGATAAAAAATATTATCTCAATTCAATTTTCTACGGTAATTTTATAAAATGTATAAAGTTTTACCAATCATTAAAAATACTCTTATAATTAAAATATTTAACAAAAATTATTTATTATTAAACCGTACATCGCATGAGAATTACCTATTATATGTCTAAGAGTGCACTCATCAAGACATTCAAGATTTGAAGTACATTATAGTCAAGCTCCCTTAACACTTTGAAGCAACTTATAAAGGTACCAGTTTCACAACCAACATATATTTTGTCCCGTCTCCGTTTAGGATTAACACTCTTATGCGAACACTAATATATAAAGATATAATCGGATCTATGTGATCTATGATATCATATTATGCTAATGTAATTATAGTGTAGATGTAAAATTGACTAATTTGATCAAACTATCATCAAAGTCGTTGCTACTGTAGACCTCATGCATGTCTCAATTATATTTCATAATTTCATCGCAAAAACTCGGCCAAAAGTTAACATAGAATTAGCATGATCAACAAAAAAAGAGACAAAATTAAACGTTACAAAAAATGAAAAATTACACTATTTTCTTATCCTATGCATAACTTATACTCTTAGTCTTGAGCTTGATCGTCGAACAACCAAGGATCCCAATCGATCATCAGATGGTGAACTTTCAAGTCATCAATGCACGATTACGTACTATGTATAGAGATGGTGTCTCTGTACACTTTCATCTTACGGCTTTCAAATTTTCTACGATGTTTAAGGAGAAATTCCTAATTTATATCTAATATCAGGGGATATTTTCATAATTTTATTTTTATAACTATGATCATAATTCCTATACTTGAAAATATTTTTCTTTATTTTGATAGCTTCTATATTTCTATATCTGATATAATAGTACATATATATAATATAATAATATTTATATATAATATAAAAATACCTATATCTGATATTTTAATATCCAAAAATAATTTATGTCAAGTATGAATTAGGAAAGTCTCGATGTTTAAGCCCTCTTTCTTTAAATAAAGTATGGTGTTCTCATAATGTCCGCTTTAGATTTGTAAAAGATAAACATATGAAGAGATAAGATTAGAGAAAAGATAAGATTGCATAAGATAGAACTTCAAGATCAACAAAGATAGAATAAGAGTAAGAGTTATGGTATGTAACAAACTAGTTCAACTGGTATATATACCAGGACTTGTAACATCAGTTGTGATATATACAAAAATGAGATTATTCAATATACACTATAATATCAGTATACAAGTTATCTTGGTATCATAGCGGGCCTAATAATCAGTGGGTTTTTTTTGGCCATTGCTTCATCATTTACCCAGAATCTTACCTGACAGAATGAGTGAACCACTTAGGGAACCAAGTGACACAGCCGTGGTTATGGCTCAACTGCTGGAGGTTCTCGAAAGACTGAACTCCAACAGGTACCAAGAATCACACATCGTATCTACCTCAGTCCATAAAGCCGAAAAATTAAATCACCAAAATTACTCTAAGTGGTCTAGAGTGATGTTGATGGTAATTGAGGGAAGGGGTAGGCTCACGCACATCACTGCCCCACCACCTTCACCTCAACACACCCAAGAACACTTATTTTGGACCCAAAGAGATGCCCTGCTTAGATCATGGATTGTTGAGAACATAGAATCAGAATTGGTTAACCAATTCCTTGATTTCTCAACTGCAGGAGAACTCTGGAAAGGCATCGAGGCAATGTATAGCAGTGGTAGAGATGGGCTACAAATATTTGATCTTACCATCAAAGCCAACACAATCAAACAAAATAGAGACCCCATTGAAACATACTATGGTAAACTAGTGACAATCTGGAAAGAGATTGACAGAAGAATGCCGAATCCGATGAAGGATCCGGACGATATAATCATGCATAACAAGCTTGTGCAACAGAACCAACTTTACCAATTTTTGGCAGGGTTGGATGAAACCCTAGATAAAGACATCAGGGACCTCGTAAATCAAGATCCGTTGCCATCAGTGGAGTCGGCATACAATGCAATAAGGAGAGAAGTAGCACAAAGAAAAATAATGAAGAAAAACCAACACTTACCTCACTTACCTGATGTAGAGGGAATTGGAAGCGGCCTCGCCACGAAGATCCGGTCAGAAAGACCATCATCCCGGCGTGGTGAAGACGACAAAGCACATCTCTGGTGCTCCCACTGTGGTGGGTCTAGGCAACAAAGGATGGATGCTTCAAGCTAGTGGGGTATCCTGACTGGTGGCAAGATAACAAGAAAAAGGGAGCATGAAGGACAGAAGACCCAAAGAAGAGAGGAGGTGCATCGATGGCAGTGGAACAAAGCCCAGACCCGATGCACAAGGAGGAAGTTAGTGGAGAAGGGAAATCGGCCGGTTTGAGTGAAGGTAATAAGGGTGGAGAAACCCCTAACCTAAACACGCACAACCTAGCCCATCTCCGAAACAGGCACCTCTAAAACAACCCAAACACGCACAACCTAGCCCATCTCCGAAATAGTCAACCCCAATACACATGTCCCTCTCCACAATTTTCTTTACTCACCAAAGGATTCACATCCATGGCGGTAGTGATGAACTCAGAATCGGAGCATAAGGAGGACGAAAAAGGAGGAGGAACAAATGGGGTGAAAACGGCTGGGAGGGGAGTTGTGTTGAATGGAGAAAACCCTAAACCTGACATTAAAGGTGGAGTGAAAACGGCTGGTGGAAAGGAGGAGGTAAATGGGGAAAACCCTAAACCTACACTCAACCTTTATAATCTAGCTTCCCACCGAGACACGTGCGCCCATAACCCCATAACCCATTGCCTCTTAAAAAACCCTAAGCCCAATTCTACAGCTCACACCCACACAAGTTCAACGGCCCTTGTGCCCCATTACCCGAAGCCCACAAAACACGACCCATATATTAACCTACCCAAAACCCAATCAAGTCACTGGATCCTAGATAGCGGAGCTACCGACACCATGACAAATAACAAATATGATCTCCTAACCCAATTTGAACCTCAAAAAACCCTTATACAAACTGCGAGTGGGGAATGTGTTGAGGTTACCGGTGCTGGGAATGTGAAAATTGGCCCTCATTTATCTTTAAAAAATTGCCTTTACATTCCGAACCTCTCGTATAAGCTTTTATCTGTTAGCCATCTTACGAAAGAATTGAATTGTACTATTATTCTAACCTCTGAATCTTGTATTATACAGGATGCTCGAACCAGGAAGATCATTGGGCATGGTATTGAGAAGGATGGATTGTATTACGTTACTAAGTTATTCGATACTGGTGATGCAGTCTTTGTTCAGGGATCACTTAAAGCTCAACTCCAGATGTGGCACCATCGACTGGGTCATCCTTCTTTGGGGTACTTAGAACGTCTCTTTTCTTCCCTTACTGGCTTAAGAAAACCTCTCAATTGTGATGCTTTTATCTAGCTAAAAGTCACAAACGCAATTATCCAGTTAGCTCTAGTCATAGTCGTAATCCTTTTTATTTGGTTCACTCTGATGTGTGGGGTCCTGCCCCCGAACTTGGCAAACATGGTTTTGAATATTATGTCTTATTTATTGACGATTGTACTCGTATGAGTTGGGTGTATTTCTTAAAAAATAAATTTGAGGTGCGCAGTACCTTTATTGCATTTTATAAAATGATCCTTACCCAATTCAATACTAAGATTGCAATTCTACGATCGGATAATGGATGGGAGTATATAAACCATGACATGCAGAATTTTTGTTCTACTAATGGTCTTATCCATCAAACAACCTGTCCTGACACCCCTCAATAAAACGACGTAGCCGAAAGGAAAAATCGAACCCTCCTTGATATGACTCGAGCTATGATAATTGAATCAGGGGCCCCTAAGTCTTTTTGGCCCGAAGCCATTTCCACAGCCAACTACCTCACTAACCGCCTTTCCACAAAGAAACTTCACTATAAAACACCATTAGACACCCTTAAAAGCCTATGTTCAGTTCATATTTCTCACTGTCTACCTCCTTGAGTTTTTGGATGTGTTGCCTTCGTTCATCTTCCAAAATGGAGTCATGATAAGCTGGAACCTCAAGCAGTTAAGTGTGTGTTTATTGGGTATGAAACTACTCAGAAAGGGTATAGGTGTCTTGACCCAAGTAATAACCGACTATATACGACTATGGATTGTACCTTTGTTGAGGACACCTATTTCTTTACCAACATAAGTCGACAGGGGGCGAGATCAACAGACGACTTAAGTTGGCTAAATGTGTCAGCTCAAGATGAAGAGACAGTTATAACAGAAGATGAAAATAATCATGTGATAATACAATCTATTCCTCTATCCATACCATCGCCTGATGTGACTATTGGAAACAAACATCCTTTACAGATACAAGTGTCTGAGGCAATGAATGAGGTAAGGAATGATTTCCCTAATTCTCCTAAGGTAATGGAATATAGTGAAGTATAGGATAATGAAGAAGTGAATGAAGGAGATGGAGAATTTGAAGGAAGATACCAGCTGCCTCTCAGGAGTACCAGAGGCATTCCACCTAAGCGATATGATCCCTCATATGAGGTCTAGAAGAGAGTGAAATATCCTGTTCAAAATATGTCCTTTGGAAATATGTCTAGTACAACTATAACATTAAATGCAACGGTATATTCAGAGAAGATTCCCTCAACAGTCAAAGAAGCCCTAAAAAATAAGCACTGGAAAGAGGCAATGGAAGTGGAGGTTGATGCTCTCACTTAAAATCAAACATGGGAAAAATGTGTTGTACCGAAAGGAAAAAAACCAGTAGGGTGCAGGTGGGTATTTATAGTAAAATACAAAGTAGATGGAAGCATTGAAAGTTATAAAGCTCGACTAGTCACTAAAAGGTACACTCAGGTATATGGTATAGATTATTCTGAGACTTTCTCGGCAGTAGCGAAAATTGATACAATCAGAGTACTTTTTTCTATTGCGGCTAACAATGATTGGCCATTACATTAGCTCAATGTGAAAAATGCGTTTTTACATGGAGAGATATCAGAAGAAGTTTACATGGAAATTCCCCCAAGGTTTTCAACAGAATTGTGTACCAGGAGAAGGTTGCAGGCTTAAGAAAGCCCTGTATGGGCTAAAACAATCTCCTAGAGCCTAGTTTGGAAGATTTACGGTAGCTATGAAGAAATTTGGCTATCATCAGAGTAACTCTGATCATACATTATTTCTGAAGAAGAAAGGGAGATCAACAACGTGTCTCTTGATTTATGTGGATGACATGATTATTACTGGTAATGACCAAAGAGAAATTGAGACCTTGAAATAACAATTGTTCCAAGAGTTCGAAATGAAAGACCTTGGGAGATTGAAATATTTTTTGGGGATTGAAGTACTTAGATCTAAGAAAGGTATTCTTATCTCTCAGAGAAAATACATCCTTGACCTATTAACCAAGACTGGAATGTTGAACTGCAAACCAGCAAACACTCCAATGATGATGAATCATGGGTTACAGATCAACAAAGATGGTGTGACTGCAGATCAAGTTCAATATCAAAAGCTGGTAGGAAAATTGATCTACCCGTAGCATATGCGTCCTGATATTGCCTATGCAGTAGGGGTAGTAAGTCGATTTATGCACAGACCCCAAGTTCATCATATGGAGGCAGTATTTTGGATTCTGAGATATTTGAAGAAGACTCCGGGACGGGGAGTATTATTTAGGAAAAATGGCCATCTGAGGCTTGAGGCATATACTGATGCTGATTGGGCAGGTGATAGAGATAGTAGAAAATCTACCTCAGGCTATTTTACAGTGGTCGGAGGAAACTTAGTAACCTGGAAAAGCAAGAAGCAGAAAGTTGTTGCCATGTCAAGTGCTGAAGCGGAATTTAGAGAAATTGCAAAAGGAGTAGCTGAAGTACTATGGTTAAGGAAACTCTTAACAGAACTTGGATTTCCTCCAGAAGGAAGTTGTGAATTGTTTTGCGATAATAAGGCAGCAATAAACATTTCTGAGAATCCAGTTCAACATGATATGACAAAGCACGTGGAGATAGACATACACTTTACAAAAGACAATATAGAGGCAAAGACCATTGAAATTCCGTTATGTCGGTCAAGCGATCAGTTGGCTGATATATTGACTAAAACAATTGGAACTGAAACGTTTGAGAAAGTATTGTGTAAGTTAGGTGTTGAGGATCCCGTGACCTAACTTAAGGGGGAGTGTAAAAGATAAACATATGAAGAGATAAGATTAGAGAAAAGATAAAATTGCATAAGATAGAACTTCAAGATCAACAAAGATAGAATTAGAGTAAGAGTTATGGTATGTAACAAACTAGTTCAACTGATATATATACCAGGACTTGTAACATCAGTTATGATATATACAAAAACGAGATTATTCAATATACACTACAATATCAGTATACAAGCTATCTAGATTATCATAATTAGATAAGTAACGGAATTCATATTCTTGGCTAGCTATAGAATCTTTCAAGTTGAGAAGGAAATACAACGTGCCCTTTTAGAGATGTCGTATAACAAGGAAATCGTTTGGATGTTTATTTTGCTTACATGCGTTGCGAGGGCACGTACGTTCTATGAACAGTTTGGATAATGTTAGGCGTAACGTTACAGGCTATCAACTACATAGCATCCCAATATAGTTAAACGTAAATCTTACTTCGTTTTATGAATAATAAGTTAAACGTGAAGTTCTACCTAATAATTAGTGTACATCAACCTCAAGGATGATATGGACTATAGGATTAATTAGGATATCAATTTGAAACGATATGACAAAGTATAACCAACATTATCCCCTTGCAAAAATTGGGAATATAATGACACATAGATCATTAAAATGGAATTTTGGTCCAAGATCCTTATGGCTATCGAATCAAGTTTTATGGCTTCTACTTTATACCCTACTTTTCTTTAATTTGGTAATTTACACGTTGTATTCACGCCTTTTAAATTCTTCGTATTTACTACACCTTTGTAGTTGTAAAAATGGATACTAACGAACATTAACTACTTCCGTCAACTTATAAACAAACCAGAAATAAGCTTAATTAATTTCATTTAAATATAAACTATATTGGGATGCTATCTAGTTTATAATTAGACCAAAACTTGCCAACGATCGATGTCACCTTCAATATATTAATATAAAGTAATTATAGTACTGCTCCACGATGTAACTGTTAAATTCGGTGATTATAAAGGATAAAAATGGTGGAGAAGAAGGGAAACCATTAAAGTTGCTGAGACCAGATAAAGAGAGGAAAAGAGAAAAAGAGCTGATTTTGTATTACTGTTGTATCATTAAAATTGAACTATTTATACTACTAAATCATAGACTCTAACAGTAACAATCATTAGTCAATAATAACGTAACATACTGCGTATATTTTGCAAGCCAGACTTGCCAAATAAAGAATTCTTGACTCTTTGTTGGGCTTGAAATTTTGGTACTCAATATTAGATACTATATATACTAGGAGTCTAGAACCACAAATTAATATTCAATGTATTACCTTAAAATAATGCTATATATTAAATAAAAAATGTACTCCGTAATAGATAAACCAGATATTCCTAAATACAGTCTACAATCATTCGATTGTTGGTTTTATTTTTTCCTTTCTTTTTCTTTTATTAAAATCTATTATCCTGTAGGTTCAAAAAAAAATCATGTAATAATGAATTTTGTGGGTACATAAGGCTAAAAGTTTGTACACTTTTCAAAATACTTTTAATATAGATATGATATGTCTTATTATTTATGGAAACCTTGAATATTTTTTAGTTGTAACGTTGTCTATAACTATTAAGAAGTATATATCCAAATTATTATACAATTTCAATGTTTTCTTGTGGAAAAGTGTCAAATCTAAGATCATCGATCCATCATTGTAAAGCCATGCATGCAACACTCCTAATTTCATGTACGCAACGCAACTTAGAAGTTTGGACAAGTCATGTCAAGGAAAGAACGAAACATAACCTTCATTTAAACATTTGCTGTCTTTCATCATATATATAGGAAAAACACATGCGAGAAAGAAAGGCTAGAAAGTGGTATGTGTGGTTAGCTAAAATTTCAAAAGAAATGTAAGCTTTTGTTGTGGTTCAAAACTACATATCAGCACTCGAGAAGATGCGCGAGATGCGTAATTTGGAGACATATATAACTTGAAAAGTGTCACTAACGATTAATGAAAACAAATTTGAAGGTAACCTCAGATCTCTTAGGCTATACGAGGCCTTCCTTGTTCTTATTTATATTGTCTTACACGGCATTCATTAGCATACTATGGTATGTGCCTATCTTATCTTTTGTGGAAGATCATGTCACATGGATATATAGGTTATTTGTTTACTAATCTTATTATCCTTTCACTGATTAGTATGTATTCCATTAATTTATCTCTTTTCAAGTGTTAATGTTTCCCTCTACGCACGTAAATATGGAAGGAAGATTGTTTTTTACGTTTTCATGTTACCTCTATTTTGAAAATTTGGACACACCATTTTGCATTGACTTTTACAGTTGTCAAAGCAAATTTAACATTCCAGTTCTATTAATTATACACGACCTAAAATATGTGGTCAAAGTTTCTATATGAATTGTGCAAAAAGTTGAAATAGTGTATCACTCTTTTTTGAAATGTATGAGGTATTATTTTATTCAGGAGTACAATAGAGACTATAATTACAATCCCTTAAGAAAAACTTTGTATAATCTTTTTTTATCATAGTATTACCCTGTCAAATTTCTATTCAATAACGACATATTATGCACTTCTTTTATATAAATTTATTGTTTAAAGTTTCACACTCTCTAGTGCAAAAACTGAATCTATATAAATAAAATTATGAAAAAGTTAGGTATTACCCCAACCAAGTCAAAGTTGGATAGACTCGACGGCAACACATACTTAGACCTTCCGAATAGGTTGAGTCGAGTTAGAGAACAATTATTTTTTGTTTCGGATTATTATTGGGTTAGATCGGGTCATTTTCGATTTAGGTCAAACAATACTTGTTCATGACCCGTCCGCTCTAAGTTAATTTGGGTCAACCTAGTAGGTTAAGGGATTTATTAGATAGGGCCATTTTTTTCTCAATTTTAATTATTGTCTCTATAACTCTATTTTAATAAGACATACCATTTTTATATTTTAATTACCTAGAGTTAATTCTCAATAGGGGTGTTTAACCAGGTATCCAACTATTTAATTATCCAAAGAGGCGGGTTTCCAAGATTTAAAAAGGTGAAAAAGTTGACCTAAACTTAGACCCGAAAATGTTGGGTGTCCTACTTTCAAGTACGAGGTGTTTTCAGATTAGGTCACGATTATCCGTTAATTTGGACATTTTTTTCATTTTACTAAGTTGTTGAAACAGTCACCCAGAGGGAAAAAACAATCAATTTAATCACAAAAATTAGCATCAAACATAAAAACAAAAATATATAACCAACCTCTTTCAATGAAACTAAAAGGGAATAGAAAATAACTCATCAGTCTAGATGTCCAATTATTTTTAAAACATGGGCTGCCCCAAAACTAGAGGTGTTCATAATCGGGTACTCGGTATACCGGGTACTTTGAAAATCGACCTATGATCCAACCCAGTTTAAGCGAGTACTCGCTTAAACTGGGTCGGGTCACAAGGTATCCGATTTATTTTTTTGCTAAAAATCTTGTGTTCAATTTGTTGAAAATTATGTGCAAAGGTGTATAACCCCAAAGTACATGCCTTCTGATTCAAAGCAATCTTCTGTGAACCAAGAATTCTAATCATTATCATGGTAATTATTAACTATATATTTCGTAATTTTATATTGTACGAAGTATAATCTAATTAAGTAAAGCTACAAAGTCAACGCAAGAAAACGATTTAATGGTATAACAGTGGAACTTCCAGCACTATATATATACTATATATTTCAACCTTATATTGGAATGCTAGTGATATGATGTCAATTGTCTAAAAAAGAAGTGAATAAGAAATTAAAGGGCGTTCATTTTTTTTAAAGAAAATTAATCTTCAATATAATATTTTCCCAATAACAATATAATTAAGCCAAATCATATTAAATAAATTTTTTACCTCTTTTGTTATAATAAGATTCTATCAAAAATGTTTAAAATATAAATATTTTTTGCAAATTATGAATATTTTCTATTTTTATCACCACCATCACCTAAATATCGTGTCATCCTATTGATTTAAGAAATTTTTATTAATAGTAGAATACAATAAATTCACGATATATGACAAATTACTTGAGTATAAGGAAACTTTATATATGACATATACTTAATTATAAACATCATTTAGTATATATAAGTGTAAATTTATTTTAGATAATTATTGAGCACAAAGACATATAATATTAGAATGAGGAAGAAGGAGAAAGCATATAATATTATTGAGCACAAAAACATATATGATTAGACTAAGGCTAAAACAGTGAAATAGCAAAAAATTAATTAAAAAAACTATATATTTCGAGTACCCGGGTACCTGATTATAATTTTATCCAGCCTATGACCCGACCCAATTATCCTATTTTTTACCGGGTCGGATACCCAACTCGAAAAAGGCAAAAAAAAAATTTAAAAATACCCGACTGTTTATTGGCAGGTAGTCGGGTCAGCCGGGTCGGGTAGTTTTGAACATCCCTACCCAAAACTACGCAATACACCAGATCCTCCTACTATTTCATAGTGCTCCATTTATTTGTTTTTTTTCTCTATTTTTTTATCCAAATATTTTGTGAGATGGTGAAATATGAGGAGAGAATGTTAATGGAGTTGTTATTCGTCACTCACATTTTACTATTTAGTACCATATTTTATTTATGCTTTTATCATTGTTTTAATTTTCACTCTTTTACTCCCTCACTTTGTCTCTCTAAAATCGCCTTTGTTGTTTTTGCTGATCAATCCCTAGCATGTCGATGCCTCTAATTAACGTAAAGTTCACACTCCTCGAATCCTCGAACCATATATTAAGAAATTTTGATGTTGAAAAAGGCTAAAACGTCCAAAATGGCCGGTTTGGTCGACCATGGTAGAAATGCTCAACTCTAAATCGACTAATAAAGTTGAATTTTGAACACTAGTAGGATCCACGATCATAGAGTTGAAAATTTTATTCAAATAAAATTTTAAAAGAAATACTTATAAAACATTACAAATGCTAAAAGTTGAAAAGAGATCAAATAAGCTAATAATATGTCAGAAGATAGCTTATTTTAAATATATTTGTTGGCCATAATCAATATTAAATGAATTATAAATTAGAATATAATATATTAGAACGAATATTTTTCTAACACAACAAAAATATTATAATTTAACGTGATACTCTCTAAAATTGTTATGAAAATAGGGGTTTTGTTTGTAATCTTTATTTAAAAAATATAAGACTTTTAGAAGAAAAACTTTCCTCTCTTTGGATTTCTTTTAGTATATAGTCTAGATTATACTAGCATACTTCCTTATAGGTTATTAATTTATGAGAGTTATATGTTATTCGTAAATGATCATAATCAATTGAGACAGTCACCTTACCATTCAAGAGATAATCAATTATCTAGAAATATTACGTGCATGCTTAATGACGATATCAAAAGATATTCAAGGGAGATTTGGCGGACAACATTAGAAACATTAGCCTGATGTTGACGTATTGCAAGTTGGATTCTGAGAAATTAGACATATGCTTTGGGTCGAGTCAGGGCCTAGATGGATTACATGCAAAATGAGACGGATCGAGTAAAAAAAGAAGCAACACAGGTCAGGTGAAAAGAGATACAAAACGGGTTGGACCGTCCAAAAAGGGTATAATTTTTTATTTATAGAGGGTGATAGTTTATCTTTATCAACTATATTTTTTGACAGTGGACCATCGACTAGTAAGTAGAAATAATTCAATAGTGTTTATAAGTCTTGGAAACAATTAACTCATTATTGATTCACTAAAAAACCAATAAAACATGACATTTTAAGAAACCGACTCATTAAGCCATAACTAATTAGATCTCGTTACAAATGTTCAAGTTAAGGGCCCTCGACATAACTCTCCCATTTAAATAGGTCTATGAACAATCATAAGATTTAATTCATTGATTTAATTCTATCCCCAAACATCACGGCTTCGTTAGAGGGTGTAAAACAAGGAGAAGAGGTCAAGTTGGGGGGCAACAAACTACCAACCCACCCCAACACAGTAACAACCCAACAGTCCTCTCTTGTCGTTTTCTGGGGGCCACCGTCATTGTTTGTCCGTTTTTTGGCAGTTGGTATTTCCACTTGTTCTATTCTTATAGGTCTAGCACCTGACCGTTGACCATTATGTTGTCCCCCTTGCTCTCTGCCGACATATCTCTCGTTTATTTAAGCATCGTTCTTTGAGGTTATTTTCCTCCCTTAGGGCACTCAAAAATACGTAGGTTATACTCAGTAGTCAGTACTCAGTAGGTTATCACCGTAAATTCAAAGGTGCACCCGGGTGCATGGGATGCATCGTGCACCTGTCCTAAGTGACAAAGTGTCACATGCAATCGAGTGAAATGGGTATGGAGAAGTGGAAATGTTTGAGGCGACCGAGTAAGGGAAAGTGAGCAGATATGGCAGTGGGGATCAAAAAAGTGGGGAGGTATGACAGTAGGATTAGATTTTGCACAGATTTTATTTTCACATGCAACTTGAGTAATGATTACAAATATTTTTTTAATTTGAATAAAATATTTCATATATTTGAACAGATTTCACTTATGTAAACGCCATTTATTTCTTTGTTAAAATTTGTATGAAAAGTTTGGCTGGTTAGAGGGTGATTTTCTTGAGAAACTCTGTATTTTCGGAGGAAATGAAGAGCTCTAATTTGGTATTTGATGTTGATAAAGAATGCTCTTAAAATAGTGGGGATAAGTATTGTGGGATTAATTAAAATTTTCGTGGTTAATGAATTAGATAGGTATTTGCTCTATTTGAGTAGTCATGAGGCATGCATAGCATTACTGAATGTACATATGGCATTAAATAAATGTACATAACGGGTTTTTAAAATGTACGTTCATGTGTTTGTGTAGTATTGAATTGGCCATGGTATTTATTGAATGTACATCGAGCATGATATGAATGTACATAATGTGTTTAAAAAATGTACATTTGTGTGTTGTGTAGTATTGACTATTGAATGGGGCAAGGTAGTATTGAATGTACATGGGGCGTGTTGTTAATGTACATTATATATTAGAAAAATGTACATTATGTGATTTGTGTTGTATAGTTCGTAATAGCAATGTTGGTATATGAAATTTGGTATGATGGACATTTATTGGAGACCATCAATGCTACTTCTTCTCGAATTTCAGCAAGAAAGGAAGGGTCGACAATGGCTACTTCGACCGTGTTCTTCCTTTTCGTCCTTATTTTGGTTACCATTTGAGCAATTCATTGGTCATCAGTGGGATCGACCACAACCCTACACCCAAGATCAATAAAATGTACTAAAAAAAAATTCAAGGGTTTTGCAAAATAATTACTTAATCCCGAAATGGTAATGGCGAAATTCTTAATTAAAAGAATTAAAAAAATAGAAATACTTACTTCTTCTTCGAGTGACCCATAATTGTAACGGTTGGAGAAAAATTTGAGTTGGAGAAAAATGAATAAGTTCAATGGAGTATGAAGTATCGGTTGGATGCTTAGGGTCTAGTGCTTTTTTTTTGGTTTGAAGTTCAAGTACTGTTCAGTACGTCGAGGGAGGGAAGGAGGGAAGGGAGGAAGGAACGAGAAGTTTAATGTTTTGAAAATAGAAATGATTATGTGCGTTGATTAAGTTTATTAGTAAGGTTATTATAACTTCCCTTTCCCATAAAAGTAGACTGACAGTTGCAGAGTATAGACTGAAGGGCAGTGGATAACTGGGGTTGAGTGTGGGGACACTTGCATCTGACTCAGTATTATAAGTTGACATTATCATGTACATTTCCAATGTACTCCATGTACATTCCGAACTGCGTTTTATTCATTAAAGCATGCGTTTTGGACCGGGTGTACCATGCACATGGTACACCCGGGTGCACCATCCATACATTGGGTTATCACTAGCCACAATATGGAAATTGGAAATTCGTTACTCCGTACTAATATAATTAGGTCTTAGTGTTCCTGTTTTATTTGTCACTCCCAGGTTTATTTGTGTGAAATAATTATATTAATAGGGAGCAGTTTATGCTAGCTACTTCATTGTATATCGTACAAAATAATAATTAGTAAACCATTGACTAGATGTTAAATTATTTGAAGGATCATGCTTCAGCATTTTTATTTTGACTATTTTGAGGATAGATATGACAATTCATAGCTTTATTGCAACTTTTATCTTAATGGAATACATTTTTGTTTAATTGATAAATAACCATATCAAATTAAAATTTTAAAATCTCTAAATATTTCAGCATAGAATTAATAATAGAATATCACATATTTGAAAGTCTATATTAATAAGAATCTCACATTATCTTATTTGATATAATGTTTTCTTACATATTAGAATATAAATAAAGTAGCTGTACTCAAATGAATGTCTAACTATTTCAATAAAAAGAATTATTTACACATAGAATATAATAAAATTATTATGTTTTCAGTAAAAGTGGCCTCTTAATATAATAAAAGTTACCCCTTAAAATTAATAAAAATTGACATGTGTTATTTTAAGGGATAATTTTTATTATATTAATGAGTCACTTTCGTATGTATACAATACTTTGTTTTATTTAAATCCTCTCTCAACCCGCTACTCTCACCGAGGACGGACTTGGCCCTATAAAACCTACTTCATATACTTTATTTGCTTCAAACCTTTTGGTCTCAACCAACACTTGCAATATCGTTTGGACTTGAAGTTTTGGATAAGTCTTACAAGTTACAAACAATGTAATTCCCCATCCCCAAGCAGTGGCAAACTTCTAATAATCTGTGTGTCTGTAGTGTTTACAAAACTAATGTTAGGATGATGCAAAGTATGTTTATTTGTCAAAAGTTCACCGGCGACTACTGCATCATACATACATCTCTATGTTGCTAAATACATTATATGACTACTCCTAGATATGATAATTGCATATATATATATATATATATATATATATATATATATATATATATATATATATATATATATATATATATATATATATATATATATATATATATATTCACGACGTAATACAACAAGTCTACGACGTACACCTTATTTTTTTTTATCAAATGTGTAATCACACGTAAATCTTATTTGTATTCTAGTGAAGACCAAAATACAAACAAATATTTGAGAAGTGTGTAATTTCCAAAAGGATATTTATATAAATAATACTCCTCCCTACGTCTTGCATTCAAATTAAGCATGTGTCTCCATTTGATGACATTTATGCATACATATTATAATAGCGATATTAAATTTACGTGTTTTAGCTACTCCATCTGATTCATTTATATTCTTCCTATTTTTCCCATTTGAAAATTTTATAGAAATTTTCATATGTTATATCTTCATAAAAATACCATTTGTTGGTTTTATAATAACCTTTTTATTCCTATTTTTCTAGCTCATATATATATATATATATATTCATCCCTAATAATTATTATTTGAAACAAAGTTGTAGTTTATATATAACTTATAATTCAATGGAAAATTTGTTTACTATATACGGATAGACCTAACATGGACAATGGAACCCTCAAACTATGAAACTAATTTTGAAAGATAATGACCTCAAATTAGGTGACTTTGTGTAAGATAATTTTTAAATTATTTAAAATGGATAGTGAGATGAGAATCTGATTGTTTAAAAGTATTTATTACTCTTTAGAAAATATCACATTTTAGTATTCTTTATTGTTCTTGATTTATTCCCCGATTACAAATCGAAACAAAGATATGTCAAAAGGGAAACAAATAACTAAAGTTTGCAAATGTTGACCCTGAAATGTCAAAAAAGAATATGGACATCTTGAATAAGCATCAACAAAAATCCAAATTGGCATAGACATTAGACAAAGTGTATATTTGTATATTTTTTCTTCTTCTTATCTTTCTCTTGTAATTACACACGTTATTGGGTGGCTGGAATACGGAATATGGGATTATACAGTTATACTAATGGCGGCAGTTAACGTTAAATGTAATCAAAAAGGATAGGTGTCATGGGTCCACTCACCCACTAGAGCTTGGTGGAGGAGTCAGGAGGGTGCCGGACTGCCGGTCACTCACTAGGCAAATATCCGATGACACGTGACCCTTGTCAGATTACTACGCACGTTGATATGTACCTTTTCCTTTTTTATTAATCTTAGAAAATATATTTAAGACCTCCCAAGTCCCAAGCAACTCTAATGGCAAAAGACATTACCTTGTGCTTTGATGGCCGCTCCGTCTTTTCAGTCAAAAAATATAAACAGTAATTAGCTTAACCGATTAAAGTATTGGAGACGATATCCTCTTGTATAGACGATATGAGTCTTTTGATTATTTGTTCGAAATTATTAGTTTTTGGAAGTATTTTAGATTGATGTCCAAAGATAGTATGGCGAAAATGTTTGTTAACTTTGTGTTATAATTAAAAGTGCATGGTAGAAACATACGGTTTATATGGCTAGAATAAACATGAGAGGAATTCACAATTACCCTAACTTAATTAGGATTGATAAAAATTAAGCGCACCATTAATCTCAAAAAGATCATGCTTTACGTCACAAAACTTGTTTTATATGCGTAATAGTTTAATATTAAGAAATCGCAGGTTAAACTGGTCCTTGTCCCTCCTTGATGAAGTGTCCTACTATATCATTGTGATTACTTAATTCATGAAATATGTAGATTGTGAACAGAGTGGTAGTTTACGTAAGATGGGAGGAACTTTATGGAATTATGGGTGCACCTTAACGCGGTCAAGCTCCACCTACCACGAGTCACGTATTGCGTAAGCATCCATTTTGCACACAAGCGTGTGACGACGTTACATGCATGCATAACCAATTAAACGCTAATGATCTGATGTCATTTTCATTTATATTACACACTTATTTTTGGCACATTTCACAAATTTTAGTTATACCTCAAAAATTGTCCCATTTGATTTTTTATGATTTCTAAGATACGACTTTACAATTTTATTTACAAATTTGCAAGGTAAAAAATTATGAAAATTTGATATTCAAAAAATTTATATTAAAATGTATCTATCAAGGGCCCACTTAAATATATTATTTTTTATAATATGATGAGAATTTATGGTCAAACTTTTCAAACTTTGACTCTATAAATAGATATGAAGCCAATATATAGGAGATAAAAGGAGTAAGTGTAATATAGAACTCTTTTTTTTACGTAATTCATTTATGGTGTAAAATTTTCCCCATTTATATAGTTATATATATATTTTTATAATTATTTATTATATATTCATATTTTTTACAATTACTTTCTCTCTTTTAGAAGTTAAAAAAAAGGACTCACAGATTTTGAAAGCAAGATACTATAAGAATTCATGCTTTGAGGAGGCGAGGAGGGGGTTTAATCCTAGTTTCTCGTGGAGGAGTATTTGGGGAGCAAAGAGTCTGCTTATGGAAGGGCTTCGATGGAGGATTGGAAATGGGCAGAGGATTAGAGTATGGAGCGACGCTTGGATGCCGGTGAAGTATAGTTGAACAGCACTGGTTCCTCGGAACCAGAGGGAGGCTGAGTTGAGGGTTGCAGAGCTGATAGATTTTGGAAAAGGAGGGCGGGATTAGGTAAAGATTAGGGCTATGATGGTGGATGAAGATGCAGAACAAATTCTTAACCTTCCTCTATTGCACTCTCTTTCAGAAGATACAAGGTATTGGAGTCAAAATGCAGATGGAGTTATCTCTGTAAGGTCGACTTATTGGCTCGGAAGAATGGGGAATCACCATGTTAACAGAGATAGGGAAAGGGAGGAGGAGAATGAGTATTGGAAAATGGTGTGGAATATGGGTGGTCCACCGAAGATGTGTCACTTTGTTTGGAGAGCTAGCTCAAACGCTTTGGCAGTCAAGGATCTGTTGCAACAAAGACATGTCAGTGAAGATAATAAGTGCCCTCGATGTGATGAAGGCGTGGAAAGTGTAGCTCATTCGCTGTTCTTATGCCCTCAGTCGAGACGAATTTGGGAAGACTCAGTTTTCTCAAGATTTATTATTGAGATAGAAGCAGATTCATCATTGCAGAGTGTGGGCGAATGATTCGGGGTTTATCGAAAGAGGAGATGTGTCTATTCTTTACTACCCTATGGGCGGCTTAGACTGTAAGGAACAAGAGGATTTTTGAGAATTGCAATGAAGATGGAGGCGAATTAGTAAGGAAATTTGCTCATTACACAGCAGATTACAAGAAGTACATTTCAGAGGTACAGGTCCCGAGCAGTAAAGTAGTGGCAACGGGTGGAGCTTCATGGTCTACTCCTCCAACTGGTTTTATAAAGGTAAATTGTGATGCGACAATCTTTGAGGCAGGTGGAGTAGGTTTGGGTGTTGTGATTAGAGATGAGAAGGGAGTTATCCTAGCATTAAAGAGCAGAAGAGTGTCGAAGGATTGGGAAATGGAGCTGGCAGAAGCCGCAACAGTTTTGATGGGGGTTTTCTTGGCTAAACAGAGGGGAGCAACGAGGATAATAGTGGAATGTGACGCAATGGGAGTCTCGACAAAGATTAGAGGTTGTGCAAATGGTTTGAGTTATGTGTTTATGTTTACTGATGAAATTAGAGAGTTAGGTAAGAGTTTTGAATCTTTTCAATGCAAACATATTAGGAGAGGGGGCAATACCGTCGCTCATGCTATAGCTCGGTTAGTGCCTCCGAATGGAGATGACATTGTATTGTTCTCGGATTTTCCGCAAAGTATTCTCTTTTTTGCGGAGGTTGATCTTTTTTAATGAATGTGATGTTTCGGTTTTTTTCAAAAAAGTTAAGAGTTTTCTTGGTCAATGTAGCTGAGGTATAATAGGTATTGGGGAGCTGTGTGTTTAGCAAACACATAGCAGGGACATTTATGTAAAATTTCCTTATTTCGTCTTTTTTAAGTGTAAAAAACAAGGAGATAGGGGACACTCTAAAAAAAGGAGACAAAAGGGGGTATTTATTGTTATTTTACTTTTACCTTTCTTTTTCAACTTTTATATTACAAAGCTCCCTTGCACAAACACTTTTTCTCGTAAGGCTACTGTAATTAGTTTAACTTTACAACATAGGAGTAATTACTATTATTTTACTATTATTTTCCTACTTTATTTATTTTGTTGTAAATAAAAGTTATTTTACTTTTACTTAACCAACGCATAAATCTACTTTAACTTTTTATTTATACTCATGTTTCTAAAATTATTTTTCTCTTATACTTTAAAAATAAAAAAAACGAATGCAATTAACTATTTTAACTAAGATTTTTCCCTGGTCCATGTAGCTGAGGGATTATAGTCACTAGGGACCTATGTGCTTATCAAAATCATAGCACGTACAATTTTGTAAAATTCCCATATGGATAAAAAAAGGCATATTTCAAAAAAGAAAATAAGGCATTTTTGTCTAAAATATTTGCTTAAATTGGAAAGATTTTAAATAGGAATAAGTTTGTGAAATTTTTCAATGGAAAATACATGAAAAATAAAAAGTAACTGCTAGTGTACTTATTAATTATATTTTTATCTTTTTAGACAAAGGGTTGTAAATTAAATGAATATAACTCTACTCTAAAATAATAAAGTAGTAATATAAGCTAGGATAACAAAGGTTGACCTAAATTTGACATGGTATGATCCCTTATTTTGACTAAATATATACTTTAATTTACTTTTACACGGATTTAGTAGAGAAATATGATTAAATGAGATCATAGTAATGTGTATTTTTAGCTATGTAATTTTTATAAAATTTACGATAAATTTAAAGATGAATTAACAGACAAAGAAATATGAGATGGTATTGACATATCTAAAATGAGCAAAAAAAAAAAAAACATAAACTTACATATGTTAGCATAAAATATCATTGGAGGATAGTAAGTACTCCGTATAATGCTTGGATTCCTTATGTGATACGTACATATATCAATTAAATAAGGAAGCCAACCAATTTGACCAAATAGATTTAGCCTAGTCATGTTTGTGTAGGATATTACTCACAAGCACGTGGCTTGACTAGGTCTCTAACTTGGCAGTCGTAGGCCTGTCCAGCTCCTTATTTTGCTTCCTAGGTATTGGATATTTAGTTATAAAAAAGGCAGGTGACATGGAACGGACCACACACATAGATGTAATTAACCTAATATTTACCCTCCAAACCAAATAATTCATGCTACTATACCATCCTCCCCCCAAAAATAAAATACCCAAATAAATATGAACATTTTGCAATTACTCCGTAATTATAAGTTTAATATATGCATTTTTTTTATTAATTGACGGTGGGATATGATTTCAATAATTTTATATCCTAAGTGCTTATTTATAGACTGTCCTCTTATAAGTCGTACCATATTATCATCACACTTATTCCACTCTTTTTGTTATTTCTAGTTAAAAATAGTGAAATAACAATAAGTAACGTGAATATATGTTATATATAATATCTATCCACTTGCCACTTGCCACTTTAACGTTCATTATTTAGATCGAACACAGTTAAAGGACAAACAGAGAAGCGCCAAGTCCCAAAAATCAGGCTGAGCATCATAAAAGAATCTCCATACGTAGATAGCTCACTGGCAGTACGTTCAAGTGTCCTGTTAGCTCAAGCTGGCCGACGTGACGTTCAGCATGCATGATCACGACATTCACGAGACACGTGGAAAACTTATACGTTTATAAATTACAAGGTTGAAATTTAGTACTCACTATACATGTCCATTGGTACGGATCAGGTTGGATCGGGCCAAAGGAGATACATAACGTGTCGTGTCGATTCGAACCGTTCAAAGAGAGTATAATTTTTATATATAGAGGGTGATAATTTGTTTACATGTATCACCTCCAATATTTGGTAGCAAGTGAAAATAATTCACTGCCAGATATTGTTTAAAAATCTTGGACACTATTGACCCATTATTGACTTGACTTGACCAAAAAATACCCAATAAAATACGACCCTTTAAGAATCCGACACATTAAACCTATTATTGCTTAAACCCTTTTACAAACGAGCCGGTCAAAAACCTTTGACGAACCCCTCCTATTTGAATAGTTCTAGTACTCAGCTTCCTATTTCGATTATGATATTATGACAGATTGACAGGCGTATATATTCCTTGATTTTATACAAATTAATAGTACTTCATCAACCTGCTAAATTATCTCTACACATGATATTGAGTACCGACATTATGCTAAAAGTTTTCCAGGAAAATGAAAACCCGGGGTAACATGTATGGGAGGATATCAGGATATGACGAATACAAGTTTCAAGATTAATTAATATACTCTTATGTCCCACTAAATTTGTAATATTTTTATATTTGGTGTTAAAATTTGAAAAATTTGATTATAATATTTTCATCATGTTATAAAAAATAATATACTCAAGTGATGTTTTGTTTGATGCATATCAATGTAAATTTTTAGAATATCAAGTTTTTATAATTTTTTGTCTTACAGCTTTAGAGAAAAAAACGCTTAAAGTCATGTATTGGACATCACGAAAAGTTAAATGTAGCAAACTAAGTGAGACGGATGGACTACCTAAGATACTTTATCCGCATAAAATTACAGCAAAATAAGATTGTTCAATTTTTACAAATGAAAATAAGAGTCATAACCTTACTCTCACAATAAATACATTGGATCCCACTAATTTTTCATCTCATTAAATTTCTTAACCTAAACTTAATTAATTTAACTTATCCTAATTAAAGGAATAAAATATTTGAGTAGAGGGATTACATTATGTTTATAATTTCTTGCTGCTTAGTTACATTATATTGACCATAATGTGTAACCGCTGTGTGGTAATTAATGACGTACAGTATAATATTAAAACATCATAGTCCAAAGTCCAAACAGAAAACGTAGGAGTGGGCATCCTTATGTTTTAAGTGGGTTAGCAAAGGATTAAAAAGTGGTGATGATACATACTCGTTGGCCTTTGTGTGGTCGGTTTTGCACTAAAAACTCAGACAGACCCACTCATAATCAACATGCAGATCGAAGGAAAGCGCATGCTGGTGATAAGAGAGCGACAAAGATATAATGCTCATATATAAAAAGCAACATCCCCAATCAACAGTACGAATTCCATATCGATGTTAACCTCTTGCTCGTACAGATTAAAATAATCCAGTATTATCATCACAGGAAATTCCTAATTTATAATTGAGAGGTATTTTCATAATGTCATTTCTATATCAAAATATCGTAATGTTTATATTTGATATACATCTTTATGAATTTTTATACTTTCTATATTTCTTTATCTGATATAATAATATCTATATCTGATACGACAATACTTATATATATGATATCTTAATATCACGATGTTATAAATTAGGAAGTCTCACATCGTCGCATATCCTTTAAAGATTTTCAAAACGCTAGGACTATTAAAAGTTAATTGATTACAAATAGTATATTTCATGACAAGTTACACGCACGCCAACTCTTGATTTTTCAATCTCCGATACACCCCACTTCGTCCTATCATACGATAACTTGTTCTTGTGCAATAATACTATCATAGTACTTTGATTTTTCACTTTGCACGGCAAAGTAGATTAATAATTAAAATGGCCTGGTAGAAGTAGTGTATACTGTCGACCAACTTATATTTATTTGCTTGGTTAATGATAATTATTCATCACGTCGACCATATGGACACGCTTAGAGCGGCAAGACCAAATATTTTTCCAAATTTTCTCAAGAATTATTTTTGGATAAGATGACAAAGACATTGAAATGAAGAAAAAGTAGGGTCAAATTGAGGAGAACTTAGGATCAGTTCAAGGAAACTTCATCATCATATTCCATGTTCCAAAAACAAGGTTAAAAAAATAGAGAAAGACGGTTTACACTAACTTTATATTTAGAAGTGTGGCATTATCCTTATGAAGTGGGAGGAATTTATTCAAGTGTGAAGAGCATAACAGGAAATCGAGCAATAGGACCCTTGCACGTGTTATATGTATAATCTAACAAAGACCTAATTGAAAAAGTTATCTTAAGCAAAGAAAACATAACATAACATGATCCACGTACAACAATTGAGAATTTGAGAGGAGGGATATGATTTTCTTTGATAGTGACATGAATGGTCCACCGAGTACAGGAAAAAAAGAAGCTCGATCAACTGGGGAGGGATTTGCATAGGAGCAGCACCCTGCATCCTGCATCCTGCATCCTGCATCCTGCATCCTGCATCCTGCATCGGCATGCATCATTTTCTTTTGTGCGTGTTCGTGTGCTTTTTTAGGTTACAAACTCGAAACTTGATTCTAGTAGTAGTAATGCCTGACGTAGTAGTGTAATTTCAATCAAAGCTATAACTGTTAAGTTAATTATAAACCATAATGATGACCGGCAATGGTATCCTTTTTCTAGAGCCACACTTCCACTGTCACAGAACACAGACCATCCATATTTCCAGGGTCCTTTCAATAGTCAGTCTCTAATTAATAAACACGTTTGGTAGTCTAGCACTGTATTTTTCTGTGCTAGAATTCCAAGTTCCATATTATAAGCCATAGATTACTGATGTCGTAACGGTTATGACATGGCCAAAAACCAGCATACTGTTCACGATTTCCATTTGGATTGACTTCTCTACAGTGTATATACATCAAGAAGATATTCATTTGCCAGTGAATCTAATTGATATTTAAGTCAAAAGTAATAGGGAGTTTACTTTCAGATATATTGAAATGAGGTGCAATTTCAATTCAATAAAAGTTGAACTGTTCTTGTAGCTTTATGAGCTAAGAAGAGGAAATTCTAAAAATTATTTAGCTTACTTGCCAACCAAACAAAGTCATGCAACACAATTTTCTCCTTAATCTACTGTTAATTGTTTTGGATCATATGCAACATTATGTTAACCTTAATCAGCACCAGACACTATGAAGTCCCACATATGGCAGATCCCAATCTTATCTTACCGCCAATCACTGTATTTGGCTCATGTATTATATAACTATTAATTACAAGAATTTTTATAAATGCATGTTTTCTTAAATTTTTGGGGTGTAAAAGGATGAACAAAAATTCAAAATTTAGTAAGAAAATCGACTTCTAATTTGAAAAATTGGGCTGAATTCCTCCTATTGGGAGTTTTATGTCATGGATATTGCTTTTTTAATAGGAGTAATTCATCCTATTATGTAATTTAGTTTAACAAAAAGTCATGTGACAACATTTAATTAAAATGCTGCTCGTCGCAACATTTTATTTGAAAATCATTTTTAAAAATTTACTTGAAATTTATTTTTGAAATATGTGATTAAAAAAATTCTTTTACTATGACTTAGAGCACATAAACAAATTTTCATAATCTAAGTAATAACATATTATTGATTAATATTTGACTCGTACCTTAATATTCTCTATTATACATTTGAAATGTGTCGACTGTCGATATTATAGTAAATGATACGTAAGTTAATATGTTAACTAAGCCATCTTGTTAGATATATAAGAATTAGAAAATTTGCAGAGTAAATAAATTATGAATATGTGAAAATTCAAGAGTATGTTTATTTATAATATTTTGGCGATAAAGTATTATCCATATTTCATATGATTTAGAATACTACTACAATAAATAGAGTAGTCGACAACTCCCAAGTTGCAACTAGAAACCTCCTAATTTCTAAAAAAAAGGCCTACAATATACTCGTGTACTATTGCGTTTTCTACATTATGTCTAGTGATTTTGAAAAGTCTACATTGTATCACTGTGGTACGTTTAGTAAATACATTGTACCCTTTGCTGGATGACAACTGTCGGAGTTAAGCTCCATTAACGGACGTTTAACAAATCGCAAGATTTAAATCCTAAATTCACGATCTGTAACAAAATTCGACAGACCTACGGATCAGAATTACCTTCCCTGACACCTTCAGCCTTCAACATAAACTTGTCGCCGGTGTTCTTGACTCGTCGTTAATTCTTGCCTTAAATTATGCTTATAAATTGATCGTCCTTGTTGGTTGCATGAAATAGAGTGACAGAGAGGAAAAATGTTTAATGTGTATTAATTGTGAAACAGTGAAAGAGAGGGAACAAGTGAAACATCCGTTAACGGAGCTTGACTCTGTAAGTTAAGTTATCCAGTAAAGAGTACAATGTGTCTACTAAACGTACCTTAAGAGTACAGTGTAGACTTTTCAAAAACACTGAACACAATATAGAAAACGCAATAGTATAGGAATATATTATAAAATTAAAAAATAAAAAAAAAACAGTGCACGAAAAAAGTAGAAACTCCACCATCCATTAAATTGTTATGCATGTGATATTGTAGAATCTGAAGAAAGCATTGTGAAATCAACATCGAATGTCCTAAAAAGATCGAGTAGGAAGTAGGCTCAAAACCCATTTATTAATAGCCTACCGACCAATACCTGCTACAAAACTCTGACGAAAGTTAATTGCCTGTGGTTCGTTGCACTCCCTACAGATGGGTCAGTCAATCTGCATGTTCGATTCCAGAAGCTTTTAATGTGTACATGCAACCAAAATCAAATTATAATACTAAAACATACTACTATATGATATTCATCATGATGAAGATTATCATTGATTGATTGCCAAATATCTTCCTTCAGATTTTCCCACCTTCTTTAAAATTTATTGTTTCCAGTGTTGCAATACGTACAAGTGAAGACATTTTGATGCACAAGCGAAGTTAACGACAATTATCAATGATTGAACATCAAATAATACTTACGATTACTAATCACCAATATAATATAATATTACCCAAAAATAACGTCCATTCAAATTATGAATTATAGATTACTTAATATATACTATCTCTATCTCTTTTATGACGTTAAAATTTAAAAAGTTTGATTTTTAATTCTCATTGTTGGATATTGTTGCATAGATTTCAATGTAAAATTTTAAAATATAAGATTTTTATATATAATGTTTTATCTTATTAATTTAGAAATAAAAAGCGTTTTGAATCGTATCTTAGAGACCGTAAAAGTCAAATAGTGCAAAAAGTTAGAGATAAAAAGAGTAATACTTTACTAATTCTTTAAATCAAGTTGTTCATATTTGAGTGCCTCATTTAACAAGTTCAAATAGCCAATATTTGTAAACTTTTGTCTATCAATAAAATGAATAGTGTCCACAACTGGAAGCAAGAAAATTAAAGTACTGCATATAAAGGTACCAGTATGAAAGTTTTGATAATATATATATGGAACAGTATATTTGACGTATTCATTCTTCATTGCAAGACCCTCGAACTGAGTTTGATGTCGATCATATATCATATATAGATTAAGTGTACACTTCTCATAAATATACTGTGTAAGCCTTTACAAGAAAAGCCTATTTGTCAAGATGAAATCGATTGCTGTATTCCACTTCAATATTCATGCCACGGTATAAATTCTTTGATTTATTTCTACGGCAAAATGATTGAATTGCTCCTACCATTCACAATAATGTGTTTATATATCATTTCTACCTCAAAATTTAAACCAACAAAGTATGCTTTAAAAAAAAAAAAAAAACACGTTGAATATGGTGTATGGTTACTAAGCTCATGAAAAGACGGAGAATCATATTAGGCATTAAAAAAGAATACAACATAGTGAAGTTGCATGTGAAGAGAGTAGGGGGCCATGTGAAGGTCAAATGAAGTATAGAACTGTGCCTGGCCAATTGAGTAATATACTGACAGGATTTCAATACTGTTACCAGTTTAGGACCATTTGATGCAAGAATAACTGTTTATATCTTTCATATTGTACAACATTAAAATGGACGTCATAATCAACCACATTTTTAATTAGGGGTCTTCTCGCAGAGGCTCCATTGCTTTAGTCGGCTCATTTAAGGCAATGCTCCCATGTGACTGCTCCTAGCTAGTCTTGGTAGTTATGGCAGTTGGAGGTCCCTATACAACCATTTAGTCTAGTCCCTATAATTCTCTATTTCTATAAATGTGAAGCTTTACTTGTCAAAAAATAACATGACTTTTCTCGGTAGTTGGGTTACGGAAGGTTTGGGTTAACTGCTTTTCACATTATTATTGTATTTTAAAAGTTGATAAAGACTGACTTGTTTTATACGTAATGAGAGATAATTTTTGTTATATTAAGATGTCATTTTTAACGGAGATACAATAATTTTAATGTATTATGTATATATTATTTTTTGTAACCACTTTATGCATTAGTTAAGATTCGGATTAAGGAGGGGGTTGTCTTTTGACGAAAGTGTCTTCTTTATTAAAAATGGGATGTAGGTATGGGTATGCGAGTATGTCCCACAAAGATTTTCTACGATTATGAGATCAACCAACTTGTTTATAGTGTATTTCTAACTGACCAACTGCATTCGACTGGAGCCATGACTCTTTTACTTTTAATTGCCTCCAACAATGCTTAATCTATTTTGCCCTTTGCCTTATATTAATCCATTTCATTTAAATATGTCCCCTAATTTCTCATCATTTTGGAGCTATGAGTTTTTCATTTTCATGTTCCAAAAAGGTTGTTTATTTTCCCTTTTCACTAAGCATGAGAAGAGACAAATTCTAATTAGTAAGCATAATTCTTTATATGTATTTTTTTTTTTTTTTTACATTTATAATGTTTATTATATGTTTGATTTTCAATGAAGCTACACCATTTTAATATTCGAGAGATAATTTTTACTTTTCAAATATATAATACAATAAATTTAAGTAAAAGTACTGACATATATTATTCATACTTCACTTTTTTCCCATTTGTAATATTAAAAGAAAAAGGCCAGTTTAAAGTGAAAGTTTATATGCGTAAGAAATTAGGCAACTAAGCTACAAGTACTGGATTTTATTTTATCAATACGTTCTTAGTGAGGCAAGTGAACATTTGGCTTTTGGTTGAGGAGTGTGAGAACTGAGAAGGTTAAGATAACCCTTCTTACTAGGTCAAACTATTAAACAATTACTCCATCCGTCTCTGATTAATAATTATACGTTTTAATTTACTTGTTATGTTTCTAATTTAGACATATAATATTTATAATATGCCCTTATTTTTGTTTTTTCTTCCACTAATTATCCTCTCATAGCCTCCTCACTTAACCTATGTAATTATACGTATTCTTTTTGGGTGTATAGAGTTACGAAGAAGGTGAATCAATGATAATCAGCGAAAATAAATATTATGTTTCGTTATCAGCATAATTATTATAACCACCTTTCATACTTAAGCAATTAGGTAGCTGGTGTCCACTAAATTGGTTTTAAGGTCCTCCATCACTATGTTCTATGAATAACTATTTATCATTACATTGAGTAAGCAAATACATCTTGGAAATTGCTTGTTCCCAAAGTACTTGATCATGACATTACGTTTCAATAGTTCATATACGGGACGATCCAATAAAATTACTAATCCTCACACATTTAATCTTGGAATTTACTCTTACAACCTTGGTGAGAGGACCCTCCAAGTTGTATGAATCTTCTTCAGATTGACGCATGGGCCATTGGGCCTGCCTTATTCACTAAAGTTGGTGGTTCGGATTATGTTGCATTTTGTCTCCTTTCCATTCTTTTTATGTTCTTTCTTCCTTTTACTAAAAGTTATAAAAAAAAAAAAAAAAAAGAGATTTTGGAATAAGTTTTGGGGTTTTACAATAAAAATATATGCGTCTTTTCAAAAGCTCTTTTGACCTATGTCTTCCTTTCTTCTCATTTATTCATTTGATTTGATTAAAAACAAGAATATTATCTCTTGATTAAAATTTACGAAGCATCCATAATTTTTAGAATCAATTCATACACATACACACAGTACACAACTTATTAAATGTTTTATTTGGATGTGTCGTGTCATGTCATGTTTTATTTTGCTAAAGAACAATTTCGGATTATTTTGTATGTGCTTAATAGTAACATAAGCCAAAAATATACGAAAAGGTTAATCATCTCAAATTATATGATGGACTTTTCATAAATGAGTTGATTCTCACAAAACAGTCATAGTTTTTACTCGTGGTAATTGGTAACACAATATACTCTCGTAATTCACACAATATTCCTGATTCACTACAAAAATTGTACTTGTTACTGACCTTCAACATTTCACAACTGATGCTATACATAAAATACACCAATCTTATTAACTGAGGTAGTTTAAATGATACAATCGTGAAGGATGGTATTAAAAAAAATTTGAAAATTAATAATGGACTTTAAACACCACATCATTGACTTAGTTGGGAAAAAGACTCATAATGTCAAAAAAAAAAAAAAGATTCATATAATCCAATAAAGTGACATAAAATAATAAAGGATAAATAACATAAAGGCTAGAGAAAAGCTATGTGAATAGAAACATTCACACTATTATGAAGAAGAATGCTGAATGAAAAGTAACCTTTCTTTTTAAAAGGGACGCATAATGTGAAAACTTAAGAGTCTTTTTGGAAGCCTGGAAAGGTATCCAAATTCTACCATACTTGCTGAGAAATTACAGGCTTTGAAGATGTTTCTACGTCTTCACAATATATTTCGACCAACTTAGAATAATTTCAAACAAATGAAAGTACGGAGCACCTTTTGTCCAAATGGAAGGCTAGTCAATAAGCAGGATTTTATACAATTAAAGTGCATATATAATGCTATAGTTAAATCGAATTTAAAGTTTTAGTTGAATCACTTCTCACAATTAAAGTACATGTTTATTAAGTTGTCCGCAATTGGATATGCCAAGCAAGCTAAAAATTGAAAGGCCATATCTCCCCCTGAACTAGGCTGGGAGCCTGGGAATCTTGTTGCCAATCTAATTTATAAGCTATATTTTCTCACTTAAAACACACATTTCAGAAACAATAAGCTCTCCAAAGAATCAACACTCAATTGTCCTCTCCATCTTTGATTATCATCTTCTTAGTTTGATGATTTACAACTGCTTAAAAAGACTCAGAAAAATGAAGTTAAGCTGATAAATTAAGTCCTTACAAAAAGTTTCTAAGCCCTAATTCATATATCCTTCGGGCCTTACTGTGTACAACAGATCACAAAGGGAACCTGACACCTAGGCTACAAAATTAAGCTCAAGCTTGTGACAGATTTTCTAAAGATACACACTAGATATCAAGTTCTAAATTGTTTGAAGTAGGCAAACGTCTATCATTGATGAGAATTACAAATCATCGCATGTTGCCTTCACGCAAGACATCAATCATATTGTAGATACGCTTATCAGCCTTGGATTGAACCTGTGTACAATCGCTTTTTTAGTCCTCATGAGTACAGAAGATAAAAGAGAAACTCAAGTTCAGCAATCCCATTTTCAAGCCAGAAAAATATGCATTGGAACTACATAGGATAAATTGACTGAGAAGCGATGACTTGAAGAAACAGGTCAAGTAGATGATTTGTATAATGCGGCACATTAGGATTGCTGTTTTGGAAAAAGCCTTCTTTTTTTTTTTCCCTACAAACATCCTCCATTAGAATCATCACCCTCTCCACAAACCCATGAACCCACCACGGCCACCAGTCCTCTATTCTCTCCCTTGCCCGCATCTCCCACTCAGCCAGCCACCTCCAAAACCCTACCATCCAACCACTAACCTCCAAAACCACATCGCACCACTCCCATTTTTGTGCTGAGTGACCCCAAACATCCTAAACATTCGACCTCTGGCTTCTATGGGTTTCAAATTTCTCCTCATCTGTTTTTCTGTCTTAGCCCACAATCTGTCAGTAATCAGTATCTAAATCTCATCTTCCAACTTAACTTTGCTCTTTTTAAATTTTGGTGGGTGGGGTTTATTTTCTTGATTTTTTAAATATTTCTTTTTTTAACATAGTGCTGAACTTTCTCTCTCATTATGGATGATTGAACACAAGAACGAAGAGTGGCAGAGAATATTTACGTTTAGTTTCCACTATTAACATAATGTACACTGCAAAGCAAAATATGGAGTACAAGAATGAAGATGTTTTGGTGGTGATAGATTTTGTTTTTATTTTATTTTATTTTATTTATTTTTTTGGCGGGGGGGGGGGGGGGGGGGGGGAGAGGATTGAGGAGGCTTGGTTTTTGTGGTAGTAATGGATTGCTAGAGGTGGGGAACTGGGCGATAGCCAGATGGGGAGTAAGTTGGCGGGTGATATGGAAGGCGTGGAAGGGCCTTTCTTTTTGTGAGAATTAAATATATCTTTTACCGGTTTGACAAGTGACCTCTGAATGGCTCAATCTTGTTAGGAAAATATGTTACATAGTTGGGATTATTGTAGGATTTTCAATAATCACTAGGGTATGATATGGGCTAGAACGAGCGTAATTTCTTCGTCAACCTCCTTGTTTGTTGAACATTCATTTGTAAGAGAGATTCCTTTTCAACGACATCCCATTCATGTTCACAAATGATTGTGAATTCAAATTATCACAACGTATATTCTTCTAAAACCATGAGTGAAGAAGAATGAAGTAGAAATAAACAAAAGAAGAAATTACCTTTTTCGCCAGGAAAAGGGCAGCATCGACAGTACCCTCAGCATATATAGACCTTCCACATACATTATGCTGAAACTCAAACGATACCCTGAAGCAAAGACCATAAAGTAACAACTCTTTAGTAGGAACAGACATAACGTAAATCTTAGAAAAGGTGAATGAGATATGTACAGATTTACGTTTGGTCAGGTGACGTTAGATGGTACATATGGAAAGCATGTCCAGAAACATGTTCTTTTGGGACACCAACCATCTCAACTTGCAGCTCAGGATCCCGTATTAGCTGTATCTAATAACATATCAGAGCAAAAATTAGACAAAATTAATGGATTATGATCAATTATAGCTGATTAAAACAGAAATTCAAATCACATAAGGACAATAAAGGTTCTTCAGATATGCGTTACAGTGCCTCTAAGAAAGTTCCAATGATCTTTTAACCACAAAAGTTTTGCCAAAAAAAAGAGCATAAGATGTTATGTTAAGCAATTGCCCAACTGATCATACAGTTACAGAAAACAGTATTGGAGAAAATCACAAATAGAAACAAAAAATTGTTTACAAACTGTCAGTTTCCTTGAAAGTTCTATGATAATATCATATAAACAAATCTATGAGCAATGCTGTTGAGAGAAGCACAGCATCTTTATGGCAGGTACAGGCTCAGAAAGCATTCAGATCTGTATATGTCCGTCCCTACTCCACAATAAAGCATGGAGAATCAAAAGGTTAAGGTAGCGAGCAACACAATGGACTTGCCAGGCATGACATTTATGATGTCATCCTAAGTCAAAACATAACACCCCTCCCCTCCCCCCACCATACACACACACAAAAAAAAAAGTGAATACGTATGCTTGTCATAACAAGTCCATAAATCTGGAGAAAAGGTGCAACAATCACATGATGCATTATGAGTAACGGTAACTAGTTTTATGAACTGAGAAACATACAGACTGCATCAATATATAAGGGAGAAAAACAGAAAAAATGCGAGAGAGAAGGGAAAGGGGAAGGAGATGAACTAGGAGATAAAACAAAACAAACTATTCATGATATTCATTACTCCTTTTCTTACCTTTGCGTTAGTATTTTATGTACAAGGTATATACCTATTGACCAAACCAGTCTACAATGATCAAATAGGTTTCACATAGGTGCCTAACCCGTGTATACAAGAAACACCAACCTGATCCATATCAAAGTCCACTCCAAGCTTCTGAAAGCATGAGATAACAGCTTTAGCAGTCCCAGATGCATCCTTTTTGTTGGATTGATGAGACTCCATGACCTTAAAAATGCAAGGTATCAGTCATATCCAACACTTCAGCAGATACCATGTCATCTAATCAAAGTTTGTGAAGTTGCATTGCTAGGATAAGGTCACTTCCAGAAAAAGGTTATAGCACAAGATAATGAATAGATCTAAACTGTATAATTACTGCAGTAGAAGTTTCTACATATCACATACAGTACTTGTCAGGATAAAAGCAACGAAACACCTGTATCCAATTATCCATTTTAAAGCATTCGAATTTATAACAGATGAGTTTGCCATGACATGCACATGATATTGAAATGGAGACTGCTCCATCCAAACAGTTCATGGAACTTTCTCCTCAGAAATGCTAAAACCAGCTCATAGACTATTGCACATCACAGAGGGCATGTAGTAGAGAAATTACCTGAAGAGAATATCCAGAAAAGGCTCCAGGAAATTGCTCAGCCATAATTTCCATGGCTGCAAGAAATGCCACAACCTCAAATAGCCAAGGGTTCAGATATTCAGCGAACAGAACTGTGGATAATTTAAAAGAGGCTTAGGCTACAGGACTACAAAATTAAACACCTGCTTTCCCATCTGGGGTGATATGACAGCATAATTTCTTGAGTCCTCAACCGTCTTCAAAAGTCTCTCCCTGTCTCCACCAGTGGTTCCAATTACAAAAGGCACCCCAATTTTGCAGTACAGCTCTGCATTATCTGCAAACCAAGTTATTCAAAATGATCAACCTGACTTGAAGGTAATTCAAAAAATCAAAGCATAAATGGATACTTTTCAACCATCAGGAATATCAATAGCCCTTTTTACAACCCTTCCCCTTCACCACAAAAATTGAAACAAACATCAGCAACTTGGAGTCCAGCTTGGTGTCTATTTTACAACTAGGCCATTAGATTTCTTAATGGTACATTTATACGACAGTTGCACTAGAGTGGACTAACTTGGATATACATATTATTGATCATGCATTCTGATTTTCTGCATCTAGCTTTACTCTGGTCCAACAAAATTATTGCTTATTTATAGAAAACAAAAGGATAGAGAGCTTGGCTTGTAAGATCAAATCCACATAATTAGAAAACCTGAATATCTCCAATGACCTTATACATTTAAGATAACATCCTAGGCAAGTAAAAGTAAGGATGACCACAGCCCCACCCCTGAAAGGATATAGACAAAGATAAGACTCTGACAATCTCAACCATCCCCATATATTTATTTTCAACCACGAAGGAACTGAATTTAAATTATGAGTTTTCAAATCTTCTGCATACCATTAACTGCTGTAGGTACTGTGTAATCTACAACAACCAGATCTGGATATTCATCATAGACAGAGGCAAGGATATCCTCTCTTTCTGACGGACTGTGGACCTGAATTTCTTTACCACCCACTTGGACAGACTGCCCGCTCTCCTCCTGGGCACCAAATGATACAGGAACAATATGAAGACCAGCATTAGATGCTGCTTCAATAACTGCCCTTCCCATTTTTCCCATGCAACTATTGACCTACAATCAAAATATCACATGAAAAAACTTTCTAAGAAAAAAAACCCCCCACCTAGCAGACCCAGATAATGTTATTATAACCATGAAATCAACATGAAACTGAAATGATATATCTGAAAACAGCATAAATGAGAGCAAGCAGTAACTAATGTTCAGCCAGCATTTGGCCAAATGAAACATAATGAAAGATAGTGATCTTTATTTTTTTTTCCTGTAGCTAATAATTATTATCAGTAGCCAAGCACCACTTGTTATAGGTATTTCTTTTCTGGTAGCTAAGCATATTAACCATCTCATGAATAAGTTTTTCCTAAAATTTCACAATTCACTAACATATTGATTAGATGCAAATGAAATCAAGGAAGCATATCAAGTATTGTGAAACCATAATCCACAGTAGACCATTTTCCTTCCACTAGTTTGTCAAGGGTACAAGTAAGGAACCCCAAACGGACAGATATAAGGACCAGTACAACTTCATCAACTTTCTTTTTACAATGGAATTATTAAAAAAAAAAAGCATAAAGCAAACTTCTAAATAAATGTATAAAGGTATCCTAGGACCAGCCAAGCAACCAATCTCTTCAGGAAGATCCCAATGTCAAGCATTTCCGTCATTTCTTCCCCAAAAATTATGAAACCTCAAAGAATCAGATCAATGCTTGGCAATTGGTTTGGAATACCAAACAAATCACAAATGATGATAGTAGTTGCAGAACCAGAGAACGTAGATATCGATCAGAGGGATTCACACATGTGACAAAACAAACGATGAAAAAACAAAAATTGAGCTCCAGCATCATCGGTGGGATTTGAAATTCAAAAGTCATGTCCATTGTAGCCAGGAAATGAATAAGAGTGCATAGGCATGTTGAGGATTCCAAAGTAATTAAATCAATGAACAAACAACCAAATTGCAAGGCAGAGTTGAAGATAGTTGAATTCTTAATTCCCACTCAATGCAGCCACATTGAAGCAAATTAACACCTAAATACACCAAGAAATTTAGTTTTTCTCCTTTTCTTCCTTTGTTATACACATTACAGTGTGTCAGCAAATCACAATGAACAACACCCTGAATATGGTAAATTTCATTCTCAACAAAGAAACTCCTTCACTATCCTCCCATTTTCATCAGAGCACAACAATAGGCTCCAAGCACGGCAAAGTACAGACACATACAAGCAAGAAACAAGATTTTGAATAAGAGTCGCAAAAATTCAGCTGATTCATTTGACAGCAGGGAAACCAAAAAAACAATCAAATAATAGATAAACGTAGGAAAAAAAAAGGGTACATACTTCGAGTAAATCAGAAAAAACCCAAACATAATCATAAAAACTCCCTTCATCCCTAATTAGTTTCCGATTTCAATACTCGATAAATGGAGATTCATTCCCACGTTTAAGAACAAGAATTGTGAATACCATAATGGGCAATCCAATATCTTTGGACTTGATGGAAAGATTTTCCACATTGGGAGCAGGGCTGCTTGACATTCCGGCTGAAACCAACGACCTACGCCTATTCTGAAACCCTGCTTTTGCATTTCTACTCCCAGAAAATCCCCCAAATCTGCACTGTGAAGAAATGCTCACATTCCCCGGGACTTTTACTACAAATGCCATCAATCTAACAACCTGCACCAGTATATACATACATAAATCAACCCCATTTAGTGAAAAAAGCAATATTTATCAAATAATACAACATAAATTATAAGACATTGTTGAACATAAAAGATAAAACCTAACAAAAACCCTGATTTTCCGAAATTGGGATTTCGTAGGAAGGGACAGACTAAGGAATGAAACAAAGAAGCAGAATGAGTAAGACTCGATGAGGGTTTTGAATTGTTTTGGTTGGGAGCTTGTGTGCCAACAAGATAGCCGAGATCCTTCTTGTAGAATGAAAGTGCGGTTCCTTAGGACATAGAGTTGGTAGGGTCGAATCCTGTCCCCGCCCGAGTCCGACTATTGGCTAATAGACTTGTCTTGAGTCTCGAGTAAGAGACTCCTATTGTGTATTGTCCCCAAGAAAATATTCAAAACAAGGAGAGGGGCTCTAAAAATGGCTTATGATGTTTAATTATAAACTTATGAGACATAAAACTATATAAAAAAATTAAGAATATTTTAAGAATATTGTCTAGTGAGAATTATAGTCAAATTTTGAAAACATTGTCACAATTTTTTCATGCAACAAACTTATGAAAGCTTGGTATTTTAAAAAGTTACGTTGAGATGAATTTAATAAAATCATATTTGAATATATTATTTCTTATAATATGATGAGAATTAGTGTTTAAACTTTATAAAATTTGACTCTAAATAAAAACGGGGCTTTTTTTATAAGGACTGAGGAAGTATATACTACGTAGTATGTATAGATTGTGTATGGTTCTTCTGGTTTGGTGCTTTTGCTGCTTATGCCAAAGCTCAGGTTTGTTATTCTTGACATCTGCTCATATAACATTAATGATTCCTTGGTGGTCTCTTCCTGTGAGTAGTGCAGAGAGTATTTGGTAAATCGAAAATGTTGCGTAAATTGGATTGAGCTTATATATAGAGACATATAAGAGACGACTCTTAAAATACGACTTGTGGGCAAAAGAAACTTTATAAAGTGGTATCTTAATTAGAAAGAGAATTATAATATCATAATTGAAGGAGAAAATAATTGGAAAAGATTTTAACTCCAAAAAAGTCAAATGTAGAGTAGTATAAAGTAATTTTTGTGAAATGCTAAACGTCGCCAGCGTTTCACTCGTTTAGCGTTTTACTCCTTAACGCTAACATTTTAATTACGATTTTGCCATCCTTCCCTCATCTTCCTCATTTCACTCAATTTCCTTCACTTACACCCTACAACGAAACACCATGACACCGCCGAAGAGAGCAGCAGCCACCGAAGACGACGAGGCAGCGGTGGCAATTTTTTTAATATAAAATTTCCAAAATAAGCGTTCCTACCATGATAGAAGCGCCTATTTTGAACAGTTATACCACGGTAGAAACGCCTTATTTGGGCGTTTAGTATATTTTAAATTTTTTTATTGTTATTATTATTGTTATTATTATGCTTAATTATTGTTATTATGTTTGATTATTACTATTGATTTTATTGAATATGCTGATACTATTAATACTATTAGTGATTATTTGATAAAATAAATCATTAATAATAGCAATTATTAGTGGGTAATAATAATTAATATTTTTTATAAGTAATTAAAGTAATAATAATAAGTAATTATTATAATACGATTTTAGATGATATTTCTTGAAATATATTAATAAATAACAATAATTAGTGGGTAATAATAATAATTAATGATATTTTAATAAGTAATTATAGTATTTATAATAAGTAATTATACTAATACTAGTAGATAAACATTCAATTGCTTCGGGGACAAATGTTGCGGTTATAAGAAGTCTACATACTCCAAAGTTCGGAATTTAAAGGTTTGCATATGCTCTAAACCCTAGTATACATCTATATTAATTTTTATTTTTCGTAATATGTTCTACATTAATGTAAAGACGAAAAAACCCTAATGTGTTTCATTGGATTAGATTTGCATGCTATATGTTGTGCTCATGAAGGAATTAACCTTTAGAAATCGAATTTCATAGATTATATGCTGTTAGAGGCTTTTTCTGGAAAAATAAGTGGACCAATCTTCCTTTGGAATAATTACGGTGCGTAGATCTAAAAAAATACACAATTTTGACATAAAATTCACACCATTCAGTGTCTCGTAGCCTATTTTATGATTTGTAAATTTTTTTTTACGATATTTCATATTTAAATGAACTGAGGCTACTAAGGGGCAACATGGTTGTGTAGTAACTTAAAAAATATGGGGTTTCAAAAAAAACCTTGAGCCTTTTGAACTATTGGGCTAAGAGATATGCCTCTCTGAATTTACCGAAACCTCAGAATGTACATGAAATCTTGAAGAATTAATTGGTTGTCCATTTTAAGTATATCATCTCGTAGATCGCGATTTTATGTGACAAATCGAGCGGTCATAATAGAATACTGGATTTATATGCTTCATGTTAGGTCATTTCTTAACTTTTCTCATATTTTAGGACACATTATTTCTAATCATGCATGATCTTCTTAGCTAAGATTAGATTAGGTTCTTGATTGAAAATGGTGTAATTGTATATAATAAGTACATTACTATATTAGATTTGTAAACATAACAATTTTGTGAGATATTAATAATATACTTTTATATGTAATTAGCACATAAAGTTCTTGGGTAATGACCTATCAAATATATATTTTTTAATCAGGAACCATCAATTACAGCGGTTTTCTGGAAAAACTAGAATAGAAAAATTATAAATTATTAATTATAATTATATTAATTATAATAATATTAATAATAGAGAAAAGTCAAAAAGCCCAAAATAAGCGTTTTGATCACGAAGTAAACGTCCACCATGGTCATAACGCCTATTTTGGGCGTTTTGACCATTTTCACTATAAAAAAATTCCTCCCTAAATACTTTCGATGATTGTGATTGCATGTTAATCGAATGCGTCGTCATGTTCGGGATTGCTTTCTGAGAATATTGGCAAAGAATTTTAGATAGAGAAGGTGAAGGAGAGACAAGTTGAATTAAAAAAAAGGCAGAGTTATAATTAAAATATTAACATTAAGGAGTAATATGTTGGCCACATTTAATAACTCCCTTTTTAAATTGATTTTGTTTGATTCAGTGTTCTCTATGTCCCAAATTACAAGCCTCATTGATTTTTGTTGGTTGGGTTTATATGTCGGAAATTGCCCATTTTCCAATTCAATGTTCTTATTACTATAATTTAATTCATGGTCACACTCATGTGGAGTCAAATGGCGATGGCTATTAGACTGTAAGTTTCGCAATTGAGAAATTTGTATCAATAGCGTTTAAATTCTCACCCAGAGTTAACCAATGTCATATGATTGTCGATAAGGTGGTCGGAAAAGAATGATCTTTAAATACATTTTCAATAAAGTTTTGGAAATAAGTTGAAATGAATATTTAGAGTCAAAATAGATTATATAAATCACTCCTAAAGCCTAATATGATTGAATAAGATTTGTGATAAACATATTATAGTGTTTTATCATTAGGTCCAAAATGACCAAAATTTAAAAGTTTATGAATGAAATTAAAGTAAATTTTCTATAACTTACTTAAGTTTGATGAGTAGGTTTAAAATCATTTAATGTTTTATATTTGTTATTCAACACCCTAATGATAAGTTTAGATTTCAATTGAGGTATTGCACATGACTTATCCAAAAGCCCTGGAAAAAAAATATAATATTTAAGTATTTTTCCTTTTTTCAATATTATTTTGAAATTATGATACTTGTGTTATCAAATTTTTTTTATAATTTTTTAAAATTGAATAAAGGTATTAGATTCTTTTAATGGCATATGAGAAGGTTTAGAACCTTACTATACTTATATTTTGTCTTCAAATTAAAGGTTCTAAAACTAATTTAAGACCTAGTCGCAAAAGTTTTGAAAACCAAATGAAATGAGTTTTTAGAGTCAAATTATATGATTCAAATCACTTATAAGGCCTAATAAGATTTATGGTAAGCATATTAATATGTTCTCTCACCAACTCTAAAAGTGTTTAAATGACTGAGTTTTGAAGGTTTTATATACTATTTTTGAGATATTTTCGAAAAACTTCCGAAATTGAAATAAAGGTAATTAATACTTCCTAGAAATACCATTCAATACCTTTTATCAGTTATCTAAGGTCCTTGAAATGAGCTAAGGATCCAATTATATGAGTTTTAGGAATTAGTTGAAATGAGTGTTTAGAATTAAAGTAGATGATTTCAATAATTTCTAGGGTTTGATATGACTCTATAAGACCCATGATAAGCATAGTAAAATTTTCGTTCGTCACGTCCAAAAATTGTCTTAAATGACTGAATTTTAAAGGTTATATAATAAACTATTTTTGGTATATTTTTCAAAAACTTTGCAAATGGGCAAGAATTACACCCGCATGGTCAGATATCAAAAAGGCTTACTAGCTGGTGAGACCAGGAGGAGCCCTTTTTCGTCACAATTATTTCTCAACCTACCTATAACAAAGATTTCAGACAAAGCCGTCAGATTATTTGTCCAAGTCAATAAGTTGGGCGCCAAACTAGATGGACAACATTGAGGATTATCTGGGCTTGAACACGGTGAGACAAATTGAAGGATTCTGAAATCAATTACTGAAAGTTAATATATGATGGGAGGGCCATTTTCTAACCATCCTGAACTAAGGTGATTTGATCGTACAATGCTTCAAACAGAGCTATCAAATCATTTCTGTACAGTTCAAAATACACAACCAAACACAACTAGACATCTAGTTATTTGAATTTTGGGCAACTGTCTAATTTTTCATATTATTTTGTGTGTAGTGAGAAATTTGATATTGGCGTGATTTATTCATTTATTTTAAACATAAGATATGCATTTTAAAAAGATTGTAGCTGACTTGCTGCGGAAGCACTTATACGCGAGTCTGCGTATGCCTTTAATAAGGCCAGTAAGAAATTTACAGGGGCTGGAATCATGAAGGCCTCCGGCGTTCATCAAAAGGCGGTTACAGAAGCGGAAGCTGAAGCTGAAACTGGGGATTTGGGGAAATAGACTTAGTGCAATGCAAAGGCTGATTATATTACGAAGTTGGAACTAGGCATTGGCACAGTCATCTCACTAAATTACCAAAAACTTCATAAATTATGACTTCCAGGATGAAACTCAAAATACCATATAATATCTTACCAAAATTTGTTGAGAAAAATTCTTAAGAATACAAGGCAAGAAACGATTGAGCCCCCAAACAGAGAAGCTTGAAGCAATAATCTCCTCTTTCCAGGACTCAAAACAGTTACATAAAAAGAGCTCAACTCCAAGATTGATTCACCATCAAGACCATAGACCTGATAAAATACAGAACATCACTTTAGTAACCACTATCATAATATCGAGATGGTAGACCTAATAAAAAGTAGAATACACCACATGATTATCTGATTGCACAATAGATCAATTGGATTAACTGATCACATGGAGATTGAAAATTGAAGTGAACCTAATTTTTCAGTCGGTACTCCATAGTCCATATGATAAAGAAAGTCAGCAGTCTTGCATTTGAATGCACACACACTAAAGGAACACTGGAATAGGACCACAAATTTTTGGAAATAATTAGAAGAGCTTATTTCTCCCTCCTCATCCTGTATTTCTTGAATAAGGCACATTAAATTCATAACAAGTATGCAGCTCCCATCTTTAAAAAATTCACTAAGATGGGAGATGGACCAATAACATGGATTTTAATTACAAAAGGAGGTGCCGGCTTGCAACAGCAACTTTTTTTATTTACCAAAAATTGAGCTTAGCAACATGATTAGTGCATGTATTATTCGTAATCCAAACCTGCTGAAGTCACCTTTTCTAAAGGATTAGTTGGATCGATGTTAGTAAAAAATCTCACCATTCACAACAGTAAACTCCTCCACTAAGATGTAAACAAGAAGAGCATTATGTCTCATGATAAATTTCCTTCAGGAGGATTAGATACTTGAAGAAAACAAAACCTGTACATCTTAAGACACCCCTAACACAATGAATAAAGATATGCGATACCAGTGAACATACCGGGAGGCTGTTGAGGATGGCCAAAGCTACTGACACTTGAAAGGTACATGCAAATATCTTCTCTAACATATTTGCTAGATATGCACCACGAAGGGAAGGAAACCGTGGTTGAAATGATGTCATACTCACTGAAAATGCCATAGAGATCACATCACCCACAACAAGTAAGGTCTTATGACAATTATCCTCAGAATCAGAATTCTCCGCAGCAGTCAAATTCTGTTCCCGTGTCATGCATTGATGAGAGTAAGGACTTTTATACATGATCTCAACCCACACAACACCAGCCATCTGAACTGGTGACAAGCACTGCTCATTCTGCAAAAACAAAAATTAAAAATAAAGAACTTCAGATGCCATATGTTAGACTTGTGCTAAGTCAGGTCTATCAAACAAACAAGTCACATATATCCTGCAATAGGCAAGGTCTGCAGAGGTCAAGATGTACAGATGTAAAGTATTACACAGCGTCAAACCCATCCAGATTTCATTAAAAATATCAAATAAATAGTTAAGGAAAGCAAAAAACCAAATGAAAAGGTCTACCTCTGAACATATGCAGCTACTTCTACTATTATTAGTGGTCAACAGGCTTCCACAACTCTTAAGCTTCACAATGTCAGCCAAATTGAGGCAGTATCCATAATTACTAATTCTCTGAAAATCGTATGCCTCTTGATAGGAAGAATGAACACTTGAGTCAAAACAAGGAACAGATACAAAAGGAAAGTGCCCATCAGGACAAGCAGACTGGTTACTCATCAAAAGCACAGTTTCAGTTTTATCCACTAAAGAACTTGGGACACAATAAGTTCTCCTATTGATGGTCAGAAAACCTTCCATAGCCTTAGAGTTTTTTTCCAAGGAAATTGCCATTTCTATCCAATCTCGTGCATTGCGGATCCTAGTTCCATCCAATGACACAATTACATCACCAGGAGACAGGTAGCTAGACACGAGAGAGCCGCCAGAGATACCCAATACCTGCAATCAAATTATATGCAAGTCTGATAAGTAGCCCACCATCATATTTCTTATGAACAAATTGATATATATAAAAATAAAACAAGGGAATATATAAAGGATGTACTCTTACCATAGGGCCTTCTCCATGTATGTAGAAAGGAGAAAGCCATAATGGCAACAGCAACAATGCCAATCCACAAGCTGCACAAAACTTGACAAAGAATCCAGGTAGTTAGCTCTAAGTAGGTCACAGTACTGATCTCTGATAACTTCTAAATCTCATTAACCATTAGCTACAGTGGGCCAAGCACATTCATATGCAAGATAATATACACCTGAATAAACTCACCACAGCATTATGCCATATACCAGCACAATATATACGAAGGGCAGTGGAGCGTGGTTTAGTTTGCAATACTTCGTAATTAAGTGCAACCAACGCCCCTGGAAATAGAACAGCTAGAAATATGGCAATGTATTCCATCTGTATCCCTTCACTGTTTCCCGTATAAGGAGTCCCTACAGTGGCAAAATGAGAGGATAGCTCTACAGAAATGAAATAAAAAAAAGATAATTCATATGATGTTTCAGCGACATAAGGTTTCTAAATTAACTCAGTCAAATAAGCAACACTAGTTGGAAACAAAGGCAATTACAAGAACCACAGTGAATGGCTGCAAGAAAATCCGTTCATTTGTGCAGATTTAGAATGATTTGCCTTCATAATGTCAAAACGGTCATAGGGTTAGACTCAACAAACATGGAGCATCAAGAATCTAGGATGTACAGCCATCTAGCTTCGTTTCAGCTTGAAACTAATGGTGGAGAAAAAGTTGCATAAACTAGGTGTGATTAGGATTAAGAGCTTTTAGCCATACTTATCTTCCAGGGTATATCACAGGACCTCAATGAGTATAATTTGGGTACAACAATATCAAATTATAAACTACAAGGGATTAAAAGCAATAAGGCATATGCACTATCTAGATGAAAAAAAGAATAGATGCTGAATGGAGCATGACCAATTACTGCCCCAATTCCAATTATTTGATCGATTTGAAATTTGTGATGCATAATGCTTAAGAAATTGTGACTCTCAATCTTGTGAGACAAATCCCAAAACGACAAGAATATTTAATAGTGAATAAGAGGCCAGCGAAAAGGACATCATGAGTTCCCACTGGCCACTGCTCTTTGTAATTTGCTCTTGTTTTGCTATCATTGTTCCAACAGATATGTATATCAAGCATCCTTTACTAAGATCCATTGTTGACATACTCTAATGGGATAGCCACAAATTACAGTAACTAATAAATGCCTGAGAAAAATGGATTAAAACAGACCAAAGAGAAAGTAGGATAGTGAAAGTGAAATGAAAGGAGTACCTTTTTTTTTTTTTTTGCGTAATTCACCTCTATGAAAAAAAGAAAAAGGAATACGCCTAACCTATAGGAAAAACCTGTAGATATGTAAAGGAAAAAATAGCAGGGTGAAGTAAAACAGGCTAAAAGTAATCTTTTAACTTTCTTTAATATATACTTCATAAGTTCTAGCCTCAATAAAAGATAGCATATCATGATGGAGTCTGACCTATATCCAATCTAAAGACTTATATAGTTAAGATTGCCAGTGACTTTAAGATTTTCACGACTCCTTAACACATAAGGAAAGGTTCAAATAAATTGTTTCACCTCCTAAGGAGTACTAATCACGGCAAACACAGCCTAGAACTGACAAACATAAGCTAAATAAGTTATAAACAAAGAGATAGTTGAAGTTCAAGACTTTCAGTATGCAGGCAAAATTGAATCCGGAATAGAGCTGCTATAACTCATCGAAGTGTGACTAGTACCCTGTATATCTTAGAATAGAAACTCGCAAGGAAAATTTGCAAATGATTATCAAATCAAATAAATGTACACCAACCATAAGAAATTCAATTCAATTTAATATTTCTTCCTTTATACCTATCAATAAGCACATAAGAAATAATTGACACCTTTTACATACACATTAATTACTTAGATTCGCGCTTCACAAAAATTTATTTTCAATTGTGTCAGGTGCACATCAACTAGCTGACCTTTGAAGCCTAGATATCTCATGTCAAAATGCATCTTTTACTGTGAGAATTGCATTTAAACTAAAAGCTATAGGGGGTGAGAGAGATGACCTTGCAGCAGCTGTAGCATGTCCAAATTCATGCACTGCTACAGATATCACAGTGGAAGCTACCAGATATACAACATCAGCCAATGACATCTTAAAGCCAAAAACCTGCAAGATGGAGAAGACTTGTTTACACAACCAATATGATATGGCCAGTTTTACCAGAATTAATTTTTTGGCAATCCAGAAGTACCTTCTTCGAGACAAATATGCAAAGAGAAGGAACAGAGTCTTTAAATACGTACTTTTAGAACACTTGGAAAGAATTGTGACAGAAAGTAAAAAAGGCAAGAGCTAACCGAAGGGTTAACACCAAACAGTAAGGAGCTCAAAAGATCACTGATCTTATCGCTTCCTTCCGAAAGACATAAAGTAGCCACTGATTCCCAAATAAGAATCTGCTCATGCATAAAACAGACAATGTCATGCATGAATGTAAAGAAGTGAAAAAAAAAAGTTTTTGGGGTTATTTTTCTGACCATGGTGACTCCAATAAGCAGACATAAACTAAAACCAACTCCCACAGCAAACCAAACTCTCAAAAACCTGTAGAAGCAATCACCATATGGTCAAGCAATAACAGAAGAAGGATATTCAATATAAGAATGCTAAAGCTTTTATTGCAAAAGACACTAAAAAGAAAAAAGGGAAATTCTACATTATGACCCTGTACTATTACAATTTCTACGTTGTGTCCAGTGTTTTTTAAAAGTTTACAATGTAACCCCAAGGTACTTTTAGTAAACACACTGTAGCATTTCTTGGATGACTTAACTGAAGCCGTTAAGTGTCGTTCGTCTTAGTTTAGTCCACCAGAAAGTAAGCAGCTAGCTAGTGTATATCTGAGTAAGTTGGAGTAAGTATAACTGAAAAGGGATGGGGATGCATTTGGTCGTAGTGGTAGCATTCCATCTGTCAAGGGTGACGGGTGCGGGTGCCAGCGTGAGCTTCACTACCCCTCGAATCGCGGCTACTTTGATCTGGCCTTTTCTATTCAAGCTCTGCTTAAGCCTCAAAGTTTCCCCACAAGATCTGGTTTCTTCCTCCAGGTTCTTGCTTTTCCAAATTGCTCAAATTTGGTGTCTTTACCTCAAGATGATGAAGAAAGTCTCCACATACTCTCAATGCTTTCTCTTTGATGAATTTCAATCATTTATTCATTCCTATTCTAATCTTGTACACCTGGTACATTATTGCATAGCAAGTACAACATATAAGTACATAAAGCGTGGCTAGATGGCTCGATCTAGCTGAGTATAATTTGTATAATTCCCCACTCCGATCCTAGCTTCTATGGTACGGAGTAGGAGCGCAGTGTAAGTACGACTCCAATCCGTCATTATTATTGTCAGTAGTCCAGTACTCATTTAGAGCAGAAACGGGCACAGCAGGGAACCTTGGGATTTTGGGAACTAAGACTAACGACACTTAACGGCATCAGTTAAGTCATCCAAAAAATGCTACAGTGTGTTTACTAAAAGTACCTTGGGGTTACGTTGTAGACTTTTAAAAAACACTGGACATAACATAGAAAACGTAATAGTACAGAGTCATAATGTAGAATTTCCCAAGAAAAAAAGAACAGAAAAATCCATAATTATTGAGAGCTGCGCAAAAATGAAATGGCTGCAAAATTTGTCAAATCTGAAATACTCCTTCTATAGCAAGCGTAATTACTTATGTAGAAAAGCCGCGTGGTATAATCCTTCCTCGATATCCTAACACTAAGAACAAGAACAATAAAACCCAGCCAGCACATCATATAATAGTGGTGTTCTTCCATTAATAGGTCCCAAATTCATTTTCAAACGGTTCCAGATCTACATCATGTAGCCCAGAGAAATTATGCTGGTGAGGCAGGCAGTGTTGTTAGTACTAGGCATTCGAACATAACTTTGGAGTATATAAACAGCGTTTCATTACTATTTTAATTCCACTTCTTTCTCCCTTTATGATTCAGAAATCAGACATGAAATCAGAGTGGAGAAAATACAATATTGGCAAACAGATAAACGAAAAGATGTACTTAGTTCATCAAGAATCAGACATCAAATCCGAGTGGAGAAAGTAAAGAAGTAGAATGAAGGGAAGAGTATGACCTGCCGTACTTCTGGCCAAATTGGTAAATGGGTTCGTTGAAACGCGAAATCTTAAGGTCGCAATACCTTCAAAAATTGGAAGTGTATCAAAATTGATAAATCGAATAAAAATAAATAATGAATACCTGCAAAAGAGAGGGAGATACCAGCAAGACACGGTGTTGGACAGGCGAGGGTTGCGCAGAGGTAAAAGGGTATGTCCTCGACCTCTTGCTTGCCGTCTCGTTCGCCGGCCTTCCATTTGTCTCGGCAAGGAACGTAGGAAGTGTGTTCAGTGTTCCTAAACTCACATATCAACGTTCCTTTACCCTAAGCCCTTAATTCACAATTTACAATTCACAAATATTCTAAACTTGATTTTACCGAGTATTTACTATCTTAGTATACTTTTTTTTATATTTTATATAGTATATACCTCCTTGTTACATTACATATTTTTTTATTTCATTTCATATTACATTAAAAACTCTAATATTGCATTTTAATGCTCCATATTTATATAATTATTGGTCTTTCAAATCAATTTTAAATACACTAATGGTGAGTTGAACACCCTTATGGGAGTAACTACTAATAAATTGATAAGTTGTATCTTAAATATCATAAAAAGTCAAATAAAGCAAAAATTAATGACAAATGTAGCAACAACTAGTCAACTAGCAAAGTGGTAGACTAGTAGGCACTCCCTGGCTCCCTCCTCCAAGACCATGAAGAGGGCAGTCGAGAATTTCATAATTCTAAATTCGAGTACAAAACTTAATTCAAATAAGGTTTGTGGTACTATGTTCAACTTTAGTTAAATAATTCATTTTACCAAAAAAATAGAATAAGATTTCTTATTATGAAATTAATATGGACACAACTCCTTGGACTTTATGAGTAAAGCACGTAATTAATACTCCTTCCGTCCCTCAAAGATCATCTCATTTGACTTTTCATGGTCTTCAAAATACAATTTTAAACGTTTTTATCTCCAAATTCGTAGTCAAAAAATTATGAAAACTTGATATTATAGAAAGTTACATTGAGATGCATCCAACAAGATCTCACTTGAATATATTATTTCTTATAACATGATAAGAATTTATGGTCAAACTTTTAAACTTTGACTATATAAACATAAATAGAGCAATCTTTAAGGGACGGAAGCAGTATATCTCTATTCACACAGTAATTAGGATGTAGTTTACTTTTTGTTTGCTAAAATTATTTCCCATCTATTAATCTTATTTATCTTGTAGAATGGCGACTAAACCATTGGGTCTCAATCTCATCACGAATAAGGGGTTGGTTAATAGTTAATTAGACCGAGTGTTGGATTGTAGAAACTGAAAAGACAGGATTTTACCCGAGACATAGTCCATTCCATTACACTTGTCTTAGACCTGACCCATAGGCCATAGTCCATAGTCCATACTCCATACTCCATAGACATGGGCAATGCCAGTCCATTACACTTCATTCGTTTGTTCATTCATTTAGAGAAACACACACTTGTTATAGACAATCATTGTCATCGAATTGGTAATTGAATGGAAGAAGTTCATCCGTATACCCAATTGAAAATTTGAAAATACTTTTTAAATTTGTATAGCTGTATGTGTAACTGTATAGTATTAGTTAGTACTTAGTTGTATTGGCTGTGCCTGTCACCCGATAATCAAGTGATTTATGCTATCCTTCTATGACAGGAAATAATTAGTGTCTTTAGATTAATGATACCAGCGACACGGTATGAACTATGATTTTGATATCTAAGGTAGAAATCTGAAGTACAGAAAAATGTAGATCCCATTGATGCGCAATCTTTTTGTTTTGTAGGTAAAGTACAATGATTAGTTGTATCACTTGGTTGGAATCTGACAAGTATGTTCACTGTTATATGATGCTGGCTTATGTTTTATTGCAGGGAATACAATTTAGTACAAGGTTGTGTGAGTAGTCGATGAGGATCATGATTTCCCTCTGCTTGATCTCGTGTGTTGATGGTTGTCAGAACACATTGGGTTGGTTTTATGATGAGTTGTCTTCGTGAGGACTTAATTGCGAGGTTTGTCCTAGTTTTATACTCCTTAGTCAGAAGGTAATAAGAGAAGAAGAAAAAAAAAAGTTGTGACATGCTCTGAATTGTTTGTTTATAATTAGTTGCAAGGAGAGACACATGGTTAATCTGGAGGATCATCTCATCATTCAAAGCACTACAATCTCATAGCAATGAGCTAAGTCGCTTAGATGCTAAAGCAGGATGTCTCGCAATGAAAGCTGAGATGTTTGGCATCCAAAGCAGCACGAAACTACGAATTACCTGAGGGCCCAATGTTATTGCATTTCACATTAGATGTCCTATAATCTCTGATTGTTGTGTTAAAGCTTATGTTGCTTTCTAAATACGTTTTCAGCTTCTTCGCTGACTATGGATATATATGGAACTAATTTCTGCATGAAATTTTAAGATTGGAAACAGATCATTTCCTTTGATATTCTCCATATTCACACACTTTTCCTTTGGGATTATTTCATTTCAGGTCCACTGTAATTTGGTAACAATTTCTTAATGAACTTCCTTTTTTCACATACACAGCCCTTGGTCTTGAATTAGTTATCACGTTGATAGTGCAAATCAAACTAATATTCTGATAACTGTATCCAAACGGGCAGCATCTGTTAGCCTGTTTACTTGACTAGTTACAGTATATCTATGGTTATAAAGTGTGCTGTTATCTTGCTTTTGTCAACAGATTTCCTGTCTATCAGTCTACGGATGATGTATGCCTTAAGTTAATGGCATCAATTGGTAGCATTTGTTTTAAGTCAACAAGTAATATAAGCTCAGAGGCAAGAGGGGGTGACGCATGCTGTTTTTAGCTCGTTGTGTGTGTGTGTGTAGGTGGCTGATACATGCTGGAACTTTTTGACGCCTATCTTTGACAATGAGTTCAATTGTTTACGTTTCCCTCTGCCATCGCTATCAAAATACGAATGTTTCTGCTTTTGTGGCTCATCACTTCTTTATGCCTATCTTTAGGTTAGGTATGCACTTAGTTTACTTATTTGATATGGAGGCTCAAGAAAAGGTTTTCAAGGTCTAGGTTCTAATGTCAAACTTAAGCTTTTAAGGTGGCAGTAGTGTAACTACTATTCCCTTCTTCCCACTATCTTTGCTATATTTGCACATTTCTACTTTTTTAAGAGTAAGGAAAAAGTAGGAAAATTTGAGTTAAAAAGAGAAAAAATATAGCAAATTTAGTGGGACGGTCCAAAATGACAATTGTAGCAAATATAATGAGATGGACAGAGTAATTATGAAATTTTGAATCTTACATAAAAAAGAATACCTATTAAGAATTTGAAATAAAGAATGTAGGTGATTAGCATAAACTATGAACTTTTTCATGGGTTAAAAAGTAAAAAGTATCCTAACCTACTTAGCAGAGAGTACGGAGTGTTTAGCTTTTTTAAGCAAAGTAACAATGAAAGCATTTTTGGCTTCTTATTGCCATCATTATTGTTTTGTACGGTGTCCTCAATAATATTGAGTATATTAAGCAATTAATAAAGATGTAAATTTTAATTAGCGCTAACAAACACTCACTTATACTTTACATAACAGATTCATTACATTAAATTAATATACAAGGTAGACTAACTTTAATAAAGCTTTGATCAAAACCCATGCGATGATCAAGTGATACACTGACTCACAAAATAATCATAGAAACAACAAGTTCCCTCCACAAAATCTTTGATTTAAAACAAAAATGAAGAATAAATATAGCTATAATTCCTAATCCTAAGATGTATCTGATATAACCTAATGTTATGTGCTTAACAGCAGAAACAAGAAAGAACGAAAGAAAGAAAAAATTGGGTCAGCAAACCTTGATGTATTTTTGTTTGCCTACCCTGAACCTCTCCACTTCATCAAGGAGGGTCCTTCACTGAATTCTAGATGAAAAATGTTCATGAACATTGGAATGAAGATTCTGCATCTGCATGAGCATTGACTAGTTTGAGTATGGTTGAGGCCTTGAAATATTGTACTACAACATCGAACTGAAAGGAGATGCAATCTTGTGTTTACCTATTATGTCCAGGAAAATTTTACACTGAAGCACCATGATCTGTATTCTTCATGGCTTGAACTTCCACATTCTTCAAATCACGTAGATGTTTTAAGATCTCTTGAAGAAGATCCAAACCCTTGTCACCACCTTTCCTCAATGAGCCAATGCAATGTTTTAGGAACTCTCTATCAGCTTCTAGAGCTTGTAGTCTCTCATACACATGATCAACTTCCTCTTCCACGGCGAACCTTTTCTTTTCTAACTCGAACTTTGTTATACTAAATCCGTCTTCATTCCCATTTAACTCTCCATTTGGGGATTCTGAAAACTCTACTGCATCAAACAATGGAAGAAGAAGTTTCTTTGGCATTGAATCGTTGATCTTCCTCTCTTGTAGATGATTTCCATTAGCATGAATAAACCCATTAGTGTCACCCCCATTTACATCAAAATCTTTGCCGTTCTCTTCATAGAACTGTTCAAATGGTTTCACGTTCTCGAAGTGTTCCTCTTCTTCCTCTGCTAGAGTAAGGAGTTTCTCCTCTAAAACCTTGAGCTGCTCAAGAATCGCATGCCTCTCTTCTTCAAACCCTGCCAATGAGTCTTGCAAACATAGAACTGCATCAGTAGGTGTATCTTGGTGCCCATTTTCTTCTTGGCTGTGTGGAGCATCTTCCTCCTGATTCAAATCTATAGATTGGCTATCACTCTCCTCTCCGTAACTGCAAGAAGCAGAAGAATTTCTGCTTCTCCTCCTACATATTATCCTCATCCTTTCCCTTTCCTCATAATCCATCACCTTCTTTCTATAAACTTCAAGCTCCTTCTCAAGCTCTTGCTTCTCTTTCTCCCTCTTCACCACGAGCTCATTCATCATCTGCAGCGCTTCCTGATCATACTCTGACTGTTCTTCCATCATTCTTTGGTACTGCAAGGCTTCCATCTGCATTGTTGCTTTCTCTTCTTGAAGCCTAGTTATCATTGCCATTGTTTGGTTTGCCGCAATTGCTGAGGCATTTCTCTCCTCCTCTAGTTCTTTATATATAACTCTAAATGCCTTTCTCTCAGTGAGTAGATCTACTTTGAGTTTCTCCACTGTTTGACCTGTGCTCTCTGGCTCACTTATCATACTCATCCCGTCCAGTGATTCCTCCGTTGCTGATTCCCTTCGTAGAAGCAACAGATTCTTGTGTAGGCTTTCTGAAGAAGTTGGTGTATCTGGAACTCTCTCTTCCTCTACCTCATTATGGGACATGCCCACATTTTGACTTCTTTCACTAATTTCATCATCTGCGTTCAGAATTATATCATTCGATTTTGGCACAAAAATAAAGATGAAGTTTAAGCAAAAATCAAGACTTTCAGGAGTTTAAATGGTACCATTAGAGACTACATTGACTGTAAAAGAGTGACTTTCTTGCTTGCAGGCTGTAGGGGGTTCATCCACTACAATCAAGATCTCATCTTTTGAATTCTGATACTTTTCAGTTTCAGTTTCCATTTCATAACTTATCATAAGTGATGCAAGATTCGCCTCATACTCTTGGAACTTCTCAGTTGGATTCTGTTCTTTTTCATCAGTACCGGTTTCATCAGTCTTCAAATGGAATGCTGCATTATCCTCCGTATAAACTGATCATAAGGATTAATTCTTTAGTTTGACATAGAATTACTATAACAAATCAAACCCAAAACCAAAAAAAAAAGGATAAAAATATGGAACCTGGAGAAAGAGAATGTGTCTCAGTAGTTACTTTGCTATCCTCCTCTTCCATAGCTTCAATACTATTCTGTTCTTCCGACATGGGTGTATTCTCAACAGTTGCAATATCCTCTTGCTCTTCTAAAAGAGTCGAAATGTCTATTTTTCTCTTCTTTTTGTGCTCTTGTAAGGGTTGCGAAATGAATGGGTCCTCTTTCTCATCTTCGCAAATTTGCCAATTTTCAGGGGAATATTCATCTTCTCCTTTAGGAGAACTTACACTAATGATATCAGACTCAGAACCACCAACTAGCTGATCTCCTTCAAAAACCAGATCAAATTTTTCTGAACCATCCTCATTCTGCTTATCATTAGGATTTAGTAAATTCTCAGACTCGATACCAGTAAGAAATTTATTTCCTTCAAAAACCATCGCAAATTTGTCTGAACCACCTATCTTTTCCACACCTTTAAAATTTTGTGATTTCTCAGTCTCACAGACAGTAACTAGCAGTTCATTTCCTTCAAGAACCAGACCAATTTTTTCTGAAACACCCATACTTTCATTTTCAGAAATGTGTGAATTCCCAGTATCCCAACCTGCAGCAAGTAGTTCATTACCGTCAGAAACCAGCTCAAGTTTGTCTGAACCCTCCATCTTTTCCTCATCATTAGAAGTTTGTGAATTCTCAATCACACTTTCCTCTTCTTCCTGTATACAAGGCAAATCCTTAGAAGTAGTAAGCTCACACACAGGAAGAAGAAGTTCATAACCGTCGAAAACCAACTCGAATTCCCTGGGAAATCCTAAAATTTCCTTCCTTTCATCCTCCCCAACAGCTCTGCTAACTTTTTCACTTTTACTCCCAACTTTTATTGAATCATCATTAACAACCTCAATTGGGATTAATCTATAATCATCATGATCAATATAAAACTCGAGATGTTGTGGCAGCATATCAGGGCATAGATTTTGAGTAGTAACACTAACAGCCTCCTCTTTCTCACCATTATTTTCTTTAATATAATCAAGGAGAGGTTTCTTCTCTGCTTCGAAAATTACGTTGTCGTCCTCACTTGCATCTTCTTCTTCTTCAGCATCATCATCCAGAATTTGATACCCAAACTTTGGTTGATCATCCGACTGATCAGAACCTATCTGCACATTGTGATCTGAAAATAACTCACCCAATAATTCTCTTTCTTTGATCACAAAATCAGAGGAAACTTTACTGATTGGGCTGGTCTTGATGAGTACTCCATCACAACAAGAACACTTGTTTGTAGCGTCACCCTCTGCATCATCATCAGCAGCAGCTTTAACTACACCAGTCTCTGTCAACCATTTGACGAGTTCAGGATCATTTGATGAAGAAGAGGAGCAACTTCCACACAAATTATGCGATTCAACGAGCTTTCGATGATGGGAGCAATACCCAATCTTGGAAATCTCAGCAGCATGTTGTTCACAGATGATTTCTGAGTAGGATGAAAATGTTGGTTTGTTGTGTTTTGCTTTCTTGTGAGAGTCCAAGAAATGATCAAGCCTAGAACATAAGAAGCAAGGGGTTTTAAGGCCGAAATATAGCGCGAATTTAAGGATAAAGTAGGAGAAAAGAGAGTTTATGAGGAGGAGGAAGATTAGAGTCCACTCAAGAAAAGCATAGATGAGAAGTCCAGTGATTTTGTTGGTTCTTCTATGTAACATAGTTGCAAATTTGTTGGGTGCCATAGATAATTAGTACTGGAATAGTTTACTAATATCTTGATAATATGAACAGTAGGACTAAAATGGCATATTCCGCCTATTTGACATGATGATGGATGTTTTTGCAAGGTAGAAGCTAAGAAGAAGAGGAAATGGTAGAAGAAGATTAGTAGTAGTAGCAGCATTAGTATTTAGAAATTGTAGTACTAATTAGGGTGGTTTGAATGGCGAGGGAGCCAAAAGCAAGCAAAAGCAGCAAGGGGCCCAAAAATAAAGAAATACTTGTCCCCTTGGGATATACCAAAAATGGATTCAGTAAATTGAGCATGCTGTGGAATTGGGTATGCTCAGTTTGTGTTTTTTATTTTTTGAGCAGGTGAAGCAAGCATTGCATATTTACAGATAATTTATAGTTTAAAATATATCCTTTTCACAGATCATGGTTAACAAAGAATATATATATATATATATATATATATATATATATATATATATATATATATATATATATATATATATATATATAAAAGTTAAAATAAGAAGTGTACTTAAAACGAGAAGGATGAGAAGACATTTTGGCTCTTCATTCCCTAAATCCAACGGATAATATTTTATGTATTCATAGTGACCCTTTTTTAACTTATAGTGACCAAATAATTTTTTCACTTATAATGACTCTTTTTATTATTATAGTGACCCTTTTTTATTATTATAGTAACCATTTTTTACATGAAATCTCTAACGTTCGATCTTACTATTTGAATGGCTAAGATCTCTTCTTATTCTTTTTATTTTAAGCACCCTATATAGGGGAAGGATCCAATGAAAAAGGTGCATAAAATAAGAAGGATGAGAAGGGATCTTAACCCTTTAAGTGGTAAGATCCAACGCATAAGATTTCATGTAAAAAAAATGGGTCATTATAACAAAAAAAAATAGTCACTATAACTATAAAATATGACTACTATAAGTAAAAAAAATATCTTAATCACTATGAGTTAAAAAAAGGTCACTATAAGTATGTAAAATGTCGTGCGTTGGATTTATGAGATGAAGGGCCAAGATGTTTTCTCATTCTAGCTTTTATATATATATATATATATATATATATATATATATATATATATATATATATATATATATAAATAACCAAATGCACATAAAACTACAGAGTACTCCCTCCGTCCCCTAAATATTATATCATTTCGCGATTTCAAAGATACGAATTAAAATATTTTTATCTCCAAATCCGTAAGGAAAAAAGTTATGAGAATTTGATATTCAAAAAAATTACAATGAAATGCATACAACATGATTTCACTTAGATATATTATTTTTTATAACATGATGAGAGTTTGTGGTCAAATTTTAATTTTATAAATAGAAATGAGACAATATTCGAGGAAACAAGTAGCATTAATTTAGATAAAGGCAGTATCAATGTACAGCGGAAGTATAACCGGTGATGGGAATGCTTGTGGTACAAGGCAGGTTGATCACACATCATCAAGAAGCTTGCATACTGCAGTCAGCAGTATTATTCCTGGAGGCTGCAGTTGAAGACACTCAAACAATGCCCAAAGTAACATGGAATGAAAATCATACGTTTTAGGAGAACAATAGTCAAACTTAAGTAAAAATAATAGGGTCGGTTATGACTGATGAATGAGATTTTAGTTTATAGAGAAATGTAAACTTTTGGCAACTCGTGAACACTCCATCTATACTCTACTCGCTCTGTCCCTCGTAGATTGCCCTATTTGACTTTTCACGATCTTCAAGACATGACTCTAAACCTTTTTATCTCCAAATTCGTAAAATAAAAAATTATAAAAATTTGATATTCTAAAAATTCACATTGAGACGCATCCAACGAGATCCCACTTAAATATATTATTTCTTATAACATGATAAGAAATTGTGGTCAAAATTTTTAAACTTTGACTTTATAAATAGAAATAGAGCAATTTTTGGGGGATGGAGGGGTATATAATATTGTTGTTAGGCGGCTAATTTGAAGTGGCCTACCAACTTGAGAAATGAGCCTATTGGTCCAAAAAATATTTTTGCATTATTATAGATGTAAGGCAGCTAATTAAGGGCCCCAATTGACTGAATTGAGGTGCTTTAGATGTTGGGTCTCATCATCTGTTTCTCAATCAGTCCCCTTGTTATTCATCCCAATTAGTCTGCTTTGCATCAATATATTCATTTTGGTGATAATCATGAAAAATTGCATTGAGTGATATGGTCAAGCTAGTATATATATATATATATATATATATATATATATATATATATATATATATATATATATATATATATATATATATATAGGGGCGAGTTCCAGTAAGAACCCCTTAATATATAAGAACTTCCTGTATATGAGAACCCATCTTTAGCCATCTAATTTTTAAATTCAACGGTTTAGATGCAATTGTCATCAAATGGCATAAATGTAATTATTAGAAAAATATTATTAACTAACAATCCTAAAAAACGCAACTCCCCTTTATTGTTTAAAATATGCCGTAATTTCCGCAACCACTTCCAATTCTGTTCAAAACGATTTTCCAGAATCATTTTTTTTGGGTCCAAATCTTCCAAATTATTATATAGTTGTCAATTAATAAGATTTTCTTAATTTTTCAACTGTACTAATTATTGTTAAATCATATTACGTTAAATCATATTGTATTATATAATTATTGTTACGAACTTTTTTTTTCAATTGCACTAATCTCTATAATCTTGTAGTCAATTGTACAATTTTTTCAAACGTTATATCAAACTTTATACATTACATCCACATAAAACAATCATATTATATGTGAAGAATGAAACAATGATCTTAAACGTTAGGTATAATATATAAGAATAGTTAGTATAAAACTTATAACAATAGTTAACGATTTTAGAACACTAGGTATAATATGTAAGAATAATAGTACAAAGATTTAGAAAAATAGCACAAAGTTTTAGAATAATTACAAACTTTAGAACAGTAACACAACATGTTTTAGAACAATAAATCATAAATTTAGAACAATAGGTATATGTTATACCTATTGTTTTAAGCACTATACTTCTTTTTCTAACAAATTTGCCAATTGTTCTAAAGTAATATAACTATTGTTCTAAAATATTACTCTACTGTACTAAGTATTTCATCTATTGTTCTACTCATTGTTATATCTATTGTTATGCCTATTGTTCTTAGGTGACTTTTATTACCAGGAACTAGTTTTTTTTTTTTTTTTTTTCTTGTACCTGCACTAGTAGTCTTGGACTTGGCCTCCAAGTTGTCCGTTTTTCATCATTTGTAGGCATAAATTTCTTTGGTTTACGTTGCAATCTTCTCCAATTGCTAAAATTTCTGGAATTTCTTGTGTTTATTCAAACCTATGTCTACATTGAAAATTACTTATAGTACATCAGTATGTAGGTTGAAAATCCATCTTTCTATGATAGCTCTTGATCTAGCAATCCCGTCAAAAAGCAATTGATCATATAACATAGAAAATTTTAGTTAAACTATAAAACAAATATACAAAGTCAATTTAGCCATTCTTTATGATTATATATTTTGTTTCAGAATACCCCGCGTTCATTTCTACAACTGGTAAAATTTGTTCGAGTCATTCATTAATTACAACCCATGATCAGTTGCTTTGGACTACTAATTATAATATACAACATGTTTTAGAATAGTAAATCATAAATTTAGAACAATAGGTATATGTTATACCTATTGTTTTAAGCACTATACCTATTTTTCTAACAAATTTGCCAATTGTTCTAAAGTAATATAACTATTGTTCTAAAATATTACTCTACTGTACTAAGTATTTCATCTATTGTTCTACGCATTGTTATACCTATTGTTTTAAGCAATATAACTATTGTTCTAACAAACGTTCCAGCTATTTTTTTAATGCTCATGTCTACAGTGTTTGATCTTCCATGCTACACAACATCTCTTAAACAAGTAGTAAACTATTACTCAGAAAAAAATTAAAATTATAAGCCATATATACAAAACCTTAAACAAGTTGTAAGTAGCAATGGAAAAATATTATGGAAAATCGAGAATTATATCTACTCTTTGCATTGCTTTTGCAATGTGTTCTATTACACTAGCAGCTGTTTGTTAGAACAATAGTACAATGTTTTAGAACAATAGTACAAAGTTTTAGAACAATAGTACAAAGTTTCAGAATAATCACAATAAACTTTAGAACAATTCAAATAACTTCATAACATAAATTCAAATTCAAAACAATAAACCCCCTAAATTTAGAACAATATATCATAAATTTAGAACAATAGGTATATGTTACACATATTGTTCTAATATTATATACCTATTGTTCTAAAACTTCTTCTATTGTTCTAAGTATTATACCTATTATTTTAACTACCTATTGTTATAAATTATAATTCTAATGTTCTAAAAGGTCATCCTATTGTTCTAAGTGTTAAACTATATTTTCAAATATTATAGCATATTATACCTATTGTTCTAAATTATAATTCTAATGTTCTAAAAGGTCATACTATTGTTCTTAGTGTTAAACTATATTTTCAAATATTATAGCATATTATACCTATTGTTCTAAATTATAATTCTAATGTTCTAAAAATCTATTATAATGTTCTAATAAAATCAACTAATGTTTAATGTAATAGTTCTAATGTACAAGATTCGTATTAAGGCATAAATTTATACACTAATCTAATGTACAACATTTTAGTGTTCTAAAATTTTTCTAATACATCAAACATAATAAGACCAATTTTCCACAGCATAATACGACCAATTTTTTTAAGAAATAAAACACACATATTAAGAAATTTTTTTATCAAATCGATAGAATTAAAAAAAATACAACAACTATTACAGTTATCATCATCATATTACGAAAATTATAGCGAAAGAAGCATTCAAATATTGTCATTTGAATATAGAGTAAAATGAAAAATAGGAAAACTACTGATTTTGAATAATACGATTTTTATTGAAAACTACCCAATAATCACGGAAACAAGAAACTTCCTTAACTACCAAATCTGACTTTATTATAATTACAACTTTGCCATTAATGTAGATTAAATCACATCCATCTAAATAAACTAAATTAATGGTATTAGATGAGTTCTTATATAAGAAAGGTTCTTATATAACTAAGGGGTTCTCACATGATCCCATTTCTATATATATATATATATATATATATATATATATATATATATATATATATATATATATATATATATATATATATATATAAATGAATTTTCTATTTTATTCTTCTTATATGTTAAAATCATAGAGTATAGTGTGAAGTAGGCTGTAAAAATATAATTTTGGTCGGATTTATCGTCAAAGTATTTCTTTGAAAGTTTTGTTTTCACATAAGTATTAAGTTCTTAGGACTATAAGAATGTAAAGGTATACTTTATAGAAAGCTATTCTTGAGTCCAGTTGAACAAATGACCGCTATATATTAGTATGATAATGTATTCTCAAAGTCTAATTCAATGCATTGCGTCTATGAATTTGCAAGAAATCCAGGTTCAACAACTATAGGATTAGTAGAGTAATGTGGATTTGACTTGCTATAATCATAATTCAAAACCAACATCATGGCTTGGGTCAAAATTGCAATCCAATGGAAAAGAAAAAAAATAACGTGACAGAGTAAGGAGTCTACTTAAGTTTAAATTTCTATGTTTTTTTTTTGTTAGACATCTAATCTGATTCAATGTTTATTTATAATATGAGTCTTTGTTAGATGTGTCATGTTGCCTATGTTGTTATTTTTAGAACGCGTGTTTGATTGAAATATAATTTGGAATCTTGTGTTAAAAACTTGTATCATCATCATCTAGTATGAAATACTCAAATAAAATAATAGTATCAATAATTTGATAAAATCAAGTAAGAATTTACAATTCATCTATCTATAAATAAAATTTATACTATTTTACTAAGCATATCATATTGAAAATTACTTTTAACTACTACTAGTTATTCTTTTTTTCATCCCATTTTCTTTTTGTGCTTTTTGTGCGAAATCCAATACTAACTTAAATTTTAAATATTTTCAATTGCGCATTTTAAAAAATATTAAAAAATATTAATATTTAGAAAATATATATTCAAAAGAATATATTAAGATTCCAAGTGAATATATTTTTGATTGAGAAGAATTCATAGTCAAAATTTGGCTCTAAATTCTACAATATTCCAAATGGGAAGAAAAAAAAAAAAAAGAACGGATGGAGTATTTATATTTGAATAATATGATTTTTGTTTCTAATCTAAACCTTCAATATTTATTATCTTATCATAAGCTAGGAAATAAAAATAAAATTTACATAAACTAAAGTTTAGAAGTTACCTTATTGACAAGCTACCACGAGGAGGTCTCATCCTTAAACTTGATATTTGAGGTATTTGAGTATTTATAATTGATTAATTTGATTGGTATTAACTTCATGTGATTGGAATAAACCATCTTATTAATTACTAGTATCACTACATGTTCCCCTTTAACCGTTTTTTATTATTATATTGATTTATTAAATAGCTAAGAAAGTACTAAAAGTAATAACAATAATAACTAAATTATGAAGAGAAACTAAGCATACGAGAGGAGTTATAAATATTACTTAGAAATTGAGATAATACTGTGAAGTATATTAATTAAATTTGAGAGGAATTGGGAATTGGATTAAATTAGAACAGGTATTTATAGGAAAATAAGCATGAAAGCGTAATGAGTACTTCCATTCAAATGCAACAAATAGATTGGGCGAATTGGAGATTTGTAATGGGTTATGCTTTGAAAAATTAGCTCATACTGTCCCATCATAGATAGTGGGTTGGGCCACTTTATACCAAGTCAGGCCAAATAAGCTCACTAATGAGCTAGTTCAGTGTGGGTTATGGGCTACTTGGCCCACTAATCATCTCTACTTGCTACACACGAAATAAATTATGAATAACTAACTAAAAGTAATTACAAACAATTACTCATTGAATTTTGCAAGAATGTGAATGGAAAAAGAAGGAATATGTTTGTGAGCAAAGGATATAGGAGAAGAGAGAGACGGAAGATTTCCTCTCATTAAATTACCCCTTTATCAAATTAGAAGTTTTACGAAATAAATCATGTCTCCTCTCTTTGTAGAAGAGTCAAGATACAGTATCCTTCAAATATGGAAACAATACTCAAGATCAGTAATAGAATCAATCACAGCTCATGAGCATATTTACTACTACTTTAGTCCATAATTGATCAAATATAAATTAGGAAGGTTATTAGGTATATATACCTTGTACTGATGCTTCATTCAATATATAGAAAAACTGAAACACTTGAGAACACAAGATGAAATCCTATGTTTTAAAATACAGGATGATTCACCAGACCACATGTCCTCATACACCCCAATAGAATGGAATTGCAGAAAAGAGGAATAGAACCTTGCTCAACATAACTCGAGCAATCATGATTGAGTCCTTAGTCCCAAAAAGTTTTTGGCCCGAAGCAATAGCCACAACAACCTACCTCCTTAATCGCCTGCCTACTCGAAGCCTTGATTTCAAAACACCCTTAGACATGCTTACTTTATCTCACCCTCTACCCCCACAGCATATCTCTAACCCCGAGACTCTTTGGATGTACGGTATATGTCCAAATTCAAAAACCAAATTGTACTAAGCTTGACCCTTGTGCTATAAAGTGTGTTTTCTTGGTTTATGGGTTGAACAAAAAAGGATATCGGTGTTTTGATCCTAGCTCCAATAGAATGTATGTCACCATGGATTGTGATTTCCTTGAGACAGAGTATTTCTATAACCATGTAAGTCGTCGGGGGGAGAAATCCAAAAATGACTCTCTAACATGGTTTCATACCTTAGGCTTGCTAGATCATGTCCCACAAGAACTAGTAGGCGGCATCATCGAGTCTGAATCAGAACATATAGTACAGCCCAAAGCCTTAGGGACACAAAGGTCATTATCCCCGTCTAAAACTCCTGAGGTAAGTACGTCTTATATGAATTTGTTCCCTGGTGAGACTAACACTTTTGATTAGGAAAAAACAGAAGACTTAGCTGAACTTCCGACTGAATCTCCACAAAAATATTAGCTTCCTCCACGAAGAAACAGAGGTGTCCCACCTAAAAGGTATGAACCAAAATATGAGTCAAAATAGCAAAAATATTATGTGCAGAATTAGGTACACAAGGGGAATTTGTCTAAAGGAGCCAATGCATACAACACTGTAATATACTCTGAAAAAATTCCAAAGAACACAAAGAAAGCCTTATAGAGCAAGGTATGGAAAAAAGCAATGGAGGATGAGATTCAGGCATTGAACAAAAATGAGACATGGGAAAAGTGCAGTCTTCCTAAGGGAAAAAACCTATAGGCTATAAATTGGTTTTTACCATAAAGCACAGAGCAGATAGGACTGTTAAGAGATACAAGGCAAGACTAGTTGCTAAAGGCTACACTCAGACATATGATATTGACTACTCTGAGACATTTTCACCAGTTATAAAACTCGATACCATAAGAGTATTATTCTCCATAGCGGCAAATGAAGATTGACCTTTTCATTAGTTTTATGTCAAGAATGCATTCCTCCATGGAAAACTATAGGAAGAGGTGTATATGGAAGCTCTAAAAGGGTTCTCAGATGAGTTCAAAATTGGGGAAGGTTACAGGTTGGAAAAGGCATTATATGGTCTTAAGAAATCGCCAAGAGCATGGTTTGGAAGATTTACTCTAGCAATGAAGATATATGGGTACAGTCAAAGTAATACAGATCATACAATATTCTTGAAGAAACGGGGAGAACTCATAACCTGTCTAATAATTTATGTAGATGACATAATCTTAACTGGAAGTGACAAAAAAGAAATTAACACCATCAGAAGTCAGCTATTTAAGGAGTTTCAGATGAAGGACCTAGGGAATTTGAAATATTTCCTAGGAATTAAAGTCCTGCGATCTAAGGATAAAATCTTCATATTACAACATAAGTATATTCTTGATCTCCTCACTAAAATAGGTATGGTGGATTGTAAGCCAGTAGAAACTCCTATGATAGTAAATCATGGACTTTAGATTGATGATAAAGTCGAGCTCACAAATAAAGGACAATACTAGAGACTGGTTGGGAAGCTCATCTATTTGTCTCACACAAGACCAGATATTGCATATGGAGTAGGAGTTGTGAGTCAGTTTATGCACATACCACAAAAGGATCACTTAGAAGTAGTTCTTAGAATCATTCGATATCTCAAAGGAACAGTGAAAAAAAGGGATCATATATTTCAGAAACATGGCCATATGGAGATGGAAGCTTACACAGATGCAGATCGAGGAGGGAACCAAACTGATAGAAGATCCACTTCAGGGTACTTTACTCTAGTAGATGGCAACCTAGTTACATGGAAGAGCAAGAAGTAGAAGGTTGTAGGATTATCTAGTGCTGAAGCAGAATTCAGAAGGATTGCCAAATGTATTACTAAAGTATTATGGTTAAGGAAACTTCTAACCAAACTTGGTTTTCCACCTAACATAGAATGTAAGCTTTTGTGCGATAATAAAGTTGCCATCAGCATCTTCGAAAATCCAATTCAACATGACAGAAGTAAACATGCGGAGATAGACTGACACTTTATTAAGGAAAAACTTGAAGCAAAGTTGATTAGCCTTCCTCATGTAAAATCTGAAGATCAATTGGCAAACATCTTGACAAAGGTAGTAAAAGTTAGAAATTTCATTGATACATTTTCCAAGTTAGGTATTAGAGATCCAACTACCTAACTTGAGGGTGAGTGTAGAATAGTCAAGATATAGAATCCTACAAATATGAGAACGATACTCAAGATCAGTAATAAAATCAATCACAACTCATTAGCATGTTTACTGATACTTTAGTCCATAGTTGATCAAATGTAAATTAGGAAGGTTATTAGGTATAAATACCTTGTACTGATGCTTCATTTAATATATAGAAAAACCGAAACACTTACCTTCACTCCTCAACAAGAAACAATATAAAAACAAAAACTAAATTAAAATTGAAATTTTAAAATTTTTATTTAACTAAACCCTTAAATTTTCAAAGGGCTACCATCCAAAAAGATGGGTTGGCATATCACATATAAGTACTTACAAGTGATATGGATCTTGGCTTTTCCCTTGTTAGTAAGTAATTAGCATCAACACAAACCTCTTGCAATCCCTTTCTTAATTTAAATGGTGAGTACAAAAGCATAAGAGCTAGCCTTTTCCCCTGGTATTAAGTACCAAGTATTTACTAGACCATCCCTACTTCTCAAGCTTAATGAAGTAAACTTAATTTAATTTAACTCGACCTATACAAAACCCGACCCAATAGACCTAGAACAACCTTAAGTTGATATCAACTTGCAAACTATCCATCCCCGAGAGTCCGAGACCCCGATTGGCTCATGATTCATGAGCCCATTCTTCTTGCCCAAAAGAAACAAAAATATGGCCCATGATTCGGCTGGTGGGGCCGAGTCAGTGTCACAGACTCACAGTCTTGTTCTTTCTTCAACTCTCTCTCCTCTCTGCAAAACGGTTTTTCCTAAATTTCCCGCATTAATTATGGATTATTATCAAACTTTTCAAATTCCGAAGCAGCAGACCAATGATCTACATTAATGGGAAATTCAAAATTCTCCCAAAAGGTACGATTTTGTTGCTTGAATATTAATTCCTAGTAGTTTTTCATCACTCGGTCTCTTAAGCTTCAATTTTGATCACTCTCTGCATTGATTTTTCTTTTAAGATTAAAAACTCGAGTACAAATTTTTGCATATTCATTTGAAAAGATTTATCTTTAATCGTGATTTCTCCAAAAATCTTCATGTATATTACAATTGTTGTCTGATTGGGAAAAAGGATTTACTAGGGTTTAAAATTTTGCAATTTTTGGTTAAAAAGGAAATGTTTTTTGGATGGGTCTGAATTTACAGATATTAGTTGCTTGAAGTTCTGTTCTTGTGATCAATTTAAGGGCAGTGAGTATTTGCTCAGCTGGGTACAAAATATCGTATTTAATTGCATCTTTGGATTTACATGCTTTATATAGTAAATTTGATTCTTTGCTGACAATGATATCTGAATATTTAGAGTTTTGGATTTATTAGGAGTTTTTAAATCAATAAGCTTGCCATTTTTAATATTTGTTGTGGTTGAGTTTGTTAAACACGGAGAAAATGGGTTTGTAGTAAGATTTGGCTCTAAATAGGAAGGGGATAGAGAAAGATTTTTGTGGAGGATCAAGTGAGATAGGCTCTTAGTTCATGTAGCCGGCCCATCTTTTTAGGATTAATGCTTGGCTTTGTTGTTGTTATCGGTTCAGTGTGCTGTTAATTGGTCAATTTGGTACCTAATGTGGTGAAGTGTATGTTTAGTTTCTTTGGTTTCTTCACATATTGCGAATCCCCTTTTTCGAGTGCATGTCTTCCCTCTTGAATGCATCTTCTATTACGGTTTAGCTAGGTTAGTCTAGATCAATGAAATGGGGCTTAAGCATAATAATGCCTTAATATGATTATTTAGGTGAAACAGTTGATTAAAGATCTCAACTTTTCTGCTCAACGTTTAATTCAATGTCTGAACTCCTACTCTATATTAATCATTTACGGCATAATATTGGTTACTTTTTTGTGATCTAAATAAGGAATATTGGTGACAAAGTTAGAATATGTATCCTTTGCCAGACGAAGTTGGTTTGTTTCTTACTGGCTTATTTAGGAGTTCTTTTTATTGAGAAGATAAACATGCTGAAACATCCTCATGTTATAGTCAGAGTCAATCAGGTCTCTGGCAGTAAATACTGGGATTTGCACATTAACTGTAATATCTGAAAGCCAATCATGTGAAAGCAATGCTTATTTTAGGAAATTTGGATATGCAGTCGAAGGTTGATTTACCATTTTACCAATACACCATTGCAGGATTGCAATTTCTGATTTTTTTTCTTTTAAGCTTGGTGACTAACTGACTATTAAATCATTAAGGTAAAATCTCCTATCAATTTAGGCATGGTTAAACTGATGAAACATATATTAGCTTCATGACTTGATGGTATCAAGGGAGAATTCAGCTGGGAAATTTGAGGACAAAGAAAATTATAATACTTGGCAAATTCTTAATTCAACTGACGATCTAGGGATAGATTTGTTGAGGTCTCATGACTGTCACTGAGATATAGTTTGTTCTTATTCATAAACATAGGAAGTTAGGATCTAAAAGTGATGGTTTTGGAATTTTGACTCTTTATACAATGTGCTAGATTCTTGTTATGACTCATGAGGTTGACACAGCTATTGTGATTTCATGCTCTCTGCATTCCATCCTCTGTGGTAATGATAAGTTATCAGGAATAAGCTGTCATGTGTTTCTGAATCAAAAGGACCTTTGCTGATCTTTCTCTCTATCTTTCTTTCTTTTCTTTTTTTTTTTATCTGGGCATTTTGCAACTCTCTCATGAAATTAAGGAGTAAAAATGACAGATCATTGATGGTAGTTTGGTAGTTTTGTCACTGTCGCTTCATTTCTGATTTCTTTTACTATGATCTGTTTAAACTTCAAGTTTCCTCTTCTCTCTATCCTTTTCTTAGTTTATGAACTCATCATGATAATCTTGGAGTGTTGAGTGATCATTATGTGCTTGGATCATATTAAAAGAATGGCACCTGAAAAAACCTAAATTTTTTTGGATTAAGTTAAATTTGCCAGAAGCAATATAATGGCAACTGGCATATTTAGGAACAGAGACGAGCCTTCATTTATAAGGACATATCAAGAGCATATCGGGCATGAATTTGCAGCTTGTATCTGTTAAAGACCTAAATTAAGCAGCAGAGGTCTTTTGATTTAGCAAAGATGAAAATGATGTTGCTAATATTCTTTCTAATTCTGTAAACATATGGAGGATGAATATGCAGAGTAGGAGTATACAGAAGCTGTGCCATCCTAATGACAGCCTCATCTATTCTCTGATGTCCTTTTGAAGCTTTGGTTCAGGTCAGTCTAGCCCTTTTGTTCCTGCTTCACTGCGCCTTGTTTTAAGTTCTAGGTGAGCGTGGTTTCTCCGAGTCAAACATAAAGCTTTCTCATGCTTAATGTTTTACTTAATAATCTGAAAAGACTTCAGACTACCAGTGTATGCTAGATTTAGTTTCTTTAAAAAGAGAGCATATTTGTTTTAAGTGAAACCTTTGAAATAAATTTCCATGAAGGTATGTGTGGTTTTTCTGAGTCAAACATAAAGCTTTCTCATGCTTTATGTTTTACTTAATAATCTGAAAAGACCTCAGACTACCAGTATATGCTAGGTTTAGTTTCTTTAAAAAGAGCGCATATTTCATTTAACTGAAACCTTTGAAATAAATATCCATGAACTATGGTGTGCATCGCAATTCTTGATATATGCATTTAAAGAGCAGATGTATTTTCCGGGAGGATTAAAAGATATAAAGGGGCATTCCGAGAATCGAACTCGGGACCTCTCGCACCCAAAGCGAGAATCATACCACTAGACCAAATGCCCTGCTATTGATGTTACAGGTTGGTTTTTAATAACATTTCTTTTTAGCTGCTAATCATATTATATATTCCAGAAGTCTTGGTCAACTAATCCACCAAAAGCCTCATGTTTCCTTTCCTGTAATGATTCGGGACCTCTTGCACCCTTAGCGACAATCGCACCAAATTCCCATTTATTTGTTCATATTAATTCTTTGGTGATTATGTTTTGTATTTTTTGCTGTTTCAATACCATTTCAGGATTTTCATTATTTGAAGGTTGGCTCGAAAGGTAATACCCACGTACAAATGTACAATAGATGGTTAGCTGCTGCAAAACAGGAATCAAGAAAGGTAATCTGATCATAGCGGAGAATAGTACACTAACATTCGTCCGTGATTGAACTAGCAATGCAGCATGTACGACAGTACGAGGCCTGTGTCATATTACACCCATTAGCGGGTTGTATCTTTTTTAATTACTCTTCCTTTCCCGATTATATATATTTTGTCTGTCTTGCCATGGTACGGGAAAGGGAGGGAAAAAAGAAAATATTTGGGGCATTCCGAGAATTGAACTCGGGACCTCTCGCACCCTAAGCGAGAATCATACCACTAGACCAAATGCCCAGTCGTTGTATGCTTTTACGCATCTGTATTACTGTTTTTAGCTAGAGGATTTAGAGAAAGCATATTCTAATGGTTTTTTTTTTTATATATATATATAATTGTTATGGGGAATTCATATTAAAAAGAATAATAGAAGCTAATTACTTTTAAGCGATGGGGGGCATTCCGAGAATCGAACTCGGGACCTCTCGCACCCGAAGCGAGAATCATACCACTAGACCAAATGCCCAGATTTTTAGAATTTTTTCCTCAGAGTATTTAAAAAAGAGATCTGGTAGTTTACCTGTACACATACAGTATTTATGAGTAATCCTCTTCCATGTGGTACCTTTTTTCAAATTATCTGAATTCATATCTATATAAGCAACGACGACTGTTGCTCCAAAAATGACCTGATGGCATGATTTTATGGGTTCTTATGTGGGGCTTGGAGTGGTCTATCAAGATGAGAAGGGTGATCATGTGTCCCAAATGTATGCAGGTTGGGGAGTGAAGTTGGCGGGAGCAGCTGCAGTCCTTTTTGGCCTTCAAGTGTCTCGTCGATTTGGGGATAAGACAGTGGGGGTAGAAGGTGAATCGATCAATGTTACACGTGCAATCATCATACGGAGTAGCTGGTTTATGATGACATAGATCTTTTGATGCTAAGATCACAGCTAGCATGGTACTCCGTTTTGTGGTAATTCGGTATAAACTCTTTTCTCCCAGGTCTTTTATCTTTGGTGGAAATTGATTTACATGCCTAACGTTTCCCTCGTAGAATTTTTTTTTGATAAAATGATCATGTAAAAAGCAACAAATATATGAGAAATAAATTATCTAATTATTCAATTTTAATTTTTTTTTTGTTACTTTCAAAATATAACGGTTTTTTGTTAATTTAAAGGAGAGTTATTTTCTAGTCTAAGAGCGTGCCATTTGATAACACTATTGTTTGGCTTATGTTAAGCCACCTCAAATAACAATTAGGAAAAATCTATATACAAGGATACAATTCAAGTTGGTTTAGGAAATAATTTTTTTACAAGAAATTGTGAAATTCAATTTGTTTAGGAAATAAATAAGTGTAACTCGATCTAGCAAATAATTTAGATACTAATAAATTTAAAAAGTTTTTGCATGCACCAAAAAATCTTAACTTTATTGTAAATTTAATTAAAAAAAAAACTATTTATTATTTCTTTTATTTAATCTTTAAAAGTACTCTTGGATAAGATTCATTTTTAATACTGTATATTTAATGGAAGTAAAAAGTGGAAATTATGGGGCATTCCGAGAATCGAACTCGGGACCTCTCGCACCCAAAGCGAGAATCATACCACTAGACCAAATGCCCTATTGTTGTTATTCTTGGTGATTGTATTTTAATAATCTTCATTTCACGGGGAATCTGTATTTTAACTTGGGTAATGAATCTACCTCAAGTCTTAGGATTTTTCTTTTTTTTACACCTGTTTGTCATCTTATATATCTTTTAAGTCTTTCTCCATTTATGTATTTCTATTGAGTCTTTCATCAACGTTTGTATTTCTATTATTCTGTATGGCTCTTGAAATGTACCTTAATATATCAAAAATCTTAAACTCAAACAAAAGTTTTGCACTTTTTTGAGCGTCTAACACTCGGACATGTAATTTGATTCATCGATTTGTGCATGTTTCTACTGTGATGCATAAGCATTTCAATAGCATATAGCCATATACAACTTGTTTCATTGAAGAGTAGCAAAAACGAAGTAATGGGGCATTCTGGAAGTGAACTCAGGACATCTTTCACCCAAATCAAGGATCATATCACCAGACCAATGCCCTATTGTTCCTGCTATATGCACTTAACTCTTTATCATCTGGTTTATGTTTGGTTCAATATGAGCTAGTGACAGTGGATGGACTCCTGTAGTCTTACTCTGATGTTGTACATAGCTGGAAGATCAAATCCGTTGCTTTTTGTTTCATATTTTGGCCTAAAAACTCCAAGTAGCCAGCTTTTAAAGATGACCTCTAGATCAGAATGACCTGTAGAATAAAGGTTCTGCTTTGTTCTGCTTGATCTGGGGCATTCTGAGAAACAAACTTGAGACCTCTTCATACCCAAATTGAGAATCATACGTCATAGAACTAGACCAAATGCCTTGTTGCTTCTATGTGCCTTGAATTGTTCATCTACATTTTCAATATGTTAGGTTCAGTATGTGCTACTTTATGTAAATGGACATGGACTCCCGTGGTCTAGCTTCAACGCTTTACGTTGTAGATGTTACAACACATCAACGGATTTGGGTGCAGCTATGCAGCAATATTTAACATCTCTGGCTACCTCTCTCTTCTGATTTTCAAGGCTCTTCTAATTTACACGATTCTCCCTTCCTGCAAATTCCGATCATTTCTTCGTATTTAATGGATTTGAGCTATTGTTTTCTTGTAATTGATTTCTGATATGCCATTTTCCCTAATTTTGATTGATTTCTAGGCGTTTTGGAGCTTGATGTCTAAATGTGAATTTATCTTAACTTGGGCTTCTTTTTTACAATTGCTTAATTGCACATTGCTCCTGATTTCCTCAGTATGTGCAGTTGCTTCCTGTAATTTGGAAGGCGCGGAGAGTGTCCATCATACGCAACTGTATTGCTAGGTATATGGATGAACTCGCCTTAATGACTAATGGACAACCAATGTTTGTTGATGCTTGTTTTTGTTGTTTGTAGCTAAAACCTTAACATAAGCAAGTGTCTAGATTGTCTTATCCATTTTGGTACAGGAATCCAGTGATTTTGCTTTTAGGAAACTGAAATGGTCAATGTACTTGGCATTTACTATACATAGAAGCACTTCTGGGATCATGAGAATGAATTGATGAACCATTCAATAGTTTTATTGGATTGATTTAAAGGGCAATTTGTGACGTTTGAAATTTGAATGGGCAATGTTAGAAATTACTTATGCTTAATTGATTAAGTTGAATAATAAGGATATCAGGAAATCAAGCTAAATTCTAATTGAGAAATGTAGCATATGTTCCCAGAGTAGGAAGCTTAGTCCTTATACTGAGTGCACGAGGCCTCCTCATCCGTAGATAGCCTAGTCCTTCGGATAACAGAGGCTTGCACATGTCTACCTTGGGATGAGAAGGCTTTTATACGCTATGTGAGGACTCCTGCTGAGACAAACTCCCCAAATTTCCCTCATACATATGTCTTACTCGAAAAACAGGTTTCCTAAAATTAGCATTAAGATGTTAGAGCAAAGTCCTAGCAAGAAGGGAACGTCTTTAGTTTTTAATATTGGACATACTTCTAGTTCCTGAGGTGGAGGAAGCAGTTAGCCAATTACATGTACTTTTTTTTTTTCAGGGTCTCATGCTGGAAACAAATCACCGAAGCATTTGTACCTTACTAAGTGCATAAGTTGTGCGACTTTAGAACTTACCTATGGCAACTGGTTTTGTGATGAAATTCAACTGAAACATGGATTGTTTTCAGAACAGGCAACTAAAATCTGTTTCTCTGAAGGTGGAATAATTATGTTGTTTTTGGTCATGTGTAAGTTCACCTAGCAAAGCTTCCCAAGAACTTATTGGCAAAAATTGATACCAATCTTTACTACCACTTTGATAATTCTAAAGCCACGGGTCCTCAAAGCTCAGAAATGAACCTCTATTTAGTTTATTTATGATTCCTAAAACCTAGATTTTCAACCGACTTATTAAACTGAACCTCAGCTAAGCATTCCCGAAAAAGGTACTCTGTACATTAAAATCGAAAATTTGTTGAGTTTTTAAACATACTTACTTCTAACTAGCCACAATCAATTTAACTTAGAAATTACATGAAATACTTGAATCAATTATGAGGCATAATCACACACGAAATACAATACTTGGAAATTTGAATGAAGAACCGGATACTTGAATATAATTGAATAACTTATTCCGTATTTTGTCGTGAATCTCTAAATATCGCCCGTGAATATATACCTATCGCCCATATAAATACGTATTTTATGACCATATTGAACTTATTAGTTAAAAAAAAGTATACGCTTCCGTAGAAAACCATTCAAAGTGGACGGTTCTTACATAGAATAACCGTCCATTTTGGGCGGTTTCTCCATGGAAGAACCACCTATTTTAGGTGGTTCTTTCATGGAGATTATTTTTTTTTAAAAAAAACACGTTATTCTAACGCTCGAATTAAAAGTTATGCCCTTTCAAGAGTGAAAGACAATGAAATGAAAGTAACATTAACTGAAAATGAGTAAAAGTAAAATAAATAAAAATTGTATAAAATAAGGGTAAATTTAGTTAAAGACGTAAAAAATAGAGTAATAGATAAAGGATTTACAATATTTAACTATGCCCATTTAGTTTCGGCCTTCCAGGTCTTTGTTTTTAGAAGTTTTTAGAAACACCCAAATTATCCAAAACTCATCCGTCCTTCGTAATAACATTAGCTAAGCTAAGTGCATCTCCTTCGTATTGCGAAACCTCAACTTCATCTTCTTCCTCACGCCTGCCTTTTCGCCTTGTACGTCTCCCTCTTCTCTTCTCTTCTCTCATTTCCTTTCCTTTTCTATTTATTCTTTTTCTTCCTTTTTTTTCTCAATTTAATCTTCACTGTACTGTTGCTCTTACCCTTTCCATTTTCGTTTCAATTTCCGTGATATTTTTCTATTTATAATACAAATTTCTTACTCAATTGCATTCATAATGTTCAGATTTAATTCAATTATTTGACCTTAATGTATGATTTATATTCCTGTTTGATTTGGCTCATACGATGCGTTTGGGGTTTGTGTGTGATGGTTTATTTATTTTTTGTGTATTCATGATTTTGTGGTTTGGCATGAAAATTTGATTATCGATCGAAATTGCTGCAGGTTAGATTTATCGTAGTGGTATTTGATATAATTTTGTTGTCATTGGGGGAAGTGAGAATTAGTTAGGGTTTTACGGTTTTGGATTGGGAAGTATGGCGTCGTTAGACCCGGAGATAGCGAAGACCCAGGAGGAGAGGAAAAAGATGGAGCAGGAGTTGGCCTCTTTGTCGTCTGTTACTTATGATACCGAGCTTTATGGGAATAATAGGAGGGAGGATTATGTTCAATCCATTCCTGTTGACGATGATGAGGATACTACTGATGCTATGGACAATGAGGTGGCGCGCAAGTTGGCTTCTTACACGGCTCCTAAGTCGCTTTTGAAGGAGATGCCGGGGGTTGGCTCTGATGTTGATGATGGGTTGAGGAAGCCACAGAGGATTATTGACCGTGAGGATGATTACAGGAGGAGGAGGCTTGATCGGGTTATTTCTCCTGCGAGGCATGATGCTTTTGCCATGGGGGATAAGACTCCGGATGTAGGGGTGAGGACTTATGCTGAGGTGATGAGGGAGGAGGCGTTGAAGAGGGAAAAGGAGGAGACATATAGGTTGATTGCTAAGAAGAAGAAAGAGGAGGAGGAGCAGAAGAAGGATCTGAGAGAGGAGAAAGGACCTGCTGGGGGAGTTGCTTCTCAAGCTCAGCAGTCCCAGAAGAGGAGAAATAGGTGGGATCAGTCTCAAGATCAGCAACCTGATGAAAGCAGTGCGAAGAAGGCTAAATCTTCCTCGGATTGGGATATGCCTGATTCCACCCCGGGGATTGGAAGGTGGGATGCCACCCCAACGCCAGGGAGACTTGGTGATGCTACCCCTTCTGCTCGAAGGAATAGGTGGGATGAGACACCAACACCTGGGCGTTTACATGATTCTGATGCTACACCGACAGCTGGTGGAGTCACTCCTGGTGCCACTCCAGCTGGATCGACATGGGATGCCACTCCCAAAATCACAGGTATGGCAACACCAACACCAAAGCGACAGAGATCAAGGTGGGATGAGACTCCTGCTACCATGGGGAGTGCAACACCCATGGCTGGGGCAACCCCTTCTGTGGCTATGACCCCTGGTGTGACACCCGTTGGTGGGGTTGATATGGCTACACCTACTCCTGGACAACTTAATCTGCGGGGTAATGTGACTCCTGAACAATACAACTTGATGAGGTGGGAGAAGGATATTGAGGAGAGGAACAGACCTTTGACTGATGAAGAGCTTGATTCCATGTTCCCAACGGAAGGTTATAAGATCTTGGACCCTCCAGCTACATATGTGCCCATTAGGACCCCCGCAAGAAAGCTCCTTGCAACACCCACTCCAATGGGGACTCCGCTTTATAATATACCAGTTGAGGACAGGACTCAACAGTTTGACATTGGGAAGGAGCCTGCTAATGGATTGCCATTCATGAAACCAGAGGATTATCAGCTTTTTGGAGTGTTGTTGAATGAAGAAAATGAGGAAGATCTATCACCTGAGGAGCAGAAAGAAAGAAAGATTTTGAAGTTGCTACTGAAGGTGAAAAATGGTACCCCTCCTCAGAGAAAAACTGCATTACGGCAACTCACTGACAAGGCCAGAGAATTCGGAGCTGGTCCGTTGTTCAACCAAATTTTGCCTTTGCTTATGCAGCCGACGTTGGAGGACCAAGAACGGCATCTTCTGGTGAAAGTTATTGACAGGGTGCTGTACAAACTTGATGAGTTGGTTCGACCTTTTGTGCACAAGATTCTTGTGGTTATTGAGCCACTCTTGATTGACGAAGACTACTATGCCCGTGTTGAGGGGAGAGAGATTATTTCAAACTTGAGTAAAGCTGCTGGTTTGGCCACGATGATTGCTGCCATGAGACCAGATATTGACAATATCGATGAGTATGTGAGAAATACAACTGCAAGGGCTTTTAGTGTTGTGGCTTCAGCTCTGGGTATTCCTGCTCTGCTGCCATTCTTGAAGGCTGTGTGTCAAAGTAAGAAATCATGGCAAGCCAGGCACACAGGTATTAAGATTGTTCAACAAATAGCCATTTTAATTGGTTGTGCTGTGCTTCCACACTTGAGATCCTTGGTGGAAATCATTGAACATGGTCTCAATGATGAGAATCAGAAGGTCAGAACAATTACTGCCCTTTCTCTGGCAGCTCTTGCTGAGGCTTCGGCCCCATATGGTATAGAGAGTTTTGATTCTGTGTTGAAACCTCTGTGGAAAGGTATCAGATCACATCGTGGAAAGGTATTGGCTGCATTCCTAAAGGCCATTGGTTTTATCATTCCATTGATGGATGCTCTCTATGCCAGCTACTATACAAAAGAAGTCATGTTTATTCTGATTCGAGAGTTCCAGTCGCCAGATGAAGAAATGAAGAAGATTGTTCTGAAAGTGGTTAAGCAGTGTGTAAGCACTGAAGGTGTAGAGGCTGACTACATTAGAAGTGATATTCTTCCAGAGTTCTTTAAAAATTTCTGGGTTCGGAGAATGGCTTTGGACAGGAGAAACTACAAGCAACTTGTGGAGACTACGGTAGAGATAGCCAACAAGGTTGGTGTTGCTGACATAGTGGGTAGGATAGTGGAGGATCTTAAAGATGAGAGTGAACCTTATAGGCGTATGGTCATGGAGACAATAGAGAAAGTGGTTACCAACTTGGGGGCATCTGATATTAATGCTCGCCTGGAGGAGCTTCTGATTGATGGCATCCTCTATGCTTTTCAAGAGCAGACTAGCGATGATGCCAATGTCATGCTTAATGGTTTTGGCGCTGTGGTAAATGCCCTTGGCCAAAGGGTCAAACCTTATCTCCCTCAAATATGTGGTACAATCAAGTGGCGTTTGAATAACAAGAGTGCTAAAGTAAGACAGCAGGCTGCTGACCTTATCTCTCGAATCGCAGTGGTTATGAAACAATGTGGAGAGGAGCAGCTTATGGGTCACTTGGGTGTTGTTTTGTACGAGTATCTTGGAGAGGAGTATCCTGAGGTGCTGGGTTCAATCTTGGGAGCACTCAAAGCCATTGTTAATGTCATTGGTATGACTAAGATGACTCCTCCAATAAAAGATCTGCTCCCCAGGTTGACTCCCATTTTGAAGAACAGGCATGAGAAAGTGCAGGAGAACTGTATTGATCTTGTGGGACGTATTGCTGACCGTGGAGCAGAATTTGTTCCTGCAAGAGAATGGATGAGGATATGTTTTGAGCTTCTGGAGATGCTCAAGGCTCACAAGAAAGGCATTCGGAGAGCCACTGTCAACACCTTTGGGTACATTGCCAAAGCTATCGGACCTCAAGATGTGTTAGCTACTCTTCTAAACAATTTAAAGGTTCAAGAACGTCAGAATCGTGTCTGTACGACTGTGGCTATTGCAATCGTTGCTGAGACTTGCTCACCTTTTACTGTTTTGCCAGCACTCATGAATGAATACCGTGTTCCTGAGCTTAATGTACAGAATGGTGTTCTGAAATCTCTCTCTTTTCTCTTTGAATATATCGGGGAAATGGGGAAGGATTATATTTATGCTGTCACACCTCTCCTTGAAGATGCTCTTATGGACCGGGACTTGGTTCACCGACAGACTGCAGCTTCAGCTGTGAAACACATGGCTCTTGGTGTTGCAGGTTTAGGTTGTGAAGATGCATTGGTGCACCTTATGAATTATGTGTGGCCCAATATCTTTGAGACCTCGCCGCATGTCATCAATGCCGTTACAGAAGCCATTGAAGGGATGAGAGTTGCTCTGGGTGCTGCTGCTGTACTGAACTATTGTCTGCAAGGCTTGTTCCACCCCGCAAGGAAAGTGAGAGAAGTGTACTGGAAGATTTATAATTCTCTTTATATCGGAGCACAGGATGCTCTTGTAGCTGCTTACCCTACCCTGGAGGACGAAGGAGAGAATATCTACAGTAGGCCTGAGTTGCTGATGTTTGTGTAAAATTAGATGATGGATGTCAGATTTGGTTGATCTTATACTATTCCTTAATGTCTGTCTTGATACTAATGTTAGTCCAAACTGTTGTCTTGCTTCACAATCAGAACTACTCTTAAGTCTTAAGGTTCCTTATATAAATCTTTTGTTTAGACTTTATTGTTTTCATTTTTTCTGTTGCTCTTGATTAGCTTTGTTGAGAATTTGTGATCGCTGAATCTTACCTCTGTATTTTTTTTTCTCTTCTAAGTTAAAAACTTGAAAGCAAACATTCTCTGGCATTTGGAAGCAAGTACGAGGTAATTTATTGTGCTTCATTTACTCCCTTCACCCGGGATTAACACATTTTTGTTGTAGAGGTAGTATTGTCTTCGATTTTTTTTTTTTTTTTTTTTGGCATTCCGGGTCTTCGAATTTTGATCTATATCGAAGTACGTTATGGAAGGGATCGATAAACATATATGATGAAAAGATAAGAGGCCCCATAATGTTGCCAAGTGTCCAAGCATGCAAGATTAGAACAATGTCTCAAAGAACTGGGGGAAATAATAGATTTTTGGGAAATAACGAAATTAAGTCTCGCAAAATTCAGTTCTATATTGATTTGGCATTGGAAGAGCATAGTAAGTGTACATAGATTGGTTTAGATTAGAAATGTTAAAAGCTGATCACAGCCGGAAATTGACCCACGTGAGAAAAATGAGTCTTCAACAAATTTTTATAACTCAACTCAAAAATGACTCAATCTGACTATCATGTAAAATTAGGGTTAATTCTTACTCTTTAAAATGGACTTGTAAATGATAGTTCATTAATAAATCTAGCCTTAGTATAATCATAATGAAAAAAGAATAGTTAAATCTATAGAACATTACTTTTGCTATTTGTTCCTAACAATACATGATTATTGGTAACTACTCCGTATGTGAACCATCCAAAGGTGATGGTGAGTCATTGTGTAATTAAACTATTGTAAAAAGAAATAGTTGATTGAGGATACCAAGATTGAAAGTAGAATGAATGGGAAATTGTGTCAATTATTCAACATTCGTTTGACTTGAAGACGTTACTCGAGTAAGAAGGAAATGAGCCTTCTCCGGTTAGAAGGTTACGATCTCTGAAAGCCCTTTCCTTCCTTCGTCGAGCTTAGAAAAGACAAGCTTTCACACAACCCAAGAAGGAAGCCCTTATTTTAAAAAAGACCATAAGAATACAAGAATGCAGCAGTTGGACTTGGTCAGACGATAACAACCTTGTATCAGGAGAGCTTGCGTAAACAAGCTCTTGTACTTCCAAAGCTTTTTCAAAGATATTCCCACTACTTCGGAATATGGGCCCTCGCTAGGCTCGCTCACGTTATATAAGAAGCTCTAATTGAATTGGTATTAATGATCATATCTTCCCCGTCGGGCGTGCAATGATGTGGCGGTGAACCTCTCATTCGAATTCAGTGCTCTCCAAACCGTGCGGGAGGGTTTCCCATTACACGGCTCACCAACCTGATTTTTTTCTGAAGAAGGGTTTGCCTGAACTTCTCCACCTGGCTTAGGATGAGCATTATCCACAATTTGTTCTTCAGCGGTGCTGGTAAGGTCGGGACCGTGGTCGTCCGACTCCGGGTTGCCGGGCGATAGGAAAGCAAGAACCTGCAGCTCCCCTTTTTAATACCCTCTCTTACTTCCCCCGGCTTGGTGGCAGGTTTTGTCTGAAGAAGAATGTTTTTCAGGAGGAGTCTCATCTCAGGTTGAGGGGTTGCTGGCTGGTTCAGATCTACGAGTGGATATTGCCTTTTTTTTCATCGGTGATCTTTCATGGAGTGGCCTCTCCACTGCGAAATCCTTTGTTGGAAGGCTTGCGGATTCATGATTTACACCTCTCTACTCCACTTTTTAACAGTTGACTGCGAGATTAGCACTTTCTTCGATTTTCTCTTTTTTTATCCTTTATGTATTATGATTATTTAATATAGTCTCTTAGTCGCCCCATTATTGCAGTTTGATATCGGAGGCCTATATTCGAGGTTCGTAGATGAGTTCGGGATGAAGAGTATAAGGAATAAGGGATGAAAGCCAAGTAAGTAGCTACAGTCGCAGGTGTCTTTTCAACAGGTTTTGGTTTAGGAGTTCTTCTTCCAAAACCTTTGCTTAAGCATGTAATACGATATTGTGGATCAAATAAAAAAGTATTTGACTCATTTGACACTATATAATGTCAATGAAATTTTTATAAGTTTTATTATTATTTTCTTAAGAAGTCAAATTTCTTTTGATGTTTTTTGGTAAATTTTTTTATTTAAAAATGTCTTTATGTGTTTCCGATTTCCCACTATATAAGCATATACTGAATTTACTATTATAGGATAAATTTGTTTTACTATTTAGTTGTGTTTCATTCATGTAATTTGTATTTTCACTCATGAATAGGTAAAAAAATAACAAATTTTAATCGATATCCAAAATATTCCACACCTATTTGATGAAACATTTGTCAATCCATCATTCATAAATGCCCATTTGACTTAATTCATCATTTTTTTAAATGGACTTGTAAATGATAGTTCATTAATAAATCTAGCTTTAGTATAATCATAATGAAAAAAGGATAGTTGAATTTATAGAACATTCTTTTGGCTATTGGTTCCTAACAATACATGATTATTGGTAACTACTCCTTATGTAAACCATCCAAAGGTGATGGTGAAACATTGTGTAATTAAACTATTGTAAAAAAAAATAGTTGATATTTGAGATACCAAGATTGAAAGTAGAATGAGTGGGAAATTGTGTCAATTATTCAACATTCGTTTGACTTGAAGACGTTACTCCATATATGATATCGTGGATCAAATTAAAAAGTATTTGACTCATTTGACACTATATAATGTCAATGAAACGTTTTATCAAGTTATATTATTATTTTTCTTAAGAAGTCAAATTGCTTTTGATTTTTTTTGGTAAATTTTTTTTTTCATTTTAAAATGTCTTTTTATATTTCCGATTTTCCACTACATAAGCATGTACTGAATTGACTATTACAAGATAAACTTCTTTTACTATTTAGTTGCGTTTCATTCATGTATTTGTATTTTCACTCATGAATAGGTAAAAAATAACAAATTTTAATCGATATCCAAAATATTCCACACCTATTTGACGAAGCATTTGTCAATCCATCATTCATAAATGCCCTAATTCATCATCATTTTTTTTTTGTCGCGATCCATGATGCCACATAAACTTGTGTGCGGATCTTCAGCACATGAAAAGGGTTACGAAAATTTTAACAAAACATCTTTTGGTTATCGCATTTAAGACAACGGAAACAACTCAAGTGTGTCATGATCTTCTGTGAGTTCTTTTGGTCCAACTATTAGTATGCAAGACATATTGGAACAATGGTCGATGGATAAGGTATTTTTTACATAATTGAAGAATTTGTCGATGGCGAATTTGACATTGCAAGTATTAAAATTTTGTATGTCTATAATTATTGGACATTGCAGGTATTAAAAGATGATGGATTAGTTTTATACATATTTTTCTTATCTCACGATTTGAAGAAAAAGCTAGCATACTAGTTTAATTAATGCATCACACAACAGCATATATGACATGAATAGCTAAACATTTGATGTGAGACTTTGGAAGGAAACACATTTAGTGATGACGTTTGTTTTCTCAATACAAATAGATTAAGATTCGTTATTTTTTGAATTTATTTTGACTTATTTTAGTAAAAATAAAAAGTTTAAATACCATAAAATTATAAAAAAAAACCTTTAGATAAAATAAGTTAGGGAATAAGTTAAAATGAAATAAAAAAGTCAAATATAATGGAGCCTAGATACATTGCCAACACTGTTGTGTATTATATTTAATTACTAGATATAGTCCTAAAATTATATAAATTTCAAAATTTATGATAAAATCATACATATTCCGATGAATTAATGTCAAAAATTCGTTAGACTTTTCTATTTCTTTTCTCATAAAGGCTTTATTTATCATTTACTTTATTTTGTAATTATTTTTGAATTTATAACTAACCTTTTTTCGAACAATAAATACTTTTTTTTATACATAATGTTGAATATGTTGCCATGTTGGCTTATAAATATTTTTGCACAAGATTAAATTTTATTTTAATTTTTTGACATCCCTTGCGCAAGATTAATTATGCTAACGAACAACCAAGTTTATGTTACCGAAAAATCCCGCGAAAATGATGAGGTAAAATGTTTTCATTTGAAAATGAGATAACGTGTATTATTGTTTAATCAAACCAAGCATTAAAAACATCAATAAATTAATCTGAAAACACAGAAGAGTTTATTATGATCAAGCAATCCCTATAAGATGATTTTTCAACCCAGATTAGAACAAAGCTTTCCAATTGGGCTCCAAAATCTGAAGGCTCTCTCCCAAAAGGGTCCCACTTTTTGACCATTTAACATTTGTCATCATTTTCAAAATTCCAATTTCACGCAATGACTTTACAATGTTGGAGGGAAAATTGGCATTTTATTTGTGCAAAAACACAACTTGAATTTACCAAACTACCCCTTAATGTCTCTCCCCAACCCCAATTCTTTTATACTTAGACTTGAATGTATAATGTTTTTGAGTCTTCAACAGTAGACATACTTCCTAATTTCCGGAATCCCCAAAATTACATGCAAAAAATAAATTGGAAAAGAATCCTTTTGATTTAAAACCAAAACCCACTTCCCCAAAAAATCAAAACTACTACTATTAATTATTAAAAACCCCTCTTCACATTTATGCCCTTTCGTCTTCCTCTTTTCTCTCTCCCCCCCATAACCCCTCAAATTTTCACCTAAAATTTGACATCTTTTTTATTTTTTATTGATGAAAAAGTCGTAAAGATTGAATCTTTCTTGTGTCTTGGAACTTCTTGGTGCATTTTAATTCTTGCTTTTAACTGCATTCATCAGTTGCTAATTCAGGTAGTGATTTCAATCACTTTTTTGATATTTTGAATTTTTTTTTTCGTGCGTTGGAGTTTCATTTTTTTTTTAATTAGGGTGTTTGATAAATTGCTCAGATTTGGGGGATTTTGTTGGTTTCTAGAGTAATGAAGGGTTGATTGTGAGTTTTGAAGTGGGGTGCTTAAAAATTTGATTTTTGGAATGAACTTTGGTAAGGTTATGGATTTGGGAGTTTTGATTTTGTGATTGGGTTTTCTGATATTTGAATTGGGTATTTACTGGTTGAATGAGATGAGAGAAGGGTTGAGGTCACGTAGCTCGAAGAAGGAGGATGGTAAAGTTGGTTTAGGGCTGAGTTACAGTGGTTTGAGTAGGGTTAGGATTCCTGATTTGAATTTAGAGGAGGACCCGGATGATATTTTGAGCGAGGAAGAGGGGAAATTATGTTGTGAAGGTAGTGAATTTGAGGGGAAGTCCTATGGTTTTGTGTGCGAGAAAGAAGGGGTTGGTTTGGACGAGGGTAAGGGTCTGGAAGTTGAGGTTGGAGGGGAGATAAACGGGTGTCCGGAGCTTATTTGTAGCGATGGCGTTGTGGGTGAGGGAAAGGCAGGAGGGGAAGTAGATTTTTGTGGTGTTGATGGGAGTTCGCGGGTTTGTTCAACTAGGGCAGTTAATGATGAAGAGAAAATTGGCGATTGTTCCGGAAATTTGGGAAATGACTGTAATGTGGATGGAAAGCAAATGGAGGGGTTAAATTGTTCTTCTGAGTCCAGCGATCTGGTTTCGGAATCACCCTTAGCTGTTGATAAGGATGAGGGTCTTGAGGATAATAAAGGAGAGACACCGTCTCTGAGTGTGGAAGGGGAGATGAAGGAGGACTTGGAGTGTTCTAATATTGTTGATGTTCATTGTTATGGCAAGACTGGGAGGAGAGTAGAGCCTGTTGATCTTGATATGCAATTAAATCCTGGCGCAGAAATAGAAATTCCTGAGGGAGTAAGTGATACTGTGGGCTCTAAATGTCAATCTCATGAAGTTGACAGGAGCACAGGCTTCAAAACCGAGGTAAAGAAGGAAATAATCCAAGTTGCTGCTAGAGTTTTGAGATCCAGGGTTGTTCCAGCTAATGGTGCGAGAGAGGAAACTGAAGGTAGGAATATTAGATTTTCGCAAAGGAAAAGGAAGAGCGGGGCTGATGCCCAGGGAGAAGCAGCTGTTGTAATGAAAGATGAAGATTGCAAATTGGCTATTGACTCAGAAAACACGTGTGATAGTAGAAAGGACAACAGGTCAGTTGATAGCTCCAAAGCAAAGTTGGTTGATCTGAGCAATGTTCTGTTTGTTTCTGAAGCTGAGGATGAAGATGTGAGCAATAGACTCATTAGAAGTTCTGAAAGTACGAGGAAGCGTGGGAGGCCCAAGATATCCAGAGATCTCCCTGAAGTGGTGGTAGTTCAGATGAATCAAGTCAAGGCTGTTTCTAAAATTGAAGATGAAGGTTCGAACAACAATTCAGGTAGAAGTTTGAAAAAGAAGGATGGACGTGGAAGGCCAAGGAAGTATGCAAATTTTCATGAAAACGAGAAAGTTGTTCTTGTAAAGACTGAAAATGAAGCTGGAAATGATGACTCATCAAGAAGTTCCGTAAAGAAGGATGGACGTGGAAGGTCCAGGAAGTATGCAACTTTCCTTGCAAATGAGAAAGTGGTTCCTGTTAAGATTGAAAATGTAGCTGGAAATGATAATTCGTCAAGAAATTCAGTTAAGAAGGATGGACGTGGAAGGCCGAGGAAGTATGCGGATCACTTAGAAAACAAGAAAGTTGTTCCTGGTAAGATTGAAAACGAAACTGAAAAACACAATTCATCAAGAAATTCAAGAAAGAAGGATGGACGTGGAAGGCCCAAGAAGTTTGCAAATTGCCCAGAAATTGAGAAAGTTGTTCCTAATGAGGTCGATAATGAATCTGGAGACCATGAGAAAGTTATACTTGATAAGGTCAAAAATGAGAAAGTTGCTGCTGATATGTTTGAAAATGAAGCTAGAAACTTTTATTTAGCAAGAAGTTTAAAAAAGAAGGATGGACGTGGAAGACCTAGGATTCTTGCAAAGTGCCTCGTAGATGAGAAAGTTGTTCCTGATAAGGTTGAGAGCGAAGCTGGAGGTGTAAGCAACAAGTCTGTTGGAAGTTTGACACAAAGGCGTATAAGTGGAAGACCCAAGAGATTGGTTGATTACTCTGAAGAGGAGGCATCTAAAAAGAAGAGGAAACTGTCCTTTTCTAAAGTTGATGGTAAAGTTCGGGCTAAAGATGAAGTCGAAGACAATGTTTTAAGTAATAAAGCGGTAAGAAGTTCGAAGAAGAAGGGAAAGCGTGGAAGACCCAGGAAAGAACTGGGAAATGGTGCACAGAAGATAACATATTGTGATAATGATGAGGTGGAGGATAACAAGAACTTAAAAATTTCTCCTGTTTCAGCTCCTGGCAGAAGAATCAGACATGAAATTCTTCCTCATATACTACCAGATAAGTCTAGTGATGGGGTACCTCCCATGAAGGAAACCTGGTCAGGTAGAAAGGTCAATTTTGCTAGACCTGATAAAGAAATAGTTGAAAGTTCTTCTAAACGTGAAGAAACCTTATTGCCTGAAAACAATTTGCCTGCGAAGCGCAAGAGGGTTGAAATAGCCGGGTCTCTTTCTAGTGAGAAGAATGCAATCAGAAACCGAATAGTGGATATGCTTCTAAGTGCGGGCTGGACAGTTGAATATAGGCCCAGGAATGGAAGAGCATACAAAGATGCAGTGTATGTCAACCGCGAAGGAAAAACTCACTGGTCAGTTACTAAGGCATACAATACGCTTCAGCAGGAAGCTGAAGAGGGTAAAACTGGTGACCCTAGCTTTAACTTTAGCCCAATGCCAGCAGAGGTGCTCAGCAAATTGTTTAGAATTGTTTCCAAGACAAGATCTGACAAAAACAAGAAGAAAAAGTATAATCAAGATGGTGATACTTCTGAGGAAGAAGCCACTGGGGATAAAGTTAAGCAGAGGCAGTCAGCTTTGAAAAGAAAACCCTCAGTTCGGGTTGGAACACAAGGTAGAAGGCAGTGTGCCTTGATGGTGCGTAGGTCTCATCAGGGCTCAAATTTAGAGAGTGATGGAGCTATTGCGCATTCTGGGAAACATAGTGTTCTTGCTTGGATGATTGATTCCTGTACTATTAGTCTTGATGGGAAAGTCCACTATAAGAACTGCCATCTAGCTGAATCAGTACTAGAGGGGAGCATTACTAGAGATGGCATTAATTGTTGCTGTTGCAATGAAATAATCTCAGTTTCTGAGTTCAAGAACCATGCAGGGAACAGAGCTTGCCAGCCTTATGAAAATCTTTATCTTGAAGATGGGTCTTCATTACTGCAGTGTCTGCTGGACTCCTGGAATAAACAAGAGGAGGCTGGTCGTTTAGGGTTTCATGGCGTCAATGTTGATGACGATGATCCAAACGATGATACCTGTGCTATTTGTGGAGATGGTGGAGACTTGATGTGCTGTGATGGCTGTCCATCGACATTTCACCTGGACTGTTTAAATATAGAGGTACATATGCTATTGTATGCCCTTTTTCTATTTTCTTTTTTATTGCATTCTCTGAGAAGTTTGTGATGTCAAGAATGTCAACTAGTATGCTTTGTCTGTATAAATCTTGTAATTTCCTGTTCCTTTGTTTTGCCCGTTCGTTACGGTTTGGGGATGCCTTTGTGGATGATTTTGGATCCTAGCCTTGTATCTTGTAACCTGAAGCAAAGTTTGGTGAATTCTCAACATGCATATAAGTTATTAATTGATTTGTTGTTTAGCAGACATGTTTCTGTTAGGAAACATAATGTTATGCCGTTTTTCTGGTAGTTGGGGGCTTTCTAGAAACAGTGCACTAGCTATTGTTAAGCTGACATTTCTTTCTGTAGGTCGCTAGGACATTCGATTGTCAATTATTAATTTATTCAGCTTGAATCATCAGTGATTTTCTTTGTAGAATTGGCTTCTAATTGCCATTTGGGTTTTGATGTTGAACGAGTTATTGTCTTTATGGTTAATGTTATCCTGAGTAATATTCTGCCGATTAATTGAGACTATAATTTTGTGCTATTTAAGGTGATTGGTAGTTCTTTTTTGAGGGCTTTCATTAGATGGCGCTTGAAGATCTCAGTCGATTCTTTTGTCCTTATTATGGTGTTAACTTTTCCATAGTAACTTTATGTAATTTTTTAACTATCTCGTGTCACCCATATTTTCTATTTTAGGCATTTCAGTTGGCTGCTGCTTGATGGACCATGACATTCTTTATTTTTTGTCATTAGGAGGGGGGGGGGGGGGGGGGGGGGGAGTTGATGGGATTGTCGATTGAGGCATGGGGAGAAATGATATGCTGCACAAGATGAGATTGTATTTAAGCTGTTATTCCTCTCAGTGTTGTGGAGGTTGAGTACTGTGATTCTGTGAAGGCATGATGTAGATATGGTATTGCATATGTATTCTCATGTCTGGAATCTGAACTTCTTCTGCCGAGTAAATTCAATTTCTGGTTAAATGACGATGGGGGTTTGAGCATCAACATTGTGTATAGCATGTTTTTACGCATTTGTTGTAGCCTGTACTGAATGTTTCATGGTATCAGTATGTTTCAAGTGAGTTGGTGAATGTTTGGCACCTCAGGCCGTGTGGAATTAGAAAAATAGTTGCTTTTGATAGTATGTATTTATCTTTCTGTGCTTATTTTTGCAGGAATTGCCTTCAGGGGAATGGCTCTGTGTTTATTGTTCATGCAAATTTTGTGGTGATGGTGGTGAATGTGCAATGGCCACCCAGGGAGATGATTGCGATACAGAATCTTCACCGTTGGTCACTTGCAGTTTGTGCGAGGAAAAATGTAGTAGTCCATTGTCCCTTTTTACAAACTTGCTTTGTTTCCTTGTAACTAGCTGGCTAACAGCTCAAATTGACATTAACTTATGCCATCATAGATCACAAATCATGTATCAGCAAGGAGGATGCTCTTTGTGTCAAATCCAAAAGGCTGGACTTTTGTGGGAGAAACTGTGAACAGGTCTCTGTTTGATCTCTCTTATTATTCGTAAATTGGTCTCTGTTTGATCTCTCTTTTTAGTCGCTTTGAAGAGTATTTATGCAATATGTACTGTTTGATGTCGACAGCTATACATGTTACAGTTTTGTACATAAATATTTTAGTTTCCTTATTTTCCATTTCACTTTAAAGATACATGGTTTTCACGACTTCAGAAAAAGTGTCTTTCAGTTTTGCAAATTTTTTTTTTTGAGTGGCCGACACTGATATGTACTCGAGTCAATGTGGTATTCCTGTTTAGTGTTTTAGGGATATATTGTTTCTGCCTTGTCAAGTTGTTGCACGATGTGCTCCTTTCGTATGCTTTACTATTTTTTTATTTTATTTTGTTGTGTTATCCATATAATTTCAATTTCTTCTTCCTCTCTAGATGTTTGAGCGGTTAGAGAATCTTATTGGAGCAAAACATGATTTAGGAGATGGATTTTCATGGACTCTACTTAGACGGTCTGACCTTAAAGCGGATTCTGTTATGTTGGAACCTCAAATGATTCAAAACAATTCTAAATTGGCTGTGGCGCTTGCTGTTATGGAGGAATGTTTTTTGCCTATCATTGACCCGAGAAGTGGTGTCAATTTGATACGTCATGTAGTGTATAGCTGTGGGTAAGAATTTCTTGTTCATGCAAGCTATACATCTGTGTAATTTATTTATTTCTTCCTTTCGTTTTGTTCTGTTTCTGCATCCCTCACATCCTTCTTGTCTGCCTCCTGTAAATTTCTGCTGGAGTTTCACCTTTTCTCATCTGAAGGTTTGAATCATGTGGGTGTATGTTTGTCACTTTCTCTTTTGTTAGTGAGAGACTAAAAGCAATATTCTTATGTATCTCTTAGGTCGTTTATAAACATCTTGAAGTCAATTCTTGTAGCATAAGTACTTTTCACAGCTGTGTATACCACATATTTAGTATGCTATTAGTTCATTGCCTTATTTGAACTATTTATTTGCTCAATTTTACTGATGCTCTTTGGTCTTCTTCATGCAGGTCAAATTTTAGCCGATTGAATTTTAGCAGCTTTTTAACGGTTGTATTAGAGAAAGGAGATGAAGTAATATCTGCAGCTTCCATCAGGTAGTTGTCTGTTTATTAACATACTTGTCATGCACCTTTCAATCTGCCGTCTAAGTTTTCGTTTGAGTCGTATCATGTTTGCATCTTAATAAAGAAATAAGCATATGTGTCTGTTGACGTGTTTGTTTGGTCGTGTCCTGGAATTTCGGTTTTGTCAAATTGTTACATCTTCTTGGATGGTTTCTTGTTTATTCTTCTTGTTGAAGGATTTTGTAGAGATTATGGTTGATGGTAAGAGACTAAGAATTGTTTGTAACTGTTAGAGATTGAGAAAGGAAAGTATATTTATATAGAGGTATTATGTGTAGAAATGAATTTTATCAGATGATACCGGGGAAATAATCGTTTTCTATGTCCTAAACCAAATTCAATCACTTTATATTATAATAATATTTACTCCTTGTGATTCTATAGAATAAGGAATATTGTGAGTGCCCTTTTTATTCATTCTTATTTGGTGAAAGTATGGGCAATTGGTAAGCGTCTTGGAGGTTTGATATATTTCTGAAGCTGCTCCTTTTTGTTTAGGGTTCACACCTGCTTAGCATTTCTTTAACTACTAAATACTGCTTGCCGTTTCTTCATAATCCCAAAGGCTCCAAAAACATTTTAATATTATTAGTAACTTTAGTTCAAATTTTCGAAAGATATCCTAGTAATATTTTATTCATCTTATTGGGTCAATCTAACATAACCATAGTTTGATTGTTTAAACAGTTCATCTAAATCTTGTTTAAATAGAATGTAGTGTTCGATTATTTTTTGGATACTTACACAGGACCCACAAGATATATGTCTATTTAAAATGAGGGTTGTGCTGAATGTAGCAGTGCCTCATCCCTGTTTATTTACATGAGCCGTCTTTATTACCAGTAAATCTTGTTATAAAGATTGTCTGAAGCGGAAAAAAGTTAGACACACGGTAAAGAATAGAGTTGCATTTATAGTTGATTAGATTAGGTGGAACTGAGCCATTCTATGTTCTCTTCTTCTCACCCTTCCCCTGTTATTTCCACTGATGCATCTGCCCTTCCCCTCATGTTGTATTTCTCATATTTATTAAAATGTAACTTTTCCCGTTGCTCAGATTTCCTACTACTGAAAAGATGGAATGTCTTTTGCTCTCGCATCTTCTAACTATAATTCTCCTCATTGTTGGTTCATGGTTTTGATTGTACCGTGGAAACTTGTGTTGTTCCCTCTAAGTCCTTACTTTGGAAGGGATGGGAGATAGATGCAGGCTACATGTTCCCTCAAAATCTTTCCATCTTTTGAGGATTTGGTTTGTAAGGGGAATGGAATTTGTACCCTTCCATTTCTCTCCCTTTCTCTTCCCTTGGTCCATATACAAACACTGGAAAATGGATCCATCACTCTCTCCCCTTACTTTCTCTTCAGTTGCTCTTATCCAAATACATTCTCATGTTATGTGAATAATTAATTGCCAGTTGATCATTTCTTTTGTATGTTGAATGTTGATCTTGAGATTTCTACTGTTAAAAAATTCAAACTTCTTGCTTATCTATGTATATTATTGGCCTGCAGCCTTGAAGTACTGTTTGGCTGATATTTTACATTTAGAATTTATTGGAAACATCCTCTTGAAATTTCGGGTTAAAATGCATAGACAAGTTGCCAGAATCTGAAGTAGATGGTTGGTATTTTGTTAGTTTCTGTGTGGGTGGTGGTAGAGGTGGGCCATACTAGCTTGTGTCTAGTCTCATGTTGTGCCTTACTTGACTGTAGTTGTGTCATGCCGTGTTACCTTTCCCTAAAACTCGGCCCATGGCTTGACACTGGTGTGTCTCGTGCTGGCCCTATTGTTTAACAAAAAATAAAAATAATAATAAAATACGTAATAAAATTAAAAAAAATAATTTAGATAATTTAATTTATATTATAAGAATACAATAATATTAATTATAATAAATAATCGCTACAGTAATACTAAAACTACTACTAATAATAATAGTGATTAAATAATACGAAATAATAGTGTGCTTCGGGTAGTGCCTATGACCCGTGTCTTGTGCCAAATTGGCGTGCCGCCCGTGTGATCGTACTGCTGTCCACTTCACAGATAGTGTGCTAAATGAGGCCACGATCGTGCTCGTGTCATGCCATGCCTACTTGGCCCTCTTGTTGATAGACTGATGGATAAGGTTCTCCTATTTGGCATGTGTTCTGCATGTCTACAGCAAATTTGGCTATGATTAGAAACTTAACAAGTTTTCTGTTGTGTGCCAAGGTGTAATCTTGAATTTTGCTCAGCTGATGATGATTATATTGTTTCCTTTAATACAAAATCTGGAGTACATTGTTTATATTCAGTGGAGGATTTGTATATGTTATTCATATTTTGGACGTTTTATCATCTATATCAGTGATTGCCCCTTTTTAACTGTGCTGAGCAGAATTCATGGGAAGCAGCTGGCAGAAATGCCATTCATTGGGACACGCAATGCGTACAGACGCCAGGGAATGTGCAGAAGACTACTTGCTGCAATTAAACAGGTTTGTTGTGGTGATTTCCTGCTAGTTGAAATATTTTGTGGTAGACTGTTCTTTTTAAATAGTGGCTGCTGTCATTTATCAAATATTGACCTCCTCCATTACCCTACCTTGCCATATTTGTTGATTCTAGTTACTTGTACTTTTGAGTGACTTGATTTTATTAGTTGTTGACCTTTCCTCGTGTTGATGCAGAATAGCGTTCAAGGTTTTTAATATTTAACATCTAGATATCCAGTTCATTTTCATTTGTTTGGGGAAATGCTTTGTGCACACTGGCTGTCACTCTCACTTAGTCCATATCACACTACGTCTAGGAGATTATTCCTGTTGGTGAACGAGCATCTTGGCAGCTTAATAGCTTAAAAATATGAGATCTAGGTTAGATCTTTGTAGTCATCTTTAAATCTGTGAGTGGTTGTACAGGCTTGTCAAACTTTGTTCATGAATAAGTTTGGTCAATCCTGTTGTTGAACAACCTGAGCACACTTATAGCTAATTAGTAGTCTTTGTTTACGTGTCCTTTTTCTTGTAGTAGCTGCCGGTTAATTGGTGTTATCTGTAGCATTACTTTTCTTTGAAGATATTGATCAAGAATTTCTTGGAGTCCTTTTAGTTGTCACTGGCATTGATTTGCACTGCATAAATATTCTCTTCAATCTGAAAATTTTAGCTGTTGATATCATCTTCAGGCTCTCAGCACTCTTGAGATTGAGAATTTGGTCATCCCTGCTATTCCCGAACTTTTGCATACGTGGACTACAGTATTTGGTTTCAACCCTCTTGAAGAGTCTGTCAGAGAAGGAATGAGATCTATGAATATGTTGGTTTTTGCTCATACTGATATGCTACAGAAACCAATTCTAGAACCACAGTATGGTGAGAAAAGCACAGCCTTAATAGGTAAGTTTATATTTCATGTTGCTAATAGTAGGAAGTTTCTTAACTTTTTTATGCATTCGTTAAAACAATTTCCTGATTTTTACGGTCGATTTATTTTTCTCCTATGAATTCAGAGAAAGATGCGAATTCTGGTATATCTCAGAATGAACGTTTAGATTGCGGGGCTGATCAAACCGATGCTGATAAGCCTGAGATTTATGATGGCTGTTTTAATGGTAAATTTGACTTGAATTGTGTTGCTCCTATTTTTCTGGACTCGTCATCTGATGACCGAGGTGTATATCGTCCTGATTCTGGTGTTGAGAACTGTGAGGATGAAGTAAAAAGCAGAACAAATTATGGGGCCCTGAATGATGCTAAAAGAGGCAAAGGCTGGCCAGTTCTAAGTGGGAATGATGATGGTCAAGCCAGGGCATCGGATATTGTCTTGAATTTTTCTGAGGTTAGGTCCTTGCATCCTGACTTGAATTTGATGGCAGAAAATGATGAAAACAGTTGTGGTCATCATGATTCGGATCCTATGAACTCTGATGAGGTAGCTAAAAGTACCTCAAATTCCTCTGGTCTGACTAATGTCAAGGGGGGCTGTATTGTTGAAAGTGACGGTGATCAAAATGGAGATTCTACTGCTGTCCAGTGTTCTGAGGACAGGCCTCTTAAACCTGACTTGAATTTGGAGGGAAATGTCTTGGAGGATAATGACAGTATGCCTTTCAATTTAAGAAGGAAATTAGGAGATGGTAATCTTTTGGAAGGGACTAGCTGTTGTAGCACAGAAAAGTTAGGTGGTGAAATAGGGCCATCAAGATTTCAGGCAGTCGGTCAAGCGGCAGAAATGGAATGCTCTGATGTTGAGACGAATAAAGCTCATGGCTTGTGCCCCAATACTGGGTCCCTTCCTGCTGAAGTCGAGTTAGTTACGAAAACAATGAAGTGTCCTGAGTCTAAGTCATTAGTAGTGTGCACTAGGGTCGCACAGGTCACATCTGAGTCTTCGTGTAACATGAGTTCTGCTGCTACTGAGAGTTGTGTTGCTGGTGTATTTCATAGCAGTGGCATTGCTAAGGTAATACTCTGTAGTAATAAGCTTGCCTCATCTTTAATCTTGAGCCAATCAAAATCAGTGTTAGATTGTCGTGGCAAGACCCAGAACATTTCTTATCCATTCTGTTATAAGACTTGGTTATTATTGCCTGGTTTCTTTTTTCTTAGTTCTCTTTGTTCATGGATATTAGGCCACTCCATTTTATCCCTCTGACATCTTTTTTGTTGTTATATATGGTCCTATTCTATTGAAAGGTTGTAACTTCTGTATTGAAATTACTGTTTTGCAGGTTGGTCCAACAAAGTCTTAGATGAGGAGAGAACTGAAGGTGATGGTAGATATGTCATTGTATAGATAGCATGTGCAGTTTAGTATGTTGTAGTTTTCAGTTCTCTCTTTTGTTCTTTTTGATCCCTTATATGACTGACTCTGAGAAGTAAGCCATCAAATGAGGAGCAAAAGTGGGGACATATATCGTATCGTCAGTCAGTGTATACATTATGATACAGTATTAGTATTGTGACAGTACCCAGTTTTCAGTATATCGACGGGAAGGTGGAGACTATTACTCCATTAGGTATGTCGTATGTACTGTTCTTTTTCTTCATTGCGTTCTTTCCAACTAATTCATTGATTTTGGGTCTCCGGCCATATTTAGGCTTAGTTAATCTTTTATTACATGCAGGATGCTGACCATTTTTTATGACACCCAACCCAGCAAACGTCCACATGATTTTGCAGAACCAAGAGTTGATTTCTGTTGGAATCAAGCGTTAGGGATTCCATTGTCAGATGATTCAAACATTCATTTGGCGGGCGTTTGTTGATTGTACATTCCTCGAAGAACTTCTTATGGAACCGTTTGCGTAGTTAGCCGCGTCCTTACATAGGTCAAGGGGGGCCATAATATTGTTATGTTCAGGAGTACCATCTTAGGTTATCATTTAGTGGCCCCTTAGCTTTTATTTTTGTAAATGGAAGGTAGAAGCAATGAAACATGCTCTTAAGCTCATCATTCATCATCCAGTTCTCAAGTGATGACTCAATTTGCTTCCCAGTCAATGCTGTGATTATAGACTGTGCTTCCATAACTGTGAGTACATGTGTCAGGTGGTGAGTTTGCACGGAGATAGTGTAAACTAACCCCTATTCCTTAATGTTGGTCTCATTTGATCATTTGACCATTTTTTATGAGAGTTTTTTGGTCAAAATAGAGACATAAGACTGCCGACAGAGAGTGATTTTTGAAATGTTCTGAAGTGCACGATCCTATTTCTGCTGGGGTACGACTATCAACGCTAACAGAGAGTGATTTGGTTTTGGGACAACTAATGTCTATTACAAAGCGAAATCTATGGAATCCCATACAAATCGTGTTATTGGACCACTAGTACTACCATTGATTGATGATAGTGATCAAACAGAGGTGATGTGAATTGGATCACATGAAACCACATGTTAGGGGCATAAGCTTCATCAAGTACAAGTAATACCCCCATTTTTTATGGGCCTTGTTAAGCACCGTTCCCAAATTACTCCAACCGCCCCCTATATTTACGCTCTTGTCCTTTCCTTCCCACTCTCTCCCTAACTCTCACCCTCCTCCTCCATCGCCGCCAGCAAGCCACCCTCACTCGCCGCCGCCTGCCGCCTCTCCCACCCGCCGGAAGCCGCCTTGCCGCCACACAAAGTCGCCGATAATGAGTCGTCGACCCGGAAAAGATCTTGCATCCACCGTAGAGGGAGAAAGACCACCGCGTTCAAAGGTAAGTTTTTTATTTTATTTTTTGAAATTTCCGGCCATCGTGCCGTCTAAAATTTCCGGCCAACCCCGGGGGGAGTCGTCCAATATTTCCGGCCGACCCTAGGGCGGGCTGTCTAAAATTTCCGGCCACCCCTAGGGCTAGCCGAAAATTTTAGACGGCTAGCCGAAAATTTTAGACGGCTAGCCCTAGGGCCGGCCGTTTTTTCAGACGACTGGCCCTTGGGCTGACCGTTTTTCTTAGACGGCTACCCCATCGGCAACTCCAATATTCCACTTTTCCGATCACGAACTATGATTTTTACCTCCGATGTTGGCGACAATGGCTCATCCATAGTTTCCGGTGAATTACGGAGTCCCGAAGAGCGATTCCCGTCAACTACAACACGATTTTCCGGCCACCGCGGAGGCCGACGACTAGTTGTCGAAAAATTTAGGGGAGTTTGTATTGTTACGATTTTACGAGATAATGAAGTGAGAAATAAGAATTGAAGTGTATAATGTTCGATTTTATTAAAAACGAGTCAAAGGGCAAAATCGTCATTAATGGGGGCGGTTCGAGTAAGTATGGGGCGGTTAATGACGATTTTGCCCTTTGACTCGTTTTTAATACTATTTGCATAAGAAATAAATATATGCCCTTCAATAATACCTACTATGTCAAGAGAAATACTATTTTAATTAGAAAATTTTGTGAAAAATTATCTTAGAAAAACAATTTTGATGAGACGTTATATTTAAAAAGAAATATATGGTGAAAAACTACCTTATAAATCTAGTTTTGTTGCAAAAAGATATCTTTAGTTGGATTATGATGAATATGACTTTTTGGACCTTTTTAATTTTGCCTTTTTTTTTCCTTATTTTTCTCTCCATTTTCATAAAATATTAGTATTGGCATATATCCAAACTCAAGATTTCAATATGAAGGAAATTAATAATAATAAACAGAGATGAAGAAAACAAGAAAATGGGGAATCCTTATGTTTAGTCTAGTACTCTAGTGCTTAACGATTGGATTATATTATTTAAGGGATTGGCTTAGCTTGTCTGGCTGCAACATGCACGTGATTTGTGGTAACCTATATTTATTGAATTTTAAGTACAGAAACAATATTTAGAATTATAGAAATGGCTGAATGAATACTAGGATTCGCAGAATTAGGCCAGCTTCTGACTTGGATTGCTCTAAATTCTTCACCTTTGGTAATATACTAATACTCAGCATTTTTCCTAACATCATTTACTTCCACTCAAATTAGCTTTTTAATACTTTTCTTAATCTTTTCTCCACCGGTGTATGTTGGAAACTCAGGATGTTTATTGATATTTTTCTTTATTATTAATATAATTAAAACTTTTTCGACACTAATCATTTACTAAATTTACAACTAATAGCTACAATCGCCGAATATGGCTTCACAGTAATAAGTCTGAAATTTACAGAAGCACTGTTGATTTATTTGTTATCATCTTAAGAAAGTTCTGAGAAAACATCCAAACCATCAAAACAAAACAAAGGTTTCCATTGCACATTTGCACGTGCTGCTTATTGTTTCTAACGTCAGTTTTAAGATCAGAGTGCTGAGCAGTTTGATGTCAACTGCTCATGCTTTTTTCTTGTTTTATTCAGTGATTCTTTTCTTTTTTTTATCAGACAAAAGTTTCCCTTCATCTTGCTACCGATCATGTAATTTACTATTTTGCCCCTTATTCAATACTAAACCACAATTTCAATTGAATATCTAATAACGATCATTAGAATCATAAAAATATTAATTATTAGGAATTTCAAAAATACAATAGAAATAATTTAACTATTAATTATCTAATGAAGACAACTAGCCTGTTGACATATACGTAAAAATTTTAACTGGAAATCGGACATCGACGGCTCACCAGCCACTCCAATCGAGGCAATGGCAGGGGAAGCGACAGTGGTGGTGGGATATGGGATGGAAGAGGAGGGTGTTGGAGGCGAATGCGAGGCAGTGGCAATGGTCCGGTGGTGAGAAGATGATGGATGAGGAGATAATACAAGTGCGAGAAGGGTTAGTAAATGTAATTAGTAGAAAAAGAGGGATAAAGTTGTAATTAATGAACATCCCCACCAAGGCACCAATACATTATACACGTCTTCGAGACATAATGCCTCCCACCAATAATCCAATATGCTTTCTGTTCCCAAGAAAACTACTCCTGCTGGACCAAGCTTGCCACCTAGGCCCACTTATTTCAAGCGTAGACCTATAAGAAAACTCAACTGATAGATTGGACCAGCCAGTTACTCATGGTCAAAACCCACCACCACGGCTAAACAGTAACACCGTCGCCAACTGCGCATCCTGTATCCAATTTTGTCTCTTTTTTTTTATTTGTTTGGTTTTCTTGTTCACGACTAGGTAACAAGTTAGTGTGACATATAATATTAGGTACTGTGTGACAATAATGTGCATAATAACAATAGGATGGCGCGGTATATGTTAGAATTTGTGAGGCATGATCGTGATGTGTGAGTGGCGAACTCGGTAGACTTCTCTACGTATCCCATGGCATTATCCTAGCCGGTAAATAGCCTTATCAGGAGCACCGTGAGTGGCGAACTGGGTAAACTGATGAACAAATGCACCGTGTTTACTAAAGCAAGATTTAATTTAAGATCCCAACTGTTAGTTATGTCACTTATGCCATAGTTGCAAAAATCAGTACTAGATCGGAGAATCCAACAATGATATAGTGACGTCCCTGATTTTGCAATAGAGTCAGCACATCTGTGCAATTATGAGTCAACGTGACAATGCCAAGCGCTATTGCTCCTTGGAAATAGCGCGCTTATCTTTTTTGTCTTTTTATTTTGGTAGGGGGAAGTATCTGCTGATCAACTGAACTCATCAAGGAGAACACGGTACCTACAATATGCTTTTATACTAATTAGCATTATTATTGTCTGCAGGGGTCAGGTAGGGAGGTTCCGGTTATGGACGGATCCATGCTCTCTTGATTCCGAGCCTGACTGCCTGATCTTGTAAGACAAGCAACAATTGTTCTTGATAGTAAATCAGTACGATTCGATCGAATGCTTTAACAAATACCTTATATGTGTCAGAAAGTTGGTGAATTTTGGCCGTAGAAATTCTGCATGATTGACCCATAGATGATGATACGTGAATTACTGCGTGGCACTATCTGCAAGAGTTAGTCGTATGCTTCTGCCCTACCTCTTCCGATTCCAAGTAGTTTCGAGGGGTCCTGGAAGATGAAACTACACGATATGTTCCATTGACAATAACTTCGTGTTGTAACTGGATTTCAGGTTGCCAAAATTTGGTTCCCGGAACACACAGGATCCCATACAATTATACTTGTAAATTAATTTATAATCAAATATGAATTAGGAAGGCCTCATTTATAAATATACGGAGAGAATTTGAGTATAGCGAGAATAGCACGGAATTTTGCCCCCTAAAAGGGCATATAGTTGGCGGATCATTTTCAGTAATTCACTCAATGCATTAAATATAATTAGTTGAATCGCCATTACTGTAAAATGGAGTAAGAAAATAGCTCATATTAGTGATGAATATACTGCTGGAGTGCTGGTCCCTCCTTCACATTCGTGATGCTTTAATTTTTCTCTCTTTCTTTTCCTATTTCCCTCACATTTGTTATTTAATAAAATGACAAGGTATTAAATTTACAAGTCTTAATCATAGCACGAAAGGCTCATCTCATAAAAAAAAAATATAATCATTTAATGAAAGGATAAAAACTGGAAACAAATTTTAATAAACCAAGTAATAAGGACATGTCACATGTTGATATATCTCATCTCATTAACAATATAATCAAATGATAACGTAGTATGATGTGGCTATATATGCAAGAAAATGTCCGTTACTGTCATTTCTTGGCAAGGCTGTTTGGTTTTAAAAGGTACTCCGATCCGTATGTATTGTTTTTAGTAGGTAAGACTCATCAGTCATCATGTGGCAGTTTTCCCTTTGTTTTTTGATGGGATTCTTAGTGATAGTTTAATTAGTGGTACGTAGATAATCAAATTTCACAAGAGCTCCGGCCTACTAGAGAGTCTAGACTCGACTAGATAGTTGCAACTATTGATATACACATTTCAAACACATGAGGGATAATATGAATCTTGTATCTTGTTTTATTTTAATTCAATCTAAAAGCTCATTCATAGTTTCCTAATGATTTTATGTATGTTGTTTCAGTGGTACATGGATGAGGTTCATATATAAGAAGGTGATGTGATGATACTGAGTAGTGGAAAGACAATTTGCTATAGGGTACTATTTATGTTAGCTAGGGACTTTCATAGTAGAAAAGTTTCCTTAACTATTACCGATTATGTAACTGGGTTTTAACAAAAGTTGTATCTTCTACTCTCTCCGTCTACCAAAGATTGTCCTATTTGATTTTTTTTTTTGTGAGATCTTTTTTGTCAAAATGGGTAATTTTCTATGGGGCGTAGTAGTAGTAACTAGGGGTGTGCATAAACGGTTAATCGTACTGTTAAGCCTTAACGGTACGGTTAACCGTTATAATGGTTATTGAAAAAGGCTAACCGTAACCGTACCGTTAAGAAACGGTAACCGATAAACGGTAACCGGTATTTAACGGTACGGTTAATCGTTAACCGTTTCATTCCTTTTTTATACACTTGTACGCCTAAAATTGTGAAATTATTTTTATGATTTCTTAGCTCATTTGGGTCTTCTATAATAGTAATAACACATATTTGTATAAGATATGATCATGCATAAAGAAATTTGTGATAATTATTCATGTTTTAAACTTTTAAGTTTAGTTTTTAAAAAAAAAAATAATAAAGGTTAACCGACGGTTAACCGTTAATTCTTAACGATTCGGTAAAATAACCGTTAATATGAATCAGTTACACACGGTTAACGGTTACGGTTATTTTGCACACCCCTAGTACTAGTAACTAGAAGTTTTTAAGCATTATATAACCTCAAATTTTGTATACATATCCGTATATCATATCATTAGCCTTTTCAAATGGTGCGATAATACTATTCTTTTTTTTAGTTAAAACTTTACAAAGGAGGAGAAAAAGAAAAAACTTCTGAATTTGAGTATATATTCTTAGAACTCAGTGATACGAATCCTTCTGTTAGTCAATATATGCACGTAATATCCTTGTTAGTCAATAAAACAGGAAGTTTAGTAGCTAGAGACAAATTGCTTGCACCGCCTAGAAGATGCAAATAGACGTTATACCCTAAATATTTTTTAATTTATTGTCTATTAACTGTAGAAGGGTCATGCATTTTATAACAAGCCAGCCTAAAAATCTGATCTTGTCTCAAAAACCAACCAACCCAAATCAGACGTTTTCTCCTCCAATAATATATGTCAAATCCAATAATTGATTCATGAGTATCGATCCCTAGTTGTAAATATGCGCGTAGTGGGGTTAGTAGTCAAAAAGAGAAAAATACCAAACCACACAAAATGATATGTACTAGTAGTCTAGTAATCATATTAATGGCTTTACTCAATTCATTAATTACATTGAATGCTTGACAATTAATATATCTATGATAATACATAACCACCTCCATTACCAGATGACGAAGAAAAAGATGAAGATAGTGAAGAAGATGGATTATGATTAATACTTTGGTTTTTAGGAGACATGAAATTAAGAACAAGATCAGTGAAAGCACCAACAATGTACTTGTGTGTGTTCTTAGGATTGAGGGCAAGATAAGTCAAGAGCAACTCTTGCAAATAATCCCACGCTTCCTTCACCTCCAAGTTCCCCAACTCACGTGCGTCCACCATCTCCTGCATAGATCGCCTAAAGTCCACGTACGGGTCGGGGGAGTAAGTCTGCACGGGTACTCCCCCGGCCACCTCTGCTGCCGCCGCCTCCTCCTCCTCCTCCTCCTCCTCGTCCTCGGCTGGCAGGGAGAGTAGTAAGTTGGAGGAGGAGAGGGAGAGGGAATCCACGATCGAGTTGGACCGGCCCGGGGAGGAGATGAAAAACCTACGTGAGGCGTAGGCAGCGGTAAGGTCAGGAGTCGTGGAGCCTAGCGCTGTAGATGAGTCCTCCGTCTCCATGTAGTCCGTGGAGACGGAGGACGGGGAGTTGGGGGCCAAGACGCTTGCCTCCCCGTAGGAAGTGGTGTGGTTGATAGGGGGTGAGTTGAAGTCTTTTTCGTAGAGGGAGTTGTAGCTGTTAAAGTGCGAGGGGTGAAGAGGGGAGAGGGTGATTTGCGGTTGGGGACGTTTGATAAGGGACAGACATAGGTTGAGGTTTTTGCCGAGTGTGTTTGGCATAGTGTGAGCGTCCGCTCCCAAATTCTATCTCCCCTTGATATCTTAAATTCTCACTGGCTTCTGGCTTCTGGCTTCTGGCTTCTGGCTAGGATATGTATGTGTAGTGTGTTTGAAATGGTAATGGGTTGTAGAGAGAAAGGCTGATGTGTGAGGTGTATTTAAGGGTGTTGGTAGCATTGGAGAGAGGGGAAAGGAGAAAGTGAGAGGTGGGGTTAGCTAAATTATTATTAGATCATCAAAATCAGTTGTTGTTGTTGTTGTTGTTGTTATGCCCTATAAAAATCATGCAGCTAAGTATCACATTCATACATTTGTAAACTACACTTCGTAATTAACCTCTCGACTTACAGAGAAACAGATTCATACATCACTAATACTAAAAACTTCAACTTTTTTTTTTTTTTGTTTAAACAAAACTAAATGTTGCAGAGTGAAACCTAGAATATCAATCCATCATATAAGAGTTATGGGATATATAATAGGCCATCCAAAGTTTCATCAGTGATAACTATATATATTATGCCTGAAAATAGATACGGAGCACAATGGTGACTCTGTTGTTATCTCTGATTTCTAAGGGGCATTCAGGAAACCTTGAAGATTATGATTTGGTTAAGCCTAAAATGAATTTGCATACCAATTATTGTAGTTTGTTGTCCAAGCTAGGATGCGAGGTTCACTGTATTATGGTGTTAAGACATCTATTCTTTCTCCTATTTGGAATGAGCCTTTTCTAATTCATTTTTTTATATAAATTATATCAGAATATTGAGATATTATGTATAGGTATTGTAATATTAAGTATATCATATCAGATATAAAAATACAAAAAAAACTCATATTAGATATAAATATTATTATCCCATATATAGAAATAAAATTAAAAAAATACCTTTGATTTATTTATATAAATATAAATTAGAAATTTCTATATTTGGAATTAAAGGAGTGTCAACTGTATTACCTATTCTATTTCCTTATAGGGATGACAATTCAATCTGAATCCGAACCGAGTCCGATCCGAAGGAAAACGTCCGATCCAAACCAGTTTAAAAAAACTCCGACTCCGAATCCGATAAAAAACTTCGACTCCAAATAGGAGATAGATCGGATTCGAATATTGTATTATATTCGACCCGATTGTGATCTGAGTCCGATAGTCCGATTCGAATGAGTAGTATTAAGACTATTATTAAAAAAAAGACCAAATATAATAACCCAAAATAAAAAAAATTAAATAAAAAATAAATAAACTATGGCATTAGCTTGTGTTGTATAAATTTTTTTAACTTACTTTATATGTTATAAAGGAATTATAGTATTAGTAATGAAATTAACAAAAAATAGGTAAGAAACTATTAATTTTTGGATCGAATTTGAAGGTCCGACGGATCAGATTCGGAGGTCCGTCGGATCAGATCGGATTCGGATTCGGAGTCGGAGTTTGCGGATTCGGATCGAGTCGGATTCGGATCTAAAATTAATGTCCGCAAACTTGTCGGATCGGATTCGGATTTTGTTGGATCCGCTCCAACTCCGATCCATTGCCATTCCTATTTCGGTGTTTACTAAAGTAGAAATGTGGAATGTGTATTACTTATTTTTTTTTCCTTTTCTCTCACTTGAGACACCATTCCAATTATGTTTGCGCTTTATTTTGCTATCCAATTCGGTAAGTTAAAGATGTCACCAAAAAAACAAAATTGGAAAAAAAAAATGGGTAAGATGAGTTTGCGGACTAATATCTCACAGTTGCTGTTTGTTTCCGTGGTTGGTGGAGATTATATGGCCCAACGACATCCATTCAAAGTGGAGATGGTAATTTCAATGAATTCCACCCCCCTATTGTTTCCTATCCAAAGTGGAGTTCTGCCGAAGTCAATCGTTTGATTAGGCACACTTTATATTCTTGGTCTTAATGTTGCAATCTTCTCTCATTCCAATATATATGACGTCTAAAGGCATAGTGGTAAATGAATTTTACCCTATTACAGTGCCATACATATTATACAAATTATAATCTTGAGTATTATCATCCAAGATTTTGCCTAATTAGATAAATGACATTCATATCCATTATCTTTTTAGTTACACAAGCTACGAGGTGTGCTGTGTGCTTGGTGTGTATGGTGTATACATGGTGTATCTCGTAACCTTACGTAGTCATGTGAAGAGGTTTAGAATCAACTATTGTTTAATATTTGGTCTCTAAAAGTTTAGGGCCGAATTTTTGACCTATTTGTAGGAATTTCATATATCATATCTCAAGATGCATGCTTTCTTACTAGTTTCATGATTGTCTAAATTGACCAACATTTGAAAGTTATAATACATTGCTTTGGAAATACTTTCAAAATAATTTCCAAAATTGAAGTGATAGTACTTTATTCCTTGTTCGGTCATATGAGGAGATTTGAAACCAATCGAAAATTCTTCATATTCGGTCTCTAAAGCCCCAAGATCCAATTTCAAGAATTTCATAAATCGTTTGATGTAAAGCTAAAATAGATAGTCATGGTCCTAATCAAAGTAGATGGTCCTATCATATGTATAGTCTAATATAACCATAAAAGATTCACGGAAAGCATATTAAATTGTTAATATGCTCCCTCGTTGGGTCTAAAATTGTTTGATATGCATAACATTTGAAAATTATTATACACTATTTTTAAGATATTTTTGAAAATAAAGTGATGTTATTTCGTATTTTTTAGAGTCATAAGAGGAGGTTAAGAACCAACCGTTCAGTCATATTCGGTCTCCAAAAGTCCAGGACCGAGTATAGAAAGTTTACAAATGAATTGAAATGGATGTTTTGAATAAATGTAGATTATTTCAATCACTCATATGGACTAATAGACTAATAGGACCGAATAAAACCCATAGAAATCATAGATAGGTATTCTCTTGTCGGGTTCAGAGTTGTCTAATATAACCCCACTAAGCTTAAATCTTGCCAGAGGGTTGGAAAGCAAAGAGGTCCATGATTCTCAAAACTTGAAAGATTATTGCATGTTAATAGTCACTTCTATATAGGCTTTCCACATGAAAGTGCCAACCCACCTAATCTTACAAGAAAAAGAAAAAAAAAAAAAAAAAACTCACACTGTAGAGTACATACACACCAAGAACACAAGCAATGTTGCATATTTTTTTATGATTTATACCTTTCAAGTGATTCCCCTTTATAGTTTACTTACCAAGGAGTTTCTATCATTACAACAACTCTCGTCCAAATCAAATATATTTATGATTACTCACCCCGATACGACAGCTATTAAGAAAGTTCGAAATATTAGAATTAATAAGCAAGCCAACTTTTATTCTAATTTTAGAGAATAACTTAAGATGTACGTAAAAAATATGCAAGGATGCCCTATCTATATAACCGTTGATTAGAAAAAAAGGAGTGTATACATGTTATACGGGCAAGTGAGCAACAAATTAATGAGGATAGCGAAAGTGTAGCACATGGTGGGGAGAGACCAAAGTAGGCCCAATCTTATAAACTTGTTCATATATATTTCCAACTAACATGCCATACATTGATACATGATACATCTATTGATTCAATTCTCAACTAATAATTGAAAATCCTATTCCAACTATCACGATCATGACTTGTGGGGGGGGGGGGGGGGGGGGGGGGGGGGGGGGGGGTTTAGTTATATGGCGTAGTGGCCTTCCTTCGATCACTAGTGCTGAGATATTGTACCTGTGAACATTTATTTAATTCTACAGATTGTCTGAGCTTCATGGTCGTATGGTATAATTTAAGATCATATTTCAAAATGTTACTTAATTAATCTCATTAAGACGTGTCTTTAATTTTACCGATCCCTAAGCTTTTAAGTGCACATTTGAGCCTAGCTCAAGGTTATTAACCCCAAGATTGGATGCATGATTTATTATATCCAATTATCTAAAGTTAATTAATTATATATGATCTTTACATGGCTAATTAATTAATTAACCATAAAGAGAAGCCATAATCTATGCGAATGATTTTGTGAAATAGGCCATTTGATTTTCTAGGTAAGGATATATAGGATAAGATGCATTCAGATTAATCAAAGTTAAATTATGATCTGATCAAAAAATAAATAAAATATGTGACAACGATATAGAACTACTTTTGTAAGTTTATAGCCTCTCAGTACTCTGAGAAAAAGGTCCCCTAATATTTACTTACATATATAATTGGTAGTTGGTACCTTTATTTCCTCCAAATTTATTGGATAGGATTTGTACACTAAATCAACTGCCTCCAATGAATTTCATCAATTCTGTAAATGTAAGGTATCTATTTTTATTTAATAGAAACATGCGACGAAAATCAATTAATAACATTTTTCTTATTTTTATTATTTCGAACTTAGAAGTTAAGGTGTGGGATTAAAATGACGGTGGTCAATCTTTCCCATTTTTTTTTTTTTATAAATATAATAACTCTTAGAAAAAAAGTCAAACCCAGTATTTGCAAAAGGATTCATATGAAACATAATTGTCACGATGATGAGAAAAAGCTACCCGCGCGACTCGTTGACTTGCATATACTGATAATCAATTTATTTTAGTTGACTTTTATGAAAAATGTAAAGTCACGATCAGATTCATAGTTGACTTGTACGTTTTCAGTTTAACTTCCTGCAAAAAATACTAAAGGCACCTCCAATCTTATCAACTAATAAGGAGTTCTAATTTATGATGTATGCGTTGAGAATACGATTTATGGTTAACTCTTAAGTTCCAAGTTTTAGTGTTTTAGATATACTTCTCTCGCGTCAAAAAGATATACCCCTAGTACTTAAAAATTCCTCGCTCTAATTAAACTAGATGATATCTTTTCGAATTTGTAACACTACTTATCCTAAAAATCATGTAATTCGTATATATTTTAAATTTTGGGTGTTCAAGCTCATATTTAATAGAAACGAAATCTATTTATCTCATTTCTTTTTGTTTCTTTTCGAAGGTTAAATTTTGTTTTACAAATTTCGTATATTGTCACAAAGCTTTTTAAATACAAAGATAGGCGATATTTTCATTTTATAACATTTTTATTCATTGTGTAACATATTCTATTTCGTCAAACATGACATTATATTATGTATATAAGTAGACCTGTCATTGGATCGGGTTAGGGCTGAGATGAGTCACTGCAAAACGGGTTGGGCTAAGCAAAAGAAAATGCTAAATGAGCCGGGTCAAAAGAGATACATAACGGGGCGAGTCGGGCTGGGTTGTCCAAAGAGAGTATAGTTTTTATCTATAAAAGGTGATAGTTTACATGTATCACCTCCAATTTTTGGTAATTATATGTAAATAATTCATTACCTAATAGTGTTTAAAAGTCTTAAAAACTATAGGTCTATTATTGACCCGACTTAACTCATTAAAAACCCAATAAAATATGGTCCTTTAAGAGATTGACATATTACTGATTAAACCTTTTTTACAAACGGGCCGGTTAAGGACCCTTAACGAGACCTCTCCCACTTAAACACCTCTATATATAAGTAATAAAACATTTCTATTAGATACTCCATTTTTATTAGAAAGATTTTCCATAATATAAGAGGCCAACTAAATATATTTGATAAACTGGTTTAATTTGAATCGCATGTTAATCGATTTAGTTTATTAATTCACTTCAAATGTTACACGTGTAACATCAATCAAAATTTGTAAAAGGCCATCAGTATATCGAGAAGGCAAATAGATGGCTTGAAGCCCTGACGAATCATATAACAAACAAATTAAAAGTTATAAATCCATATAACGTTTTGTTATGGGCATTTATTGGTGATATATATATGATGGAATTTACATGTCATAAATGCACAAACTGCTATTGCTTCTTGTAGATACTTTTCAAGAGTGTCGTGTTCGTTGAAGGTACTTTTCAATGAACTACTAAAGAATTACCTAAAATGTTAGAAGTATGATCCGCAATGGCATTGCAAGAATTGTAGAAGTACGCACCCATAGCACAACATTATTTGACTATCATGATTCATGCTGATGCTTCTTGTAAGCTTTGCATGCACACATGCATGGAAGCATCACTGTCGTCGTTAGGAACTTTCCTTCAATTTTTGTAAACCAAATTAATTAACAGTCCACATGTTCAAGAGTAATAAGAAAATGAAAATGCTTAATAAAATAATCGTAGCAAGTAGCAACCTCTCCAACTGATCTGTCAGGAGGGTGTACGGAAACTGCCCTAACTAAAAGTTGTGTTTAGATGAAATTAAGTATATTTCTTTGTGGAGGCTACCTAATATGGATCCAATTATGGAGTGATTAAGCCATATCAGCAATAAAGCGTGTTAATAATGATGCTAAAGAGTTATTGCAAGTATAGTATATATCTTAAATTGCTGAATTAGTAAGAGACAATGAGATTCAGAGCTTCACCTGTTTAGGACTGACAGCAAAACTATAATATTACTTCGTTTACGCATGCACGAAGATTCAGAGCATCTTGTCATGTCTACTGTGGATTTTGTTTTTCCTTTGGAGACGTACACAGTGGAATCCCAGCATCCTTAGTTGTCTTGTACCCTTAATAATTAAGGTCAGACAATCATTCATGAATAGTTTTGTATGTTCTCTTCAATTATAATCGTTCAATTTTACATACATAATTACGCTGTAATAATGGTCTGCATGCTTCCACACATGTTTTAAGTATATACTCCGTATGTGAGATCGAGTATATATTCTTTGACATTTTGCAAGCCTATTAATTAAGATACTTTATCTAGCTAATTTATACCTTTTGCCCCTATTTGAAATTTCTAACAAAACCGTGTTATGTAAATGACGATCATATGCAACTATGTAACTAGACAAGTAGATGGATGTCAACTAGATTAGTTGGTTAAAGTCATAAAGGGTGGTATTCAAGACCTAAGATCAAATCTCGTCTACATCAGTTGTTGTCTTTCAGCTTACGGCTCTTTTTACAACAAAAAGTCTTAATTACGAAGTACTTCGTATATGGTTACGAGCAAGCTTCTACAGTAACAGACTTTGAGCTTTCAATCCAACCAATGTTTTATGTGTCTACAATCGAACCTTCAAGTCTTGAGCTATTGACTACTCAAAGCGTGCAAACTATTCACGCATGACTTGTTTTTTTCAGTGATGCTGCTTACTTGTTTGTGCAGAAAAAAAAAAAAAAAAAAAATTGTAGGAAGTAAATAACCCACTTTCAAGTGGGAATAAAGAAACATATATATCAAGTGTATATAATATATATATATGCCCCACATCAACCATAAAACTGAGTTAATAAGCATTGACGCAAATGAAAGCAACATGATGACATGCCATAACTCTATGCAATATATAAAAGGGGTCACTAAGTTAATTAAATTATATATACTATACAGATCCTTATATATTAAATACACTTATAATTTCTAAAATCGGGGTAAAATTCCACAGCCAAGAAAAATTAGAGATTTTTAGGATAGAAGTGATATAAAATAGAGATCTGCATGAAAACTTGACTACATATATTCGACATTAATTAAGGTAGCACTGGATGATTTCCTAGGATTTAGGGATACTAAAACTTGGAATTACCGCTGCAGACATTATCTCACCCACTCCAGCAGCGGTGATGGCATTAGCTGGATCATTCTTGGCCCCAGCTTCTTATATTTCTTGGGCATCTTCGTGTGTTACTGGTTTATTATGCGACATTTTTGCACTTGCATCCTACATTTGTAGCGCGATTAAATATTTTAGTACAAAAACAAATTATTGTAAAGTAAATACATATGTTATGTGACTCTCACTCTGTTAATAAATTGTTAAATACGGGTCTGAGTCGCACCCGTCATCAAGAGAGAGAGTCCACTTATAATGTTCAAGAGAGTTTCATCCTAAAACCATATAGCAATATTGTGGGCCTGACTCTGATACCATGTTAAATACGGGTCTGAGTCGCATCCGTCATCAAGAGAAATAGAGTCCACTTATAAGGTTCAAGAGGGTTCCATCCTAAAACCATATGACAATAGGAGTAATTGCCCCTTAGCCTTATAAAGTGTTTAACACTTACTCATTTTATTAATGTGGGACAATTTGTCTCAACTCACATTTGGATTTTTATCTTTTAACATAAACGTTTCAATTATCACTCGCTTATCTCTTTACACTTAGTCAGAAGGTAATTATGTAAACGCATAACAATTTCACTCATATAATTTATAGTGGTACGTACCCTAAGGATGCCAGTCATAGTAGTCCTGAATTCATATTGCAATTTCTGGGTATTGGCTGCACTGTAAGCCTCCTCAGGGAGGCCTCCATGAGGCGTGGTGTCTACGCCAAGAGCTCTCTCTTCTCAGCTGCCTCCATGGCAGTTGCATTAGCTTTATCAACGTGGTGGTCACTCCGCAGAAAGTGCCACAGCTTCCAAGCTAAGGCTTCCCCAATTGTGAATGATACGATGTCTTGAGTTGGGGCATATGAAAAATTCACACTCGTAGTCATTCGAGTAAAATTTGGTTCAACATATTGCCCTACTACTCCCTCCGCACCTCAAAAAAATCTCCATTTCTATTTATAAAGTCAAAGTTTAAAAATTTTGATTACAAATTCTCATCATGTTATAACAAATAATATATTCAAATGGGATCTTGTTGGATGCATTTCAATGTAAATTTTTATAATATTAAGTTTTCATAACCTTATGAATTTAGAGATAAAAATATTTAAAATCGTGTCTTGAAAACTGTAAAAAGTCAAATGGGGCAATCTTTGGGGATAGATGGAGTACTTGTTAATGCAAATGATCAAATCTTTTCACAAGTATGCAGTTTTATACAAAGGACAAATGCTTCAAAACCAACCCATAACATTAATATATTTAAATTGGTTCTACATTTTGAATAATCATTTACAAATCTCTTTATATTTAAATAAAAAAGACATTATAATTATTTAAGGGTCTAGCCTGTTTAAACTTTGGGCCCATTAAAAACAACCGTTAGCAAAAGTTTTGGTGCAAATAGTTTGGGTCATGAACTCAATCACCACGTTATAATGTCCAGCCTTCAATGCCAAATATACCCAGAGGTAGGTACATCCAATATTAAAATTACTCATTTACATAGGCAATTTTGGACATGTGTAGGGTGATCGACGAAACTAGGGCCTCAAAATTCAAATATATTTATATTAGTTTTGTATAATAACATAAAAGTATAGTTGGAGTACTTAATTAATTTATTGAATAGAGGACCTGATTTTGAAAAGTTAAATAAGGCTCAATAAATAATATACAAGCTCATTTAGTAAACTTAAATATAAGCGAAATTAAAATTATATATCCCATGTATTTAAAACTATTCTGGCAGTATAGTATAGTAGTATTCAGGTATCTAAAAGGTGAAGTAAGAGGACCTGATCCTCGATGGATTCTGTAACGACATGGAACCCTTAGGTGTACCTAAATCTAGATTATAATCGGGTAAATATTAGATATTATGATCCATACCAGTGCCTAAATTAACAATACAAGAAATGATAACAATGTAGATGTGAGCGAGCTAACTTAACGAGAGAATATGCGATAAATTATGTGCATCATTGCGTTAACTCATTATAAATCACAAATAGTATATGTAAGATGGCTTCTGTAGGAAGAACTGAAGAAGGTGACAACATACGTACACATAATGACCAAGTGACAAAACATGGCTGGTGTCTTCCCAAGATTTACAAATCTTTGAGGCTAATACGTATGAGCCAAAGCACAAGTAAAAGGCGACAAATACTAAGCAACATGTGAGCATATGATATAACTAACTAGAGCACACCACATTCTACATTATGATAGCATCTCTGGCTTTATTACTTTGAGGTCCGATTAAGCCCTGCAGCTGCGCTTCCACCAACAGTTGTTGCCATTTCTGGATCGTTGTCTACTTCGGCTTCGATTATCACTACTGCTTCTTCGCTTGTCACTGCCTTATCACGCATCAACTTTTCACTACCATCCTACACATGTGTAACAATCAATCCTTTGAAATATGGTCCAATATGGCAATGGTAGTCCGTGACAGAAGTATATGCTACTACTGTTACGTTACCTCAAGGACATCGTCAATAGTAGTCATAGATTCATTTTGAGGTAACCCATAATTCCTCTCAGCCGCGTTATGAGCCTCAGCTCCAAGGCCCCAGTCTCGCGGGGGGTAGGTGCCAATAGCTCTCTTCTCTGCGGCCTCAATGGCGGCTGCATTAGCATTGTTGATGGGCTGGTCACCTGCGCAGCGTGCCACTGCTTCCAAGGCTTCTCCAATGCTTACGTTCCCCCTTGATTTTGTTGTTGGACCTGCAGGAGGGTTTCCAACAAATTTTGGTACATAGTACTGCCCCACCATCTGCTTAATCCGGTGATATTCACTCATTAGCTTGCTTTATACTTCGTTTCATAGCATCAGTTTATCAAACTCGACTTTCTGTGTAATTTGAAACAAAAGAGTACCATATGAAAGACATGCGAGACAAAGAAATGTTAATTAGCTAGGTTGATTCCGATTAAGGTTTATATATTTAAGAATTAATTCACTTAACTTTTATAATGAGGAAATAATTCCTCCATCTTTAGTTGTGACTATGAATTTAATATTAAATAATCATGTATTACAATTATTTAAAACTGAAAATGACAAGATTAATATTATATAACTATATTGAGACTAATCTAATATGATCAGATCACATATATATTATTTTTCTTAACAAGTAAATAATAAATGATAATCAAACGGAAAAAGATGAATAGGATTAAATTGAAGTCGATATAAAACCATTGAAAAAACAACAGAGAAAGTATAATAAAACTCGTCATTGACGCACTCCGTAATGACCCGATAACCATGAAAATGAGACACAGTGACCCGAATTCCATCAGTAGCCTGATGAGAATTGGGGTCTTGTACATTAATGTCAGCAGCGGATCGTATACGGGAGGCCGGACCTCCAAATGGGCTGTTTCTTGGGCCTTATTTTCTAATCACGCCTGCTTTCGTTCTTTTTAAATGAAGTGTAGACTTGTATAGTGCCCTTGCACCGAATTATCAGTGAATACATGATCATTTTTCATAATTACTATTATCACCGTCGGAGAGGTGTTTAAATGGGAGGGATTCTGTTAAAGGTCATTGACCAATCCATTTATAAAAAAGGCCCAATTAATAATGAGTCTAATTGATCAATCTTTTAAAGGGTCATGTTTTATTGGATCTTTAATGGGTCAAGTCTGGTTAATAATGGACCTATATTTTTCAAGACTTTTAAATAATATTAGGTAATGAATTATTTCCATATACTTACTGATAGAGTCCACTACCAAAGACTATCACCGATAGTCCCATTTTTTTAACTATTATAAAAAGTTTACCCTATTTTTTTAAAAAAAGATTTATTTAATAATAGATTGATTGATTTATTTGTACTACATCTTATTAAATTCACATTATTATAAAAAAAAAATACCAATATGGCAATTAAAAAAGACAAAGGAAGTACGTGCCTCCTCGTGACTTACACTTGTGGACGTTATGAGGAAATGACAAGTGGGTGCTACATCTACAATCTACCATCAAATTTGCTGCCTCAACAAAACTTATCCATCTTTTAAGCGGTGGGGCATATTCATGTGTTCCCAACTACTTTAATTTTAATTTTGAGGACTTAAAGTTTTTCTTTCTTTAAATTTAATTTTAAAATTTGTCTCAATATAGATATTTATTAAACTTGGTTTATTTTTATTGAGTCAACTACATATTCATATTTTTATTGAGTCAATTTCCATATTCATGGTTTATTTATAGATATTTTACAAAAATGGTAAAAAGTTCGACTTGTTCTAAAGAGTACGTCAAAATGGAATGACTGTAGAATTAACTTGAAACCAGTATTAACTGCTTGATTGAAGATATATAAAAACATATTATACCCTTTTATTTCGCAATATTGGTATCCTACTAGACAGTATTATGTTGGCAAAATTACCTAAATGATAAGCACTAAGTTAAATGTATAAAACATCAATAAAAACGAGTGCATAATATAAGACCAGGTCACCGGCTACAGTGTACGTACGAGGTATTATATTAAAAACGGATTTGGGTCACACTCGTCGTCAGAATAGAAAGTCCACTTACAAAGTACCGGAGGATTTCATCCTAAAACCATATAGCAATAGAAAGAGTTGTCTCTTAAATTTATAAAGTGTTTAACTCCCAGTAATTTTATCAAGATGGGACAATTGATCATGTGTGGCTTTTTTAAAATATTCAGATGAATTCTGTCAAATTTTGGTAAGAATGTATATTTGTTGGCAATGTCAAATAAAGTTAGAGTAGGATGGGGGGAGTGGGAGACAAACGTTTTGGGGAGTGACAACATACGTAGGAAACTAACAGATAGCACCCAAATAAAAGTTGGTGATATTCGATCTATACGGTCATATCACCATACTTGACATTGCTTTAATTTATACACCACTTTTGGGTGATCTTATTTCATACACCCAGCAGTTGAAATAATTTAGGGTAATTTTCTTTCTTATGAAGGTTCTAAAATTGGCACATCGAGATACAGTCGTTTTTCCAAGATCACAACTATAATCATTTCTCTAAGCCATACAACTTTATTCCTGCTAAAGACAGTAATGTAGAGTTGTATATTTAGAGGAAGCGCCATCCTGAACTAAGGAGAACAACTGAACAAGCATGCATGGAATGTTGGTATTAAATGGTACTTGTAGAATAAGGAAAGACCTCGTCTTCAACACCCTGGTTGACAACATTAGCCCAGCTTCTGCCCTCTTTTCTTTCTCCTCCTGTTTTATTAGTGCCACCATCCTCTTGCTTTTCACTACTTCCAGCTTTCTCAGTTGACACTTCATCTCTCAGCCTGATGATGGCCCTTTTTTCCTGACCTCCTACTTCATAGGACTCTTCATTTGGACCGCTTTGCTGTTTTCCTGCTAAAGCCATTTCTTTTCTTTTTTTTTTTTTAAGAATAGGGAGGTTAATATTTTTGTACTGACATTTTCAGCAAGTCGTGCTTCGTGATTTATTATATGTATGGATTTGAAGAAAATGGGACACCTAGTCAAGGAATGCAAGGTGTCATTTCTTACAAGGATGAGCATTGGTACTAATTCGATCGGTGCCTGCTGATATTACGAAGTATGTTAGAAAGAGTCGAAACTCGAAATGGATAAGAACCTTTGAATTTCGTGCCGCTACCTTTTTAATCTTGTTTATAACAAACTACTTGGTCTTTTCAGGCTTATTCAAACTTTACACAATTTAATTTCTAATTCACTTTATACTATTAAATAGTTAGTTTATATTATTTTATTTAGTATATAAAATATTTTTAAAAGTAATTAATTTAACTATATATATATAGAGAGAGAAGTATATTGGGTAAAGTTTTAACTTGAATTTTGAACTCCAATAACGCAAGCCAAGACTTTTGTCAAAGACTTAATACTTTAGCCGTTGCGTTATTGGAATCGATATATTTGAATTGGACTTTCATAGAATTGTCAAATAGTGACTTTCTTAGAATTGTCAAATAGTGACCGGACCGACCCAATTTAAATCGATATATTTAAATCCCAATTCAACCTAAATCAATATTAATCTGAAATCCAATTAACCCCAACAATACATGAATCTAAATCATATCCACAAGCAATAAACAAAGAAAACCAGCCAATTAATTAAAGTCCGATAACTCTGAGCCACAAAAACCAGATAACAACCCAACACTTAATTTAACCCGATAAAAACTTATTGTCTCGACCAGATTAAAGTGAGTCTTGTAAAAGATTTTGATTGAATCTTGAAAAATCAAAACACTTCTTTATTTGAGATTGTTTTAGAAAATTTTAGTTAAAAATGTGAAAAGTTATACATATATTCATATAATACATTAATACATACGACTTAAATTATAAATAGGCAAACTCCAACTCCATATATAAGTGTTATCACTTAACTATTTTTGTAATTTCCCCAAGGCCAATCTTGCTCTTAGCTTTTCCCTCTATTCCTCCCAACAGATTAATCCACAAAATCAAGTATTTTAGGCTTTTAGCCATTGGTGATATGAGCTGATCGAGCCTTAACTTTATGCTCATTGAATCTACGATACATGCAATCTGCTGTAAAAGATTGATTCATCAAAACCCGACTTTGCTAAACACAATGTCGCAAGGTATAGAGAGAAAGGTCATAGGGGGGGTAGGCTTTGCTTAATCACCCTTTTCCTAATATAGAGACTTCTAGAGTTCTACCTAACCAGTGGACTGCATCTAATTTGCACTACTCCAAATACGTCGCTACATATAGTCATCGTAGCTAACTAAACTTGTTTTACATAGTTGATACTCCTGATAGTAGAATAGACAAGATACTGCATCATGTGGATATCACCCATATTATACATTATACTTAATTACTTAGCTAATCCTAGTTCAACTTAATTCTGTCGCTTCATCTTTACTGCTGCCGCCACCTTCAACCTCTCCCTGTTCATCCCAGCTGCTGTCGCCACCGACTCCCCGACTCCCCCGATGTTGGTTGCCAATTTTGGGTCGTTCCTCACCTCTGCCGCTATCACCCTTTCTGCGTCTTGGATGGTTGCTGGTTTATCATGTGGCAGTCTTGTTGCTGCATCCTACAACGTTCATCAAAGTTAGTCAAAAAATGTGCTGCCATCACTCATACATGTATGTTTGAATTTTGTTACAGCATATGATATCAGCCACTTATGTTGGAAGAAAAAGGTAACTAGATGTAGTCATATTGTTGCCGTAAGAACATCGGCCAGAGTGGTCTTCTGTTCATCAGACATGATTCTATCATTTCTTATAGCAGCAGACTGGGCCTCTGCACCAAGACCACCAGGGGGAGTATTACCACTGCCTATGACCCGCATCTCCGCGGCCTGAATGGCCGCAGCATCTGTCTGGGTTATGGGCTTGTCCCCTGCAGATATTGCAGATGCCTCAAGGGCTTCTCCTATGGTCACTGCATCAGGATCCAATGCAGCTGGAGGAGCCACCATCTTCACCGGGTTCGGGTTTGGATTCGTGTCAACATGCCTGGCTACAACCTGTAATTTATTAATTATTATATGCATCAGTATGCGGAGAAGTTTTTTCCAAGTAAACGAATTTGATGGTTAAGCACTTCCTCCTTTGAGCCCGGCCATGCCCTGTGTACAACTTTAAGGAGAAGATTTGTATTTGGACATGGGTCAACATACTTAACTAATAACTAATAAGAAAGGGAGATGGTACAAGCTAGACTACCGCATCATATATGATCTTGACTAATTAAAATAAAATTAGAATTAGAATTAGAATTAGAATTAGAACTATAATGAAAATATCAAAAATATCGGATACAAATTGTCGAGCTTATATTGAACTATTTAGAATTGAAGTTGCACTATTTCCAGTAGTAGCAAATGTAGTTATAAATTAAAGTTATACTGCTAAAAACTAATTGTACACTTCTTCACCTTCCCAATCCGAAAATCTTTTTAAAGATCACTTTAAGATAGTATTTAAAATGTGACCCGACCTAGTATTGGTTGTGACACGCATGTCACAAGGAAGGACATTGGAGCACCTTAAGCTCATGAAAACAAGCTACAAAGGCAAGGAATCGTATAAAATTTGATAGCAAAACTTCATACCTGGTCACCAATTGACTGGGTAATGACACGCTGACCCTGAACGATGCTCTCAGCGACAGTCATGCCTTGGTCACTCCCAACATCAGAGGCAGTGCCATGAGGGATGACGCCGGCTTGTACGTTCTTGGTGGCAGCGGCCTGCATGACTGCAGCTGGACCTCCTTTTTGAGTATGTCCTAACAGTTGGTTCTCAGCAGACTGCATGGCAGCAGCGTCTAGTGGTGCAATAGGCTTATTGGCAATCTTCTCAGACACCAGAAAAACATCCCCATACTTGATAGGCTGCTGTTGCAGTTCTTCTGTTCCAGTACGCTTTGGCTGTTCTTGGGCCATGTTTTGATGAATTTCACTTGTAAGTTATATTCTGATGATGTTGTATTTGAGCGTAACGATGATGGATTTGACATTTATGTGTACTACAAACGTAGTTCTGACGAGGAACTAAGCGGTATTATTAAAATGCATAAGCCTACATGTGGAGATTTGGGAGCTAAGGTTGATATGCCAGCATGACAGCTTAGATACATGTACGTGGCAGGGTCTCATCTTCTACTGAGGATCCAAAAATCGTATTTGCATCATTGCACCAATTAAGAAATCAGATAAAAGGAGTTAAAACTATAGTTATCACGTCATTTGTTAATTGATAGGCTACTTTAATTAGTCCCTTTCAATATCGTAAACGGTGTGCAAAAGTTATAAACAGGACATGTCCGTTCTAAAAAAATTTAATACTCTACCACACAAAAGGTGAAACTCGAACTTAATATATAAATCATGTAGAATTCAACTTAGATTGGAAGTAAAAAAATTCTCCCGGATGTGCCTAATGCATCAACCAACATCTCTTCGTATGAGATGAGTGAAAGGGTATCATCAAAATATAAGATGATAAGCTCAAATTAGGTTTTGATTTGATCAATAGTAATACTCCCTAGTTTAGAGTAGTTTTGGCCATGTTGTTCCATCCCACCGAAGACTACCCAAATATCGATCAAGGCTGATTACAGTGTTCTAGAACTCGTTCATTCATTAACGGCATTTGAGTATATAGACATAGCTGCACCCCACACAATGTCATTCTTGTCACCATTGAGCTCGGTACCAATAAGGGGAGATTATTATCAACACCACCAATACACCATAACAACATAGGACTAAGGATTCACGCAGACTGTCAAGTCATCCAAGTTTATTAAGAACAAGTATACATCCTAATAATACCCACCCAAAATGGGAAATTTTAATTTCTACTACATTTCATAAACCCTCCTTAAAAACAGAGGATCTTCACGAACATGAACAACGTAGCCAATACTGCAAAACATGTACACATGTTGAATAACTAGAAAACATAAGAGAACATCATATCAAACGAGCTTACGGGTATGGGGGTTGGTTAATAGAAGCAGCAGTGGCTATTGCCTCTGCAACACCTCCAGGAGTCACTGACTCCTTGGGTGCATCACGTAAAAAGTGACTACCAAAGAGGCCGTCCACATCCCCTTGCAACTCCGCAGCTCTCACCTTCTCCGCATCCCTCGCCGTCACTGGCTTGTCATTCTCTAGCTTTTGTGTTGCATCCTACACGTTGAACCAAACCCCAAATTTCAGAGCATAAACCTAAAGCTTCCTCAACCATATCAAATATCAAACCATAACCCCCATTTTTACTCTTTAGATAATTCCATTTCCCGAGTACATCCAAGTATCCAACTATAATAAATTAGTACTACCAATATTTAGACATCATAAACTAGTCCTCATATATATTGTCACAATCTCTCATAATCAAAAAGTGGTATAAATTTATACACCCAACCATAAACCAATGCTATTATCCTAATGAAGTATCGTATTGAAAATTTGAATCACAAACATAGATACACTTACACATGCCACTTTTATCAATCGATGAAAGTAGGAAACAATTGGGAATATAATAAAAACAAGTGAGGGATGGAATAGAAAGGAGTTACCCCAATAACTTCAGCAAGGGTAGTTTTGTCATCGTCATAAATCCTGCGAGCATTGACCATAGCAGCAGATTGAGCTTGAAAGCCGATGCCATTAATAGGAGGGGCGGTGGCACCAGTAGCCCTCATCTCAGCGACTTGAATGGCAGCGGCATCGCTGTCGTCGACGGGTTTGTTGCCAACAATATTAGCAACCACTTCCAGTGCTTCTCCTATAGTGATCGCCGCTCTTGGTTCTTCGTGTGCCATATTTTCTTCTTCTTCTTCTTCTTTTCTAAACCAAAAGAAATTATGACTTGCGTATTAATTGGCTAAGAAAGTTGGTGGGACTCGTAAAACATTAGAGTGATGAGCTAGAAATAGGGAAACGTGGACGACCCAGTATTGTGGAAATATAGTGAGCGTACAACTGTCCACTTTTTATTACTCCTCAAGGATCATCAATAATATGATGCAAAATATAAATCTACTCCCTTAAGTGAAGTACTTAAGTATATAAAAATCAATTAGCTTAGCATTTTTTGACTTCTACTTCTATGTACTGATTACTTGGGTTTTTCCAAGGAATTTCGTTGATCATTGACCAAATCTGATAAAATGTTTCTAAAAATCATATCAAAGTTAATAATATAAATTATAATAATAAGATCATAGTCTCCTATGTCCATTTTATGACCTAATCCTTTCATTATCATTTTTAGTCATACAATATGAAGATAAATAATTTCAAATAAATTGCTCATGCCTAAAAATTATGTAATTATTCCTTTTAAGTAGAAATTACTTATTTATCCCATTTAAGTAAAAATTACGTAATTATCCCATTTATGTAACTGTGAATTATAAACTACTGAGTCTTATCTTCATCTTACTCCTTATGTTTGTACAATTTCACTTATATTAGGCTATTTGCAAGTACATCAAAATCCTACCAAAATCACAAATCAAACAAATATCTTCCCGCCGTCAATTTTTATAGCTTCTAAGGATCCAAGTGAAGCACTATGATAATATTTGAAAAAGAATTGGTATTTATTCTCTATTACATCATATTGAGCTAACGAGCTCCCGTGGGTTTGAAGGGTAGTAACCGTGTATAAACGGTTAATATTAAAAACTAAACATAAAAGACTAAAACATGAATTAATGTCGTAATTTTTTTATGCATGACCAAACCTTATGTTATTATGGTTGTAAAAAACCCAAATGAGTTAAGAAATCATACACATATTTTCACAATATTAGGTATACAAGAGCATTAAAATGGAATAAAACAATTAGCGGTTAACCATACTATTAAATACAGGTTAACCGTTTATAGGTTACTGTTACTTAAGTGTACGATTACAATTTGATTTTTCCAATAACCATTATAACGGTTAATGTATGAAACAAGTTGAAAAGTTTCTAAACTTAATAACCATCAAACAATGAAACAAGTTGCTCTTCTTTGAATTATAATCAGGAAAACATTAGTGTACAAAAACCATGACCTGGATCACAAGTCATGCCTTGTTCATTACATAAATTGCATAACTCATAAAACAACACGATATAGGTGCAAAATTCTTCCGGCCTAGTACTATATGTCTATATGGGCAGTATATAACTTGCAGAGATTGTTCATATGAAATTGAACCTTTTAGTTTTTATAGTCGATTGACACAAAAACTGTCATCACAAAACCACGTCCTGTTTAATATGAGACCTACATTCACAATACGTGGAAAACAAAGATGAAAAGGTATTATATATATGTAGCCTGCATATAGTAAATTACACTTATTTGTCAGATTGGTTAATTCTAGCAGCAGCCTCCACTGCCTCCGACACACCACCAGGAGTAGTGGAGTGCTTTACAGCACCCCCACTGGTTCCTGCAAAATGACCTCTCAGCTCAACTGCTTTTACACGTTCAGCATCCCACTTTGCGGCTGGCTTGTCATCCGTAAGCATATTTGTCGCTCCCTATATGTTATCAGAGGTTAGGCACCATGAACATACATGAGCAATACTCTGAATATCCTAACTTCTTGAAGCTATAATTGCATTAATCCAATGATGAGCAAATGTGTAGTATTTGAATAAAAAGCTTGGCAACATGTGATTAATGTATACTCCGTACCTCAATGACTTCAGAGAGCTTGGTCTTGTCCTCATCATATATCATTTCTGCATTGATAGTGGCAGCAGCCTGAGCTTCAGCACCTAAGCCAGAGCCAAGACCTGCAGAAGTCCCAGTGGCAATCATCTCTGCAGCCTGTAAGGCAGCAGCATCACATTGATCAACAGGTTTGTCCCCTACAGCCACTGCAGCTGCCTCTAGTGCTTCTCCTATAGTTACATCGATAGCACCTGATCCCATTCCTTCCACCGGTATAGCCGACTCCATTTTCTCATGAGATGGTTGAGATTCATACCATGCGTTGCCTTCCACCTTGTGTACCAACCACAAACTATTTTAGCATCAAAACTATGTGTGGCAGCAACAATTGTCCATAGGCAAGCTGGAATCATGAATAACTTAGCAAAATCTTAATTTCTAGCACTACTTTCAAGACCTTGGTATATATATGATCTTAAGGATGATTGGGCTGAGAATTCCAATGATGTCCTATCCCAATGGAAATTAAGGGTAGAGGCTAACAAATTAATTTGCTTTTCCACATTGTGAGAGAAGCATTGAATTATGTCCTAATGGAAAATGAACAAACAAATCAAGCACGCCCGTAATCGCACTCAACGCATTTCATACTAACAAATTAGTAAGCACGAACGTATGAATAAAATTATGACAAACATAGGCATACAACACCCAATGCATGTATGCATTTCCTAAGTTTGATAGACCAGCAGAATCCTCAACAGTAACTTGCATCACTTAGAATGTTCCAAGTGATTTTGTTTCTCGACGTACCTTATTGGCTTATTATAAAGGATTTACAAAGGATAGTGATTTTCTTGCGTAGGAGGGGTTAGGACAATGTGTCTATGTGACAACGAATTTCGAACAAAAACGGAAATCTCTAATCAATGAATAACAAAACAAATAGTCCAAGACACACAAAACACCTATTGAAGTATATAAGTACTGAAGGACATAACATAGAAACAGATATGAAGGGTAATCAAATTCTAAGAGATAAGAAGTGGAAATGAATAGAAAATACCGGGCCATGATCAGAAGTGACATTGTCATCAGGCCCAACAAGCCCAGCTTGAACATTCTTAGCAGCAGCTCTAAGCATGATAGAAGCCGGGCCACCCTTGATAGTCTTCCCAAAAGCCCGATTCTCAGCAGAGCGCATGGCAGCTGCATCCCTCGGTGAAATGGGCTGCTCGGCCATCTCCCCCGACATCTCAAATACGTCTCCATACTTTATGGCTCCCCCTTCTCCCCGCCTTTGTTGTTCGTGTGCCATTGCATATACTCTTTTATCTTTATGTTGAGTTTTTAGACTTCAAAATGGCATGACAAAGCTAGTGAAATAAGATGTTGGTGTCCTTCCTTGAGAAGTGAGTGACGGAGCTAATTGTATTATGATCTCAAATGGTATGGTTGTGGACTTGTAGAACAAGGCATGCGTGGTGTGTCTGACAAGTGGTGCATGCTTTAGAGTGCTTAGTGTCCAAATTAATGTGCCCGTAAATTGATCTACACGTAGTAGCATAAGAGAGTTGATAATCCAGTAGAGATTAATTATTATTGTGGGCGAATCACCTCATTACAATCCACCATTCAACAGAAAACAAGACGAGTGTGTGGAAGTGAACGAGTGGAGGCATGTGCTCCAGGCCTATCCAAATTATTAAGGTCTGTTTAATCGATTGTTATTGTTTTTCTGAGGAGGCCGACCAGCTGAATAAGGCACGACCATACACAACGTACATATCACATTATGGTTTGATTCCGTTTTTAAAATTGGTTGTTTACGAAAGGTAAATAACAAACCATGATTTAAGCTGTTAACGGTTTATGTTAACCCAACTTCTACGTGGGAAAAAGTTAAAAACTCAGTTCCGGATTACACCCTTAAATGTATTTATATCCAACAACATCATGAATAATACATGCTAATATGGTGTTTTTGAGCTGGCATAAGTTCACGCAACTCGTGCACTGCAGCACTGGAGAATGTACCAAATATGACTCGACATGGACATATCTCGGTGCACCTAGGTAAGATTTTTATGAGAATATACAAGCTCAATAGTTGATTGAGGTCTGATTCACTTTCCACGTTACTATAGTAGACATTTAAACCTTCAAACTGGAAACACTGAAAATTCACTTAATCTACGGATTTTTTACGCAGTTCAGGTTGATTCCGTTACGTCTGTCAGCTTTCCTGAATACTCGACTCTAAGATCCCAACCCGCCCAATGGTTGCACAACATGAACCAACTAACCAGTGGTGCTAACGAGCAGTCGCCCTACAGAAGAAACCAGATAAAAGCAGAGTGCTGAGGGAATATCAGAGAAGAATAAATCAGAAGATGTTGTCGATACAATGCAATACACCATGCCATCATCCACTGATGAAAAGTTCTTGACCAAATTCTCACAGACCCATGACAGAATATGATCCTCCCACGCTTTGATTAAGATGTTATGTCCGTATCTCACCGAGTTTTCACTAACAAAACATTTCGTACAAATGAGGTTGACTCATTAACCCCACACACAGGCCCAGCCGAAAACTTTAAAGTAAGACCACTCATACATGATTCACAAACTACACCTCTGTTATGTACCGAAAGGGAAAAGAGAGACAAGCAAGGTTCATCAAGGAATAAGGATCCGTAACGATGCTAAAAAGCTAATTCGAAAACCAAATACATCGAATGGAAAATGGAAAATATTAAAACAATATTTACCAAATTATGACAATAAACCGAAAATAACAAGTACGAACTGAGGCAATTGTACACGTTAGTATCAACTATTGAGCTAATTGTACAAATCAACCCAATCAACAATATTACAAAGCTTTTTTTGACCATTGGATACTGACTTTCCCATCTCTGGGCTATTATCCAGTGCAAGAAATGGCGTGGAGCACATTTACAAGTTGAAGAAAGAGAGGCGTACAGAGTCATATTAGCACTCTACACTAAACTTCGATTAAGATAATTATAAAGTAACAGGTATATTTATATCAAAAATATTCTAACCTAACCTTCCATAGAAAAGGTCAAGAACCAAACAAAAAGACGATCCTCACAATTAAAATATCACAAGTATTAAGCAAATGTTAAAAAGGAGGGGCCCATAAAAGGAAGTATAATGCCACACAGTAAGAAGCAGCCAAAGAATGCAGCTCCTGAAAAACTCCATCTAGAAATTCTCCACAACATATGGACTCGAGCAATGAAACGCCTAAATACTGTAAAAAGAAAGAGAAGGGATGAAAGACTATCTCATTTCATGTATGGTGCCCTTTCGAAGGAAGATCAGGTAAATCAAGTTAAAATGTGATGGTGATAGATTGATAAGAGTGGGTCAGGGATTGCAAGCTTCCTGTTGCACGGAATAGTGGGTTTGGCAACCCAGGACCACCATCCACCTTCTTTCAATTGTCACCGAATCACAAAGCCCAAAAGACGGTGCCCGTTCAGGCACATGCTAAGGGGCCAATGCTGCTCCAGCACTAGCCACAAACATGAAATAAACAAGAGAAGAAGAGCCTTGACTTGAGGCATTAGGAAAAGTAAGACATCATAGGCTTTTCAAGCCATTAAGTAGATCAACTAAACAAGAACTCACCCCATAATTATGACACAGAATGATCATAAAGTTTTTGATTACAGAGTTCAAGGCAACCTTTCCTTGTGAAACATAAAGCAGTACATGATAGTTCAAAATCGTGATAAGGGTTTGATTATTAGCTTTATGAAAAAGATGGAATAGAAAAGGATAAGCCAATCAAGCTTTCACATGAATAAGAATAATCAGCACACAACACCTTACCTTGGTTTACTCATCTACTGGTAAGGTTTGTTTTTGTGAGACCTTAAAGTTATGGAGTCGAATTCCCATTGAGAGCTCTAAAGTATTAAAAAAAAACAAAACATTTCTTCAAAATATGAGCTTGACTGATCTAAAGAGAATCCAGCAATAGGACCCTAGTCAAGGCCCGTTAAATTACTTTCCAAAAAGGGTACAACACCATAAAAAATGTGATTTCCAAAGCTATGTACAGTTGGGAAAGGCCTTAGCAAAATGGTGGACACAATAACTTGCAATACCCATAAAATAGACGAGTACAGTGGATGCATGAACTACGGAGTAGTTCAAAGAAAAGTAGTAAATTTCAAGTATTCAGCAATTTATACATCTACAAACATAACCAAATGCTTGATAACTATCACCACAAACAGAGAAACAGAGGAAATTAACAAATTCTCTGAGCACACTAGAGACACGTCTATATTGCAAGCATCAACTGGAAAGCAAGTGCTCTGAAGGAGAATCTTCCATCATGCCATAAGCTCTAATCATAACAAATGCTAACAGGAACACCGATAATATTACAGTATCATATACACACTAATGCAACACAATGGACGTGGATAGTAAAACAAAGACGAATTTCCAACAGGTAATAGCATCTTACAAGAAACCTATTCGGTTATTAGGCCTACTCCTACCTAAAAAAGATGAATAGCATCTAAACATAAAGCTATTCCAATCAAATATAGATGCCCCATAAGTCACTTCACCTAAAAGGCTCCACTAACATGCAAAGGCTAATGACTTCAAATTCAAACCGAGTGTACAACTAAACAAAAGGTGCACCATTTCACCCAAACACTCATGCCAAGTAATACTAGCCGAAAAGTCTTGATGTCCAAAAACCACTACAGTGACGCGGAAAAAAATGCAACTTTGATCACAAAGTTGCCCATATCCTATGAAGGACCCTTACCTAGTTATCTTGGACAGTATTCAATGCTTGTCTCATAAGTAGGGGAATGAGATACAACAATACAACAGGCCCCTAAGCCCAAACCCCGTCTTCTCCAAGTAACATGAAACTACAACAGCATAAAATTCTAGAATCGACATCGTTGTTGGCAAGCTCTACATGAAGTCCAAACTTTACACCAACATCATATAAAGTATAAACAACATCAAAGTTCTATTATCACCCGCGTCATATCAAGTATAAACTAATCCGTATAAGCTCCCTAAAAATAACTAGGGGCAATGCAAGCTCAATCCATTATTCCACCAAAAAGTCTTAAACTTCATGATCAGTCTTAAACTTTCTACATTTTAATATCTTAAAAAATTTGCACATTTCACATTTTGACATGGAAAGAAGGGTATGATATATGCAGCCCGTATATTAATTGAGGACTGCAAGACAAAATCCCCCACTATAGTTAACAGATTGAGGACATAATTTGGACATTGATCAACTGAATTGAAAGCATGAAGAGCTCAGAAAATCATTCCGAACTTCATCTTTTCAAAATTACATATGATTCAACAAGAGATACATAAATTAAAAAGAGGGGTACTAATCAAAAAAAAACTTTTGAATTTAGCTCGCTCACCATATTTTTCACTGTACAATGACAAGATTGCCCTCACCCCAAACAACCTCCATCCCATTTTCTCTCTCCTCCTCCTTCGGAACCACTACCACCAAATCCCCACCATCATACGTGGCAGTCGCCAACTCCGGCCTAGTACACTCCGGCAACCGAAACCGCCACAAGTCAAGCTCAAGCCCCACAATCGCAACGTCAGAAATCGAATGACTCCGCACCACTATCTTCGTAACACCAGGATGAATCTCAACAGTGTCCGCCACCACGTCGGCGGCTACATCCGTGTCAAACACTGTGAACTTGAAGCAGTTGACGGTTTCTTCGATGTCGACGTCGGCGTCGGAGCAGAAGGGAAGTTCTAGAACCTTCGCGAAGACGTGAGGGAGTCTTCGAAGCTTCTTCTGGCCTCTACAAGAAGGTGTAGTTGATGAAGGAGACGATGCGGCGTCGTATCGTAAGGCTATGTTTCGCTTCCTCGGTGCTGGGTGGACCTTCATTTGGGCCAAATTTGGAAACCCTAGAATTTGGGGGAAATTGATGAAATTAGGGTTTGGCTGATAGAAAAAATTGGAGGAAAGGGGAGTTAGAGTGAAACAGCGTTTGGTTGAAGATTTGCAGATTTCACAGGAATGCTTGAAGTTTTATTTTTATTTTTATTTTCTGGGTTTCTTTTTGTGTTACTGAATTTTATTTTATTTTTAAAAAAAGGGAATTTATTCTTGGTATTTTAAGAAATTTACAAATGTTATTACTCCTTTTTAAATGAGTAAAATTAAAATGAGTGGGGCTTTTTGTGATAATCTTGATGGAGCATATGATCCTTTTGGAAGTATGAGGTGGTGGACCTCATCGTTTGCTACTTCATGCAACATACGAAAGCCGTCAAAATTTGACCCGACCTGAATTACTAATCCGAACCTGCAACGATTTGAATCCAATTTGTACTAATTTTAAATGTGATATTTGTAACATGTAATCCAACTTGATATCAACCGACAACCGACTTTATCTTATATTATTTGACCCGAACCTTAACATGCATCCGACCCGACATTAATCGACAACCGACTAGAACCAATTTAACAATGAAGCAAACCCGGAATGACACCCGGCCTAATTATAACACAAAACAGATTATAACCCGAAAAAACCTATTATTAACCCGACCTATTGTGACCCATGACCCATTTTATTTTGATTCGTTCGTAATCCAACCTGTTATTGATTAAAATCGTAATAACTTATAACCTAATTTTGAAGAAATTACATTATGTTTGTAAAATTTTACTTTCAAATATATATATAAAAAAGTGTATGATGTATCAAATAATACATCTTAATGACTTTCAACCGACTAACATAATTTGGGAGGCCCTGCCAAAATAAGTTTATTGTTACAAATCTCAAGTAAGATTCGGATTATTAGATGTACATGCTTTCTCTAATTTATTTTTTCCAAAAAAGCCTAACTTGCTTTCTATGAAGTACCCAAAATTTAAATTACATAATATAACATCCCACTTAATAATTATTTGACCTAATTTGATTGAATATTTTGTAATATTTTGTTACTTTTGTAAGAGATAGAATTTCTTCTGAACTTAGTATTTCAACGTGTTAGTCATATGACTAAAATCAGACTTGAACCAAAAATATTTGATTAAACGTCCCAAATATTGAATCAATCTCGGCACTATCTGACTTGATAATTATCTGACCCGATAGTATCCGACCTAAATATGACCTATACTCGAAATTACCCACCACAAACCCGACTAAAACCCAACTTAATACAACTCGAAATCGAAATTTAACCGAACCCAAATTGGCCGAACCGAACCGTCTTGTACCCGAAAAGGTAAATAATCCGACATGAGTTGATCTAAGCTAAACCCTAGCTAAGTCCGAACTTGACCTGATAAAGACTTGACTTAATATAACCCAACCCAAATATGACTTGAAACCCGACATGACCTGATCCGAACCCAACTGGAGCACACGAATTAACGAAATCTTTGTGTCATGATCATTAGTAGAAATTACCGTAAAAAAATTAATCAAATATTTTATAAGAAACACAATTTTATCCTAGAATTTTATTTCTCTTTACTTTTTATTCTTTCATTTAAAACGTGGCAATTTCTAAGAAAATGGAATATAAGATGTCATCTATATACCTTAAGTATTAATTTGTAACCAATAATATTATATGTCAATACAATCAAAAAACATTTGGAATAACTTTAATAATGAATATAGAGTATAGAGATACATACCTGTTGTATGTGCGATATTCACATTTTCACTTATTGTTAACCAAATTCAAAATAATATTATATATAGCTTATTTTTTCTTATTTATATGTTAGTCGACTCATATATCCTATATACTAATTTTCAGATACATTAATCATATTACATACGAAGTAACTAGTATATTTTTTTTATAGTAAGAACAAAAGTCCTACTACAGCAAGACCTCTTACAGGTAAAAACACATAGTAGGCTAGTAGCACATAATTGTCCATAAAAGTACAGAGGGACTGGTGGGGAATTCCACACCCCCCAAGAATTAGGGTTGGTAGAAATTGAACCCATGACTTCAATGTTACATAGTACATTCCTACCAGCCGAGTCATCGGGTCGGTTCAGTCGGGTAGGGTAGTTTTGAATACCCCTACACACTACGTTCAACTCTGTATTAGAGATTAAGTACTCCCTCCATTCTTTTTTTCGGTTTTTTCGTCGAAAATTTCAAAATATTTTTCTCATTTTAATTTTGGTTTAATATTGTGATTGGGTGGAAAAAAAATTTAAAATTATTTGATGTCATGGAATTTATTATTTAATGCCCAACCAATGGTATTTTTTTTATAATAGAATATAATCTTATTTTTAGATTAATTTAAATTATTTTTATAGATTTTTATTGATATTTAATATTATCTGGATTTCTTCCTAAATTTCAAGTGAACAGAAAAAAACAGAGGGAGTATTACTCAATGAATTTCATTGTACAAACAACATGAATTAGTTTGTCTTCCGATCATCAAATAGTTAACCATTAGAAAAATCTGTGAAATTGAGGCATTAAGACATTAATCACTTGAAATTCTGATAAAGCAGGCCTGGAGCTAAAGAACTACTGGCGATTTGGCGAAGTGATTGGGCCGCCACTTACATTTAGATGTGTACTAAAATGGCTTGCTTTGACATGAGTTAGTCTAAATACAGCAACCAAACAATTTGTAAATTAGCTATCAACCTACCCAATTAATCATCATTCATGAGCGGTTGAGATGTCCCTGCCAAAGAGACAATTGGGCCAACTATCAGTAATTCTTTGGGCTCAGAAAATCTGGCATCCTAAAATTCCGAACCCAGAACTTTCTGAAAATAGCCGTGGTTTTGTCTGCTTGGTCACCTAACTCATTTTCAATATTGCATATGTGCATGCAAACTTAGCCACATATAAATGCTAAGTAAATTTTTTTATATATAAAATGTCGCATTCTCACGCAGGAACATTAATCAGAGTGTGAGTAACTGAGTACGTACTTCATAAATAGTTATATGAATGAGACATAGTAATATATAGTAATCCTACGAAATGAATGTCGTCGTCAAATGTAGCTGAATATCTTGGAAGCTTATCTAACCCAATCGGAATCTCCATTAGTTTAGTTTAATGGGATAATTTCTACTATTATGCCTTGTCATTTGGATAAACATACATGTGTGACTTTTTAGGATTGTTTCTAGAGTAATCCTCAAACGTTAGTGGCAAACAGAACTATATGCTTGTCACAACTTCATAATATATGGCAGATTTGACGCAAACTCACGGTAAATTTTAAATTGAGTTTGATTATATTCTTGAAATCAATCGTCTAGATGTCTAAGTTTATCAGATGACATCTATACTCCGACTCTCCGAGTCCTATCCAATGTACAACCCTATCATTCTATGAGTCTATTGTATTACTCTGTATCATATTATGTTTGTACGGAATAGTTTTTTACTCTCTTCATCCCTATAAAATAGCCTAATTTTTATTTATAGAATCAAAATTTAAAAAATTTGACTATAAGTTTTTATAATGTTATAAGAAATAATATATTCAAGTGAGATTTTTTGTTGGATGTATCTTAATGTTAATTTTTATAATATCAAAGTTTTATAACTTTTTGACTCATAAATTTGAGATTAAAAGCATTTAAAGTCATATTTAAAAATCGTAAAAAGTCAAATGAAGTTTTCTTACGTAAAACAAGGGACAGTCACCAAACTTGCTTAACTTAAAGTGAATTTATACAGCAAAATGGAAGGATGTCTTTGAAAAGTTGGATAACTTTTATTTTGAAGCAAAAAAAAGTTGGATAACTTTGGAAATAATAAAATGCTAATGGTACATTGGTACATGTGTAGTGTAGCTTTCGGCGTGCAAAATAAAAGCTAAAGCTAAAGGCAAAATGGGTAGCCTTTATTCTACTTTTTTGTACATCCGAATCCCATTATTGTTCGTCTTTCGAAATTTGGGGTCCCAAAGTGGAAACACATACCCCTTTCTAGATAACTTTGGCTAAACGGCTGCAACTGGTGGTCCGGCACCACCGGACCACCTAAGCAACAAGCATACAGCGTCACCGCTCTCGTCCCTAGAATTGGACAAGTCAAATGCTCACCGCTAGGGGTCGTTGATGACTTAATTTCGGACAAGTCACAGGCTAAAATCCAGTATAAAGAAAATGTTAAAGCATTTGAAATCAGAATATGAGCATTTGAAAGGTTGAGCCTCTAACTAACACTAATTTGAGATCGATCCTCTAACTAACACCAATTAAAAAGGAATTTAAACTCGAGTTTGAAATGAGTTGAAAATAAATTCAAACTTGAGTTTGAAACGAATTCTAGTCGAGACTCAACAGTTATGATGACCTAATGTTATACAGACTTGGTTCATAAGCATCTATATTTGGAATGTTATGTTATGATGGCCTAATATATTAGAATTATTTGGAATTATTTTTTGAATAAAATTTATTTTGAATTATTCTAATCATGATTTAATTTAGGAAAATTGTTGGAAAACATTTTAAATGCATATTGATGAATTTTGAGTATATTTAGGGTTAGTTTTGGATTAATTTTGATGTTGATTGTATTTTTTTATTGACTTATAAATTAATTATCTGAATAATTTTATGAATTATTGAAATAAGAAAAATAAATTGTTGATTGATACCTATGTTTGGACAATTATTTTGAGGACTTTTATGAACTAATTTGGATTAGATTATACTCCTGGCCTAGTACTTATTTTATGAGTTATGATCATTTGAATTTTTGAAAGAAAATTACTGAATTTATAAAAAGAATATTGTGATGAGTTGATCTCGTCTTATATTAATAGGGAAAAATAATCCTAATGTTGGATTTGAAATTATTGTATCTAGTGAAATATCTTGATCCTCACTTGTTATTGTTGGTTTTTAGCTAAGATTATAAATTTTGTATGGACAATCTTTCCTCAAAAATAGAACATATAAATAAGTTGCTAAGTTGGGAGTACTAGGGTTTGAAAATTATAATTAGTTATTCTATTATTTTATTCTCACTTATTGAGTTTAGACTTTTATTTACTCACTTTGTTGAGATTGAGTTTTTATTACTCATTTTATTGAGTTGGATTATTATTGGAATTTGATCTATGACCTTTCTTAGTATTATTTAATTGTGCTCTTTTAAACTTTTCAAGAACCTCTATTATACTTTTGTAAGCTAATTGGATATTATGGAATTTAGTTTGTTTGAAATGAATTGAAAGTGAAAAATAATGATTTATTTATCAAGTGTATGAATCTACACAAATGTATACTAGTAAATAATTATTTTTTCTTGCCTTTATCTTATTCATTAATATGAATAGCTTGATAGGCTGGACATACTTAAAATAATATGGACATTTACATGAAGGGATTTTGTTGAATGAATGATTCAAACTAATCATTAAGATGACTTATTGTAATATCCTGTATTTTAGAAATTATATTAAAAACTTTATATGTTAAGTTATATTTAAAATTAAATGTACATTATATATTAGCGTTTTAAATAAAATTATTTTAAGAACGTTTTAGTATAATTAAATAATTTAAAAATTATTTTGGCCCAATTATAATTATAGACCGCTATTTATATATTATATTTTATAATTTTAGTAAGAAAATTATTTAATTTCATAAATAAATATTTAATTCCTCTATTATTTCATTAAATTTCCAAAAAGCCCTCCAAAATATCCCGATTTTATAATCAAGAATGATTCATGCTTCAAAGTCCACTTGTTGGTAAATAAAAGAAAACTCAAAGGATAAATCCATGATGAGATAACTAACTTGGGGATGTGCACACTTAGGATCAAGGAGGGGATATAAGAAGAGAAAATTGTTTTTATTAAGTATTTTAATAATTCTATTTGTATTGGATTATTATAAAAGAAAGATTTAAAGTTTATTAATTTATAAGAAGACAAGTTTGAAATAAAAGAATTTAAAAGTCAAAGTATTTCTTTTTGCATGTATATGTACACATTATTTTTATACTGACACGTATTTTCCTATTTGTTTTTGGTTCGCCCTATTTATTATTTATGGTGAGTAGGTTTGCAGGAATAAATGTGTATGGGAGCATTACATTAAGGGAACATATTATTTAGGAGTTTTTATAATTTTTCTTATTCAATTTTTGTACCTTTGGATAATCAAAATTATTTTTTTAATAAATAAATCGAGTTTTTCTTCCGCTACAATATAGTAATTAGTTAGCACAGCCGAAGCGTGGTAACACGTGGCAGTAATACCCCTAAATTACTATTATTATTATGTTAGTATTTGGGGGGTGTTACACTTATAGTGGTTTTGAAAACTATGTTATTGTTATTGATTACTCTTTTGATTAAATTTTTAGTTAAAATATACACTTAGTAATTCCAATGAAAATTTGTGGTTGAAATAATTGTTATTGCCTTACGTTATCCATGCAACAACACCATGTGTATATTTCTCCAAATATTTCGATAAAAACTAAGAGTATTTTTTATGGAGGAATATGAGGTTGTTACAATTAGTCATATTTTTCATCCGGTGTTTGTGGATGATCATTTTTTGATGCATATTATTTGGTATTTTGTTACTTACATTGTGGGTTGTTAACAAGTAACTTTTCTCTAGTTATATGCTAAATTTTATATTGTATTTCATCATAGATGTAATATGTTGTTTGAGTAAAGAATTAAATTCTAGTTTCAAATGTAAAGAGTGCATGAAACAATACAAAAGCCAATTAGTCAAAATACGATAATCATTAATTATTTAGGCCAATGTGATGTTTAAACCTTATATTGAATTGAATTAGATTAGTAACATTCATATGTTACTTTTTTTTTTTGGTTTAAAAGACACGACATATAAAAGTAACTTTATATATGTTACTCGAAAGATAGACTTTTTCAACACTTACCATTCATTTATTCTCTTAAAATACCTTTGTATATAAATGAAATTTCAAACTTATAATTGAACTTTAGATTATTTTTTTTTTTTTTATCATATCTCTTAAACGATCCTTGGTCTTTGAAGGATCACTTGGAGAATTTGCGAGTTCATAAAGAAAAAAATACTCCCTCTATAAGATTGCTTCACTTTTACAAATAGTTACTCACTATTTTTCTCTCTTTACAATTGCCTTTGATCCGAATAATTTAACTTCACAAATGATTATACTAAAAAATCGATTACAAACTAATAAAGATCCACATTTTCTGTTATTTAGTTTTTCATTGATATATTACATTCGAGTATTTCTAAATACACAGACTATGTGCAGTGACACACCTTTTATTTTTGTTTTTGTTGTTGTTACACTAAAAGTGTCAAAATCGTGAGTTAAAAAATGCATCCCCCAAACCACCCACAATCCAACCACAACACAACCCAACGCACCATTCCTAACCAAAGACCCACCTCGGCAGTCAGCACCTTTCCCCCACTTCGCCATCGTCTCCCAATTTCTCTGTTAACTTCCAACTCTCATTCTCTCTGTCTCTTCTCCTTTCACTCACTTCCTCATATTTATTACTATCTTCATCACTCCAATCTATACCATTTCCATCTCTTCCTACAATCTGAGTCCCAAAGGGTCTCTCTGTCTATTCCCCTCTCACTCCTAGATCTGGTAACTTGTCATTTACTTGTTTTGTGGGCTTGATTTCACTTTTTTGGGTTGTAAAAAAGCTTGATTCGAGTTATCTGATGTTTTTGGTCTGGGTTTTTGCAGGTTTTTGATTTGGATGGTTGCTGGATCGGATCGGGCTTGAATTCTGGGTAAACTTTGTTGGTTTTGGTTGAGTTATACTGCTTCTTTGTTCTTGTTACTGTGTATTTGGTTAGGATCAAGACGTTTCTGATCTGGGGTTTGTGTTACTGCTCTGAAAGTTTCAGTCTTGCGCTTTGATGCTTTAGAAATTGGTAGTTTTTTGGTTAGATCTGACACTAGTTTGTTTGAGAGGAAGATAGCTGGACTGTGATCATAGTAGGGTCTGAAAGAGGAAACATTTGTCGTTTGTGATTTGGTGAAATTTGTGTTCTTTTTGTTGTCTGCCACTGAAATGGAAACCCTTGTAGTCGTAGCGCAGCACAGAAACCAATACTACAGTGGTAGAGGAAAGGGTAGGCGTGGTTCATTGTCTTCTGGAGGGTTTAGCGATGTTAATTGTAGGGCTTCTGAGTCTGGGATGGGCTTGCTTTCTTGTCCTTTAAAGGGTTATGGTTCTCCGGTGATAAGCCGAGGCTTTATGTCCCCGAAACATCGAACCCCGTGTGGTAAGAGTGGTGGGAAGTCGATGAGTGAGGATGTTAAGCCCTCGAAAACATCAGTGAGTAGCCCGATCCCTATTACCTTGAAGAGGGATGGTAAGAAGGAGATGCTGTCGAGGGAAGGCTTGTCTTTTTCAGAGCTGTGGGCGGGGCCTGCTTATTCGAACTCACCCCCTCCGAGTTCTTTGCCCATGCCTAAATTCTCTCTGAAACCTAAGAGGACTGTGTCACTTGAGTTGCCTGCTTTGGAGTCTGATTTGAACTTGCCACCAATGCCCAAGTCGGCCCCTGCCTCCCCCACCAGATATTCTACCCACTCACCTTTCAGTTTCCTCCATGATGATGACTCTGCCACTAAGACACTTCGGCGAATCCTCAATCTTGATATTGCTGATGATTGAATGGAGGGGTAAGTGCTGGTATTATGGTAGTTTTGTATATATACAAGGAAATAAATTGCCTTTTAGTTAGGCTGGTTTCAAGTTTGGTAGCTATGGTAGACAAGGCACAAGATCACAGTTGCAGCTGGTAGTCAACTTGCTTTTCGGTTCCCTACTGGTGAGTGGTGGTTCGTGTAGCATGAGTGTTTGTTTGTAGAAAGTAGTATGTTTTGGAGGGGGGTGTAGCATTGGTGGATGAATATATCCCTCTGAAACTTTCAGAGGTAGAAGACGAGCAAGAGACGTGACAATTTATTCCACGTCTGTAGACGTGGGTGAATTAGCAACTCATTTGTCCATTGGACTTGTGAAGGGCAATCTTTTCATCTTGGTTATCTTGATTGTGCCAAGTATTGATTAATTCCCTCATCTAAGTTTCCTCAAGTTTTTCTGATCAATACTCTTAGCTGTAGTTTTGAACTTTTACATTTCTGTGCATACTGTAGTGGTGTAGACTACTGAACATACTGATCTTGACTTTCTTCTTATTCCTTTTATCCTTATCGACTCAAAGATTATCTCTTTTTCCTCGTCTGCTGGTACTTGGTTCATAAGTTATCTTATTCTTACCATAGCTCCTCTTTAGCGAATCCTTTTCTTTGCTAGCCTAATCTAGCCTTTTCTCTATCCCTTGTGGATACTCGTTTTTTTCTTTTCTTTTCTGCTTTTAGTAGCTTCTGACTCTAGCTAACAGTAGTGTCAGATCATCTGTGCTTGTCTTATCTGGTTTTTGTTGAGGTAAAGATGGCACAGCACTAGGACATTGCTTGTTGTACTCTCTTCTGCAGATTGAGCTTCTTTATGTTAGCCTCTGTTGCACTTCCTCCCCTCAATATCTAGCTTTCAGTCATTTCTAACAGGATACGTTTCCTTCCTTTCTTCATCTAGCTCATGGCAATTGATAGCTTTTGAAGGTACGATACACAAACTAATTTATATCCTTTTTTGGTTTTGTAATTAAATATCTACAAGACTTGAAATGATAAGCATTTTTTTCTCATTTCTCTCTTGCAGTTGAATGGATCAATAGGTAGAGTAAAGAATTGGAGTCAGCTTTTGAATGGTGGCATCTTCTCTGTTATGTTGGCCACTTTGTGGAACCATCTGTGGTGCTCTAGCTGTGTAGGCTGTCCGTGTTGTGTACTTTGTATCGTTGTTGAAGTTGTAGGTCTAGTTTGTGTCTTGGACTATGTTTTCATATATTTATTTTCAAGTTGAGTATCTACACAGACCTTTTCCCTCATTGATGTGGGTTAAGTATTGTTGTAGACTGTTGGTTGTTCTCACATTTTGCTTGAAGTATTGATTTCGCTGAAGTTTTATCTGTTGTGATACAATGGTCTCTTTAAAACGTTATTGGCACCTGTTTTTTTGTAACATTTTTCCTGCAGCTGATGTTCATAATTTTGGCAAGTACTTCGGATGATACATTTTGCTTAGGCAATGTTATCTGCATTGGTTGATTAGCATGTTTGAGCATTGTTGGTAGTCGATTCCCGTCTGCCTTCTGAATGCAAGAAATGGATCTTCTGTATTGTTGGATATTGGCTTATCCTGATAGCATTGCTGTTCTAACTCTGTTAATTAGGTCTGTGAATATGTTTCAGTAATATGCTGAAATCTTACTCTTTCAGGACTTCAAGAGTAACACCGTGATAGATGAATTTTATACTTTCCACGTAGGCATTGGAGTACATCATAAGCGAGAATCTACATGAAACTTCTGAATCATATAGCCGTTGAGTTCATAATTCGGAAAAGAATGAATATTTCATCAGGCTCACCTACCTGAGGAAGTATAAACCACGCACGTTTCTGCCTATCATCTAAAGCTATCTAATTTAAGAACACATCTCAGGGAAAGAAACCAAAAATAGCTCTAAACCAAATTTAGTAAGAACCTCTGGAGATGTGTATACAGCAGTGAGTTCACCCTCTTCCCAAACATACTGGAATAAATAGAGGGTACTCTCTTCTTTTTCTTCGCGTATGCTAATATGCAGCATGATTGGAGTTCTACAACTGCTCTAACCATTAATGAGCACCATGAGTCAGTCATAGCCGCCTATTAGAGAGCAGCGTCTAAGGAAGAGAGAAACACTAACGATCATAATGTCAAGCGTTTCCAATGTCTTTAACAGATTACAGACTTGAGCCATGAAAGGAGAGGATACAGGCATTAAACAAGTAGGCTTATAAGCCTCTATAGACCATTAGTTTTCCATGGCCTAAGAGCGCTATAGTGTGAGCTTTCACAGTCTTCTCGGTCAACTCACAAACTGTCTTCCACCTTTCCATATTGATATGGATGTAATATTTTCCCTCAGTTCATGCATATTGATGTGCAGGTAATGTTATGATTCCAAATGAGCAAGGCTAAACAACTAAGTATTAGATGGTAATACTCTCAGATCTACTGAAAGAGTGTTATCATAATCATTTCATATGGTTTAAGATGTGCATCAGTTAGATATCTGGTATTATCCATAAAACAAAAACTTACGAAAGCGTGTTGGATTGTATACATGCTTAGGATTTGTCAGTAGTCAATTGTCAAATACAACAAGACGTATCAATATCTTAATGCGTTGGAATCAAGACCTTAATTCATGATGGCATTTCCTTAACTCAACACAAGACAAAATATATAACCATTCCAATTGGCTTGTCCTCAAAAATTGGTTGAATGGTTTGCGAACTATGTAGTAGGATTCCTTTCAAGAATGAGAACAGTGATCGAGCTGTACGCCACCTAGGTTGCTTTGATAGTGAATACTGCACATTACATGGGTTATCCATAACTTAAGAACGACTATACATGTCTTCATTAAGCTGCTAAATTATTTGATTTCTTTTATGAAACTTGTCTAAGAAGAATAAATAGATTATTATGATTACAAAACAGGCAGGCAATAGGATAAGTGGTTGAACTAAGTCATTATTAATTTATTATACATAGGAAAAACAACAATTATATAAAATGATTGAATATCTGGATACGTAACTATCGAAGACGTACTCGTAGTAATGGTTTAGTTGAGGTGGGCAAGGGCAACCATCAACTTAAGTAGTATTGTTGATTGTAAGAAAATGACATTTTTGGACCGCTAAATAACGGCGGAAGGTACAACTAAATTGTGTTCGTAATTATGTGATAAGATGAACTGAAGTTCACTAATTAAATATTGGTATTGATTTTATGTAAAGGAACTATCATGTTGATTTGATCCGAGGATTCCAATTCTTAGTTGTTTTATATTGAGTCATTCAAATTTGTTCAGCTTTCTTCATAGCCGGTTTATCTTTGAGAAAGGGAGTGATATGTAATGTAAATTAAAAGATTTTAATGGAACGAATGATTAGAACTCTAAGTTTCGCAAGATTATAAAGTTTCTTTCTAATCGCAAATAAAAGATAATTACAAGACGCAACTAGTAACTAATTTTAGGTTTAACAAATCAACAACACACAGCTCAATTTTATCAAAAACATCCACTGTTTCTCTTCATTTTCATCCTTGTATCTACAGCCTTCAGTGCATGTTAGAGAGCTTTGAACCGTATCAGGAAGCAAAATCTCTTTCTACTCCGACCTCTTGTGTGACTCGATTTTCATTCATTTTATTTTAAAAGTTGAAAAATATTGACATAAAAGGGTACACGTCATGTTATGTATTAACTATCAATTGAGCCAACCCCTAAGCTAGCTCGAGTCCAGCTGGTTAAATGTCACGCCATTAGATCGATGATACGCTCATAGGAGGGCTCAAGTAAGAATATTTCCTTTTGAACATCATATGACAATTCATATGGACAAGTTTGGTAGATTTTGGAGCTTTCAATCCCTTAACCCTTGAATTAAAGGCTTACATTTATAGCTCGTTAGCTCATATATTGTTGGTGACGTAGGGGAAATGCTAAAAAGCTGGCCTTATACCTAATGGTAGGATAATCAATAGAATTAAAATTAAGGGAACATGTTTAGATATAACTTTTAGGGAAATGGGGATCTAATTTACTTCCCACAATTCATAGTTTATGGATATATTTATGTATTTATATAGCGATGTGAGAGCCTAATTATGAAAAGTCACATCCTCAAGAGTTAAAGAAAACCTAAGCGTAATTAGTTAACTATAATTTCTTTTTAAGATGACACCTTAACCAGAAAGGGAGTTAAAGGGAAACACAAAGCTAATAAGTGCAAGACTCGATATCAAGTCCCATGTAGGAGTGTCAAATCGGGTCAACGGGTCGATTCTGGGTTGACCAATCGTGGGTCGGTTCTTATCGGGTCAATTTTGCCTATCGGGTCGGTTCCAGTTCGGGTCGGGTTAAATCGGTTATTTGCTTGGTCGGGTTCGGGTAGTATTCGGTTCGGGTCAAGGTCGGTTCAGATTGTATTCGGTTCGGGTCAAGGACGGTTAGGGTTGTATTCGGTTCGGGTCAAGGTCGGTTCCTAAACGGGTTATATCGGGTTATTTCGGAATCGGGTCAAGGTCCATTCTGGTAAAATCGGGTCGGTTCCTGAACGGGTTATAGCGAGGTTATTTCGGGTTCGGTTCAAGGTTGGTTCTGGTAAAATCAGATCGATTCCTGAACGGGTTATTTCGGGTTAAGGTCAATTTTGATAAAATCGGACAATGATGATGGTTAATTCATAAATTGGACAATGATGATGTTGATAAGTCATTTAAAAACAAAATATTTAAAAGGTAATGATTATTAAATGTGTATTATCCTATCAAACTAGTTTATAACATACGATGTTAAGTTTATATATATATAAGAACTTGTAATATGTTTAGTTTGAATCGACAATGACAAGTTTGGTTTCAAAGTTATTAGATATTAGGTAAAAAATAGGTCTGTCAAGATTAGGTCATATTCATGTATATTCAGATTATTACACATCTAGTGAATTCGGGTAACGAATTGTTATAAATCGGGTTATATCGATTATGTGTCGGTTTCAATCGGTTTCGGGTTCTTTTCAGGTCGAGTCTGTAACGGGTCGGATTTGTAACGGGTCGGGTCTTTAACGATTACATTTTTCTTACAACACTGTAGATTTGAGTGAATAATAAATTTTACCTATTTAACGACGCACTTAAATTATTTATGCCATAAAATTTTTGGGAAATTTGATGCCATTCAATTACTCTTCAATACTAAATACTTTTGAGTTTCAATTATAAATTGATAGAATATATAATTATTCTGAGTTATGATTAGGATATAACACTTATAGGATAATCTTATCTTATTTATCATTTAGAATTGTAGTATACTTAGCATACTCTTGATATATATATATATATATATATATATATATATATATATATATATATATATATATATATATATATATATATAGACACACACACACGATCAAGGAGTTTCACATATTTACATTAATTAGTTTCATAAGTATAGTACCCATTATCACGTAGATTTCTGCCTTTGAGGGAAATGTGATGCAATAATGTAAAAGGTAAAAATTTTGGTTAGATAATGGTGGACATTAGATCATGCAATTTCATGTATAGTTCCAGTGTGATTCAAGTAACTTGAATCGGGTACATTAAAATTTAATGGTGAACGAGAATATCAGACATTCATAGTTCCCTCAGTTCATTAATATTTATCCATATAATTATTTTTTATAAGAATTTTTTTAAGCAAAATATACAAATATTAAGAAAAAAAAAGAGTAAGTCATCAATACTTTATCGAAACTTGAAAGGTACTCAATTATATGAACAAAAATAATTCAGCTTCCTGGTTGTCATGTAGTTTGGCTCTTGTCAGTTGTGGCAGTTGTTTGGATGATTACTCAACTAAAGTGAAATAGACAAAACAAATTGGTATGAGTCTCGAGATATGATTATTGATCAAATAAAGAAGATGGACAAACAAGACAGGACATAGCGTTAATGGAATAAGTTTCAAGGGGACCCCTTTTGCCCATTTTTTTTAATAATGCATGATTGAGCATTATAAACCAATTCTTTCAGATATAAAAAGAAGATAATTTCAAAACCAATTACATCAACATGAAATACTTCTCCCACAACAAACCAAAATAAATTATGTACAATAATAATGCTAAGAATATTAAAAGTTATTAGAATCAAAACTTAGGTCATCACTTTCATTAGAAATCAACTCTACACTTTTAATTTCCTTCACAATCTACCATACCTCAGCATCTCCTCTCTTCCTCTCATATCTTTTACACATAATTGGACAAAACTTCTTAGAGACTAAACCAACATTGAGTAGAGAAAGGGGAACTAAAAGAGGGACTCCAATTAGGTCTTGATAATAACAAAAAATAGTGGGAATATATATATATATATATATATTTGGTGGTGGTGGTGGTGGTGGTGTGTGTGGTGGTGTTTAGGTAGCTAATTCTGGTTGGAAGATGCTGAAGTTCTCTGAGTACAAACTTCTAGTTCCCCATTTCATCAGAAATCATTTCTTGGCAGCGGCATTCTTGACTGCAAAAGGCCTTCTCTCCTCTGTGTTTCATAAAAAAAAAGTTTGTACTCCATTAGCAATAAGAACAAAGCAGATGATATTTAGTGTTTGACAAAGTTTGATCACGAAGTTAAATGCAACCTACTATTTCGCACCAAAAAATATACAACCTAATATTGTTATTGTATTATTATTGTTGTTGTTAACCCGTTGTTTTAAAATTGCAATGAGTGTTAATTATTGCAAAGAATTCATAAAGTATACTGCATAAACTATGGCAATGCCTAGTAGCCTAGATGAATAGGCCAAATTCCGAAAGGTGCAATGATTGATTCCTTCAGCAAATACCATTTAAATGGACCTGGTCAATAATATGACTAGCACACAACCTATAAACCTAATGACTACTCTGTATATGGCAAATCTGATACAAGATAGGATTTTTACTACGCATGATAATGGAAGAACCATAAATATACGATAGGAGTATAGGACCATACTAACTAACTTTTGTTTGCAATCAATGATTTCAAAAGCACATGCTACCTCAATCTAGGTATTAGTTACTTCTTACTGGTTCAAATTACGCTATCAGTCAGTAATATGACCACTAATTCCAGACAGATAAGAGTAGAACATTATTGGCTCAAGATCACATTTCACTGAGATAATACTAAACTAGTATACTCATGTAGTAAGACTGTAAGAGTGAATGCCTATACCTGTACATGTAAATGTCCTTCCCTTCACCAAGCTTCTTCTTGCAATGTTGGCAAAAACTAAGGAAATTCTCAGGTGAGGAGATGGTATTACCAAATTTGGACAAATACCCATTTCTCCTAGATGAAAAAGAAGAGGACCCAACAACACCACAACAGCTCTGAACAATGCAGTTCCCAAAGATGTGGGTAGTCTTAGGGTTTGGACCATGAGAGATGACACAAGTGTAATCCTCGGATAATTCCATGTCACTCAGGGTAAGGTTATCATTCCCATTCCCTTTCCCACCTGATATCATTCCACTTTCAGTGGATTCCTGAGGATGTACTTGGGAATCCTTGTTTCCAAAAGGCCACAAACTGTTTCTTGGAGTCTTGATCCCAAACTCTCTTGGAGATTCAGGGGAAAAACAGGGGAAAACAGAGGATGGAGGCAGGGGAGGTACTTGGATTCTAAGCTGTGAACCAAACACAACCAGTTTTCTCTTCTGTTTGGAATTTACTATGTAGTTGTTGTTGCTGCTGATGTTGGTGTTGGTGTTGCTATTGTTGTTAGATTCGCAGGTGTTTTCATCTATGAGAGCAAGTCCAATCCCCTTTGTGTTGCTTGGTTGTTCCCAAGAGTGTTGTTGCGAGTTTGCTGAGAAAGTTTTTGGGTTTTTGTTGTTGCTGTTGCTGTTGCTGTTTTCAACAACCCAAAAGGAGTTGGCTAAAGCAGAAAAGGCTTTAGTGTCAAGGATTGAAGTTGGGCTCATTATTGGATCATTCACAGTAGAGGAAGGCAAAGGCGAAGGCGAACAAGAACAGAAGAAACCTTTGAGAAATTTGGGAGAATTGAGGAAAAATGAGATGGGTTTTGTGGATTTCTCAGGTGGAAGCCATGAGTTGTTGCTATGATCACCAATTATGGCTTGTGTGTTTGTCACTTGCCTTGATCTTTTCCTCAGCATTACCTTCAAAAATACCCAAAAAAAAACATGAAAACTGGGTATTATAATAATTACACATTTTCAAGCAAGAAAGAACCATAAAATTAAGCTAAAAGTACCTTATTCCAAGAAGAAATCTTTGGAAATTGCTGAAGTTTTGAACCTCTCAAAAAAATGTGATCTTTTTGATAAAACTGAATATAAAAATAATTAAGCTAATCTTTCTCCCTCAAAGACCAAAACTTGGATCTGTCAACTCAACAACAAAACTCAGCTGAAGAAACCCAATAGAAATGGGTATCTCTTTGCAAGAAAGATCAAAGCTTTAGAATGAATCAAAGATCAAGAATCTAATGGGACCACCAAAATCCACATGCAACACCCATGTGATGAAGATTATTGAGCTTAATACTTTTGGAGTAGTAATAATACTACTAGTAGTAGTGAATCTGCTTCTGCTGCTTCTGCTGCTGCTACTTCTGCTAGCTGTTGTTGATCAGTTTCAGAATTTAGTTTTCCTGATCCCAATACACAATACTACACTCATTATCATAAATTTTAAATATCTAACATATATTTTATTTGTGAAAATTTCTTTCTCTCTTATCTCTTAGAAATGGGTTGGTTGGTTATTCAGTGAGCCCATAAATTTCGCAGGTGTGTGAGTTTAATCCACTTTTTTCTGTGAAACTGCCCACGGATGTCCTGAATTTTGGTAGAGATGGGAAAAAAATGAAGGTGTAGAAAAGAGTGAGGGGGTTTTCAGTTTAAGGGAGAGTACCTTTATAAAAAAAAAAAAACAGAGAGAGAGAGAGAGGAGTCTCAGTTGAACACACTACTACTACCCCCACCCCCCCTAAAAAAAATTAAAGGTGGGTCGTTTTCATTTTTTGTTTCTGTATAGAATTACTTAAATTTTTTATTTCCGTCCTTTTTCTAAATATTGTTGCATGATTAGAAATAAAATTATTACCATAGTGTTAAACTAGGTAAGTTCCAGGTAATGCACGGTTTAATAATAAACTAATTTTATTAAATATTTTAATTATAAGAGTATTTTTATTTATTGGTAAAAATTTATGATTTTATAAAATTACGGTAAAAAATTAAATTGGGATAATATTTTTATCACTTTAAATAAAAAATTATTATAGAAAAAGATAGAGAGAAAACATTAAATAAATAGAAGAAATAAAGATACTCTTAAATGACTTAGAAATTTATATAGTCATATAATTTTCTATACATAATATTTTTTAATTTAATATTAATGTAAATTAGGAAAAAAAATGACATCATCTTTAAAAAAAAGACAGAAATTCTTTTATAATAACTTGACACGTGTTAAATATGATGTTATAGATAGATTAATAGTTATAGATAGATTAATGATACTTTAACTTGATATGTAGTATTGATTGTATCGAGGTAATAAATAATACTAAATAGAGTCATTATGTGGCCCGACTTTACTTAATTTGGTCTAACTTAAACTTTGAGATTATCATGAAAGTCAAAAACCTCAAGTGATTCAAATTAGTATTATATCGTGTGTGTACATTTCCTCTTTACAACCAGTTTCACAAACTTTAAACATTTTACTAAAATATAAAGTTAGTAATTAAAGGCTTACATTTTAATATTTTATCAATGGAGACATACATTGAAGTTACGAGATCTCTTCTTCCTGGACAAAAAAAAAAAAACTGAGAGTGAAGAATATTCAATCCTTCGTAAATTCTAAATTGGTTTATTTAATTTTCAAAGACAAAATGTTCATTTGAAGATACTAGTATTTGAACAAATATTTCGCCATTGGCTTAATCAAACGATGTATCTTTTCATTTGTCATTCGTGTATATACATTTGCCTAGAATTGTGCATTGAGTTGGGTTTATGGTTGGGATGGGTCATAAGCAAAAGGGGTCAGGCCAAAAAGATCCAAACGGACTGGATCGGGCCGGGTCGAAGGAGACACATAACAGGCCAAGTCGAGCCGTCCAAAGAGAGTATAATTTATATCTATAGAGGGTGATAGGTTACATGTATCATCTCCAATCTTTGGTAGCGGACCATCGACAAGTAAGTGGAAATAATTCATAACTTGGTAGTATTTAAAAGTCTTGAAAACTATTAGTCCATTATTGACCCAACTTGACCCATTAAAGACACAATAAAACGTGACCCTTTAAGAGACCGACCCATTAGGTCCATTATTAATTTAGACTTTTTTAGAAACGGGCCGATCAAATGCCTTTAACGGGACCCCTCCTATTTGAACAGGTTTACATGTGTTTTCTCTCTTTGCTCTTCCCCGTGCTATCATATCCTCCTTATCCAAGTCTCCCAGGCTACTTCTACACCTCCCCGTATATACCTCTTCATCTCACTCGAACCCCATTCTCATCTCCCTCAACCTCAATAACTTAATCCCCTCACTACTAGGGATGACAATGGACCGCATCTGGACCACATCCTTATGAATCAAGATCCAAATCCGTTTTTAAAGGATGGATCCGTATCTAGATCTAAATCCGCTAAGGATGAAAAGTAAGGGTTCATATCCAGATCCAACGAATTCGGGTCCAAACGGGTTCAAAACGGATCCTACATATTTTGCCTTTTTTTGCGATAAAAATAAGCTTCAAATTTATAAATATGTATTTTACATCAACGACAACAGTCCAACAAATGATGTAAGTTCAATACTTGAATATAATTCATATAACTACTCAAATATTACAAACACAACAAAGTACAAAATCAAATTTTTACACGTCTTTTGAATAACAATACAATCAAGAACAAATGAGTAAATGAAAAAACGGGTAACGGATATGGATACGGATATTATGGTTAGACCCGTACCCGAATATGTTTTTCAGTCACGGGACTCGAATCTGTCGGGTCTAAATTTTAAAGACTCATATCCGCAAAAACGGATATAGATTCACGGATCCGAATCGGGTCCAATATCCGTTGACATTCCTACTCACTACCCTTATTTCTCGCTCCCACTTCGCAATCTCACTCAAATTCCGGGCTACTTCTACACCTCCCCGTGAATATTATAGATGTCTTAGCTTGTTTTCAGTTTTACTAATTTAGTTAATGGTGAGATTAAATTATAAGTAGTGCATGTTCTATGTCTGTTATTATTTGTGATTTGGTTTTCGAAAACTATAATTTGTTGTTTTTGAACTCTATTAAGTTAGGAGAAGATTTAGAAAATTTATAATATAATGTTCCTTATGAAATTTCAGATACATTATTCATCACTCAAAAGTTAGTTCTAAGTATGAAGGTGTGACATAGTGCTTTATTAATGACTTTTAACTAACCCTTGAGTTAGTATAACCATGTTTTGGGGCCTAATCGAGTCATTTGAAGAGTAATTAGCATGAGAATCTCTTTAATAATTAGCATATTGTTTTATGAATAGTTATTTGTTTTTATATTTTTTATAAACTCAATTGTTGGAGTCATGAAATAGTGAAGTAGAAAGACCTGGAATACAAACATCTAGTTATGACTAAGTTATCAAAAATGTGCCTATAGCTACATATATCTTCATAAAACCAATTTTAAGGATATTTTCTAAGTATAATGAGCGAAGAAGTGAAGTATTTGCAAGCTGTTCAAGGTGTTATAATATGCTGTAAATTAAGTCAAATGTGTATTATTATTTTATGTGTGAAAAATAGAATTTGATAAGAGTAGACTTTATTCCTTAAAATATATGGCTCAAGTAAGTTGACTTGTTAACCTAGTATGACTCCATACGATTAATTAACAAGTTTGGTTTACCAAGGTTTATAGAATGACCGTAAGTTTCATAATATGATTGGTTATGCATTGTTTTAATGGATATGCTCTGTAACCTTGGCTTTGCTCTTTATAGTAGTATGCTGCTGTTTGTTGTGTTTTGTTGCTGTCGTAGACTCGTAGTTGTTTTGCTTCCGCCATTGCTTGCTGTGATTGCTGCTGTTGCAATTGATGTTGTTGATGGCGTAAGGGTTGCTGATAGTTGTTAGGTTGTGGCTGTTAATTGTTGAAATTATTATTCGTATTTGTTAAAATTAAATTAGATTATGTGTGTCGATGTAGATTATACAGGAGAATGAGATAGTAGACATTGTATAATTTGTTGCAATTATTTGTGATTATAAACATGTGTAGATCAATTTTTTAAAAATGGAATAGTCAATTTTTTTTTTTTTAATATGGAAGTTCTTAATTATTATTGGTTAATAAATAATTCGTTTAACCAAGTACTTTGAGCATGTATGTGAGTCATTTGTTGATATTCTTATTGTACTAGTTGTACTTCCCTAAAGAATACAAATTATTTCATAGGAATCACTTGATATTGTATTCCATTTTATTTCATTACAGTAAGGCTTAGCCATGGTTCCATGGATGAAACCTAACTTATTCTTAGTAGAAATTGCAATCAACATGCATCTCTTCCAGTCACCAAATCCATCACCATTAAACTTGGCTGAAACTAATTGAATAGCTGTAGAATTAGTTGGACGAAAATAATGACTAGTTGGATCCAGATGATATTGCACATTGTTCGAACTCATGATTATGAAACAAGATCAGGCAGAAATTGATCAAAGAGTTTTCAAAAAAAATTGCAGACGAATGATCAGACAAATGAATTTACAATCAAGAATCCATAAATCAATCAGGCGGAGAAGATTAATCAGAATCAAAGATCATAAAACAAAAGAGATGATCATGAAACAATCAAGATCACAACGAACCACTTATGAATACCAGAACTCATGAATTAGGCGTAAAGATCAGAAAAACCTCAGGATCATGAACGCTTATCTGATACCATGTTGAATCTCAGCTTTTAGCTCTTATAGAGATATGATAAGAACAGAGTTTTAGAGAGAGATGAGAGAAATGTTTTTGTGTTATTGAATGGATGATTATCTCACTACAATATGCGTGTGTATATATATAGGCACTATATACAAACTGTAAAATTGGCGGGAATCTAACGAACTTCCTATGTACTAAGAAATATCATGTAACAAACTTTTTACTACAAAACAATTATAGGAATAAATAATGAATAGACTTGATCAGAAGTATCAAGTTCAACAATTGCGTTGTATAATCTCACTAATTTATACTTTTTCGTATAAGAATAAGAGGATAGAATGAAATGAGCAATGATGAGACTGTAAGGAACAAGCATGCATAGATCAAAATGATTGAAGGAGAAAAATGAAAGAGATTTAGTTCTCAACTATATATATTTTATACTCCATTCGTTCCTTTTTGATGTTCCTAACGTGAATCTTAATTAGTACAAAAATAAAAGTGAGAATAAAAGAGAATTTAGCTATATGAAAAAGTTAATGAATAAATAGTGGAGCAATATTTTAATATAATGAATAAATAGGAAAATAATATTTTAATGTAATGAATAAGTAGTGGAGCAAAAATTTAAATACATTTGCTTCCTTTTCCAAGAAAAAAAATAAGGACAAGTCTGAAAATAAAAGATTTCCAACAAGGTTATATTTTTTCAAAAATTTTGGATAAAATTAGTAAAATTTTTAATTAGGAATAACTTATGTAATTGTTCATTTCAGAATTAGAAACACGAAAATGGAACAGAAGGAGAACGATTATTTGGAATAAATTTTCAAGGACGTATATATAATAATTTTGTTTTTTGGGATCTTGAATAAGATTGTTTTTATGTGTTAAACCATTATAATTAACGACATTTGCGTATATTGGTATATGTATGCAACTTTTTTATGGAACAATGTATGTACTACTTAAATAAAATAAATTTTTGTTAATTTAAATATTATTTTTGTTGTATTTTTAATTATTATTATCATTATTATTATTATTATTATTAGTTTCATATTATTTGCTAATTTTATTGTACACATTAGTTATATGATTACAATTTACAAGTAATACTTTGAAAATGTTAATATGGTATTAAAAGTGGTAAATATAGTGCTACTTAAAAAAAAAAAAGCAATGTCTAATATTAAGCAAGGTGTTACATTAGATGGATAAAAGTGATACATAATTCTAGAAATTGTTTATAATTTTTTTTTTATAACTTTTGATGTTACTTGTTTTATAATGTGACTCCCAAAAGCTTAAGTGTCACATAAGACTCATCAAATGTGGTTCGATTTGCTCGATTCGGCTTGAAATTTTTGAACATAAATTGGGTTGGAATTAAAATTAACATTTTACACCAAAATTTGGGCACAACTTCAAAAACCCGCTTTTTCAAGCTTGGAAATACGTGTTTTGGATTATAAAAATCGACCAAGTACATATTTGAAATGGGCAACTTTTTTTGGGAAGAATTTGGTATGACCTTTAATCACCTATCGAGTTGTACATTAATAACAAGCGGCTTTAAAAAAAAAAGTGACTCTAAAAAGTATTTTTGTAGTAGTAATTTAGTTATATTAATAAAGAAGGCCGACTAATTAGACAAATAAAAGGAAAACAACAACATTTTAAATAATAGTCCTTCGTTCTTTTCATTTTTTTTTATAAATCCCGATGTAAATTTAAAGTTCATAAATCTTTAATTGTGCATTTGTAAAAATTATAAAAACTTATATTTGAAAAATATAAGATAAATTTATCAAAATCTAAAATAATTAAATAAATATGTTTTTATCTAAATTAGAGAGAATTTATAATTAAAATTTGACTATAAATTCTACCATATTTCAAATATAAAGAACGGAGAAAATAATAATAATAATAATAATAATAATAATATAAAAAAAACGAAGTATAGGATACTAAAGCAACAGATTCCGTAAATTTGCCGTGTGCAGCAGTATTTATAAATTAAATTGAGGCTATCTATCAATGATTATTTTATTGTTCCCTCTTCGTGTTGGATTTATCAATAAGCTGACACCCGGGTTTTGTCTCGTAGTGAACAATGTTCCTTTTTTTTTCTTTTCTATTTCTTACTGTTATTTGTCAGCATTGTCCAGACTGATTGTGTGGTGTACAACAATGACTGTTTTAATATAAAAGGTAACATTATATTCTTCCATTTCAAAAAATTTAAATATTTTTGTTTATAGAGTTAAAATTCGAAAAATTTAACCATAAATTTTTATTATATTATAAAAATAATATATTTAAGTAAAATTTTATTAGATACATTAAATATAAATTTTAAAATATTAAAATTTTTATAATTTTTTGTCTTTAAAATTATATATGGAAAATTGTAAAAGTAGACGTAACAAAGTGGGACGGGTATAATGTGAAATCTATATTATGGAAATGTAAGTAGGGCATAACACGCACGCATGTGAAGGGTGAAGTAGCTGACCATTGCTTAACCTTTTTAAGAACTGCAGCGGTTTACTGTAGTACACATCTTCCACTTGAGCCGTCGTTACCTATGAAATTCCAAGTATATTCTTCCTTGCAAAATTCTTTACTATTGGCTGATGCATGCATGCAATATATGATAATATTATAAAGTACTTTTTATCATAGTACTATAGTGGTTACAAATTCCTAGCACACTTACTCTTTGTTGTTTGATTAGGTGAAGAAAAACAACATTTCCCATGATAAGTTAAGTTCGTTCCCAACCGCTGCAATTCCCCCCCTCAAATATAACATATTAGATTTGAAGATCAATTATTTTCACGAAATTAAACTCTACATGCTAATATATGTGATAAAATATAAGTAACGTGTGTATTATTTCGATTAAATTATTCATGATTATAAAAAAAATTAACGATATTGTAAGATGTAAACTTATAGTCTGTAAAATAGATTTTTAGTCCTCATTACTTTTCTTCAAAAATGTTATACTTATCAATGGTAAGAGGCATTACAATTTACCTCTAAAAATATTCATTTGGAAAAGAAAAGAAAAGCTCATAGATGAACTCGAAGAAACAATAAAACAATAGACTCGATTTTTCGTAATCACATCATTTCCATTGTTCCATCAAAATGTTCTCCATTTTCAAAGATTCTTCACGCACTATCATTTGGCTTTTTACGCCTACGAATTCATATCATCATAAACCAACACAGTACAAAGTAGATGGTGGGCCTTTGTTTTTCGATATAGGAGATCATTAAAAAGAATAGTCACTTATATCATATCATGCTATAACATGGTTTCTTACAGCTTTTTTCACCCCCACATTTTAATCATAAATTAAAGTAAATAAAGTAGATAGGTATATGGCCTCACATAAAAAGATCTCACTCTCATGTAAAATCCATGTAGGCCACCCAGTGTACCTTATTTTTGCATGGGTTGGACCGTTGGATCCTAACTATAAGCCATTTGCCCATTTATATGACTCCTATATAGTCTTATATCACTTCTTTTCCTAGGTATCTCATTGTAGATGGAAGGGTGCACAGGGTTATTCAAGTAACTCCAACTCCATAAACAAAGTGTAAAATATTTCATACAATTATTATTATTATTATTATTATTATTATTATTATTATTATTATTATTGTTGTTGTTGTAAAACACTACTTATCGACACATACATACCGTAGTAAGGACACTGTCACATCTTATGATGTTTTGAAAAAAAAGACACTATCACACGTCATTTATATCGAGCCCTCCTAATTCCTAAGCCATAAGTATTATTAATTTATATACTTTGTCATTTGGAGCAATGTAGTCGATGTTTGAAATGAGCTAAGAACAAAAGACAGCTGATGTATCCTTGGGGTGTGTATAGTGGAATCGCACAAGTTTGATACGTAGATCAAGGGTACAAGGCTAGTATTACATTAGCGTACAGCCTATCAATGTTGAGCTAACTTAATTGTCTGACTCATTTTGCCAATTAATCTAAAATCAATCTCAACGTCACATTCGGAGACCGTATACAATTTCAAAAGAAACGTCTGAAAAATCAATAGGGAGATGGAATAGGACCAATTATACTTTAAAGGGGGGGGGGGGGGGGGGGGGGTGAATAGAGTATGACTGATTTTAGCGTTTAGGATCTCAAGGTTTTAAACTGACTTTCAAAGGCGGAATATAAGCGTTAAGACTTATTTTTGAATCTGGATGTCAACGCCTTGAAATTGGTTTCAAAGTCTTTTGCTCAGGCTTTGACTAATCGTTGCTTTGATCAATGAACAAAACAAACATATAACGTAAGCAATAAAGACAAAAATAAGATGAGACAAAACACGGTGATTTGATACGAAGTTCGGCAACTAATTTGCCTACGTCTCCGCCTAGGGTTGTCCAACCCTTAGGATTTAACTCGCTCTTTTATTACTTTTCTTAGAGACTTAAAGCACCCTAGAAGATCTTAATCCCCATCTTCTACTCCATAGCACCCCAGCTACACTTTAGCATCTCAGATCCTAGTAATAAAAAACTCTCTCTCTTTTTCTATACCTTTGAGTATTATGGGTATACTCTTTGTATAACACTCTCTCAATATATTCTTTTAAACACTCAAGAGTTTATACTTGATTTTCTCTCAATCTAAATACAAGATAAGGTTTATGGAACTAGAGAGAAAATAATAAAGCTTTATTGATGTAGCTTGTGACTGATATTCACGATTAAAGCTTATGTTCTTGTCTCACTTTTTTGTCTCGTTTTGTCTCACGTTCATCTTCAACTTCAAAGCTTGGAAATATAAACTGAACTTGATCTCAAAGCCGTTGAAAGGAGGCTCAAAATAGGCTGCTGAAAATCTGATTTTCCTTCAATACTTTTAGCAAGATTTCCTCCAATATGGCTGTACACTAGTAGAAAAAAGTCTATTTGCTGTGGTTATTTAACCTTATTTGCTGCGGTTATTGTACCGAAGCACATATAAAACCAACAAATGTTGCAGTTTTTTTGACGCAGCACTTATAATATTATTTGCTGCGGTTATTTAAAATAACCGCAGCATTAATTACCCTTATTTGCTGCGGTTATTTATAAAAAACCGCAACATTAATTATTAAAAACTAAAAAAAAAATTGACATACTTATTTGCTGCGGTTTTTAGTAATAACCGCAGCAAATATACCTATTATTTGCTGCGGTTTTACCAAAAAACCGCAGCAAATATTTTTTAAAAATAAAAAAAAATATTTTTTCAGCATTATTTGCTGCGGTTTTTCTAATAACCGCAGCAATTGATGGTTACCAGAACAAAAAAAAATAAAAATGAATAGGTCATAAAAGATAAGAAAAACTAAGAAATGATGAATTGTGAAGCATATAAATCGAAAAGTCAATTATGACCACTCATTTTCGCACGCAAAATTGTGATCTACAATATTTTGTACTCAAAATAAACAACCAATTCGTTCCTCATAGATTTCGGGTGCTATTCCAAGGTTTCGTAAAGTTCGAAGAGGCATATCTCTTAGCCCGGTGATCCAAATGGTGTAAATTTTTTTTTGAAACCACCTATTTTAAGAGGTACTACACAATTATGTTAGCCTTTAGTGGCTTTGGTGACGTATTATCTGAGATATTGAAAAAAAACTTTGAGAAGCCATAAAATTGACTACGGGACTCCGAATAGGGCTTATAATATGTCTAACTTGTGTATTTTTGAGAGATCTACAGGGGGATTTGTCCACTCATTATCCCCAAAAAAGGCCTCTAACATCCTATAATCTATGAAATTCGATTTTTAAGGCTTATTCTTTCATAAACACAACATGTAACATACAAATCTGAACATATAAGAAGTTATAAGGTTAGGGCAAATCTTCGCATTTATATATTAACAAATTATGGACAAAAGAATTTAAAAAAATATATATACTAGAGTTTAAGGCAAATACAAACCGTGATTTTGAGCTTCGGAGTATGTAGACTTCTTCAAAATAGGAGAGATGAGTAAGTTATAAGGTTAGGGTTAGAGACAAAATGACCTGGGATGTTAGGTTATGGGGTTAAGGTTAGGGTTAGGTTTTTTTTTTGTGCGCTGAAGTGTTGGGACGATTCTGGGAAAGTTTTCGTGTTTGAATGGCCTGGAACAGAAAAGGCTGGGTTTTTATATTAATGAACAAGTGCTGCGGTTATTTAAATAACCGCAACTTATGAGTCACAAGTGCTGCGGTTATTTCAAATAACTGCAGCATTTAATCTTCCCCCAGGAATATAATATATGACTGATTAAATGCTGCGGTTATTTGAAATAACCGCAGCACTTATGAGTCACAACTGCTGCAGTTATTTCAAATAATCGCAGCATTTAATCAGTCATATATTATATTCCTGGGGGAAGATTAAATGTTGCGGTTATTTGAAATAACCGCAGCACTTGTGTTATAAGTGCTGCGGTTTTTTGAATAACCGCAGCACTTATTGTTATGTGCTTCGAAATTTATTTAACCGCAGCAATTGAGGCGAAGCAATTGAACTGTTTTCTACTAGTGGTAGAGAATCGTTGATTTTGGCTGTTGAAGATTGATATCATTTGAATATTTTACAACAAGAATCTTTCCACTTTATTTGCTGCACCTTGAAGCTTCAAACAGATTTCTTTTTCCATAACAACAATGCTTGAAATTTGGTAACTACCAAAATTAACTTGAAGAATCTTCAACATATATGAGCATCATTTATTTGCTGAAATTTAGATATATCTTTGACAATAAAATCATGTCTAAATAAATTAAGTTAGAGAATAAAATAAGTAAAATAAGGAAAGGATAAAAACACATGATTTAGGCAATTAGAATATTTTTATCCTTTGACAAAGTGGTGTTTGAACTTTGCTGACTGCTTTGAGAACGTGGTTCAAGCTTGTAGGACGTGGCTCAAATGTTATTCTCATCCTTTGACAGAGGGCATAACACTTTGCATTATAGCTTCCATTACTTCCATGACATTGTCAACTCTATGCATTTTGGTTTCCAAGATGTTTTCAACTCTATTTGACTTTGTATTTTGGCTTCCATCATTAGACATAAAAACGTTAGTAATCAAGGTGGAGTCTTCAATCTCCCCCTTGATGGAAGACAATATTATATGCAAACATCAAAGAATAAAATGCATAAACGAAAATATTCTCCCCACTAAATGAAAATTACATAAATACTCTCCCTCTTTTTGTCTTTCGACAAGGTGGGAAAATAGAAATGTTGGATCAAGAAAAGTTTTTCAAAATAACAAAAATATAAAACAGTAAAACCTTTAAAGACATAAAAAAAGATGTTGCTTTGAAAAAGTTCTGAAATCAAGGCTTTGAAAGCTAAAAATAAAAGATGCTGAAAGATTTGAAATCCGCTTCAAGGCCATGAGATTTTTTAAAAAGAATGGAATGAGATTTTAAAAACATTGAAAGCAAAAGAAAAATATTCATCCACAAATTATGTATCCAAAACGTTTCACAAATCATTTTATAAATATTTGATAATTATCTATAGGATAAGTACCAAACATTTTTATCCAATATTAATATTAAAAAGTGATAGTATGTCAAGGCAATGACAAACATGTCAAGACTTTGACATACACATGCAAAAATAAACATATACAACTTTCTCAAATAGCTCCCCCTACGAGGATGCTTCCCTGTTTAAACATTTCAAGCTCAAGACAAATAAAATTAAATATTTTATTAATGAAAATAAAGAGGACTTTCCACTCATGTGCCATGAGCATCCATTATCTAGAGATCCACTTATGATCCTTGCTCTTGTTGATTTCCTACAAAAGAACAAAACGTCAAACCTTTCGACTAGATCAAATTGCAAATTTAGATTCATAATCGAGATGAACCATGTTGGGTGGTCTAGTCCCTTTAGGAACCCATACTTGCTTGATCTGGTCTCGAAGAAAAATAGGAAAGGAATTTTTAAGAACTTGAGGTTCATTTCTACGAAAAGGACAAGTTAGCTTGGTATGACCCTTTTTGCAACAGTAAAAACATGTAGGTGTTCGCCAATTATTCTTTGCTTTTACAAATGTGGTCGTGGTTTTCATTGTAAAATTTTTGTTGTAACCAAGACTGTTTTTATTCAAGGATGATTGGTGCTCACCTAGCATTTTTTTCAAGAGTAGATTCGGAGTGAGCAAATCTAACTAAGGAATTATGTTGCTCTCTACACTTCCCAGCCAGTAGCTTCTTTTCCTTCTCCAAGTTATCATTACAATAACTCAAAAAGGCCAGCTTTCATTTTAAAACAGTGTTTTCAGTTTCAAGGCCTTGACCTGAGTGTCAAAGGATGACTCCGAGGCTTACTCTATAATCAAGGTGGAGTCTTCAACGTCTTACTTTACTCCTAAATTTTGTTGGTGCGTGAACGGGAGATTACTCTTTTAAAAAAAAAAATTAAAATTAAAGGGAATATATGATAATATTTCCTCCTTCCTCATAAAATATCTTAAATATTTTATTGGGATATTTGATTAGATTGTCTCTATTATTTTTTCCCATTATCAAATTGGCCTTTATCTCAAAATTGAAGATCATGTTGTTTCAATCTAAAATCATACTAGAAATTATACTCTGTAGCAATACTCTTAGAATGCATGGGTTTCAAATGTTCCATTAGTAGTTGATTTTAGGGTACTAGTCGCAACTAACTCCTCCAGTTTTCCATCAAATAGTCTAGTACCCTCTATCCACTTTCTTTGTCTAATGTGCAGGTTTTCTATATTCTGATATACATATACAGTTTGTATGATCATTAGATAAAAAATTTTTTTGCTTCAATAACGTTGCATGGTTGGCGAGGACCTCCTTCAATGAAAGGAAAATTTTAGCATATTCAATTAATGATTTTGAAACTACACTAAGTTGAGTCGATTGTAAATAATTGTTAAATACTTAACATATATTTATATCCCCTACACAGTTACTTCGACTTGAAGAGGAATAGGAAGTAGACAAAATATGGATAAAAGTGGGTAGTAGTGTAGCAAAATTATTAGCAACTTTCCGTCGATTCGTCAAAATGCCTACAAACCAAGTTTCTTTTCGTTGCATTTCTAATCTTGCTTAAAAAGCCCATTATCATCGGAAAAGCCAACAATATAGCTAGACTTTGAAAAACGATGGCCAAAATATATCGTAAATGTAGGAACCTACGCTATTGTTTGTTCTCCATAAAATAATTTAGTATTTGTGTAATTTTTTTATGCAACTTCCGCCTTTGAACGTTGCATTTGCAGCAACTTTTGTGGGGTATCAATATCTAATCATAATGGGTGATATGACTATGCTTACGTGACTGTCAAGCTGGAAAGTATGCTAAACGATACGAGAGTAATATATTTTGGTTAATCAACAGATTCGACAATTATATTACTATCACTTCTCTTAGAAGCTCCTTACTTGGGAAAAATGTGTATCAAAGACAACGTGTGTTAGAGTAGGCTATATGCTAGTTCATGCCAATCATGCATTAATTACTTCATTGCTTGTATTGCTTATCTACGTACATATTGTACATCTGGTTGTATATACGACATGCATACTGGACCATGACTTGAAAGTGATTTGGATTTGTTTCGAAGCTCATAATCAGTAGCCTGTTTATCAAATTTGTCCTAAAAGTATAAGGAGTCATTAGATTAAGCCCAATAGCCTTAGAACATAACAATCCAACATAAGGACGTACTTATTCAAGGCAAGCATGCCTACTTTTGGCTTCTCCACAACTATAATTGTTGTACTTATGACATGGAATAAGCTATGTTCTCATTTATTAAGTAAACAACAAGAACACGCTATTATTTGGGAGTATTCCATTGATCTTAAACTGCATTCATTGACTTAAACATCAGAGTGAGTTTCCTATGACACCACCCTCGAGGTTAGTTAACATTGTTACGTAGGCTTATATAATCATGGCTCGAGGAAAGCTTTTTCACAAGGCCAATTCCAACATCCTAGCCACCTCAACCTTAATTCTCCCACATCCACTTGGTGTCAATCTCTGGATAGGAACAATCTAGAAGTAGGGTCTTCTAAAAAGCAAGTCAAGTTTCTTTGTCAATTCTTAAATTCGTTGGAAATCAGAAGTCAATGGAAAGAAAGTTGGTTGAGAGAGAAAGTTTAAAGTGAAAATTCTTTGTCAATTCTTAAATGCTTAGTGAATGATCAAATTCATGGATGTTTGAATTAATGGTATGTGTTCAAGTGAGGATCAAGGCTTTTAAACTCACCATTTTTAATGGGGCAATGAAATATTCTCCTCTACTAAAAGAGCAACTATTATTCATAATATAAACTTCCGCGCTTCAAAGACATGCGTTCTAACTTTTGAACAAGTCAAAATTTGAACTACATCATGTGTCTGATAAGTCTGGTCAAATCCATATTGATGGATTTGAGATAGAGAAAGACAACCTATTAGGTCTAGTTTGCTCAACCTGTATTGGGATCTTTAGCTGAGGGTTGACCAATCTGTCCAACGGGACATTTTCTACTAGTAGACTGGCGAGTTTGGGGGCAAGTTGTATGCGTCTTCAATTGGAACATGGGTTGAAAGTCATTTGGGCTTGTTCACAAGCCCATCGCCATTCCCCTAATCATCGAGAGTATCTACCGTACTCCCAGGAGAACATAAGAGAAAGTACTCCTGGGGCTAAAGATGTAATTTTATGCCAAGCTGTAATTTTCAGCAAACTTAAAGTTTTATTCCGATAAGTGGGATAATGGTGATTTTGCTTCGGACCAACCATCAATGTCATCAACCTTTTCAACTTCTATAGTTGATTCCTTCACAATTGTGCCTTTGCCGGCATTTCATTGATATTGAAGATCGTAGTTAAAACCACCATCTTGGTGGCAGTGAAGAGGGTTTTGTTAAATTGAGTATCTTTGATGGACCCATTGGAGGTGTTGGAGGAAGAGGAAATATTGGAAGAGGGTTTAAGGGGGGTTTTGGGTTTGGGGAATGGAGGAATGATGAGGATGTGGCTAAGGCAGAATCCATTGGAGACTTGAAAATCAGAAGGTGTTTGAGAGAGACAAGAGTAGGGGAAGCAGTTTGCAGAAGGAGTCGAAATGAGGGGAGGTTTTAGGTGGAGAGGAGATGGGATGGGTTTTGACGTTATGGGAGTACCTAAAATAGGGTATTCACATGAGTACTAAAAAATTTCTCCTAATCATCAAACTTGTCCAAAATAGGTAAGGGGTCATTAGGCTTACCCTAATATCCCCAAAACACAAACACCCAACATATAGGCATATACTTCAAGGCAAGCCCCTCTACTTTTGGCTTCTCCACTTCCTATAAGTTCCTCATTTATAGCATGGAGTAAGGTACATTCTCATTTATCAAGTAAACACCAAAAACACACTCTTATTTAGGAGGATTTATTAATCTTAAGATGCATATTAAGTATTGGAGTGAGTTTCTTTGGACACACCTCATGGCTTTGAGAACGCTCAGCTCTTCACAAGGCCCATTCCAACATCCTTTACCAACACCACCTTACTTTTTCCCACAAAAATTCGATTTTCAGTCTCTAACAAGGAACACGATTCATGTGCTGCATGCAAATCGAATAGTAAGAATAATTCATGTACCAAGCTAAGAAAGGTTGAAACTTAAAACCAAAGTGTCAAGTTTAATAAGTTGAATTTCAACTATTGCATTGATACATGTCATGCATTGTATTTCTCCTTTACAAGAAAATTGTACATGAATGGTTATACAAGACTTCAAAAAGCTAATATTCCAAGAGCTTATCCTGCACAAGAATAAAAAAGCTCACTTCTCTCGACCAAAATTTAACTGCCCACTAGACAAGATCTTGGTAAATTTGTCACAGTAGTAATTGCAATCTTAAGATTAAAAACTGATTATTAATCCCACTTTACATGGATAGTGTATTTTACAAGAGTATGTAATCCATGTGGTGAAACCCGTGATGAACTAATGAACTCCCTACATACAAAGTAGAGTACATCACAACGTACATATCAGCAGGGACGGATCTTCCCATTGGCTCAAGGAGGTCGGCCACTGAAATTTTTGGATCTTTACATAAAATAAATATCTTGTTCTAAGTTAATATAAAAAATCTATAATTTAATAGTCAAATGTCTAATTTTTAAATTAAAGGTTGAGAGTTCAAATCTTGACCCTCCTAATTTTTGACTCTAAATCCCGCCATTATATTTCCGGATGTATAGACTAGCTCATGATATAAATTAAATATTTGAACATATGGAGTATATAGTATAGTTCATAAGTATATAGTATAAATGTACATATTTACATAAGCTCATGATGTAAATTAAATATTTGAAGATACGAAGTATATAATATACTTCACAAGTATATAGTAAAAATGTACATGTTTACATTGAATTTGCACAATAAATACAACATATTTTATAGATGGTAGTAAACGAAATCAACACTTACAGGGCCATTAGCTAGTATTTAAAATGGAATAAAAATGAGTGCTGTACTATTTCAAACAAAAGTATAATCAGTATATAAATTATAGATTTTTGTATTTCACCATGGCTTCATCCTTCTCAAACACTCCTCTTTAGACAAGCCAGGAGTAAATAAATAAATAGATGAGACAAAGTTGTACGTCGCGTAAACCGAAGTCTCCTTGATTTTATCCAATTGCCTTATCTTGTTCTTTTGATGGATCATTTTCATTAATTTAACTTTGCCACATCTGACATCTCTTTCAACTTGCTCATTAATTAACTTCCATTAAAAAATTAAGGTGTCATCATAAATTTCATTTGTCTCTATTCCCATTTGGAAACATCAATTTTTAAGGTCCCACTTCACATGCCTTCTAAGTTTTATACTTATATCCCTTTACTTTGAGTGTTTATTTGACCTTCTTACCTGAATAATAATAATAATAATAATAATAATAATAATAATAATAATAATAATAATAATAATAAATCTCTTAAGTACTTAAATAAATTACTATTCTTCTATCCTCTTTTTTTTTTCTTTCGGTACAAAAGTCTATTTTTTAAGATACAATGAATTTTTTTTAATGTGACAGTTCAAAATGAAAAGTTTTAAAGTAAATGAGATAATTTTTAAGGTACGAACCAAAATAGAAAATAGACAAAAAAAAGAGGACGGAGAAAGTATAAAGAAAGAGTAGTCTAAATGATTTTCATGGTGTTGCCCATTAAAGTCAAAAAGAAAAAAAAATTAGGTGCTCTTTATAACGCAACCAAAATAGTAGAACAAGTGTATTGTCTTAATTGGTTTGACCAGATGAACCTTTACATGGCCATATGACCCTTGCAACATAGTCCATATATGTAACTAATGCAAGTAAATATATGATATAAAAAGTTGAAACTTGTCCCAAAAGATATTGTTAAGGTGGGCTATTGGCACCATAAGTACTGGATGATCATTGCCAAAACTAAGAAGTAGTAATGGATGAGATTCAACTTCTAAGGAATTTTTTTTTTATATTTTAAAGTATAGTTTATAAGAAAATTTTACATCTCAAATTTTTTCACATTCTTTCAATTGTTTTAACTCAATTAAGTCTAGAAAAAGAAAGACAAGAAAATGGAACAACAATAAAAGATAATACCAACAGTCAATGATGGTTCATGTTAGTCAAAGTCTTAAATAGTATGGTTAGCAATAATACTAATAACTGGATAATTTCCTTTTGTTGGATTTTATGATAAAATATGTTACTTATTTATTGTCGTTTTTTTTATAAAAAATAAATAAAAATATTGGTAAACTATTTATTTAGAGTGATACTCCGTACTTATCTGTTAACATGAAAAAAATAAGTTCCTTAGAAATTAAGAGATGTGGAATTATAGGGTTGTTTATTTGACGGAATACAAGTGTGTCAAAGTTAAAATATAATTAATGATTTTATTTTGTCTTGAATAAGCATAAGTTTCTCATAATTGGCAAATACCATATTTCACTTTATAAAAAATGTAACAATATAGGAATAAACTTTGCAAGAACTAATGCCTCTTACCTTAAGATAAACAACAACCGGACTAATTAAATTCTTGTAATTAGATAGTGTAGTTCAAATATTTGTAAGAGAGTAGGTGTAAGAGTTTAAAAAACTAGTATTTTCTTAATAAAATCACCTTGACTAACAGCATTGAAACTTGGTGGGTCCAATGTGTTCCTTACGGTATCATATTCCATTAAGATAGAAGACAATTTTGACGCGTAAGACTAGAGCACTATTCTATAAATTTATTACTGTTGGAGATCCAATAATTACAGGCCAACTATTGAACTTAATGTTAGCATTGAATGATTAGCCTACTCCGTATAAAATTTGTTGAAATTGATGGGTGTCAGTCAGTGACGTCTACTGCATTGAAAGACACCATATATTATTAGTATTAATATCTATCTATCTATGATCAACCTCTCTGATAATACCTTTTAGTATACTGTGGGTAAGTATGTGGGAGCAGACCCAAGGAAGTGAGTGAGTGTAGCTGCGTAGGGTACTTCATAAATAGGAAAAAGGGGTAAGCGGAAGAGATGTGAACATTTTATTGATTTGAAAGGAAAACACCGCTTTGATAGATATCAGATATGTCCTTGTCTTTCAAGGCCAACCAACTACACTCTTACTCTTGTCTCTTACATATGAATTATTGGTACATAGTCAGGCTAGTGGGCAGTGGCAAATTGGCAATGGTTTGGGACTTGTTTGGATAGAGATTTTGCACCCTTAGGCATCAAGTGATCAGATAAATATCAAGGATTTGTACCATCATTCTTTGAACGTATTGCTTGCTCCATTGGAACCCAGAAGTACGAATTTCAAGTTGATCAATCTAATTTGGTTTCATGACAAGTTTTGATTTAACACTATTTTTTATTTCAGATATATTATTATGTTCAATTCGCAAATGTTATGAGCGAATATAGAGTGGGTTTTGGGCTGCGTAATTTTTTCCATATTTCCATGGGTTAGTTCTTGGCACAATAACTAGTTGATCTACATACTGTGAATGTTCATTGTCCTTCCATTCCCTAGGTCATAGGGCAATGGCTTAGGAATAATTTCGGTTGGATTAACTAAACCAGCTATCCTGAGATAAGAACTCAATGTGGGCCTACTGTGTAGCTGAGCAAAAAGAATGAATAAACAAGGCTAGACTCGATATTCTCTTTCAGCAGCAAAGAAAATGATGAAACAAAATGGGATGGCAACAATTCCGACATTCATCTTTCTGTGTTCTGCTTGAGAGGTCTCAAAATCTGATCTATAAGTGAAACCTCAATAATTAGCAGGAGCTAGCTATTAATCAATGCTATTGTTTAAATTTCTTATCATTTCTGGTTTTCTTTCTGAAATCGCGTTTCTCATCAGAATACTGCTTCTTTCTTAATAGACTGCTCATCGCAGCATTTAGGGCATCAGCAGCAGCCGAGAAAATCGCACACTCTACAGAAACACTTCCCTGCAACTTCTCCAGCAATTGCTCTCCTCCAGGTATATCTGAATCTTTCAAAACTCTTGGCTCAATATCCGATTCATTGGACTTTTTCTTGAAATCTGACAAAACTCTGATACGCGCAAAAGATGATTCTTTTGATCCGGATAAGTTAGAGGCCCCAGTGACCATCCATAACAAGTCTCCTGACAACGTCATCCCAAGTCGTGTAGGGATGAATGTTTCACCAGGTACAGGAACCACCTGCAGAAGTTCTTGATAAATACTTCTGGAAAATCTTTTGCTAAAAAATTTCGGCAATAACAAAAATTTCTACAAAGCTATTACTGTTACCCATCCTCGAACCCCTCCAGAGGGGAAGGTGTATCAAGGGTATAGCTAACTCAGCAGAGACAGTCCTTCAAATACACAGTTTTTGTTTCCACTGAAAACTTGAGAGAAATGTACCCACCTTGAGTGTGGACAGCCTTCCGGCTGAGAGATCACAGCTCAACAGTAATATTCCTTGTAAACTGAAAAATGAGACGAAATATCAAATTAAATACGGATCTGTTATAAGAATCAAGGAAACTTTAAGGCCAACAAATCAAAGGACCTAGAAATTTCAAGAACTTGCCTCTGTATTGCAACTGCAACTAATGACCCATCACCAGTGGCACAGAGATCAGTAACAGCAGGATGGCTTTCCTCCGACAGATTCGCCTTGATTAAGCAGGTGAAAATAACACTTAATGTAAGAAATTTACAGAAATTAATATTGCCAATACAAAGAGACCATACCCATAGCTAACTTCATGATAATCCGGATTACAAAAAATTTTCCCTTATAAAAGTTACACAAAGGTACATAACCAAGTGCAAGCCATAGTAAGGCTAAAAATTTTAATCTGTAAATCAAACACATTATTTTCAAAATATATTTCTAATTTAAAAAGGCTTTTTACACGAGATTTTAAAGTAAAATACCTCTATACTCGATTCAAGTTGAATTAATTGCTATAGTGCCTGTTGTAATGAAATTTTTTATCCCCCTTATCTCAAATCAAGAAGTTGTTTGGAAAAGATAACTGCATTAATTTATGAAAAAACCCATTTTTAAGAACTTGTGACCCAGAAATCTTCTCGGAGCTTGATGGCAAGAATGTGGAATATGATGGAAGTCTCAAGGGTTTGGCCAAATGGCCAGTTTCAAAGATAGCAACAATTGGCAAGGGACAAGTACATGTCTGAATTTTGAGAGACTCTTAAAGACATTAGTGGAAAGCATTGAAAGAGTTCATTAAAAGGAAGAGATTCCAAGATCCAAACTCCCAAAGTAGCTTAGGATAGCTCCGGGTTCATCTGGATCACTATATAAGACACTTGACCTGGAACAACCCCTTTTACCCCAATATGAAGCCAATTGACAGAGAAGATTGGGGAAGCCTCCTAGAGTATTCGGGTACCTAGAATCTTCCTAAGACATCTACATTATCCCTAATACCTCACATGCCTCATCAAGCCTGCTAATGTCTCTTGCACTGATCCTACTCGTAAACATCATACATCTTTTTACTTTTTTACGTGATTTTTCATGTTCTTTTCACACTTCTTCCATATTTGCTAGAATTTTTTCGAAGAATTGACTTTCCAACATATAGAAGCAAAAGATTTTACAAAGGCAAAATGCATAAAATGATTAAAAAACTCATTATATTCTTGATACATTCTCCCCATATTTGAAGTATCATGCTGTGTTAACATCTAGATTTCAAAAATTTACAAAATCAAAGTAGCATACTTTAGTACTATTAGACTCAAAGGTGGTCAGAGTTGTTGCAGCCTGGCAGGTAGTAACATGATAACACGTGTTCCAACTTCCAAACCTTGGCTATTATAGTCTTTCTCATGACCAGTGAAGGGGTCTGCATGAATTTGATTTTCTTCACAAGAAATACGAAGTACCATAGAAATCCAATGGAAAACACAACACTACTGAACCTCCACAACTAATTGTGTGGAATAACTTCTAGACTCTATTAAGCTAAAAAATGTACATTAAGTAACTTCAAGCCGTAACCTGACTATTTGACAATTTCCTTACAGATTTGATGTGGTTTTCCACTAAGTGAGGCCTTTACTGCATTCTAACCTAAAGTTAAATAAAGAGTATCACAAAATTGCCATGATCAATATATTACTTTACCACAGGTTCAATATTCTTCTAGTTCATCTAACAATGATAAGGAACGAACTAGCAGTAAAAGCTGTAAAGGAGTGCCAACAAAAGATTATTTCTAGATTATACTGAGTACTGACCTACCTCTCTTCCCACTTCACTTGTACAAAGAAGTGATCCAGATGTAACATCCCACAAGCAAACCTGGTGGAAAAGAGAAATCAGTACACGAAATTAAGCCTATCCTATTCCAGAAAGATGTAAATAAAAATACTAATAAATGGTTTAAAATCCAAAAAGAAAAAGAAATGTCACTCACTGTTGAATCACCACTTCCTGACATGAGAAATCCCTGTGGGAAATCTGAGTTGTGCACAAAAGTGAGGCATGACACAAACCTGGAAACAGATAAAAAAAAAAGAACTAGGAAGGTTGTAGATTAGCAGTAATCAAGCAGCACAGACTGACAGATGTAAAAATATACATCCATCAGGATCAGTTCATGATTCATAAGCAGGATCAGTTTGTTACTTTGTCACTCAACAAGCTCAGTATGCCAAGATAAAATCACTTGTTAAATGCTACAAGTCAAATCAAGTCTAATAGAAAAAGAAAGGTTTAAATGAACAGCTATGAGTTTGAAAATGTGATTCAACTCTAAACCATTTGAAAGGTATTACAGTCAAGGATTCACACATTGAATTATGAGAAGATCTGGAGTAATTTCATTACCCATCTTACAACAAGCTGAAACTCCTATTTTACTTCAATCACACAAGTATCAGAAGAGCATAGATCTGAAACATAAGGCATAATATTAACATTACCAACTCCAAGAAAATATACTATGTTAACGTAAGTTGGAGTACATTTGACAAGCAAAACTTTTATAAAATAAGCCTCTATAGAGGAAGGGTGAGACTCATGGTAGACCAAGCCAAAGGTGAGAGTCTCTAGTGATCCTTCTTCTCATATGCGAAGGAGGTATGCTAAGCACCACACAAATATCTGCTGAGACCTTGAAGGAAAACCGAAAGCATAATAGATTAAATTTGGTTGTAATCTAGCCAATTCATTTTTGCACGCTCTGGCACAATATCCTATCCTCGGAGACATAGCCATTCTTTCATTCATAGAGATTAAGGTAATCAAGGTTAATAACCTAATCAACTAGGGACTTGATAGCGAGGATATGGGGTTAAGATTAATAATTTTGATTGGCCTATGACGGACAATGCATGCTTGGACTTTTGATGCCATTGAGTTATGTTTGCGTTGAAATACGCCTTGTCACATTCAATAGGCTTAATATGGGTAAGGATATGGATTATAATCTTAATCTAAGTTAAACACCACAATTTAGTTCCATATAAGAACTTTTGTGCCTCAATTTATTCCACAGTTTCTTTCACGTCCAACGGGCACTAGTTAGGGTTTTCAACATGTTCTTACGGCTACCATGTAGTCATGAGAGTGATAGTTGGTTGCTCTATATTAGTATTGCAGTACGCAGGTGAGTGGTGATAGGTTTATTTGGTTGGAAGCTCCATGCTTGTACATTGTACCTTGATTTATTACTCTTTTTGCACCAAAGTGCTATTTGGATCCTAGGGCAAATGATGGGTTTTCTTGTCATTCCAAGTGATAGGAAATTTGGTTAAAGGTTCCAGTTACCCATAAGGCCTCCTAAAATCCTTTAGTAACCACGGGTAGCACCTCATCATGCAACCTTTCTGTACCCCAAAAACTCAAACATATCCCGAATTTAAAGGCTTATCATACACGATTTCGGACCCTTTTGGGTTAATTTTTTAGAAAATCATAGGGGACTATTAGATGCGTAATGCCATAGTAAGGTCATTAAAGGTTTGTTAGAACCATAAACAACCATAGAAATATCTTATGGAGTCCATTTCATGATGGTGGTGGAATTTTCCTACTTTAAGAGATAATGATTGTTTCAAGTGGATGTTTCAAATGTTCAATTATTTCAAAAATGAGAAATATTTACCTGTTACACATGTTTCCCACAAAAAACTTAGAAATTTCCCTCATTTTTGAGATATTTTCAAAGGTCTTTCAACTTTTTTTTTTTTTTTTTACAAACACCCTTGTGTAAATTCCAATATTTCTCGACATTATTTTGAATTTTACCCTAATTTTAACCAAATCTCCCACATTGTTAATTTTTCCAGCAAACTTAATTAGTATAAAGTTGTTTCCAAAAAAGAAAAAAACATCCAATGGAGTTTATCAACCTTTACACTTAAATTGTCAGAAAACGTTGTACTACTATTATGTTTTTCATAAGTTTTGGTTAACAGGGATGAAAATAGACAAACTCACTCTGAATGACCAAGACAGAAAGTCTTGATTTCATGGACTCCTTTCAAGGGATTTCTGGGAAAGACACTAACCTGTCACCAGAAAATTTCACAATCAAATAAGTACAAGATATTACAGTATGAATACTCATAGTCAGGAAATGGCAATAAGATTACACGTATTTTAAAGTCCCGGTCAGCACTGACTATGAAATGTCCATCAGGTGAAAATTCCTGCAGGTAGCAACAAGTGCTTCAAAACAAGATAATGCAATGTAAGAGATGAAAGTGGTGGGAAAGGCATTAACGATCGACACACCAGACCAGTAATGATGCTACAATAGTGCCCAAAGAGTGCCACGGCCTTCTTGTCGGAGACATGCTGATTTTCCATAAGCCCCACAATATCTACAATCCAAACAACTCCAAATTTGTCCGCAAAGCAGACATACTGTTCATCGAGGCTAATAGCAACTGCACTTACCCTCTTCTCTGAGTTTCTGTTCCATCAACAATCCAGATTACATCATTAAGTTAAATAAGAAAAGCCAAAGAATACAGTTACTGAAATAACAACTTAAAGGCATAATCATTTCAAACAAGATATATGCTTTCCAGCAACAGATTAACTAAACAACTTTTATTCAAGACGAAAATGAGAATACAGGGTGATCAAGGTATTACAGAAATCGCAAGGTGTAAAATTCAAGACTCTAGCATTCTCAGAAACTCCTAAATATTGTGATATGCTACTGCCACTTGACAATAGAAGTAACATCATTACGAAGCAAAATCTAACCACAAATACAACAATTGGAAAATAAGAACTTACACAGTACAGAGGCATCGCCAAGTTTCTGTACTCCATATCTTAACAAGCTTATCATCACCAGCAGATACAAAAAGCTTTCCTTTTTTGCTGAAACGTACAGCTCTAATGGAATCTCTATGTTGCGTCTCCTTGGATTCATCTGCTATTATGACTGAACAATTCTTTCTACAAATGCAAAAAGGTGAACGAAACTCAGCATTTGATGAACAACATAACATTATTTCTAACTAATAATGCTTCCCGATTACCTCTATCGGGCATTAAAAATAATATTAGAATAAGAAGAATCGGATGATAGAAGATCTAGTAAAGATTCAACCTTTTTACATTTTCAGGTCAACTAAACTTCCCCACATCAAAAGGGTATTCTTAAGTAATTCAATCAATCCATACACAAAATTTTAATTACCAAACTAAATTCTATCAATTTCCAGCTCCCTGAACCAACATTCAAGAAATTCTACAATTATAATTATTAATCTGATCAGTTGATTAAGAACAAAATATAAAACTATATCCAGAACCACAAAATCCTACGCTAGAAGGAACCCTAAAGAGTCAACCTTTTTGATTATTAAGATCATTCAAACCACCCCAAAACAAAAGGGTGTCTATATATTAATGAACCCCACCAACCCAAAATTAAAACTTTCATTCCCAAATCAAATTCTATCAATTTCCAGTTCACGAACCCAAATATCAACAATCATGATTAATAATTGACATCTGCAACTACAAAAAAAAAAAAATCAAAACAAAAACAAAAATAAAACAAAAAACAAAAAAAACATACTTAACATCAAAACCAAGTAATAAGTAACAAAAAGGGGGCATACGCAAGATTGAAAATGCGGAGGTCCGACCCAACAGCAACAACAACGGATTGATCAAAGGGGTGAACAGCAATAAGAGCAGGAGCAACCTCAGTCTGTGAGTATGAATCTCTCTCATCCATGGGTAGGGTATCTTCAGTTTCCTTATCCTCCAACTGGGGTTCTTTAGTTTCTCTATTGCAGTGTTCCTCCAATGGAGCTTCCTCCATTGTTGCAGCAACCTATTTCGCTGCTCTCCGATATTATTTCCTCAGTTCTAGGGTTTTGCAGGGTTTAATCACTTCTTCGAGTCATCAAGTCATTATGTTCGTGTTGGGCTTCTTCTGTGGTCATATTGTTGTGCTGAACTATTGGGCTAACGTAGTGACAGTTAGTTAAAAATAAATAAAAATCTGCCTATTGGTAAGAAGTTCGACTAATGTCGTTACTTATATAATTATACAGTGTTTAGACAGTTAACCGTACTGCATTAGTTTTAGACAGTTAACCAAAATTTCAGTTTTACAAATTTTCAGACTTATTTACCAATTAGTATATTGGTCAATCTTGGTAGTATAGGGTTGATGTTAGTTACTCAAATTTCATTCTATAATCCTTATAAATATATATCTTAAAATTTAAATTGATGAATATGAGGTAGTTTTTTCTACTAGACAAACAATTTTTCAGTTTCAGACTATATAAGACACTAGTACGATTTGGATTCTATGTTTATAATATCATTATTTTTCACAAAAAAAAAAAATATTGAAGAGGCAAGACTATTAAATTAGTTACTAAACGCTACTAAGAAAGTTGAGTTAGCTAATCGAATTATTATTCTCTAAGGCTATCCTTTGAAACTTGTAAAAAAAATAGTTATACTGATATTGTAAGAGTGAATCACCTACATTTTAGAATTAAGTATGCTTATATGGATTAGTGGATTACCACTTATTTTTCTAACAATGCATAATTTGTCATTTATTATTTAGCAAATTTCTCATTTTGTGAATTCTTATTTTTGTTTTCAACTATGCAAACTATTGCCTTATATACGTACATGTTATAGAATAATTTATTATCTTATAAACACATATGTTATAGATTTATAAAGTAAAAATATGTAAAGTAGGAAATAAAAGATAGTAATTTATAAATTTATAAATTTATAAATTTGATAGATAGAAATTAATAAATTTGTCTTTTTCAATTGACTCACTTTGACCGTTTTACTTCATATACTAGTAAACTCACAAAAGATGGAAGAACCAAGCGAGAAACTGAAAACTGGGAAGCAGAAGCAGCTCCCCAACTCCCACAGTCCCACAGTCCCGCTGCTGCATATCCCATGTTTTCCACCAAACTGCTTCAAACCCCAACAAAACAGCTGGAAACCTTGTATATCTACCATATTTGGTTTTCAGGCTCTGGTATGTTATAGAAATGGGAATGTATACTCATTTGAGCTGGAAAACAGATTTTGTGGAAGTACAATGCCGGATATCCAATAACATCATCAGCATTTGTTGATGAGAATATGAAGCTGATGTCTGACCCTTCTTTTCCCTCAGAAAGATTGGGTTGTATTTGCTCCTGTTATGGGATATTTTTTTTTGCGTCAGATAAGTCGTGTAATCCTGACGATATTGCACTGAAAGAGGTTAAGAAATTTGCTGAAGTTGATGTTCAAGAGACATGCTCTCTTCACCAGTCATGATTGGTGAGCGGATTTTTGTCGGTTGCAAGGATGATTTTACGCACTGTCTTGTTGTTGATACCACAATATAGAATGACTAATGAATTGACTGGAGTGTACATAGATACTGTCTGATATGGTCAGAGTGTCAGACTTCAGGCATGTTGGAGAGACCTGATTGACATGTCTGCTTGATCATTTCGGGATCAAGATTCTGAAGTTTGTAATGTAGATGTTCGAGCCATAGAAATTGATGGAAAAATGGTCAGCTATTCTTCCTCAAAATTGTACAGAGAAAGTATTAGACAAATAGTAGCATTCTTATTTCACCACCACATTTTGAAGACTTATAAATGAAAACCTGAAAGCTGACACCATTTGAAATTGGTAGTTCTGCCTGCTGAGTCCTGAATTATGTACCTTTGGCTTTTGGTATGCATATTTTAGGAGCAATGTGAGAAAATAGGGACTGAATTTATGAATGATGTTAGATATCAAGAAACTTGACCTCTTTCTATTTTAAATAATAATAATAAAAAAATCCATTATCATTGAAAACAAACTACAGGAAGAGCCTGACAACAATTTTGAGGAAAGGTTGTAGAAAATAGTCGAGGCTGAAAATTAGCAAAATTCTACTCCATGGTATTTTTTTTTTTTCAATCTAATATATTCTACTCCTTTATAATAATAGACCATATTTTTCCTCTATTTTCCTATTGCTAATATTCATATAGATATTCCTAAACCGGTAAGACAACTTTCTGAAACATTAGTTGCTAATTTGTATTATGTTATGCTTTAAAAAAAAAAAAAAGAATGCAGTCAAAAGTTGACCGCAAGCACTAAATTCGAGCAACTACAAAGCTACGAAGCTGTAAACTTCCAGCACTGTTGTTCAAACTTCATTTCAACATCTCCAGCATCCAAAGGGATTAAACAAATTGTAATCGATCAATTGTTCAAAGAATTGGCCAATTCTTCAAAAAAGAAACTTTACATTCCACATTGTTCTTCTGCCTATTTATGTTTTTAGCACAAGATCAGGAAAACGAAACCAGTTGGGGCATAGAGAAGAAACTTGTTCCCCAGCGTTAATGAATGGTGCTAAATCGCAAACAAGGGCACCATTCTTACAACAAAACACCACATCCTTGGAAACACCTCTATATTCTCAATTGTGTACATCCCAGTATGGTTCCACGGCACCTGGACATAGGAGCAACCCGACGCCAATTTGGTCTCTCGCTCCCTACAGTCAGAGCATCAACATCAGAGGTCGGCTTAATATCTCGGTTGCATCGATCAGGACCAATCACACCCCCAACTACATATATCTCTCCTCTCAATCCAATCATTGCAGACCCAATTCTCTTTGTTACCTCGGATGCTGAGACAACCACCTTTCTTTTACCGCTTTCCTGCTTGTAAATAAGGCCATGGCTCATGACATAAAGAATTCCTTTGACTACTGCCATCGGACCCTGAAGCCAGCCATGGTCCTCTACCATCCAACCATCCGAAGGCCTCTCAAGTAGCTGCACCATTGAGAGCCCTTTGTGCACAACATGCATTTTGCCTCCAATCACCACTCCAGAGCATGCCGAGTTATGAGTGTAAGGAAGATCAGGAATTGAAACCCACGTATCCTTTTCAGGATCATAAACTTCTGCCTGAGCAATTGATTTTCGGCAGCTAGTGAACCCGCCAGCAACAATGATCTTTCCATCCAAGACACAGCAAGCAAACATCGCACGAGGCACCACCATTGGAGCACAATGGGCCCACTTCCTCAAAACAGGATCGTATGACCATACTTCATGGGTGGCGAAGCTCCCATCCTGATCACCAGTGGACGGGTCAACAGCTTCACTCCCACCACCGAGTACAAATAGCTTTCCACCGGTGGAGACAGCCCCAAAATGAGCAAGATGCCTAATTTTTGACGGGAAAAGAGGGAGTGTGATCCAAAGATCATGGACGGGATCATATAGCTGCCATAAGTTATCTGGCTCAAAAGCGCACACACACAGAAACTCCTCTGACGAACCTACCTCTTCCCTGGCCTTGTAAAGCTCACAGCTGCGAAGCGCATCTCTCCAAGTACGACTTACAAGCTCTAACTTGGGATGAAGGTTAAATGGAACATGAGCAAGGCACCTCAAGGCAATAGCATCCGGTAGACCTTCAATCAACACAGACATAATACAAGACCTCACATCCGTTTAAAATGTTTGTTGCCACTCTGGCTAGACTTCACCTCAACCTGAAAATCAACAACATCATTCAGAGTAAATCAGCCAACACATTATGAGAAGAGCACTGTTCAGCAGCATTATTTCACATACAACCATCATCTTTACATCAAACGGTAACTCATCTGTTCAAATCAAGACCATCACATGTCACACCACTACTAACACAATGAAGAATACAGTGACAAGACAGAAGTCATGTCTCCATCCATACATAGATGAGTGATGAGTCTTGTGACCCACCCAACCAGAGACGCCACTAACCCCTCAACAAAAGCATCTCACCATCAAACATAATGCAACCACATTTGGGTCATTGGGTTACATAATTATGCCTACTACATAACAATCTTTCCAGTTCCCAATAACATCGCTTACGTCCAGCCTCACTAATCACACCCCTAATTCACACAATCGCCATTCCGCCATCCTAACATCATCTGATCCCCAACTTTTATTCAATTGCACTTTCCAACACAACAAATAAGCGAATTCAACAATAATTAACTATGCGTATTTCTAATCAGCCAATAATCGATATTTAATAACATAAAATGAAGATTCAATGCAAAACTAACCTCAATCTGAATTATTAAGACAGTCAAAATGTCGGATTGTTTTCTCCAGATTTTATGAGCTTTTTTTATAAAAAAAAAAAAGGGCGAGCGATGCGATGAGCCGATGAAGGATAGAACAGAGAGAAGGCTGGAGCTTTGGGTTTGGTATTGGGTTTATAGGGTTCGACGCGTATAATTGTGGCCAACACATTTTTTTATTTTGGTATTTGGACCAACTATTTTAGTGCCACCGTGTCCACCCCCTTTCTTTTTCCAAGCCGTTGGATTTTTTGTACACTTTGAATCTTTACCGTTGGATTCCTTGGCGTGTTTCTCTTCTTGTCTTTGGGTTGCTTGTGAGTAGGGATTACAATAGTTTGTATTTGGATCGAATCTGATTGGATTAAGACCCGGACTCATCTTTTTTAAATTAGATCATCGTTGGCTTAGATCCATTAGGTCCTGAAATTTTAGACCCTTATCCAAATTCGCTGGATCTAACGGGTTTCGTGTTTAAAATGAGTCCAAAATGAGTCCTTAATATATTTTTATTTTTATGTGCTTATCATTCTCATATTTTATAATTGGATTTATTTTTGCAATTTTTTAAGTCAAATAAATATGATGATGTTACCCCTTGAGAAAACTATTAATTGAACGAAAAAATAAAAAATTACAACTCAACAAATAATCCGTCATATCTTAGTTTTAACTTCAAACTATTAGAAGTTTACAATTCATAAAGTAGTAAGTACACAACAAAATGACAAAATATAGCAGTAGAAGAGGACGAATATCAACTGTGTAAGTGAAAAATAGAGATAAGGATTATGTTTTTTTTAAAAATTTTAATAAGCGGGTCTATGAGTCAAATTCGGGTCTAAATTTTTTGGATTCAGACTCATATCCGGCCTAAGGACATTTAGACCCATATCTGACCCGAATTCAATAGGTCTAAAAAGTTAGACTCTGACCCTAAAAAATGGATCGAATGTGACTGGGTCTGGATCGGATCTTTGATCCATTGTCATCGTGAGTTACTTGTGATAGGCGAGGTGCCTAAAAGCTGAAAATCCTCCCTCCAAACGAATAATTATTATTGGGATGCTAATGGAATCGTTTTGCTATGAATCTTGAAATCTTTTCGCGTTTGGCCTTTGGCCTTTGGCCTTTGACCTTTGACTTTTGACAATGGTTGTCTATCTTGTTTTCATCGACGTGATTTCCTACTTTATTTCGCAGAGATGAAATTGTTATCGTTTATGAATTAGGCGTATGATATTTGTATATGAGGTTGAATAGTTTGATTTTAAGAGAAGGAAGCATATGCAAATATGTTATATAAAATCGTACTTACTTGACTTGATAGGTTTCTTAAATCTTAGTTGATATAAAAGTACAATTATATTAGATGGAAATTATGTATATCTCATGTTTTGATAAACATTTACAACTTGTCTTGATCTTGATTTTCATCTATTGAGAAAATTTACGTTGTTGTATGCTCATATACAAAGTGTTCAAAGTTACAATGTCGACAAACAGACTATCCTATAAAATTTATATTAAAGTATATTTTGTTACATCTTTTCATAATTATTACAACATTATTTTCCTATATTTTTTTCTACTTTTTGTTTTCATCCAATTTTTTAAGTGTTATTTACTTTTACTTTATTCCTTTTATATCAATATACTTAAATTTTTTATTGTCTTATATTCCACCATATTAAATAATTTTCTTACTCTCTATCACTCTCCCATAAACCATATATGCGGTCTCCTTTTTTATGCTACAATAACTTAGTAGAACTCAGAAAACGAAGGTAATTCTCATAGGATTTATGCACAGCCAAAGTTGTTATTATTCCATCAAAAACTCATATTTATAAAACCTCTTTGCCCACTTGAAGTAAGATGAGGTACCCAGAGCATCAATGTGTCGGTGAACATGATATTCACCTTCATAATAGCCCAAGCCTTCATCTGAAAAAATTATTAGAGTAGAAGGAAGTGCTCTAGGATTTATGCACAGCCAAAGTTGTTATTATTCCATCAAAGACTCGTATTTATACGACCTCTTTGCCCACCTTGCAGTCCAAGGCCGAGAACAATATCACAATCCTAGGAATATCAAACTATCATAAAATAAGATTAACAAAATGATCCTAAATAACTTATCCTAATAAGTTGTAGTGTTGAAGAATTGAAGGGGTTTACCATTCATACTATACGTAATTATTGGATCTAATTTCACTTGAATTTGGTGTATGAATCCAGATATGACACGACTACTTAGCCTGGCCTGAAGCAAGTGGAATTGGCTAGCAACAAAGTAGATTAGCTTCATTAGGATTTCACTCGAAGACTAGTATGTGATGCTTCTTTTGCCTACTCTTACAAAGTAACGCATTGAAATAGTCGTCAATATGATAATGTTATTCAAAAAAGAAACGTGTCAATATAGATGTACTTATTAGCTTTTTCGATCTATAATTAATTTTAAAGAACAATAATAATAATTTGACTAGCCATTCAAAGATCTTGCTTTGATAACACACTTCCACTTCTTGAGTCGTGATGTGTAGATTGGTGTTCATACTCAAATGTTTCTATTTAACTTTTCTTTGATTTAATGGTATCCTATTCAAGTATTCCCCCTTAACTTTTTTAATACTCAAGCTAATTTTTAGTCTGATCATAGATTTAATTTCATATTCTCCTATTTTTTTTTTTTTTGTTCTTTGAGAAGCTTCTATAGAAAGTCATTGTTGTAAGGCTTTGAACAAAAAGATTCAAGACATGCAAAAACATGACAAATACACCTTTTATTGCAAACTAATGATGGAAATAATCTGTTGATCAAAAGTATACACCTAAAAATTTATATGATACAAAGAAAATCACTCAACTCAAAATAAAGAATGTAAATAAAAAAGATTATTACAACAAATTAAAAAAAAAAAAAGCAAATGGAAATGAAGGGGATAGTAGGAGCCCACAAAAACAGTGAAAGAGCAAGTTAAAAAGTCAGAGCATATGATGCAACGGATAACACGGCAAACAGCGCTGGAATGGCTGGTAACTTTGACATTTTGGCATCCGACGAATCACCTCCTGTTGGTGTTCTTTCAGTTCTACCTCCTGCAATTCAACATTTTTCTCATATAACTTAATTTCTTAAATTATTACTTGTGTTGTACTACAATAAAATAGTTCTTCCTCAACTATTTCTAATATAAGGAAGCTCTTTTCATCCATTTTGTTTCATGTTATAAGATTTCCAGAATCTTATAATTAAAGCGCGTGATCCAGCGGTAAGAGATTGAGCTGCTGTCCAGTTTTTTTTTTTTTTTCTTTCCTTTCTTTTTGTTTTACTTCTGTTGCCAAAATAAAAAGAAAAGAAAAGAAAAACTATTTCTAATATCATGCGTTTTGATAAATCTATGGGGTCCAATTCCTAGCCTTAGGCCCGGCGCTTGCAACACGTTACATGTGCGTTCTCCAATAAAATCCACCCCATTTATTTAGTTCCACAGGATGGATAGGGTCCACATATTTTTTTTGATGATTTTTATGGCTACATAAAATTTTATATATAAATTAATAAGAAGAATGCAAAAGAAAAATAATTACTTATAAATAAATTATGAATAGGAGATAAACATTAAACAGACGAGAAAATGTAAAAAAGTCGTTTAGTTTGAAGTGAATTGAACTTTAATATGTACGTTTAGAAATTAACATACCTGATGGACCGCCAAGCGGAGCTCCGGCTGGAGAAGCAGCTGCCAAAATACCACCAAAATAAATTATAGTCAATCAAACTAAATAGGGTTTAAGCATATATAATATAGTACTTCGCTTGTGAGTTGTGACAAAATTTTAACAGCCAAAACTACTGTATAATCTTGTAGTATAGGAGCATAATATAAAGGTTGTCGTATTCTTAATTTCTTACCATTGCAACGACTGAGAGGGGGAGTCTGAACATTGCAAGCATTAGGAAGGGACAAGGCCTGGGTTTGGTTAATGTTCAACCCAGCAGCCAAGCCAGAGTCTCCACTGTTGAGAACCTCGCACAAGCACTGAGGTGAGGACCTAACAACATTGGCTAGCTGGGTGCAACAGCTTGACGAGGGCATTGACGAGTTTCCGGTGATATAATCTAAGCAAGGTGATAAAGTGACCAACATATTGGTGCAATCAGTGCTGATGCCCGATGTGCTTGGTTGAGCCATTGACATAGCCCACATTGAACTAATTGCAAGTACTAGAACTATGACATATTTTGGAGTCTCCATTATATTTTTTCTAAGGGTATATTTGTATGTTGTAGTTTTGAAGGAATATATTTTGGTTTTGGAGATGTATAATACTATAATATATGATCGTATAACATGTAAATGAGATACTATGTGGGTATTTAAAGAGAATGCGTAGAAGGAAAGGAACCAGTAAAGTGGTTTGTTTAGGTGACCAACTCTTTTCCTACTATGCTGCAGATGCCCTCGTTGAAGGAATGAGGTTGGACTTTTACTTTGTCTGCTACATATGTTCATTGCTTTTGTTTTGATTAATCAAAATAAAGTTTCCCAGTTACATGTCTTTCTTTCTTGTCTCTAGAATAAAAGATGACAGTGATATTCTATGACCGCCATCCAACCTTCTTAGAACTTTCCATGCAATATTTTTTTTTCTTCTTCTTATTCAAACCAAGATTTTGTGTTTCATAATCAATACACCAATCTCATTTTCACACCAGAATATATGAGCTCCATACTTGGAATTTGTACACACTTCATGCATGATCATATTTCCCCCCAGATAATTAAAAGCAAGATAAACGAACCAAAATGTTGTTAATTATGCTTATTTTTTTTTTAATTGTAACCAATCACATATATGATCATAAAAAATGTTAGCTTGTTTAGATAGGAACAGAGGAAGTAATACAATAGTTAATTGTATAAGGTGACATAATATTACCCATTAAATCAATGCTAAATTTTCCAATCAAGACTATCAACATAAGATTGTTTTACTTAATTTGTTGCAGACAAAATTGAAAAGTCTTATAAAGTTAGTCAATTGAAAATTACTTCAATGAATTGTTTGTTACTAGAAATTTCGGATTATTATATACTATATATTAAATAGGATAAAGGAGACTAGTAGTACGTCAAACAATTGTTTTAGAAAAAGCTTAATAAATAAGTGACTCTTGTTTTGGATACATGCGATAGTGTAATTTGAATGCTATTGCAACAATATACGTACACTTAAATCGGCCAATGAAGATAGTAGTCAATTAAGACATACACGCTATGCTTTTGCCATCTATTTGATTAGTTTAAGATTTATAAAGTTACCATCAAGTGAATACTATATAATGAGCAAAAATTAACAAAGTTACTCTCTCGCCATGTTTTAATAATCAAATATTCAATGGCTAACTACTTAACCTTCTTTTCTATTTCTAATTCTATCCGTGTTATTCTATACGGATACAATGTTTCTACTTGAAAATAAGAGTTAATTGGGTATTGAATAAGTATGCTAATTATGACCTATTGAAGAATTTTTTTTGATCTCGATCTAATGGTGTTGAATACCAGTATTATTAAGATTACCAATATTGAGGGTGGTATCCGAAAAAACCCTCTCTAATAATAATAATTAAGTGAGAGCAATATCCATAATTTGAAGGAGAATAATGAAATGGCTAGCTAGTTATGTATCTTAGACAAGTCCATCGTAATAACATACCCATATATAAGGTATAACCATAAAACTATGAGTACTATGGGGCTGCTGATAAACCCAATGGTGTCCGATTCTTTAGATAACATACTCCAGTTGGTCAATAATCAAGTAATGAAGTTGGAGTTGGTGACTTTGGTCCTTTAGTTAAAAGTACAAGAATAAACAAATTAGTAACCACCCTTTAAACTATACACTATTTTACCAATAGGACCATAATACATAATAAATCATGTTTGTCATATATATACTCCCAAAATTCTTGTACATTTTTGCATCTTGATTTTATTGTAACATTATTTCAACCAATTATTGGACCATTGTCATACACCACATATAAGGCTATTACTCAAATCGAACAAACGATTCATGCCATTGTGATTAAAATTTGTTTGGACTATATACTTTATCTGTTTTCCTTAGTCTAAAACAGTTTCACATTTGGATTTTTTTAACCATTGTATTTTTCTATGAATACTCCGTATTAGTATAAAATACCCCATTTTGTGAACCAACCAGTTAATACAGGAGTTTGGACTTGTGAACCAACCAGTTGAGGCTAAGCGATGCCTAATATGAGACATACATACAAGTGGTACGAGGACGACATACATATGGTACTAATTTGGACTCGGCTCGTTTGGTTTCCTGTAAGTTACTTCCTCACTAAGTAATTCTCCTTTTCAATCACAAACTCTGTTTACTAAGATGCTCCAATGCATTGTGGTATGCTGGTAGCATACTACTATACTAGCATTGTAACATGCATATTGTATATCATTCAGTTAATACTACCTCCATTGATGTACAACAAAATCAAGATGACAACTCAGCATAATTAGTTAGTTATTACAAACCCACATTTATAAAATTAGCTAGTTATAAGTCGGTTAGCTATTCTATATATATATGCATGTATTAGTTCACAATTTTTATTATTGGAGATTACAACAACATTGATAGCTCTTCTTTTCTCTCTACTTCTCTCTGCTATATTCTGTTTTTTTTTTCTCTCATACTTGGTTGCACATCTTCAAGTTTCAAAATACATCAAAGTGATGATGAAAGAATTTCTGATTTTTTTACAAGATTGAAAATGATCTGAGATCAGTTGGATGGACTTGATTCTCTCCCTGCTTGTGGATGCAATGGAGGTGTTTGTTGTTTGACTCAACAGTTAGCCAAATCTCAGCAGAGTCAAAGATTAATGCAATTCTTGATGAAGACTAATGAAAGATACGAACATATTAAGAGTTCTATTTTGATGATGAACCTCTTCCATCTGTATCTTAGGCATATGGTTTACTTCTTCAAGAAGAGAAACACCAAGAAGTAAGTGCAACAAGAACTCAAATCTCTACTGATAATCTAGCATTTGCAGCAAGAAAAGTGTATGAAACCAAGAAATCTTCATTTAATTCAGCAAGAAATCATCAGAATGGAACAAACAAACAATACAATGCGCAGAAAAGAAACCAAATGCATTGTGATCATTGTCAAATGAATAATCATACAATAGATAAGTGTTGGAAGTTGCATGGATATCCTATTGACTTTAAAAATAGATCAAGAAGGTTTGTTGCATCCTGCACAAATGATGCTACTTCTGATGGTAATTCTCTTAGTGAGCAGCTTATACATACTACACTCACGTCTGAGCAATACAATGTTCTCAAGGCTATCATGTCTAAACAAGGTTTTGAATCATCTGACCACACTCAGAACAATGAGGATGAGTCTGATTACATTGGATTAACAACACAATTATCAGGTAAATCTTGTATTTTATCTGTTTCTCAATCTAAATGGTTGTTGGACAGTGGAGCAACATATCATATGTGCTCTGATTTGAGTCTTTTTAGTCGATTTTCTCAAATTAAAGACGGAAATTATATCACAATTCCTGATGGTTCAAGAATACAAATCAAGCATATTGGTACAATTATTTTGAAAGATGATATTATACTCAAGGATGTATTACATGTGCCGGGTTTTCAGTTCAATTTGATTTCTGTCTCTAAGCTTTGCAAAGACACAAAGTCTATCATCAAGTTCACCCAAGATGCTTGTTATATTCAGGATCTTTTGAAGAACAAGCCTGTGTTGCTTGGTGAAATGAATAATGGACTATACCAGTTGATATCTCACTTAAGAAGTTTGCAGCATGAGGAAAAAGGAATGAAGATAAAAGCATGTCTAAATGCAATTGAAGAAGCCAAATTATGGCATTTAAGTCTTGGTCATCTACCTTTTGACAAAATAAATAAAGTTTGTCATTCAATTTCAGTAAAAGATTGTTTACATCACAATTTTTGTCAGATTTGTTCAATTGCAAAGCAAAGCAGAATTTCGTTTTCTTCTAGTAGCATAAAGACAACAAGAGCATTTGAGTTGCTACATATAGATGTATGGGGTCCTTACAGAGTTTGTAGTTATAATGGCTGCAGATACTTTCTTACTATTGTAGATGATTTTACAAGGATGACATGGACTCATCTCATGCGAAATAAAAGTGATTCTGTTGATATTTTGGATCAGATGCTATGCTACATTGATACACATTTTCAGCTTAAAGTCAAGTATGTTAGGTCTGATAATGCACCTGATTTTTGTGATGGAAGAATGAAAGAATTATTTGTCAGTAAAGGAATATTACATCAACGAAGTTGCGTTGATACTCCTCAGCAAAACGGTGTTGTAGAAAGGAAGCATCGCCATTTGCTAGACACTGCTAGAACTTTATATTTTCAGTCTAAAGTACCATCGAAGTTTTGGAGCGATTGTGTGCTTACTGCAACCTATTTGATTAATAGAATGCCACTCAGATCTATTGAGTTCAAGACTCCATATGAAAAGTTATTTCAAAAGGAACCTACTCTAGATCATTTAAAAGTCTTCGGGTGTTTATGTTATACTTCTACCTTAAAAGTAAACAGATCAAAGTTCAACACAAGAGCAACTCCTTGTGTAGGTTATCTAGCTTCTCACAAGGGATATAAAGTGTTAGATTTATCTACAAAGAAGATTGTGATTTCCAGAGATGTTAAGTTATTTGAAAAATATTTTCCATACCATTATTCAGATATTCCTATGAATAGTTATAATAATCATTTCTTCTTACCTATTGTTACTGATATCTCCGGTATAAATCAGCAAGATTTTGCACTTGATGATGATAAATTACAGTTGTTATCTACACCTGAGGCATCAACAAATCAATCACCTACATCTGAAACATCCATTTCTCCAGTAAATCAGACACCTATTTCAGTTTCTATTCAAGAAGATCAGGTGATTCGAAAATCAAACATAATCTCTAATCCTCCTACACATCTGTAAGATTATGTGTGCAATAATACAACAAAGTCTATGCTAACTCACTGGTGTAATCTTGTATCATCACAAGATTTTACTAAAGATCATCAAGTCTGTGTAGAAGTTCATTCAGCATATGATGAGCCAACATGTTATAATGAAGCTATTAAACACCCAGCATGGATTGAGGCTATGAACAAAGAAATAGAAGCTCTTCATAAAACAGGAACATGGGAGATTGTTCCTCTTCTAAAAGGGAAGAAAGCAATTGGATCTAAATGGGTTTACAAAATCAAGAAGAAGAAAGATGGCACCATTGAAAGGTACAAGGCTAGACTAGTAGCAAAAGGATTTAATTAGAAATATGGTATTGATTTCCAAGAGACATTTTCTCCAGTAGTCAAAATGGCAACTGTCCAGTGCATATTATCTTTAGCTGCAAGTAAAAACTGGCCAATTTTCCAACTTGACGTCAACAATGCTTTTTTACATGGAAATCTCCATGAGGAAGTATATATGAAACCACCATCTGGTTACAGTACCCCTTCAGGATATGTTTGTAAACTTATGAAATCATTATATGGGTTGAAGTAGGCTTCAAGACAATGGTTCACAAGATTAGTTGATGAGCTTCATTCTCAGGGTTTCAAACAATCAAAAAATGACTACTCTTTGTTTTTAAAACAAGATGATACAAACATCACAATAGCAGCTGTTTATGTGGATGATATTATCTTAACGGGTACCACCATTTAAACTATTGAATCACTGAAAAGTCATTTGCATAATACTTTCAGCATCAAAGATATTGGAGAGTTATCTTTTTTTCTTGGAATAGAAATAAGCAGATCTAAACAAGGAATTACAATGTCTCAGTCAAAATTCACAAAAGAACTTTTACAAGATTGTGAATTTGATTTATCAAGACCAGCTACTACTCCTCTTCCATCAAACATCAAGCTCAGCAATGATGACTCAGACAGATACGAAAATCCAGCATTATATAGATGTTTAGTTGGAAAATTAAACTTTCTTACCCATACAAGACCAAACCTTGCCTTCACTGTTCAAACATTAAGTCAATTTATGCATGCCCCTACTCAGCTTCATGTTCAAGCTTTGGTACATACTTTGAGATATGTTAAGCAAACAGCAGGGCAAGGGATTTTTTTAAAAGCAACTGATTCGTTGACATTGCAAGCTTTCAGTGACTCAGATTGGGCCTCCTGTCCAACAACACGCAAATCAGTCACTGGATATATTTTGTTACTTGGTAATTCACCAATCAGTTGGAAATCAAAGAAACAAAGCACGATATCTAGGTCTTCATCTGAGGCAGAATATCGAGCAATGGCTCACGCTGCTGCTGAAGTTACATGGGTTGTTAGACTCCTCGAAGAAATTGGCATATCCAAACTAAAATCCGTTACTCTTCATTGCGACAATCAGTCAGCATTACATATTGCCAAAAATCCCGTGTTCCATGAAAGAACAAAACACATAGAACTTGATTGTCATTTTACAAGGGACAAAGTGATTGAAGGTTTGATACAACTTACTTATCTTCCAACTCAACAACAAATAGCTGATGTTTTCACCAACATTCTTCCAACATCAAAACAGAAACTTCTTTTGCACAAACTTGGAATGGTTCAAGCCACCCCAAGTTTGAGGGGGGTATTGATGTACAACAAAATCAAGATGACAACTCATCATAATTAGTTAGTTATTTATTACAAACCCACATTTATAAAATTAGCTAGTTATAAGTCGGTTAGCTATTCTATATATATATGCATGTATTAGTTCACAATTTTTATTATTGGAGATTACAACAACATTGGTAGCTCTTCTTTTCTCTCTACTTCTCTCTGCTATATTCTGTTTTTTTTTTCTCTCATACTTGGTTGCACATCTTCAAGTTTCAATAACCTCTGTCTCATACTATAGTTTATTCGTGTATTTGAGTTCAAAACTCTTAATTTGGCTTTATAAAATGTGTACACTCAATCTTCTTTTAGTCAGCTAGCAATCTTTACCATACGTCCATACCCTCCCTTTTGAATCTAGTGGCTTGTACAAGAAGCATACGAGTCAATGAACGTTCAAAAGCAGCAGTGATCAATGCTGTACGTGGACAAGCTGATCAAAGAAGAAATCATTCGTGTTTCTAACTTTTAATTGCAGTCATAACGGATAAACTTGACGTGCTGAACACAAGGAAAAGAGTTAAATTAATTGGAAACTCAGCCATGCCATCAGATGTGCTGCCGGTTGACGATTTCGGTTCAGTTCCTGCATTCATACACGTATAGAACCATCAATTCATAATGTATTAAAAAAATGTCAATATGATATACATACTATAAGCTACAGAAGCAGGATATGTTCGAGCCCAAGGGGAATGTCAGATTCTGTAGTCGGTATTGGAGAGACAGCTGAACCTGGAGAAGCAGCAGGTGTTGGTGGTAGAATTTGATTGCAGTTGCTAACAGACCCTACTGGTACGTTGCAGAGGCCAGGGAGAGCTTGAGCACGGGCCGGATTGATGGTGATTCCATATTTGCTAGGGGCATCATCATTCGCAACATAACAAAGACACAAAGGTTGTGTTTGAACGATCATTTTGAATTGCATGCAGCACGCTGGAGGAGGATAGCTGTCTTTCCCCGATACATAGTTCAGACATGGGGATAATTTCACTAGTGCAGGTAGGCACCCGGCCTCATCCGCCCGGGCACCAACCAACAACACGGTCATGACTAGCACCACCGCAACTATTGAACCCATTCTCTTATTTAATTGTGGAGTGCTTCAATCACAAAAATAGAACGTCTAGCTAGTATTTAAGGAATATTGGAGTATATCAGCTAGACATTCATGAAAATATAATATATACTCATATATTCCTTAAATCTAGGTCTTTGCCTTGGTTGTGTAACCTCTTCCCCTTTGAATCGAAGTTGAATTATAAGGATAAGTGATGGGGCAGAAATTTATAGGGAGGTTGCTCAGAAAAAAGATAAAGCCATACGATAAGTTAAACTCACCTAATATTAACTAGGTTAAAGATTAGATATTTTTGTAATTAGTAAAACATCTCCTCTAACTTGGAATCGAACAGACAAATATGGAGGAAAATATGGCGAGCCATTGTCCGCAAAAGGTACGTAGTTACGTTGACCTCATTTGTCCTCGCAGCGCTGTATTGAAAGTCAGCTCATCTGGCGTCTTTCCCCACTTAGGTGGGACTCTAAAGTTTGGAATATAATTCTCTTATAGAATGGTATGAGTAGATTAGCAAGAAGTACAGCAAGGATGGCTACTATCTAAGAACTAAGATATTGTAGTTATATATTTTTTTTTTATAGCAAATTTGGAGTTTGAGAAGAAAGGACTTGACCCCATGCTAGCATGCAGTAAAACTCTTGGTCTCCTAGGTGAATATGAGGCGGCTTTGTCTAGGGAGAAAGATGAGATCGAGCAAGGCGAGAATTTTCGGCAGCCTCTTACGTTGGCTTCTTTGAACTCAACTTAGACGCTGCAACTTCGAGTGAGTCTATTGGGCTGGGAATATAATTGTGGTGCCAGACATTGAGGAGAATAAGAGATGCTTTGATTACAGCAAGTATGCTTTTTCAATCATCCTTCCCTTCTCTCCAAGCGGAGGCAGAGGCAGTTTGCTCCAGCCTGCAATATGCATTTGATTCCGGCTTGCTATCTATCCATTGAATTGAAGTTGAGTCGGACTGGCAACATCTTGTGCAGCTCTTGAGTGTGTAGACGCGAGAAAGGATTAGTACTCAAATCATTATTGATGTTATTATGAAATTTGCAAGCTATTTTTATTTTTTTTTCTCTTTTGCTTTTGGTAGGAGATGATGTAACAACACCGTCTAAAACGTTTTAGAGGCCCTGTACTACTTTCTAAATTCATGCCCTTGAAAATGACTTTAAAAACATAAATAAGCAACTGCTTAAAATAAGGGTAAGAAGGTTTGAATTCAAGACTTATGTTGCATCATTTTTATAACATAATCACGACAACACTATACTATGTGTGTATATATACATTACTAAATTTGAAGAGCTTTTTATTAATGGACCAAATTTGCCTTGTACAGTAGCCCAACTTACACGGACTTTAGCTGACATTGTGTTGTAAGAAGGTTGCTCATTCCTTGGCTAAGCTTTCTTTTTCTCTTGATGAAGTGAGAGTTTGGATAGAGGATTGCCTCTCTTGATGTACTTCCCCTTGTCATTAAAGACAAAGTCCTTAATGAATGAAATCTCATAGCCATTCTTGTAAAAAAATAAGAAAGTAAAATAGTCTTTATTGTTTGTGTCATTTGACTTCTTTCCTAAAGTCGAGATGATTTGATTTTTTAAGCCAATGATTGTTAAAACTGACCCCAGTCAATTGTGGTTTATCATATTTTGACGAAAAAAATATTTATCATAGTCCAAATGTAGAAAGAGAAATGACTTGTAAGATGATGATGATAAGAGATTGATATATAACTACGGAATATACACAGTGAAATATAAAAAAAATGTTTATTTATTTCAATCAAGCAATTATAAACACAAACTGCTCAACCAATTCTCTCTCCCCTCAAACAAAAAAAAAAAATTACTCAAACCAATTCTATGACATGGGAGTCCAATATGGTCCCAGAAGTCATTTTACAAAATGGATAAAAAGATTACAAATCACATATATAATTATCCTTGTCACAACAAGCTAAAGGAGGCTACAAAATGGCTCAAAACATTGCCAAAGCTGATATGCAAGACACAGCTGAGAATATAATAGTCAGCAGAGGAAGGGAAGACTTAGCAGTGCTTCCATTTGATTCACCAGTTGATGGTACTGTCTTGGAACCAGACCCTGCAGCAATAATACAACATACATCAATTTCTTGGTTTTGTCGGATATCGAATGCACACATACTTACCAAAAAACAAAACAAAACTAAGTATTTACCTGAGGGAAAATCGGCTGATGGGCCTTGGGGTTCTTCGTCTGGTACTCCTGCTGGAGAATCTGCTGGAGCTGCACCTGAAGTTGAAGGTCCCCCTGTTCCTGCTTATAAAAATATCGCGATTTATTAATGAAAAGATTTTGTATTTTGTACTCATATGTTTTAGGCTTCCATACAACTTGCCAGTTCCATGGTCCAACTTACGCGTTAATGTATGTAGGGGACAACAAGAGGTTATCTAAACAGTTTTTGAGTTGAGAAGAAGCTTACCACTGCATTGACTAACAGGTGGAGTTTGAACATTGCAAGCGTTGGGGAGGCCAAGAGCTCGAGTTTGGTTTATTGCAATACCTAAGGAGGTCGCAGCCCCACTACTAAGAGCCGCGCAAAGGCACTGAGGCTGTGATTGGGCGACGCTGGAAAGTGCCGAGCAGCATGAAGATGCCGGGGAAGAGGAGTTACCAGTTATGAAGTTAAGGCAAGAGGACATGCTTAGTAGCACACTTGTGCAACTGCTACTGCCTGATTGAGCTTCTGCTCCATTCCACGTTGATGCCACTGCTAGGACTACGAGTACTAACCACACTTTAGATCCTCTTGAAGCCATTGCAAGGAGGAAACGAAGCTTGCAAAGAAAGTGATCAAAAGAGAGAAACTGATGAGAATTAGCTGTTTTTTGTTGGGATTATTTGAGGCACTGAGTATTTTGAATAAGAAAGGGATGGTTTTATAGAATTATAGCTGGAAGTGGACAACATAAATGCAGTTATGTATGGGTGGCCAAACCAATATTTTGTTCAAATGGTTAGTTGAATTATAGGTTATATGACATCACTAACAAAGTTTAGCATATTAATTTTGTACTCAATGTTAGTTATGTCTGATTTTATCTTTTTCTTTTCCTACCTAGCATGTTTTGTAGTTTGACATTATTTGGTAAGAAATCCAAGGTTCAACTTAAGGCATACTATCTTGAGAAACTTATGTCATACCAAGATCTACACTAATCCAATTTCACAATGATATTAAAGATTACTTCGTGTTAAAGAAGTCTTTTCTCAACAAGATCATCAATAGATTAAATTTCTACTGTTCTTTTATTACTACCTCCCTCTAACATTTCAATTAAGTCCCAATAGATTAATCTCCAAATCACAAGTTTCACCTAACTTTCCAAACACAACCAAATCAATTTTTTTAACAATTTGGACAATCAAGTATTTTCCAAACCCCTTGATTAGCAAATCAAAAGAAATCATTAGAACCTTCCAACCATTTTCTTCCACATACGTCAGAGGCGGTTGGTGTCCAAAATCCTCACTACAGAACAACACTCAAAAAACACTTCCACTCTATAAATCACTCAATTTTTCACAAACTTCATTGCCACAAAAATTCAGTAAAACAAAAACCCAAAAGAAGTACTAAAATTAAGACAATGGAAAATTTTACTTCATCAAATGTAGCAATAACCGTCTTAACGTACTTATTAGTAGTTAGCTTAGTAAAGGCTCAGATGAATGGGCAAGTGACTACACCATGCACAGCCTCAATGATAGCCACCTTCACCCCATGCATGAACTACATCACTGGCAGCACCGCTGGTGGCTCGTCTCCTTCGTCCAACTGCTGTGATGCCTTGAAATCAGTGATGAGCAGCAGCATGGACTGTGCTTGCCTCATGGTCACTGCTAGTGTTCCCATGCCTCAGATTGTCAACAGAACTCTTGCACTTGGACTTCCTAGGATTTGTAAAAATGCTGGTGTTCCAATTAAGTGTGAAGGTAACTGAATTTGATTTTATCATCGTAATTTTACAATTTACTGTTTTTAGTTTTACTTTTTGTACTTTAGTTTTGCCTCAAAAATTCTTATGGGTTATCTTACTTAAGTGTGCTGGTTATTTATGTTATCTTACTTTTTGTACTTTACTCAAGTGTGCTGGTCATTTGTGTTATCTTGCAGCTCCCAGCAGTCCTCTCCCAGCTCCAGGTACCATAACTTCAAATACTAAAATTCCTTAACTATTCACGTTTAAAGTGTAACATGAACTACTACGTACGTACTAAGGTTGGACAGGATATGTACTGGAAGGACCTGCGCGCATTATGCATCATGCACGCACTGAATAGTTATGTTACATGTTTGTATAATTGAAAATGTTGAAATGTTTCTTATGCTATATTGTAACTTCACAGGTCCCGTACAGTTTGGAGAAAGTCCCCCGGCAGGAACTTCACCTAGCTCGGCATTTAGTCCCCAAGGTATCTACTTGTATCAGGGTAATGTACTAATGTTACGCTGTTACTTGTACAGTTACGCTTCATTGCTTCCCTTCTAAATGCATGGTTAATTATTTGAATATATTTTTATTCCAAACAATGCATTAGCATCCAAAGCATCATCGGGCTTTACACCGGCAACTGAACCAACAGCGGCCACAGAAATACCACGAGTGGTGGCACCATCAGCAGTGGAAGTTGAGGCAGCACCGTCATCAGTAGAAGTTGGGGAACCATCAAGGACTCCCAGGGTTCGACCAGTGTTGGCACCTTCGACCTCAAGTGCATCCATGATCCCCTCATCCACTACTATATGGGCATTTCTAATGGTGCTCATGCTATTCAATCTGTAGAGTTACATGTTTGTATATCAAATTGAAGAAAGCAGTCAAGTGCTCCCTTATAAACAGGGGAAAACACTAGCAAACGAAACAAGACAAAACTAAAAGCAAAAAACTGACATTCCTTGTACGTATCTAGTATTGGGTTCAATTGTTTGAAACCAGTTTGTTGACTAGCTACTAGTAAAATTCTCCTGTTTCACATTCTCTATTCTTAACATTACTAACAGTCTAACACTAGTCTATGTCTGGCCAAATTAAATTTGTTAAATAACAGAAAAGGCATAGTACTTCTTAGCATCTTTCACTACATAGCTCTACAATTCTTAATATATTATTGTAATAACAAAATAGAAAAAATATAAGGTTAAAATTAACATATTCTCTTGGTAAATCATTTATTAACATAAGATTACGATTTATTATTACTTATTCATTAATAAATAAACATAAAATTTTCCTCAGATCACATTCGAAATGCCCCAAATCATAGCCATGGACCGTCAATTACTATGGAGAACTTTACTAGTACTTATCTTCACCCAAGCTCCGATTCCAATTGAACGTATTAAAACAAACCTACGTGCATTGAAATCTTAGTATGAAGAAGTGGTTATGCGTACACTGAAGAAGAACTTAGAGAAAAATGGAGTATTATTCATCATATTCAATATTAATACAATTTGTTACTAATATCTACGATGTTATGCTGTCTTATGAGAGTTTTACTCAACTCGATCTCGTTATTTTTGTCCCTAATAAAATAGATAAATCGATTGATTTCCTAAAAGTTAACTTATGAGAACAAAAAGAATGAATAATTCACACATGGACATGGACGATTTGGGTTGGGAAGTGTCCCACTTCAATGGAAACAAACTGGAAGAATTACTAACTACTACGATGTAAAATTTAAGCGCAACTCCAAAAAAAGATTGCCATTTGTCTTGTCTTGGGTATATAACTAGGCAAAAGATATATCATTGTACCAAGTCCTCGTATTTCGTATAAACCCAGTTTTCTCCACATTTTCATTTGTACAATTGGATCTTCCTCAAAAGGGTAAAAGAAGGCTGGCAAATTGAGTTGGCAAGAATAGGAATGCGAATTCTTGGCAAAAACTTGAGACTTAGAACATCTGGTAAGTGATAACCTCTGCCTTTTAGCCAATTTTACTAGCAAGAAAAGTCCACCTTAAACTTACCCACTTTTTCATGCTTTTGATTTGTCCAAAAATAAGCACTCCACCATGGCGCTCCTATGTATTACCTTGGCTCTCATAAAACTTAACTATATATCAAATACAAGTATATGATTTTCACAAAAGAGAACTCCTACACCATACGAAAATATGGCATCTAACAAGTTTGTTGCAATATTTCTCATGTGCATGATGGTGGCTGCCACCATGAGCTTAGTGGCAGAGGCCAGCAGCGATCCAAATATTGGCCGTTCTGAGTTTTACAAGGGCTGTATGGATTCATGCAATCGGATTTGCAAAAATGGAGGTGATTGTGGGAGAAGTTGTGAAGACACTTGTAATGGAATGGAAAGCAAATTACGGTATGCTACTATTTTGAAATACGAAAGGTTATAAGTCGCTTCAGCTTTCTTCAAAATGCCCATCATAAAATTAGTTTTTTCTAATTCACAAGTGATATAAATTTATATCAAGATATTATAATCTCATATATAGGTATTGTTATATCAGATATAACTATTGTTATATCATATATAGCTCTGGTTATCAGATATGAAAATACAAAAATATAAAAATACAAAAAATTGTATATCAGGTATAAATATTATGATATCAGGTATAGAAATAAATTAAAATTACGAAAACATCTCTCGATATATTATATCATGTATAAATTAGGATTTTTTTGTCATAAAATATGTTAATGTACAATACATTTTCACTTGTTTTATCTCCTGGCTTAGGTGAAACTCCATAAAACGAACAAAAACTTTGGTTGCAACAGTAATTGCCTTCTTTTCTCCATACAAGTTTCCTATTATTTTAAAAAAAAAAATTATCAATAAACATGTCAACATTTAGGGATGTCTAAAGAGATTATAATAAGAAATTTTGCATTTCAGTGAAGTACTACATGTTATTCTAAAAGGTATATTTGGGATGTGTATTTAAGTTCTCAAACTTGTTAATATTCGCCTTTGTATCTCCATCAGATAAAATAGAGAGAACAACGTAATGGTCAACTTTACCAAGTAACATGGCTAGCTAATATATATATATATATATATATATATATATATATATATATATATATATATATATATATGTATGTATGTATGTATGTATGTATGTATTTATTTTTTGACATGAGTTCACATTTTTCTTGTGCAGCCATTAATTGATGTTGGGAAGAAGTTGAAATGAAGAAGAAGGATAATCCTTAATAGTGATGGATAATTCTCCTTTTGTTATCTTGTATTCTTCCTGTTTTGAGTTGATACATTTGTCAATATACATCTTTGATTATTATTATTAACTACTTTTTTTAAGCATAGTTACATATTGATTGAAATCATTAAAGTAGAAAATGAAAAGAATTAAATAAGACTCTATATGACTATATTTTTTCTTATATATTTAGAAAATTTTAAAAGATACTATATCTAGCTAATTCCAAATTTATGTCAGATTCCAAATAAGAAGTACAAAAGAGAATAAAGAGAGGGATGAATAGTCAACAATAAAGGAACATAAAGTATCGAGTGTGACCGCCTCACTATATATTTTAAGATTCGTTGACTAATATTTCATAAACATTATCCATAATATGACACTTGTTGGCCAAAATTGGGATATGATGTCCATAAAATAAAATGTGATTTTGTTTAATATGTTCAAAATCTAAGATAAAATTTGTAAATCTGAAAATTTAAATTCAAAATCTCACACCCCAATTTTGAGACGTGTCGACCAAAATTTAAGATTTGTTGTCCATAATTGAAGACCCAATGTTAGCTAAAATCTAAGAGTCAGCTCATTGCCCAATCGAGATATAATGTTCATAACCTAAGATTCATTGACCTATATATGAGGCCCAAATTTTAGTCTTGTTGACTAAAATTTGAGACTCATTGGCCATTATATGCATTATAATGTCCATAATTCGAGACTTAGTTGTCAAATTTTGAGACTTGTCGACTAAAATCTAAGACTCATTGGCCAGTATTTAAATCGTTGGCCAATATATAATGTCAAAATGAAACTCCTTAGCCAATGTTTGGCATATAACATCCATATATAATATGAAATTTTAACATATTTTTCTCATTTGTCAATATTCTAAGAATGTGACAAGTTACGTCTAATACCTTCTCACAATAAAATAGACTCCATTTTGTTTTAATTCATCAAATCACTCGTGGATTATATGTACCAACAACTAGAGTACTTAATTAGTATTGAAGTTACAAAATAATTCGTTACATCTCTTTAGAGTTTAATACTCCCTTTGTTTTTTATTCTTTTAATTTGTTTTTTCATAAATCCCAAAACAAAATTAAATTTTAAATATATTCAATTGTGTATTTGTAAATATTATAAAAAGTTGATATTTAAAAAATATACATTGAGACGAAATTTTTAAAACTCCATATGATTATGTTTTTTCTTATAAATTAGGAAGAATTCATTGTCAAAGTTTGGTTCTAAAATTTATATATTCCAAAGAAGAACAAAAAGAAATAAATTGAGTATATTTGAAACCCATGCAATGTCCGAATTAGTTTAAATTATTATTAAGGTTTTTTTTATTGATTTTTTAACCAATATAGATTTAATTTCTTCAAAAAAAAATATGTAACCAAATTTATTGGCATTTTATGTTAAATTTTTTTTAAAAAAATCATAAATTTAAACAATGAATACACAAATGATTTTTTTTCATTTTAATCTTCTCAATTAGTAAAAAATTGCGATGTTGATTTGTTTTGATCGCCAATCATAAGAATAACATATGCATCAAAATTATGATAAATATCTTATCACTATTTACTTTATATAGAGTATTGTTGAATTTATCTTTCATAAGATTCACTTTCCTAACATTTCCTAAAAATATAACTAAATAAAAAGAAATTATTAAATAGTATAAAGAGTGTCATGTAGGAAAAGAAATTAATTATCACTTTTATTTATTATAATAATAATAATAATAATTATAAATTAGTAGAAGTATATGCTTAGAGTTAAAATAGATGGATTAAATACTCTTATGGCTTACATATGTCTTTATAAGTCTCATGGTAAGCATATAAAAGTTTTTCTCACCTTTCGAGTCCATAACTAAAAAAAGGATTGAATGTTGAAGATAATTAACACTATATTTGAGATTTTTTGAAATTAGAGGGAGATTCCAAATATAACTGCAAGACATGTTTGTAAACATATTTCACATTTTATAATAGTGTAATTTTTATGTTTTTTAGTACAATTTCATTTTTAATAGTACAACTTCATCTCTAAATAATATAATTTTTTTTAAAAAGGTAAAACAACTAAAATGATGTAACTATGCTCAAATTCATTGTCTAATAGTGAAATTTTTTATTTTAGAAGTACAATTTTATTTATAGATAGTACAATTTTATTTATAGATAGTACAATTTTATTTATAGATAGTACAATTTTAATTCTTAAAAATACAATTTTAAAAAAGAAAATGAAAGTAAAACAACCCCAAAAAAAATGATGAAATTATGCACAATTTCATTTTCTAATAATGAAACTTTTATGTTATATATAAGCACGACTTCATTTACAAAGGATATAATTTGTAATTTTCTAATAGTGTAATTTCATATTCTATAAGCACAACTTCATTTGCAATAGTACAATTTCAATTCTCAAAAGTACAACTTCAAATTAAAAAGAAAGTGCATATCTTGGATATATATTTAAACAACCTCATGACTCATGCATGGTAAGCATATAAAGAAATTCACTCATCATATGTCAACTATTTCAAAATAACTGAATATTGAAGGTATGATATACTTATTTTTTAGATAGTTATAAAATTTGTTAATACTGAAAATAAAGATAATATATGCTTCCTATTTTTTTAAGGTCATATGAGAAGGTTTTAAATCATTTATTATCTTGTATTCAACTGCAAAAAGATTTTTAGAAATGGTTATAATAGAGTTTAGAGTCAAAGTAAATGGTTTTAATCAAAAGAGATGGCCTACTGTAACCTTATAAAGCTCATGACAAATAAATCAAAATATTTTCTCATTGGGGTTTAAAATTGTCCAAAATGGTTGAATAATACAATGTTTCTGAGTTATAGTCCTAGGGATTACTATGACACTATTATACAGTATTTTTGAGTATTTTCTTAATTTTTTTACATGCGTGTAAGGTCTTATAAGGAAGTTTAGAATCATTCAATACCTAATAATGGATTTTCAAAGGCCATAAAACATGTTCGGACTCTAATTATAAGCATCTTAGTTGGAATATGGTTGAAATGACAATTTGAAAATGACTGAGAGGGTTCCTAGTGTCTCCAGTATTGTGAGGATTTATCTTTCCATGATTGAAACCTTAAGAAATTTCCATGATTTACAAGGTAATAATATATAATTTAGGATTTTTTTATGAAATATATTGCAAACTCGTAGAGACCTATTAGATGTTTCCTAGGGTCATAAAATACTCTATCTAATAAGTACTAACTATATTTAAATATGTGATGATGATTTTTTTTATATTTTTAATTAATTTGAAAATTTCTTAAGGTCATAAATGATGTTCATGAAACAGTAAGTAATTAATGCAAAGATTATTTAATATACAAATTTTATAAACTAAACATTTTATAAAATATAATACCTAATTTATATATTGTTAAAATTGAGAATTTAGGGAGGATGAAAAGTAAAGAGAGAAAGGGAGGAAGCCATTGAAGATGTTGACTGACCAGTGAGCAAGAGAGGAAGAGAGGAAAAATAGCTTTTTTATTTTTATGTTGTATTGCTGAATATAAACCATTACAATTACAATTATAAAATGAAGTATTTATACTACTATACTTAAACATAAACACCCCCCCCCCCCCCCCCCCAAACTGGAAATGGTTGAACAAACATTTCCAGTTTGAACCAAAAACGTAAGAAATGACCTCCATGGGTCATAAAAGATGATCACTATGGATCACAAAGAAATGCCTCTAAGATCAAATGACCAACTATGAGTCTTAAAAGAAATGCCTTTATGGACACAACAAATTGACCAACTAAGGGTCTCAAAAAAAATACCTCTATGGGCAAAAAGACGATCTCAAAAGATCACAAAATAGACCTCTCATGGGTCGTATAAAACATTGTCAACAAAACCAGTCGACAACAAAACTCCAATAACAACCATCAAGATTCAAGAAACCAACTTTCGTTGCAGGAAATCACAAAATAGAATTTGCTATAGACTCGATCAAAAACTTGTATTCTTTAGGGATAACATTCTATGAGGGCATACAATAAGTAATGATGGGACATCAACATTAATATCCAGAAATCTGGCCAAGGTGAGCAGCAAATGGAAATCATTTAACATCCTTCCCATCAACAACTACATTATTCTCCTCCATCCATTCAACTCGACATCACCATGTTGAGATTCCAAAGCAACACTAATATTGCATCCATTCTCTATAAGATTGTCAACAAACCCCTGCATGCATAATGTTACACCAGCACCTTTGCTATCACATATCCACACACAGACCATATAACCTGGAGAGAAGGTAGTAGGTGGCAGTTGGTGATTTCCCTAAACTCGATCTGAACACCACTAAATGCATTACACCTAATCCAGTTGAAGTACTAACATCAACCAAGTTACATAATACATCACAAAGTTCTTGTTGTGCTTGCCCATGGGTGACCAGAAACTCAATTGGCTTGGAGACATTCAAATTTTCATTAGGCAAAGGAACAACATTCAACTCTTTTATAGTAAACTCCAACTCCAAATCCCTTTCTATACTAAGCAAATTTGCCATATGATTTGTAAACCGATCAACTATCAATGCTTGGACAACAAGCATTTGAATGCTCCGAAGCATGCAGCCTAATCAACATCATTAGTATACTTTGAATCCCCAATGGGATAAAAATCTTTCCAGTATGTCATCAAAATCCTCGACAAGAAGTCCATGACAAATGCAGCAAGCCTGCTGTTACTAACAGGATCACCACCAACAACATCATCAATACATAGGAGAACAACATCAATACCACCCCTGTTTGTTATACTTTTGCAAATTTCATCATTCACAGCAACATCAAACGACTGAAGTTTTCGGCGAAGTGATCGGTAAAGTCGTCAAACTCTGAATCTCCTTTGCTGGAATAAACCTCCAATTTGTTCATAGAGGAGATCGTATTTGCTGCTGAAAGATTTAGTTGGAATAATGCCATTGAAATCGGTGCAAAAATGCTCGGAATTTCAAGCTTCAATCACAAAGTGGTGCTTAGGATAGCCCTAATTGACGAATTTCGGACTTTATTGCAATAGAATTGAGCAGAAATGGGAGGAAATGAAAACCTAAACAAATTTTATGAACTACTTGCAGAATAATGGAGCAAGTAATTTGAAGAAAATCTAAGCAGAATATTGGAGAATGAAGACAAAATTTTAAGAGAAGTATCAGAAAAGAAAATCGCCAAAAGTTGATCAAATACAACAAAGAAAGATTTCAAAACCTTGACCGAAATCAAAGAAAACAACAAGAAAATCAAAATTGGGTTTCAAAACCCATTTTCACTAAATTACAAGAAAATTGTATCAATTGAAAGAGAAAGCAACGTGGATCATTATCCGCTCTGATACCATGTTAAAATTGAGGATTTGAGGAGGATGAAAAGTAAAGACAGAAAGGAAAGAAGTCATTGAAGATGTTGAGAGAGCAATGAGCAAGAGAGGGAAAAAAGCTTTTTTATTTTTATGTTATATTACTGAATATAAACCATTGCACTTATAATTACAAAGTAAAGTATTTATACTATACTAAAACATAAAGTCCAACATATATATTAGGAGATTATAGACTATTTAGATACAGCGAAAAATAATAGAACAATCCGATTATCAACGGGCCTAAAAATAAGTGAAATTGTTATTGTTTTCGTTAGTAATGGTGTAAAGAGAATAACTCAACCTTATGGCTGATGTCAGTTCAAATCTTCTGTACCACTAGTGTGTACCTTGCGATTCTATTGGTCGATGACTCGATGTCATTAAATAAGTTATTTTAGTCAGATTTTAAAAGCATAATTAGTATGTTACGCTTACATAATTATTTATTATTTATTTTTTGCTGCAGAAGAGCAAGGCTCCAAGGAAACAAACAAAATATCGAACTAAGAGGATGCTTACACAATTATTTAATGACATGACAGAGTTGAGCGGTACATATAATTAATTATACATGATAGTGATACAGAAGATTGAACTGGGCTGATATGATTTTGGAATTGTCCCCTCCCAAGAAATGAATTACTAAGATGTACAGTTGATACATTATTTTCCCATAAGATCGAATCTTACAGGCTTCTACATATGGTCAGACATCATTTGACTATGTCTATGTATGATTTTGCAAGTTGAATTTGATGTCACCATGTCAGTCTTAAGCCAACGAGGATATAAAGGAGACTTAAGCCGACGATGATATAAAGGATACTTTGTGTTGACTTTATGATAAAAAAAAGTTCGAACTCAACTCGATATAGGTTGAAAAGGAGTGAATATTGTGTTTTCAATATAAGAAATTCAAAAATATTATTCGTGATCTTCAAGTATCTCACAAATTTTTAAAGTCAATTAGTTACAGTATTCTTGACTAGACTTGTGGAGTGTGGATATCTAAAGCCTAAGTCTAAATTTAATTTACAGCAAGATGAGAAAGAATGGATAGCTTTTTGTCTTGTTTCATAAAAAACCCAGGCTCCGTTCTAATCTCCACAAGATATACACTACATTCCTTAGTTTTTTTCGTCACATTTTCATTGGTATAATTGGATTCTCTTCAAATGGGTAAAAGAAGCCTGGCTAATTGAGTTGGCTGGAAGGAAGACAGCATAAGGAAATGTAAATCCTTGCAAAATTATGAGGCTAAAATCATCTAACAACTCCTCAATTTAGCCAATTTAATAGCACTAAAAGTCCACCACAAACTTACCCACAATCTAAGGCTTTTGAATTGTCCAAAAATAAGCACTCCAACAGGGCCCCCTATATATTGCCTAGGCTCTCGTATTCTCATATATTATTTTCACAAAAGAGAACTCCTAAAGCAAGAAAGCTATGGCCTCTAACAAGTTTGTTGCTATGTTTCTGATGTGCATGATCGTGTCTGCCGCCATGAACTTAGTGGTAGAGGCCGGCGATCCAAATGGTGGGGGTTCTGAGGTATACAAGAAGTGTTTCAATGCATGCCGCAAGTCTTGCAATGGCGGTGAAACCTATTGTGAGATGAGTTGTGATGACACTTGTGATGCAGAGGAACTCCAAGGTATGCATACATTTTGGACATGGCAGGCTATAATTCCTTCTTTAGCTTTCTTTATTATGTCTTAGAAAAATACCTCGTAATATATTTATATAATGTATAAATTAGAAATTTCTGATTATGATGCATATTGTATAATCTCACTCGTTGTAACTCCAAAGTCAGGTGGAACTTCCAAAAATGAACAACGAACAAAATAATCGCTTTGGTTACGATAGGAATTGCCTGTCATTCCTCCATACATGTCCCATGTAATTGAAAATAATACAATATGCATGTCTACGATTTAGGGATGCCTAACAAGAAAATTTGTGAGTATTTCTGTGAAGTACTACATGCTATATATTATATATAAAGGGTGTTTTGGATGTAAACTCGTTAACATTGGCCTTGCATCTCCATCTAATAGAATAGGAAAAACAACGTAACGAATTAACGATCAACTTTACTAAGTATTAGTTAATATGTTTATATTTTTCTTGTTGCAGCTAAGCTAAATGATGTTGGGAAGAAGAATTAACTATGAAGACGAAGGATGATCCATAGTAGCGACGGAAGAGATGCATGTCTTAGTTTAGAATTAACTTTGTTTTGTAGCATGCATCTTCATCTGCCATGATGTTTGACGAACCAATTTTTTTTTAAATATAATGAATATTTAATTAAATGAACTTTATGTTCTAGTTCATCAAATGTTCTCCCGTGGATAATAGTTCATAATTCATTATAAATATTTCTAATTATTTCAATTTTCTTTCATATTTGATAGAGCTTATCATAAGAAATTGGCTTATCTTATACGAAGAACGTCTTTTTATATGATGAGTACTTTACATTAATGTTACAAAGTAAAAAAAAAAAAATATATATTAGTAGAATTTTACAAAGTAATTTGTTTCACCCCTTTAGAGTTTATTTTTAATCATTTTTTTTTTTTTTTGATAAAAGGGTAGAAAGAAAATTAGGTACAATAAAAATAAAAATCCTACCATCCTTTTCATAAAAATAAATAAATAACTCTTACCAGTTACCGCCCTAAAAATATATGCAGAATGTTAAAAGCCTAAGAAATTTAAAAATCCTTGTTTTATCTGTGATGCCTAGAATCCAGATAAAGGAGGTTGACTACTTGGGTTACTGGGAAACGTTCTTAGAATGGGCCGGGCTCGTGGGGAGCAAAGTGGGTTTTAGCTAGTGCTACGGATGGCCCAATGCCGCGATGCCAACCTAATACCTCTATTAGCTAGAGAGCTTCTAGGTCTAACATGAATCTGAATACATAAAAAAAAAAAAAAAAAAAAAATACGAAGTAGGTGCAATGAGATGTATATTGTACTCATTTGATTAGCTTTGCACATTTGAATTTGAAATGAGCTAAAGATTATCCTCCATTATACAGAATACATGCAAGAAATTCTACCTAAGTTAAGGTTATGGCATAATTCGGTGAAATTTACCAAATTAGCTAATAAATCACGTAATTAGAGAATTTTTCCTTAAGCTTGTGAGAGTTTAGGCATCAGTGCATTAAGGAATATTTAATTATCTTTATGTTTATAGAAATGTTAAATAAATTCCAAAAAATTACTACTTTGTATTAAATTCGTAGCACATGATATTTTATCATGTCAATTAGTGGTGTAAATTCATATAATAATGTTGTTTACTTAATATATCTAAGTGAAACTCAAAATATATACATATTCTTTTCCATATTGATCAAATTAAGAATGAAGATAATATAGAAGAATGTAACCATTATTTTAAGAGTTTGAAGCTTTGTTGTTTTGTTTTATTCATTGACCTTAATTCACTTAAGTAGAACATAACATGAACAATTTAATTATGATGTGCTCCATATATTATGTGCGTTTTTAAAGGAGCATGATATCCTATTGCCAACCATGGGATTGATGTTGCCTACTAATTTACTCCGTATTCTTCTCCGATCCAATCTTCTACCCTTCAATAGAAATTAGATTATTGACTTCAAACTTCAAAGGTTATATAGATTTCTCTGTTCAGACGTATGATCGTAGTACATCTGTCTCAGTCAGCAATGATTGACTATTATGAATTTATTATAAAATTGGCCTAAATGAATTGTGGATAGTCATAGATATGTATAAAATTCAAGTATATACATAACGTACTAACGTATATAATTTGCATTAAGATTCGGGACTAGTATAAACCTATGAAGTCGTAATGCTTCCCCGAGAAAAGGCGAAGTTTGTGCCTTGTTCATAGCGCTCTATCCCCACTTGCTTACTCTTTGATACCAAGTTATCAACTACTCATTTACTTATTCATTCAATATACTCCAATATCTATATTCCTTTGTTTGTGTTAAATACGACTCTGGACCGTATCTGTCTAGAGAAGAGGCTCAAGATATTACGAGAATTTTACTTTAAAATCATATGATAAAAACTGATTATAATGCCTTAATCAACGATGTGATACACATGTGATTTTAGAACTTCAAGATTTTGTCAAAGTAATTTTAAATACTCCTAACTATTTATGTATACGTAAATATGTATATTTCTAAGCCTATTATAAAAGAAAATGTATAATTATGTGCCTTGTCTATTTGTCATCCTTAATGACGTGGAGAAGGAATAGAAAGGAGACGACTTGGTGAAAGTACCTAAATCATATCCTAAATTTAAATTTTTATCATATTTCCCTCCTTAAAAAACTACCTAACACTTGGATCACTAAACAGAAGATATAGAAGTCATAGTCTAAGCAATTTATATACAGTGTGAATGCTAAATAATGTTGAGATAATAATCTGTTTATATATATGAAGATAAGATCGATGTTTATTTTTTTAAGTAGAGTACATAGAATCTGTCACGCTACTACGCACTGGCCTTGGCTATAAATAGACGAGGTGTAATAGTATAGAGGGCAAACCACAACTCAAATATATCTCCACATCTTCAAATAGTGTCAAGATAAAGAGCAAAGAGTTAAATATGGGAATGGCAAAGAGTGCTCATTGCTTAAGCATTCTCATCATCTTCCTCTCCTTGGTCTTTGTTGCTCATTCTGTAAGAACCCAGTTTTACATGAATACTCTGTACTCTGCATAGCTCATCATACGATATTTCTTTATTTCGAATTTTATGCAATTTGTTGTTATTAATCTATATATGCGTTAAGTAGAATGGAGTACTCCGTATTCCATACTGCTGTAGTGAAGTTGATAGACTTGATACTAAGTGTTCTTCTTCTTTTTATTTAATTTGATACGTTTTGATAATGCGCTCATGCCTTAGCAAGTTAGCAGTTGCATAATTGTAGTACATCATATCGACCATTAATTGCATGAAGTTGGCAGCAAATCTTTTGAGAGCTAAGTTACAAATAAATCAAGATGTTTAATTGGTACTAGGCGGTACCATTTTTTATCATTTTGGTACATACTTGTCTTTAAAAGTTAATCGATAGTATCATTATATGTACTCTCTCGGGTTTTTTGTATTTTTTTAAAATCTAAATTTGACATTTATTTCCTTAACAATTTGATAAATATTGTAAAACCAATATAGTGAAAGCGTATTCAAATATAACTTTTTCAATACCATACAGCTTCATACGTACTTTTTTTTAACATAGCTTAAACAAAAAATGATCCTAAGACCTCTAATATATTTGGACACAAAGAGGATACATACAAATCTTGACTTCTTACACTACTACAAGTACGTACATGAGTTGATGCCTTTTAAATTTTGTGAATATGAATGCAGTCTTGTACGTACGTTGTGAAAGTGAAAACCGGGAACATTGATAGAGCAGGAACGGATGCTAAGATTTTGCTTCGCCTGTATGACAAGAGCGGCAATTCAGTAGATGCTACAAGTTTGAGAAGGTATAGGGATGGACCAGATTCAAAGGACTACTTTGAGAAGGGTCAGTTAGACAGATTCAAAATTCCAGGAAAATGCATCAAAGTTTGCAAAATGGAATTGAGCCACAACAACGGTGGTGATCACCCTGGCTGGTATGTTAGCTACTTGGAAGTCGTCGTCGTTAACGACAACACGGGGAGCAGCTCTGCAGTAAAAAGGTTCAACATTAACCGATGGCTTGCCAAAGATGAACCCCCTTACTCACTCTCTGTCTCCAAGAATCTATGCTAGATTCCTATAATTTGAATCGCTCCAAGCTACATTATGTTGCTTTTTAATACTCCATAATAAGTTCAATGACATATGCAGTGCCGAATATGCCCAGCATATATCTGTCAATAACTGTTTATGCATGGTTTAAGCAACCCCTTAGTGCGTGTTATGTGTTGTATGTTATCAACAGGTGAACAATTGGTGTCTATCTGTCCGATCTTCGTGTATCCCTACGTAACTGTAATCTATGCATGTTTGATTATTGTGTTTTATGCTATTGCATCTAATATGTTTAGTTTTGTGATGTATTCCTCAGTAATATATTTACAACATTTTTCTTTTCGTGCTTCTGTAAGTAACTGTATGACCTACAATATTATTAATTATGTAATGAAGTGTTAAATTTATGAAAAATTGGTAAATTCATTGCCTAACTCAAAGTTAATGAAAATTTGGCTAACAAGCAATACAAAATTCATTGTCACGACAGTTTTTTTGGGAATATATATAAACTTTTCGACATGAGCCCGTATTCCATTTCATGTAGGAATTTAGATCCGATTAGCAGAATTGCAAGAAACGATTTTTTAGCATCTAAAATAGGATCTCATGCATATAAAATACGAATTATCAGTATAATATAACATACCCTTGATGCGTGAATTCATCAAAACAAAAGGGCACGTTTTTCGGAGAATCTAGAACGTCAAATGTCGTTCCTCTAGTATTGGTCCACAAGCAAGATTGTATCACCCACGTATACTAGTACGGAATCGAGAACTGTTATTGATTGCTTTTTAGGGTTTTAGTAATTGTGTGAGAGGAGGCTAAACCTAGTAAATGAATTAGGGTTATATATATATATATATATATATATATATATATATATATAATATTTACATATATAATTATTTACATATATGAGATTGTGTTAATTAAGTAACTCAAAGTGACTTAATTAACCTAATTAATTCAATTTACAACTCTCACATAATTATATTAGATTTGTCCAATCAATTGCTTATATGTGTGATCTCAAGGGACTCGGTTAAAGTTAGTAGTATATTAATCTAATTAATATACATATTATAGTTGGTTTCTAGCAAAACACTATAATTATCTCCATAATTAATCCTAATTATAAATAGTTTGTTACACTTGTTGAGGACATTCCTTCATTTCAACATATTAGGATATATACTAGGATGTACACAATGCTAAAATTCTCTCCTCTAAAGGCTATGTCTGTTAAAATGGTTGAACCCGTCAACCCTTATTTGATTGATATGATGTACATAAGAAACAAGAATTGTTATATATATCTAGCTCATCTTCTGTCAACCATCTCCAAAAACTATAAGTTAGGCTCCGTTTAGTATAGCGTAAAATATTTTCAATTGAAAATGGTTTTCAATGAAAAATCTTTGATAGTAGAAAACTCATTTTCATGAAACTTTTCACTTGTTTGGTTGTATGTAAAATAATTTTATATTTAAATATTTTTCTTTGTTTAGTCGTTGAATTGAAAATCAATTACCCATATTAATTTTTCTAGTTGTATTCTCTTGTCATTTTTTAATTCTTTTTTCCATTGTATTTTCTAGTTGTTTGTATTAGCTAAATTTGTTAGGCTACAACAAATATTTTTTTTATAAAATATAAAATATATTTCTATAATCTATTAATAACATATTATATTATACAAAATATCGCCATAAAAACAAAGAACTCTAAAAAATATGGTTCAACATCATAAAAAGACTTTAAACTAACTATAACGATGTATTCGCAATCGAATAAGCAAACTAATCAACTGGTTATAATGTAATAGTTTGTACTTTTATATTTTAAATTCTAATAGAAAGAAAATTTTCACTCAAATTTCAAATAAACTATTGATTGTCCACATTTCATGAGAAACTTTCTTGGTTCAATCGAATCGGGGGAAAATCTAGGTTTTTTTTTTATTTTCGACTAAAATGGATAAAACTTGTTCTAATTCATGATATAGTACGATATGTAATAATCAAGAAATGAGATTCGAAGAAAACATACTTAATTGATGATATTCAAATAAGAATAAAAGAAATTGTGGGTTTTTTTCCCAATGTAGAAGAGAGAAAAAGTGTGGAGTAAAGAGAGAGGCTACCAAGAAAATGAGAAATGAAGAATGCGTGAGTAGAGTTGGGCATGGCCAAGCTTGCACACGGGTTGAACAGACACACTTTTGGCACGGTATGACACAAGTAGGGGTGTTCAAAACTACCCGACACGATTGATCCGGCCGAATTACCCGATGACCTGAAAATAAATAGTTGGGTTTTTTTGTTAAAAAAAGTTGTTTTTTTCGGGTTGGGTACGTAAAAAATCGGGTACTCAGGTCTGGTCATGGGCCAAATAAAAAATGTAATCAGGTACCCGAATACCCGAAGTAAATTTTTTTTTTGAATCTGGTTTTGTTTTTAGTTGGGTGTCAGTCAAGTACCCTATGACCCGACTCGGTTTAAGCGGGTACTTGCTAAGCAGGTACCTTGTTTAAGTGGGTACCATGTGACTCGACTCGGTTTAAATTGGTACCTAAGTGAGAATGAAAAGAATTCATGAAATAAGTTGGGTACCTTGTGACCCGACTCGTTTTAAGTGAGTAATCGCTTAAATCGAGTCGGGTCATGTATCGATTTTCAAACTACCCGAAAACTTGGGTACTTGGTTATGAACTCCCCTAAACACAAGTATGATTGTGGCACGCTATCCGAGGAGTGAGCCACAGGCCAGGCAATGGACAACAAAAATATTAGGCACGAGTACGCGAGCGGCATGCCAATTTGGCGCACGGCTTAAAGCATACTATTATTTTTAATATTATTATATTCTTATAATATAATTAAATTATCTAAAATTAATTTTTCAATTATATTAAAATACTTTATTTATTTTTTATTTAAAATTTTAATCCAACACGTGGCACGACATCCCACGCCAAGAACGTGGGTCGTGCTAGGCCATGGACCAAGTTTTAGGGAAAGGTAGCATGACACGGGCACAATTAGGCACGACCCGATATGACAAGAGGCCAGACACGAGCTGACACGGTCTATGGTGGGCATGATACAACCTGTGCCCAGCTTTATACATGAGTTGGTAATGCACGAGTTGTTTATTAGTTGGTAATTTTTTGGAGTGAATAGATGGTAAAATTGTTATATTCTCAGTTTTGGGGGGAAATTTTTTTCAATAGGTTGTAAAATGAATTTACATTTCAAGTTTTACATTTTATATTTTACTCAAAAAAAAAACAATATAAAATGGGGGAAAACTGTTTTACGCTCTACTAAACGGAGCCTTAATGTATCACAAATCCACATTGGTTCCGATTTTTATTAGAGGAAATATTAATGAAAACTTTATTACTCGCTCAATTATATATTAATTACAATACTTTAGCCAATATACGTGTCAATACACTATTTTTACTATTAATTTATAATTATATATTTCAAAAATTATATATTATGAAAACATGCATCAAGACAAATTCAACATTTTGCATGATATTATTTAATCATTATGTATTAATAATAAAAAAATGTAATCAAAATAAATATTAAGTTTTGTTAAGCGCCTAAAAAAGAACAAAAAAGTGGAGGTGGAGTGGATTAGTGGTCTAAATAATCGTCTAGGACTCTAGGATCGTAAAAACAAAAAAGGACCAAAACGATGCGTGGGAGGCCTAATGCAGTAATGCCCCCAAAACCCCAACTCTAGGGTTTATATAAGAATATAAGATGCTGTGGTAGCGGCGGAAAATCGGAATCGAAGAAGAACTCAATGGGGCACTCAAACATCTGGAACGCTCACCCTAAGAACTATGGCCCTGGTTCTCGCGCTTGGTACTTCTCTCTCTCTCTCTCTTAAAGCTTCTCCTTCAAGCTGTGTTCACCTCTTTCATTCTCCATTCTTCTGTGTTTTGGTTTTGGCAGCCGAGTGTGTGGAAACCCACACGCAATCATTCGCAAGTATGGTTTGATGTGTTGCAGGCAGTGCTTCCGTAGCAATGCCAAGGAAATCGGCTTCATCAAGGTTTCCTTTTTATTCGTTCTCTTTTATTTTATTATGCTTTATTTTAGCATCCATTACATGTTTTCCATGATATTTATCTTGAGGATAAGTTCTAACCTATGCTCAATATTTGATGAAATTTTGCACTTGATGATAAATTGTAATGTCTTGTCTAATTCAACCATATTTGTTCGGTAGTCATTTATTTAAACCTATACGACTCAGTATTTGATGCTCCCTCCGACCCTAAATTTCTGCCCCGTTGTTGTTTGGCATGACTTTTAATTATTTGGTTGTGTGGATTTGAGAGAGTGTAGAGTGGTGTCATGGTGTGACCGTATCAAGTTTTTGAGAGAGTGACGTGGGGGATCAGGTGATTTTAGTTAGGTTAGGGAGGCATATCTTCAGGGACTTCCACAAGGGAAAGTGGTGCATAAATATGGGGACATTCGCTTGATTGTTTGGAATAGTTAACTTTTCACCGGTACCGTTTGATGTTTTTAGGATAGAATTTCATTGCTTATATGAGTCGGTTACTATATTTCTAAATAATCCTGTTGCCGTGGCTTACCTGATTTTTCTGATAAAGGTTAATGATTCTGTTTTTTTCCCCTTGCTATGGCTTCCGATGAATATTTGTGTTTAGGTACATCCTCAAATGGTTAATTGGTGCATATATATGGACATGGAATTGTCAGTCGCTTGATTGTTTGGAATGATTAACTTTTCACTGGTTGGGGGCTTTTAAGGAGAGAATTATATTGCTTATATGAGAAGTTAGTTATCTTAATTTCTCGAATCATTTGGTTTTCCAACATTAGATTGAAAGGATTAGGAAAAAATGTCGGCACTGATGATGTTGCTTCTTTGTTGTGACTGGTTAGACGGGGTCTTAAGATTGTATGTTTGAAACTTTTACTTGTTTTTCTTCTCTTCAAGCATGTATGTATATATGAAATATGCTATGTGCTATTCAGTTGAAGTTGGAAAGCTTGTGCTGAGTTCAAAATTTCTAATTATGAATGCCCTCAATCTCATTGCTCTGTTTCTATCTGTTGTATGATTGTACCTTATAGAATTTGTGAATCTGAGATATTAGAGTCTGCCATGTCAATGTAATTACTTATATAGAAGTTCATTTGGATTGTAATTTCACTAATTTGTGTGGCAAAATTTTGTAGCACTGAACGTATATATGGTTAAATAGGTAAATGTCTGAGAAAGATGCTTATAGGATTCATGACACTGATTTTGACTGCCAGGTCCCTTTTCTTGTAATGTTTATACCCCTCAATGTCCAGATCACAATAAAATTTGTATTGTGTAGTTGTGTAAGAAGTACTTTATACACATAAAATACATCGACCTTCAAGACAATAATGTGCTTATACATGTACTAATGGTGCTACTCATTCATTATTATCTACTAATCGCTGAATTTTCACATACATACATTATTGTTTTGAGGATGACTCTTGGCTAGTGGCTTGTTAATTTTTATTTGCCTTTCCATGCTTCAAAATCAGACAGTTTTTCATTTTGAGAACAAAACAAATGATGATAATTTGTCAGTGCTAATTGGTTATGGATGGCCTATTGTGATAATTTGTTGAAACATCTCTCTGGAACTTTTGTGTTATTTCCTGCTCCCGTGCTTATTATGAAGAGTGAATTCTTTTGATTTAGATGATCAAGTATGGTGTTTAGCTTCTAATGTGTGTTGTTGTTTAGATGGAATTTTATTTTAGTGCAAAGGTGAGAAGCTTAGCTGCTAGTTCCCAACTTCTTATCAATTATTGCCCCCTAGAATGTATCTTGTGTTTGCTTTTCAAGTGAGGAGCTATAATTTTGTTTTATCCAAACATGGTCTTTTACCAAGGAAAAGTATTAAGTTTTACCTAGATGATTGGGGTGATCTTTTTGTATTTTATTTGGTTTAGTAAAGTTGGAGATAAGCAGTGGGGAGGGAAAGTAGGGGATCTATTTCAGTCATTTTTATTTTGAATGAGGAGAAGAGAAGGGGAAGTAATCCAATTTTCTTCCCACTAGTAAAAGATTTGAAAGGAATGTGTATGCTCATTAGCCTCATTTAATCTCACACCCCTCCCCTTCTTTTTATATCTCCTCCAACATTCTTTATGAGTAAAGTTATGCAGTTTGTAGTTAAACAGTTTTGATAGGAGGTGCCTGAAGTTGGGCATCAGTAAATGTGTAGTGTAACTAGTGTTTCAACTGTACTCTTGATGTGTTTGTGTGTGTGTTTGGAGGGGTTGGATGTATTGTTTCATAACGTCTAACCTATTTTGCCTTTTTCTGGGTTCAGTATCGCTGAAGCATAGCATGGGATTCCACTGCAGAAGCTGTTTGAAGTTTTCATAGACTAGGCATTGAATTTTATTTCAATTTTGTGACCTTTAAAGGTCTGACACTAAGCTTGTATGGTTTGAAATTTTAGACTATGAATTATCATGACTTTGATTTTCGGAAAATATAATCTTTTTTCGCTGCATTATTGGAGTATTGACTTTTCTGTTGTTTTGTCTCTTATATTTGCTAAAATCAGGGTATTTTTCAAATAGAATATTCGAGTCAGTTCTCTGTTTTTACTTGAAAAATCAAATGGCTTGTTTGTTTTAGTAATCTACTTTTTGTATGTTATGTAAACGAAGCGTGATTTTGTGGCACCTATATTTTGCCAATTCTTGAATTATCGATGTTGATTGAGAGACGGAGATGATTTTGGAACCTTTAGTGTTTTATGGACGTTGTGACAGTATATTCTTAGACAAGATGCATACATCCATCAATTTTTGAAAGTGGTCTATTGTGCTGAGAAATCTTCACAAAAATAGATGGTGACCAATTGATGGTGCTTATTACGGAGTATATGTCTAAAAATTGCATTGAAAGATTTTCAAGCCTTGTTCTCCTAATTCTTCTACAAAAACCCAGCGATGCAAATAATAAGCATTAAATTCACCATATTTTTTATATAAAGAAAACTTAAACTTCATATTTATCGAACAGAAGAAAACCAAAATGGTGAACAAGATGTTTGTTGTGTTTCTCTTGTGTACTATGGTTATTTTAGCTACGAATATGGTTGAGGTAGACGCTATGGTTCAGATAGAAAGGTGTGATCCTCGATGTTATGATCGATGCATGATGGTCGAAGGTGCAACTGTGGCCTTGTGCAAATCTAAATGCCAGAACGCTTGTGGCAGAAATAAATTGTTGGTGTAGGCATGCGTGCCTACTGCCAAATGGGGGCTGTCAAGGTAAGCTTGATCTGCTTCAATATATGGTTTCCTAGTGAATGAAAAATTCACTCTAAGGGCTGGGCTAAAGTTGAGCCTTCAGTTGGCTGGTTCATGCTTTGGAATGTACGTAGTAACCCCTTGTTTTCCCATTAGCTTGACCAGTCCGACCCTCATCTGTTGAACTGGTAGTTGGGATGGCCTGGTAGGGTCGGGTTTAACTAGGCCCATAGGCCACCTCTAGCATACTGTTATTTTAGCATTGTTTCTTGCACATATCACTTATTTTCAGTTACAATCATAATCATAAAAAGAGAATTTTGTGGACTTTTTAATAAACTTGAGTGCACGGAACTCTCATGTAAAAGGATGCCATACGTACATACCCATATATATATCAGATGCTTTCGAAAATTTGTTACTAGGTGAAATTCGACAATTTAACTTCTTGAATGCTTGATTAGAAGTGGAAAGATTGTGAATAAAGGATGGATGCACGCATCTAAAAGCTGAAATCTCTCAACAAAAATAATGCATTAGTTTTGAAGCGGGATGTTGCATAAAAAAATTGTAGTTCTTTGATGAATGATTAAATTTGGTACGCAATTCACCTTTTTTACTGTTTATTACAGGGAAATGACTGGGATGAATCCAGAAAGCATGACAATAGTCTCTCAATCCATAGTATGAGAATTATTCAAGCTTACAATATAATCTAGAGTAATAATTTTATGGACGAATGAAAGTAGATATAGTATAGGGTTTAGGACACATCAACGATGAATTTAGAGTATAATTTATTAGACTTTTATGTTCAACTTAGAGTGATCAGTTTTATTCTTGTCTTGTTTTGTCAAACGTATTCTCTAATTTGATAAATAATTAAAAGTATTATTTCATGTTTTTGAGCCTTGAGTAAAAATGCTATAACATTAGCAAAGTGGATATTGGATATCAACTCAACTTGCGTATACTTAAAATTGGATTCTTACTGCCGAATACAGATGAATATCAATATCAATATCAATATCAATATCAATATCAACTCAACTCAATGCAGAAGTTACCCAAAGTTCTAAACACTCCTAATTCTTAAAATGTATATATCCAATTTGATGAGCCACATTCACAATTATACAGATGAATATCAATATCAAGTAGTGACGAAGCACTGCAGTATTTTGTTTTCTACTTTGATGTGTTTCTTCCTCTTCATAGGTAATACAACTGTATAATATTAATATAATAGTACGTAGTATTTATTTGCTTGCTCTTGCTAGATAATAAGCTACTTTTTTATGCTCCAAGTATAATTTTAACCGTCTTATAATAATTATGAAGCTAAGGTGTCAATAATATTTTTGTTAAACTAATTTAAAACGGTAAATACGCTTAATTTTCAAATTTAATTGTTGTGTAATATGTGTCAAAAGTTGAAAGAAAGACGATCATAGTGAACAAGAATACTCCTCGTGAGGTTATATTACTAGGGTTCGTTCTCTTATGCTACCAAAGAAATTAGTAATTTTTCTTTGATTGAATGGTAAGACAATATACGTAATTCTTAATTTATTTTTCTTCATATGGAATAAGAGAAGGGTTCCAACCCCTAATTGAATAAACCAAATATGAGAATTCCATAAATATCGTGGACATTGTGATCATTTATTCATTTACAAACTTTAGTACATATACGAAAAAATAAATAACACCAATAGAGAGAGTCGATAGTCGAGAGTAGTGAATCCAGTGATGGAATAGTTCCAAAAATATGTTGAAATTGGCGCCAATTGCGTACTTACAACCGTGCCACGTGAATACGGCATGTAACCACCCTGCATTCCGACAGCAGCAGCAACCTGCCAAATTCTCTGATCGATTCAATTCATCCCAATCTGAAACATAAGATACACTTTCGTTTTGTCACCCTCTACTCCAACTCATTTACTTCATTCTCATCCATCATATACTTCATTCGTCTGACAAAACATACAATACCCTGAAAATTCACACTTTGATCTCATCAAAATATTCATTACATTATCAGAGTATCTTACATATTACTCTTCCATGTGTCCTGTTTCTTACGCGGCGATCATCATGTCCCTCGAACTTGCCACGTTAATAATATTTGTTTACACATGGCACCATGCATGTCGACCTCAAATCCTCACTACCCCATTTGATCACTTATAAATTCTCCATCATTAACACAGTGATCTCGTCCATCAAAACTGTTCGATAAAAGTCCTAGCTGAAAAAAATATGATGTTTTTCAAAGGGAAGGTGGGTGTTGTTGTACTTGTGTTTCTGGTGTTTTGCGCAAGTCTCTGTGTTGCGAATAATGATCAGCAGCAGCAGAAGCTGAGACGATGCAAGCACCAGTGCAGGCTGCAGAGGGAGTTTGATAGTAGGCAGAGGGGGGAATGTGAGAGTGCATGTGAGCAGTACATAGAGCAGAAAGAGGGGAGAGAGCGGAGGGATGTGGGTAGGGTTAGAGAAGAAGAGGAAAAGCTACGACGCGACGAACCCGAAAGAGAGTACAGGAAGTGCAGGGAGAGGTGTCAGGAGCGAGAGGAAGGGAGGAGGGAGCAGCAGGTGTGTGAGAGTGAGTGTGAGCAGAGGAAGATTGAGCAGGAGAGACAGATCAGAAGAAGGGATGATGATGATTTGATTGTTGGGAGGAAGGAGAGGGAAAGTGAAGAGGAAGAGGAAGAGGAAGAAGAGGAAGATATTGGAGAGAAAGGTGGAAAGCCGTATGTGTTTGGGGATCAGCATTGGAGGACAACACTTAAGACAGAAGAAGGGAAGGTCAGAGTTCTTAAGAAATTCACAAAAAGATCCAAGCTTTTTAAGGGGATTGAGAACAACAGGGTGTTGGTCTTTGAAGCTAATCCCCAGACCTTTGTTGTCCCTAATCATTGGGATGCAGATGTTGTGCTCTTTGTTGCTCAAGGTAATAACTTCCAAATTTTTAGTACATCTTCATTTAATTGACATTTACATACTATTCAGAAGTCATATTCACCTTTATTTTTCGATTTATATATAGCAAAAAATAGTCATACTTGAATTTGTGCATTGACAAACTTGATAAAATAATCTTGTCGATTTAATAGAAAGAAACGGAGGAGGAAATAAGATTTATAACATATAAGTATAAGGTATGGATAATCGTTGTCCATAAATATTTATAATTCTATGCGAACAGTTGGAAAAATAAATTGGCTGCAACAATTTAAGACGCAGTAGATGCAATAACAATGGAATAATGAAACAAAATCTTTACCATAATCCTATGGTGTTATAACTAAGACATCCTTATTATTATAATCTAAAGCAATAATTTTGGAGTCATGAAATAAAATTCCTCATTGCTAATTTTTTTTGTTCTTCGATCTCATTTAGAACATGAGTAAATACGGGTATGATTTATTAAAATAAATTTATAATAATCGGAAAAGAAAATCAAATTCTCTTGAAAAGAAGAGGTGAGTAGGAGTAAATAAATTTATAATAATCGGAATCTCTAATTGAGTTAGTTTAGGAGTAAAGATTGGTGGAAATTTTTAGGGTTAATGGAGGGTATTTTTAGTAATTTAGGTGGATACTGAGTTTATTTTTGTCAAATAATATTATTCAATTGAGGTTATTAATTTGTCATGATAAATTAAATTAAATTAAAATAGAATAATTCTATATAATAAGTTCTTTTTCAAATTTACAAATAGGGAATACGGAGAGGAAAAAAAAATTAGAAACGAGGAAGAACTAGAATTATTTTGCTAAAACAAAGTCTAAACTCAAAACATCTTTTATTATACTAATTCATATAGTGGATAAGATCAACAGCGTTTTGAGCATACTCAGCCAGGGGCTCCATAATATTTCTAACCATCCTAGAGAGTTTTTCGCTCATCTTTGCTATATTAAGGTTATCATTGCACTTGGTGGCTGCATTTAGCACTGTCTTCACGTTCTCCTCCATGCTAATCCTCTTCGAATAAATATCATGGCGACTTTCGCTTCTCTAATGCTTCCAGTGCTTCAAGCCCATAACTGAATTATCAATCAGTGTGCTGCATCCGTTAATCGAGTTGATTTCATGAGTCCTTAGCTTAGGCTGTTTAGCACGGTTGGCAATTTTGCTAGCTGCTGTTTGAATTTCGGGTATGACTGCCACGATGGCGTAGTGGGTTGCTTGCTTAGAGTTGCTATCGATATCCCTGGAAACAGGGAGGAGGGTATCTAAACATACATCGGTATAGGTAGCATCCTTGCAAGTAGTTTTAACAAATTCTCTAGCAATGGAATCTTGCAGGAAAGATGCCAGAGATTGACCAAAGTAAAACGAAAACAGAGAGAATAGAGTGTTGACAAGCCATTGTATATATTTTGTATTGCAGACTTTTTGATGGCTGGGAATATGATGTATGAGGATTCTATGGTGAATCGTTGATGGATGGGTGGGAAATTCGAAGGTGCACCACTTGCTCTATAAAAACATTACATACATGTACATTGAATAATGTACATAGTATACATGTGAGTTATACGGAATGTACATTTTACATGTACATTTTACATTCAACTGACATGTGTACTATATACATTTTACCGTAATGTACATATTTTTGGAGCGGGTAACCATGAGCGCATGGTGTAACCGGGTGCACTGTCGACCCATTGGGAACAAGGCATGCCTAAAAGCCATATTTATAGTTTTTTTTAATGGGGTAGGGTAAGAATTTGTATTTGTGTATGATTAGAAGTTTACGTTGGATGAAAGATACTAGAGTTATAAAACAAGTGTTATGACTATAAGTTCTGATCTCTATGAAATTACGTGTAGTTTTGTTTTCTATCATAAACATTCATATATATTACACAATTTTATTTACACTGAATCGTCTGGATCATATTGTATTATTGACGCAGATCAACTGTCTTTTTTTTTTTTTTTTTTTTGCAACCATACAACTGTCTTTTTAATCTTTATGAAGAAACAAAATTTTTTTTGTAATGTTTTCAGGGAATGGTACGGTGAGTCTTGTTTACACAAATAGGCGAGAGAGTTTTAATATTGAACATGGGCATGTGATGGTGATACCTGCTGGAGTGACTGCCTACTTGATCAACAAAGGCAACAATGAGAAACTGGTATTGGTCAAGCTCATCAATCCAGTTTCAAACCCTGGAGAGTTCGAGGTTATCTCTTTGAATTTTTTGTACATGAAATGAAATCATCTCATTTATTATGTTTGGACCATTTTTCTAATTCTGTGAATTTTTACTGTGTGGATTTAGTCTTTCTTTGGGCCAGGAGGTGATAATCCTGAATCATTTTTCAATGCCTTCAGCACTGATATACTCGAAGCCGCCTTCAAAGTAAGATTTTTAGTAAGGATAATTTTTTAATACTTCAGCATTGCTATATGCTTATAAGAAAACAATAATATGAGGGCTGAAATTCTGAGCTGCCTTTTAACAGACATCAGGGGATAGGCTAAAAAGGATATTCTCACAACAGAGGGAGGGAGCCATAATAAGGGCATCTGAAGAACAAATAAGGGCTTTGACCCATGAAAAAGGCAGCCACTGGCCTTTCGGAGGAAAGGGTTCAAAGGATTCAGCTCCGTTCCACCTCTTCAGGCAGAGCCCTAAAGAATCTAATGATTTTGGGACGCTCTTTGAGGTCAACGCTAATGACTACCAACGACTCCAGGACCTGAATGTTGCTGTCACCTTTGCTAACATCACTCAGGTATGTGTGCTGTATGTCAAATGGAGTAATCATTAACAACGCTTGGTAGTGATCAATTCACCATTGTTGTGCTAATAGATTTATGGTCATGTTTAAAATGACAGGGATCCATGCACACTCCATATTACAACTCAAGGGCAACAAAGATAGCAGTGGTGCTTAATGGAAGAGGCTACTTTGAAATGGCATGTCCTCATGTATCTAAGTCTGGCCACAGGCAGCACCACCACAAAGGTGGGAAAAGCAGGAGAGGCGAAGAGGCTACATCACCGATCCACTATGAGAAGATCAATTCAGAGTTGAGACAGGGCACGGTGTTTGTAGTCCCTCCTGGTCACCCCTTCATCACCCTAGCTTCTGAGGATGAAAACTTGGAGGTCATCTGCTTTGAGATCAATGCTGAGAACAATCACAAATTCCCACTTGCAGGTATACACCTTAGCTAGCAAACTTTTTGATATTATCCTGCTTAGTATATTCCTAGCTACTAAGTACTATGCAAGTCATAAATTAATCAAAACATAAAAGATGGAGCAACCATATTTGTTTTTGCTTTGAATAGTGGTATGCACAGTGAAAGCGGATCCACAAGCTACTTTTTATTCCATCCTCACTAGAATATTAGGTCAAATTTTAGTTATTAGTTATGTAGAAACGTAGTTGATTTGGCCATGTTACATTGCTTACATCATACCTAAATGTTTAACAGGGCAAAGGAATATACTGAAGAACATTCAGAGGGAGGCAAAGGAATTGGCATTTGCAACATCAGCGGACGAGGTTGACAGAGTGTTTGAGAGCCAAGAGGAGGAGTTCTTCTTCAGAGGGCCGAGACAGCAGGAGCACCGTCGAGGTTTCTCAATTATCTGAGCAGCTCGAAGCAATACGTAGGAATCCGGGACTGAAGCTAGGGACTGAGACTAACCTTTGTCTGAGTTTTGGCAGCTGTTTGTGTTTGTGTAAAGGATAGGATGTACCCTTATTTTCCTTGTATCTCGTGTAGTTTTTGTTGTAAATTTTCTCCCAAGTGTAAGAACCTAAGAACAAACGACTTTGTTGCATAAATAATGTAGAGCTGAGCTCAGGTGGTAATAAACTGTACTACCAGTTTTTGTTGTGATATCATTTTCTGTACAATTTGCTCTTGATTACTATATAATATGCTCTTGATTACTATATAATACTGGTTTTTCAAATCAATACAATCTAAAAAATTGGACATTAGCTACTTTAACCTACTCTCAGTGTTAAGTTAATAAAGCTTTGCAAGTAGCATGGGTAGTTGCAAAATCCCGTTTAGTCAAACCGAGCTTGATCGAACTGAATTCTTCTCAACAACGGCCGGGACTGTTTTGGTGCAGGCTCGTGATCCAGCAAAATTGAGTTTGGATATATACATAATGCGGGTGATGAGCAAAGGTGTGATGATGCTTGGAGGTACTTGGAGCCTCTATGTCAATTTCATCTTCTGGAGCCTATCTCGCTGCCTGAGGTGATTCTAGAGATAGGCTACCTCTTTCAGGATAACAGGATAGACCTCCGTAAGAAAAGTAATGCCTCTTTGATTTAGCTGCCATGGTGTTGCTTTAGCTGGGTGCCTGCTATCTAAGACAACAAGAATTCCAACCTTAGGGGTAAATAAGCGTTGACAACAAGAATCACTATCTTAGGATAATTAAAAATCTTCGTCAATGCCTAAGACAACAAGAACCACGTGGAGAATCTTCGTCAATGCTGAAGAGACACCATGGCAGCTAAATCAAAGAACTCGAAAATTATTGAAAATTGTACTACCACTGAAGAGACACATCCTATTGAAAATTATTGCCTAAGACAACAAGAGAAGGGGTAAATGGAGGTGTACGATAATTAAAACTTTTGCGGTGTTTAAATCAAAACTTGTAAATTGATAAGAACTCGACAAAAAGAATACAAGAGATTTTAGCGTATAAACCATTTGTGCTTAACCCAAAGGTAAAACCACGACCTATTAGGCATTTCCAACTCTTTTCACCAATAAGCCAATCCGCAATTGCAACCTATTGGCAACTCTTGCAACTCAAATTCCGATTAACAGGACTTGCACATACTTGCTATCTAAGGCCTCCAGGTACTGTCGCTTCATGATTCACTAAAGATCTACATGCATCTCATATCAACGACTTTTGTGAAATCAGGTAGGCATTTAAACGATTTTTTTTATTTTTAAGTTTATTTTAAAAAAATAATTGTAAAAGTAAGCTCCAAATCAAAATAATTTCAAAAGTAAGCTTCTACAGGTTCGAATGAAAGGCAACAATTTTGGACCAGTTAGAATTGAACTGGCCCAAAATGCTATATGTAAAATTCGAAGCACTGCTTGGGGCAGCGGTTTCAAAAAAAATAGTTTAATTAAAATCGATGCCTAAAAAAATATATTTTTTTATTAAAATAGACAAAGCAAAATCACTGTCTTAGGCAATAATTTTCAATAGGATGAATTCCAACCTTCACATTCTACCCGTTAGAAATCGTTACCTCAAGCAGCGATTTTTACCCGAACTAAAATAAGCTTATTTTTGAAATTATTTTGGTTTAAAGCTTATTTTTACAATTATTATAAAAAAAAAGATTAAAAGCTTAAAAAAAAAAAAAAAAAAAAAAAAACTCTTGCTCTAGTTAAATGGTCTATGACATTTCATCTTGTGTCTCAAAATAAATGGAAACTTTTGTGACTTCTATGTCACTCCGAGATTAACTTTTTCAGACAAGTACAAGCTACATTTTTATGTAGTTTCCAGCATATGTATGGGCCACCTACCTTAGCATGCCAACCTGTTTTTGTCGAATGATATCTGTAGGGTGAAAGATCTTCAGTCCCCTGTTCCTCACGTATTTAACCTTTTTCTGTATGAAACAATAACCACGATAACCACTGACGGGCCACCAACAATGGTTCAGCCATAAACAAAACTTTTAAACCCTTGCTAATCTTCAACCTGATGTAGATGAATTAGCTCTATCATGAAACTTTGCTTAATTGGGTATTTAAGTGTAAAATATGTAACATACGATCTGAAGTTGCTTCCTTTTGGTTTCAAGGTTTTCTAGCTCAGCTTTCTTGTTACATTGACATAAAACTACAATGTGACTTTGGTGCTTAGTACATCAAGATTCAAGACTAAGTTCGCCTAGATCCTACTTTTCAAGCCAATCTTCCTAAGATTCTGGTACAAAGATAGAGTATTTTATCAGTTCTCACTAAGAAAACAGAGTCAATCATGCATAAGGCAGTAACGTTTATTGCTTTAACTACAAACCGATCGAAATCCTACTACTGTTATAACTTGGATCAAAATATGCAACTAAGATTAGAAAGTGATGAGAATTGAGAGTCGTGAATGATCTATCGAAAACATTTAAATCTGGTTCATGACCTGTATCTTGAATGCGCATGTTACCGCTCAAGCTCGAGGATAACATTGAGAATTAGGGACATACGAAGTAACTAATAACACAAACAATTGAAACAAACCACAATGTATAAATATTAAACAGGAGAGCATAATGTGTATCCGGGCTGCTTCCCCTGAAGAAGATTAGTGTTAAGCCCTAATATAAGATTATATTTTGTATTTAGCTTTGGGCCTAGGTTATAAGCCTAATACTCTTAGATTATATATATTTCACACATTACATCAATACAAAGCAAGAAATACAATTCATAATATGGTATCAAGTGCCTAATCATAACCCTAACCCTAAATATTTTTTTTCCTCTACCTTGCAGACAGGATGAAGGAAGGATGGATCCTTCTTCTCCCTCCTACCTCAATGCCGGTGATCAACCGGGCAATTTGATCACTCGTGATATTGAAAGACGACAACTATATTGGACGGTCTTGTGCTCTAATATTAGCCTTGAAATCCAGGCGGAAATATGTGTTCTTAGATGCGGCTCGATTCCCAAACCTATGGACCCGAAGAAGCTTCTCGACTGGAAAACGGTACACTCTATGCGACCCATTGATGTTAAGATAACAACTTTTATTCCTTACTCTGAGGATGCACAAAAGCTTTGGTTGTATTTGGAAAAACAGTTTTGCATGGCTAGTGGTCCTAGGTTGCAACAATTACGTGCGTCCATAATTGCATGCAAACAATCAAAATCCATGGTTGTAGATGATTACTACAATACTCTCATGGGTTTATATGATGATCTTCTTATATTAAAGTCTTCTCATGGTTGTGAGTGCGGTAATTGTTCTAGTGATATTGTTGCCCGGTATGCATTTGACAAAGATGAGGAAAAGCTTCACCAGTTTTTGATTGGTCTCGATGATAAACGGTATATGGTAGTTTGAACTAACCTCCTCTCGCAACAAACTCCTGCCACGTTGAAGGTAGCATACTAGGCGTGTCTTCAGAAAGAAAGGTCTCAAAGCATTGCTTAAAGGAAGCTTTTAAAGGATAAGGATGATGCTCACATTTTCGCTTTACCGCAAGACTGATCAAAGCATTCTTCTTTGCGTAGTGATAAGTCGAAGGTGTTTTATTCTTATTGTCAGCATACTGGGCATGATCAAATGGTTTGCTTTGCCCTTCATGGATATCTTGATTGGTGGAAGGAGAAATATGGTGGTAAGGTTCCTCGATGCTAGGCTGGTTCTACTGATCGTGCTCGGTCCTTGGGTTCTACTGATCAACGCATGACCTTGGTGCGTGCCAGATGATTCTTCTTTGTCTCAACAACATGGTGGTAGTAGCACGCTTACCACATTATCCAAACTTAAGCCTGAGCATGTCCAACTTCTCTTTAACATGATCAATAACAAACAACAAGAGAAGATGATGGGTGAGTCATTTTTGGGTTCTTGGATTATTAACACTAGGGCTTCTCATCATGTCACAGGAGATGAGTCCTGCTTGTCAGAAGTTCATTCTATTGTGTCATGTCAAGTTGGCCTTCCGAATAGTGCACATGTGGTGGCTACAAAAATGGGTCGAGTGTTTTTTACTATTTACATTACACTCGATCATGTTTTGCTTGTCCCTCAATTAACTTGCAATTTGATATCAGTGTCTAAAATAATTGATGATTCCCATTGTTATGTTTAATTCACTGATTCTCTATGTGCTATACAAGACCGACACTCAAAGAGCCTGATTGGCGGCGGTGAACGTGTTGATGGCCTGGAGGTTTCCAAATTCGAGCTATGGCATCGGCGTTTGGGTCATCCTTCTGATAGGGTTGTCAAGTTAGTTCCTGCTATTTGTACTAGTTCTGGTAGAAAAATGTTGAAGTGTGTGATGTTTGTCCTTAAGCAAAACACTCACGAGATAGTTTTCCTAATAGTAGTAGTCGTGCTAATTGCTATTTTGAGATAATACATTGTGATTTGTATGGGTCGCATAGGACGCCCCCTTCTTGTGGTGCACACTATTATTTGACTCTGGTTGACGATTTCTCGAGAGGTGTATGGGTTTATTTGTTGAGTGACAAGACCAAAGTTTATTCTACTTTTCGATCTTTTTTACTATGGTTAAATGTCAATTTGATGTTACAGTCAAGTATGTGCGTAGTGACAATGGAACAGAGTTTAATCACTTGAAATCATACTTTAATGAACTTGGCATTTTGTTCCAATCATCTTGTGTCAACATACCTCAAAAAATTGGCCATGTTGAACGTAAACATTAATATATTTTAAATGTGAGTCGAGCTTTGATGTTTCAAGGAAACTTACTGATTGGATTTTGGGGTGAATGTGTTCTTGGGGTGGTTTACTTAATTAATCATACTCGTCTCGTTTGTTGGATAACAAAATACCTTATGAGATGCTATTTGGGAAAGAACCTAATTTTGATGATTTGAGGGTGTTTGGATCTCTTTGCTTTGTTCATTACCAATGGGCTAAAGGTTAACTTGCCCCTAAAATTAGGAAGTGTATGTTTGTGGGTTATTCCTGTGGCAAAAAGGGGTGGAAGGCTTATGATGTACAAATAGGTGACATTTTTGTGTCTCATGATGTAAAATTCTATGAAAATGAATTTCCATTTGCTCCGACAAACTCTTTACAAGACTCTACGGTTCATACTATGGGAGCTAATGGCATGGGTGATATTGGAGGTGGAGTTGATGTAGATTTTTTGGATAATATTGAGCATGTTGTGGAGGTCAATGAGCTATCTCAGACACACCAGTCCCCTACATCGAACGTTGCTGCCTAGAGCTCTCCCATCCCTACTCTCGTCGACTATACGGTCGGTGGCCAGCACATTGCCACGTCAGAATCTTCTGGTAGTGTCACTCATTCTGAAGATATAGGTCGAGGTAAGTGGCTACAACGTCCCTTGGGTTGGCACCGTGATTATGTCGCTAATATTGTATCTCTCTCCATTTCCTACTTCATCGTCTCTGACGTGCTCCTTAGGTATTCCCTACTCTTTAACACATTTTTCGAGCTATGATAAGTTTTCCATTCCCCATCGTGTCTTCCTTGCAGCTCTAGACTTAGGGGTAGAGCCTCGTAATTTCACTGAGGTCGTGAAAAGTGCGGGTTGGAGAGAGGCAATGCATAAGGAGATCTCTCCGCTTGAAGACAATGCTACTTGGGTGTAGAACCGCTACCCCCGGGTAAGAAAGCACTCGGGTGAAAATGGGTTTACAAGATCAAACATAATTAAGATGGCACAATTAAGCATTTGAAGGCTTGTCTTGTTATATTTGGGAATCACCAAATCGAGGGCATTGACTATAATGAGACATATGCTCCTGTGGCAAGAATGGTCACAGTTTATAGCTTTCTGGTTATTGCTTATACAAAAAATTGGGAGTTGCATCAAATGAATGTACATAATGTCTTTCTTCATGGTGATATTGATGAGGACGTTTATATAAAGCCTCCTCCAGGTTATCCTGGTGCTCAACCGGGTATGGTTTATTGTCTTCGGAAGTTTTTATATGTTCTTTGTCAAGCACCTCGATGTTTGTTTACGAAGCTAGCTAGCTCTCTCAAGAAATATGGGTTTTCACAATCACACTTGGCTATTCTTTATTTACTCTAGATCATGGGGTGTTCCTATAAGTGTTTTGGTGTATGTTGATGACTTGATTATTTTAGGGAGTTTCTCGTCTATGATCTCGGCTTTTAAAGCATATTTGAGTGAATGCTTTCATATGAAGGATTTGGGTATCTTGAAATACTTCCTTGGGATCGAGGTTTCTAGAGGTACATATGGCATCTTTATTTACCAACGTAATTATGCTCTCAATATTATCACAAAGGCAGGTCTGTTAGGGGCTAAACCGGTTGGCTACCGATTGAGCAACATCATAATTTGGCTAAAATTAGAGAGTTCTCTCCTTGATGATCTTGAGATGTATATACTCCTTTTGGATTGTCTAGTCTATTTCCCTTCACTCGCCTAGATTTGGCATAGTCGGTTCATATCTTGTCTCAAATTATGCAACATCCTCGCTAGGATCACTGGGATGCAGCTGTTCGTGTTGTGCAGTATTTGAAAGGGTGTCCTGGCCAAGGGATTCTATTGCGATTTGATTTTGATACTTCATTTGATAGGTTGTTGTGACTCAGATTGGGCTAGTTGTCCTTTGACGAAATGATCTTTATTTGGGTGGTTGGTTTTTCTTGGTGGATCTCCAATTTTTTTGGAAAATCAAGAAACATCATACTATTTCTCGTTCTTTGGCAGAAGCAGAATATTGATCCATGGCTGCAGTTACTTTAGAGTTGAAATGGTTTAAGGCGCTACTAGCGAGTCTAGGTGTTGATCATTCTCGGCCAATGAGCTTGTTTTGTCATAGTCAATCAGCCTTGCACATAGCTCGTAATCCAGTCTTTCCTGAATGTACTAAGCATATCGAGGTAGATTATCATTACATTTGGGACGCTTTTCAAGATGGTATATGTGATTCACATGCTCCAACTTGAGGGGGGGAGGTTAAGCAAGAAACACAATTCATAATAATTAGATTCAAAATAAAGGGACACACTTAAAAATTAAAGTAACTATTTTTCTTTCTAATTCTACAACCAAATTTGAAAAGTGAGTAGCTGTTGATGTTGTTAATCCAAACAACTTGCCACAAATGTTTTGAAATCTTCTTCATCTTTTTCAAGGAGACCATTAAGTTTCCATTACTGCTAATGCCAATAAATTATTTATATTTTTTCCATTGTTTTAATTTCACTCATTTTACTCCGTAAATTGTTTTAATCCCGAACATATCGACGACTATAATTAACGTAAAATTCACACTCCTCGAATCTATATATTATGATAAAAAGTTTTATTGACGCTGAAACATGCTAAAACGTTCAAAATAGGCGATTTGGCCATGATAGAAACACCCAAATTGAAGGGTTTGTCCTCAAGTGCCACGTACCAAACTCAAAGGACATAAAAGAGACCCGCGTCAATTCAGTCGTTCATCAATTGATTACACTACTCATAAATTAATCAATCAATGCAATGCACACAATAGTATTGGTACAACGGTACTACGTCGATCTAGATTTCATCCTAACAGAGCCCAAGCTACCCTATTAGCTAAGCAACTAGCAATTCCTTTTTTCCATTACTACCCCATCTTATAGTACAGGATCCACGTGTACGATTGTTTGATGTAGACTAAACAACACCCATAACCAAAGCCAAAAGTCTTAAACATAACAATTTCACCACATGTCATATTTTACCTCATTGGTGAAAGTAGGGTAAAAACAGGAACAATTTTTTTTAGAGTTAAAAAAAAAAAAAAAAAACAAGCATACATCACCTTAAAACACAATGTACCATTCAAAGGAGTTGACCAAATTTGGGTGGGTACAGAATCAATAATTCATAAAATATACTCCAATACTTGTAAAATAGGATAAAAATAGGACATGCATGCACGTGAGATCGAGTAGATACTGCAACATGAACCTTAAATTTTCTCACCATGAAAGAAACCAATCAAAACGTACGTTGTTGGCTTACGTGAAACTTGAGTTCGTGTGCGTTTCTTACTACTACTGTGACACTTATTCAGGGTTTCAGACATCTTAATCATATATCTGATGACGTGCTATACAAGCAAGATCTTGACTGTAAATGCTAGGAAAATAATTAAGATGCACAACGCAGTGAGCATTGCTCTGGCAAATGATAAACAGTTTGTTTGTTTGAAATCTAGGCGCTGTTGCTGTGTTGCTTATGTCATAGGTAAATTTGGTGATAGGATCTTTTCACTTGGGTGTTCCTCTTATTGGCAATATGGCGACATTGCACTTGCCCAACCTTATATTTGATTTTGATATATTTTTGTTACACTTGTTGCACGTCTCGGTTTCAAAATACTTGCCCCACTTTGACCTTTATATTCGTCAATATAAATTTCCTACACTGCGACATTTGTTTTTACGTATTAATAAAAAAATGTTTTAAGTTATAATACAAAATAATGTAAAACCTAGAAATTGTGCAATTATTTTGAAATAAACTTAGTATTTTATATTTTTTGATAAATGCATGCAATTTTCCAACTTAGACCTCCCTAGATGCTTAAATTAGCTGGTGAAGATCAGTGGTTGCATAGTAGCCTTTTAGGTATCTTAAATGGATGTATACAACCCAACCCAATGGGACAAGTACAAGTGATATGATGATGTTCGATCCTTTCAAACAAAAATTAGGCCTTGAAGGTTAGAAGGTATACTTGCACTTGGCAGTGGAATTAACCCTGAAAACACAAAGGGTGGGGCAAGGGACAGTACTGGAAGTGCATCAAAATAAATACCGAAAACACAAAGGGTGGGGCGAGGGACAGTACTATACGTTTTGACATATAAAAATCTTAATAATTGTTCTCCGTATATTTATTATGAGTACGTTATATTGTGCTCAATTTAGCATGCATGCGACTTTTGGTGTTGTGTTTTGCACAAAGAAAAGTGGGTTAGCGTTACTGTTAGCCTATATGCATTGCCAAACCTAGGTGGAATCAAGGACGCCGGGTGAAGATGGTAGTTGGCATAATTTTATATATCTCCATATATATATGGAGTAGTTCACCAGTCATTATTGGCAATCCTACAGAAGATCCACAAGGATAAATCACATTATTATCATAGAAAAGTCTTCTTTTTTTCTTTTTCTTTTTTTTTGGGACTCAAGGTGATTACACTTGTCATATCAGATATATACATAAATCATTTTCTTATAAATAAAAGACACTTCGTATGAGCTAGTAGTATAGAAATTTCTTAATTTCAGTAGTACAGTATACCGTAATAATTAACAAGGCATTTATCTATTACTACCTAGAAAACTTGCTATTTTGTAAATTACTTCCTTTATATTTTCAATTTTGAATACTACCTTATATACATATCCTACTCTATGACAAATTTAATCGAAAAATACATCATAATTAGTGGATAATATAATCTATTAAAAATAAAGAGCCATAAAATCAACCCTTTGCTCTAGCTAAAAATAAAATAAAAAAGGTTGTCTTTTATGAATTTTTAAAATTATGACATTACTTTTCCAATGAAATTAGTCGAAAAGTATCAGCAATCTCAAAAGTAAATGTGTTTATAAAGTAGTCATTTTGCAAAATTGAAAATAATAAGAGTAAATTATTTAAAAAATATAATGTCAAATATATGATAAACTAATTGACAAATTCCCCTAATCAACACCACCGGAGAAGGGAATTTTCCACCCAAAAAAAAGAGAAATATTTGAGAATTACTTCCTCTATCCCCCAAAGATTGTCCTATTTGATTTTTCGCGGTTTTCAAAACACGACTTTAAACGTTTTTATCTCCAAATCTATAAAGTATAAAATTATAAAAACTTGAAATTCTAAAAATTTACACTAAAATGCATTCAATAAAATCTCATTTAAATGTATTATTTCTTATAATGTGATGAGAATTTATAGTCAAATTAAATGTATTATTTCTTAGAATGTGATGAGAATTTATTGGCAAATCTTTCGAATTTTGACTCTATAAATAACAATATGACAATGGACAAAAGTATATTAGAAAAACAGGGTGGACCAAACATGTTTGCGTTCTATGGTTATTATAATATTCCGAAATCTTGCGACATTTTTTTAGAAAAACAAGCGCAAGCGTGCAAGTGAGCAACTTATGTCAGCGATAAACATATTAGTCTTGTATTTTGTGGCTGTGTAACTGTGTTAAGTGGTTATGTCAGCAGCCCAAACAAAGGCCGCCACGGCGCCACTGTGATGTTAATTTTTCGTTTTTGCAGAAAAGAGCCAGGCCCATGAGTCACGACCTTGGCCCTTACATTGATGTTTTTTACAGTACATCATACTTACCTATCCAATTTTAAAGTCAAAGATGATGCTTCTGGCAGTCTTTTTACCCAATCTACTACAGTGATGTGTCATAATTTTTTATTCTTTTGGGTTAGATTCAAGTATTTTTATCCTTCCCAATTGACTTTTTCGGGTATGAAAAGCTAAAATTATAGATGCTACAAATGGAATTAATAAAACTTTGTGAACTCTTAAGAGTCATTGCAATTCTCTCATTCACCTCTAACGTAATAGTTCAACCACATTTTCAATTGCCTTTAAATGATTACAAAACTCAACATTAGGCATTTGAATGTTGAATGTAAGGTAAGAAATTTCGGACAAAGATTTTATTTAAGTTGGACCTCCAGAAGCCTCAAACACCGGTTTAAACGGTTCTAATGACTCATGTGGCCTAATTTGATCATGTTAAAGCTATGGTAAAAATTTTAAGAATTTCTAGTATCTAGTTTAAAAACGTCCAAAATGACGAAATTTTGAAGCTTATGTACCGATTTCGGGTAATTTCGGTAGATTTTCAAAATTTGAAATGATTTTAGTGGGTGTTCGCTTTGATCAATTAAAAAGATTAAGAACAAACAATTCATTTATCCTAGACCCCCAAATGCTTCAAAAACGTATTTAGAATCCAATTGTAGGACAATATATAAAAAACGGTTGTAAATGATGTATCAAATCAAATTAGATGGTTCTTATGACTCTGGCACGCTAATATCACCCTGTTAAGACTTGGGTAAAGGAATTCCTCATCCAACTTCAAAAATATTTGAAATAACGTGATTTTGAAGATTATACACATATTTCTAGTAATTCTTGAAAATTTTCAAAAATAAAAATTATTTTAGTTGGATTCCCTATGGTCATACAAAGATGTTTTGGACAAACATTTTATATATGTTGGACCTCTAAAGGCCCCAAACACGTATTTTGAATCCAATTGAACGTAAATTATAAACTTTTGCGATAAAGGTTACAAGTCAAATTAGATGGTTCTAATGATTCTTGAGGTCTAATTTTATCTTGTTTAATATAGGTAAAAATTTAAAAGAATTCTACGACCGAGTTTTAAAACGTTCAAAATTTCGAAGGTTATATACCCCTATCTATATTTAAAGAGGTTTAAAACAAACAATTTATTTATCCTAAACCCTCAGTTGCTTCGAAAACGTATTTAGAATCCAATTGTATGGCAATAAATTAAAAACAGTTGTAAATGATATTCCAAATCAAATTAGATAGTTCTTATCACTTTAGCGGGCTAGTATCACCCTGTTAAAAATTGGGTAAAAATTAAAGAAATTTCGTGATCCACTTCAAAGACATTTGAAATGACGTATTTTTGAAGATTATAATACACCGATTGCTGGTAATTCGTGAAAAATTTCAAAAATAAAATAATTTAATTGGGATTCGCTTAGGGTCATAGAATGATGTTTTGGTCAAACAATTTATTTATGTTGGACCTCTAAAGGCCCCAAACACATATTTTAGATCCAATTGAATGTAGATTATTACTGTTATAATAGATGTTTCAAGTCAAATTAGATAGTTCTAACGACTCCTGTGACCTAGTTTTATCTTGTTAAAGCTTGCGTAAAAATTTAAAGAGTTCTACGACCGAGTTTAAAAACGTCCAAAATGACGAAATTTCAAAAACTATAATACACTGATTTCGGGTTATTTCTGTAGATTTTCAAAAATTGAAATAAGTTTAGTGGGTGTCCCCTGTAGTCATTTAAAAAGGCATAGAATAAACAATTTATTTATCATTGACCTCTAAAGGCTTCAGAAATGTATTTAGAATCCAATTGTAGGTATATTAAAACGTTTGTAATTGATATTTCAAATCAAATTAGATAGTTCTATTGACTTCTTCGGGCTTATATCACCTTGTTAAAACTTAGATAAAAATTTAAAGGAATTCCACGACCGACTTTAAAATATTTGAAATAACGTAATTTTGAAGAGTATTATACACATATTTCTGATAAATTTTAAAAATTTTCAAAAATAATTTTTTTTTCCAGTGGATTCTCCTAAGGTCATAGAAAGAGATTCAGACAAACATTTTATTTATGGTCGACCTCTAAAGGCCTCAAACACGTATTTTGGATCAAATTGAACATAAATTATAAATTGTTGTAATAGATCAATTTAGATTATTCTAATCATTCATATAGCCTAATTTTATCTTGTTAAAGCAAGGGTAAAAATTTAAAGGAGTTCTACGACCGAGTTTAAAAAGTCCGAAATGACGAAATTTCGAAGGTAATAATAAACATATTTCATGTATTCCAGTAGATGTTCAAAAATTGAAATACTTTCAATAGGTGTCCCCTATGGAAAAATAAAGAGGTTTAGAATAAACAATTTATTTATCTTAGACCTCCAAAGGCTTCAAATACGTATTTAAAATGCAATTATAGGTATATTGAAATGTATAGCTGTAATTCATGTTCCAAATCAAATTAAATGGTTCTAATGAATACTGCATGTTAAAATCACCCTGTTAAAACTTGGTTAAAAATTTAAAATAATTATGCGACCGGCTTCAAAAACATTTGAAATGAAGTAATTTTGAAGATTATAATACACCAATTTCTGATAATTCTTGAACATTTTCAAAAATAAAGTAATTTCAGTGGGATTTCCCTTGGGTCATAGAAAGATGTTTTGGACAAACATTTTATTTATGTTGGATCCTAAAGGCCCCAAGCATGTATTTTATATCCAATTGAACGTAAATTATAAACTGTGGTAATGGATGTTTCAACTCAAATTAGAAAGTTCTAATGACTCCAATGGCCTAATTTTATCTTGTTAAAGGTTGGGATAAAAATTTAAAGGAGTTTTAGGACCTAGTTTAAAAAATGTCCGAAATAACGAAATTTCGAAGGTTATTATACACCAATTTCGAGTAATTCTGATAGATTTTCAAAATTTGAAATAATTTCATTGGGTGTCCCCTGTAGTCATTTAAAGAAGTATAGAACAAACAATTTATTTTTCCTAGACTTCTAAAGACTTCAAAAACATATTTGGAATCCAATTGAAGGTATATTAAAAAAGTTTGGAATTAATGTTTTAAATCGAATAAGATGGTTCTAATGAGTCCTTTGGGATAATATCACTCTGTTAAAACTTGGGTAAAAATTTAAATGAATTCCGCAGTCGACTTTGAAAATATTTGAAATAACGTAATTTTGAAGAATATATACACTGATTTCTGGTAATTCTTGAGAATTTTCAAAAATAAAAATAATTTCAGCGGGATTCCCCAAGGGTCGTAGAAAGAGGTTTGGACAAACATTTTATTTACGTTGGACCTCTAAAGGCCCCTTAACACGTATTTTGGATCCTATTGAACGTAAATTATAAATTGTTGAAATAGATGTTTCAAGTCAAATTAGATGGTTCTAATGGTTCCTATGACCTAATTTTTATCTTGTTAAAGCTAGGGAAATTTTTTTAATGAGCTCTACGATCGAGTTAAAAAACGTCCGAAATGACAAAATTTCAAAGGTTATTATACACTGATTTTGGATAATTTCGGTTGATTTACAAAAATTGAAATAATTTCAATGTTGTCCCTTTGGTCATTTAAAGAAGTCTAGAACAAACAATTTATTTGTTTTAGACCTCGAAATGCTTTAGAGATGTAATTTTGAAGATTATAATAAACTGATTTCTGTTGGTTTTTGAAAATTTTCAAAAATATAAATAATTTTAGTGGAATTTCCCTAGGATCATAGAAAGATGTTTTATAAGTGTGAATGATCCTACCACAGTACCACATGAGTGGTCACACCTATCACGTAGTACCATCATTTCATTTTTGAAAATTATTTAAAAATTTCCTCAACATGGTATATAAACTTTAAAAATTTGCAACTCTAGATAATTTTGGACTTCAAGCGTGTCTTATAGGGTTATTTTAGGTCATATGAATGATTAGAACCCTTTACTTTGCCTTGAATGACCAAATTTTATAACCTTTTTAAAATCCAGCTATTTCTAACAAGTTTGAACTAAATGTGGAAAAACCAAGATATGCTTCGCACATATCTATTTACTACTATTTAGGGTCACATTAGGTCGTATATTTGACTTCTTAAGTCTACAGCGAGATGGGGGTATTGTGATGCTATTTGTGTACGTATTTTAAATTACTTGGAAAGAGTTAGATTTTTGGTATGAGTTATTTGGAGCACAAGAACAAGAAATGTAGATAAAATTCAATTTTAAATCTTAAACAGATTTTGATAAACTATAGAACCTAGCTATGTAGTTAGGTACATAGACTTGCTCTTAATTACGCGAGTAAATGTAGTCATCAGTACAAGTTTAATCACCAAATCTTCCAGATTCCAATTATGCATTGGTCGTTTGGTCCTCAGTCTACCTGCGGACAGCGGACCTGCCCAACTCCAATAAGAAAAATAATGATGAATAAATGAAGCAATTAAGTACCAAAATTATGCATCACTGTTTTTCCAAAACTATTAAAAACAATTGCCTCATTGGTTTTACAAATTCTAAAAACCATGGTACAGTATTCTGGTCCATGACATCACGTGCTGTGAATGATCCTACCACAGTACCACGTGAGTGGTCACATATTTGCAGGCTAAGTAGCCCTAATGAGATGAGACCGTATGACATTACACCATCAAGACGGTTCAAACATCAATTAGCACTTCTTTGTTGCAACTACATTAGCATATAATCTTACCATTACAATAGGCAAAGAAAAACTATCCCATTAACACTGTAATGCACGCTCTTAAGAAATATACACCATCAACTTTTTAATCAATAACTAAAACCCTTTTTGTTTTTCTTAAACACCCTATAATTATTGAAGATTACTCTATGATATTAGAGTACTACTTCAATTCTAGGTCTTACATTTTTAAGCATGGGGCCCACATATATTGACCATTGCAACCAAGACAAATTAGTACATCTCTCAACAAAATTATCAACATTTTTATGTATTTTAAAAAGTCATTAACTTGTACCAGTACAGAGTTCTCCATATTATATTACATGATTAGATCAATAGACTTAATTATAATGCTTGAGAGTAATTAAAGGGGAAAAAATAAAACCCCTCAGGCATATAAGCCCAACTTGAGTATAATCTTACTCACCAAATGTGATATTATATTAAACATTAATTTTTTTACGGTGTATTAAAACAGTAAAAAAGTTGAATTTGTTGATTTTACCTTTCTAACACTTGATGTTTGACTAGTACTGCGATTAGATAATCCATATAACTAAACAATATCAAGAAGGCTGCCAACGTACGAAATTTGGAATGAAATTTGTCATGGTTTTAGAAAATGGGGAACATTGCAAGTATGAGTCCATGTCACATCTTGTCTAGTTTCAAATGTTGTACATCCAATTGTGTCGGCTAAACTAAAATCTAGATTAACCTATAAATTATTCTCTACGGAGTACACCTTATCTTTGGAATGCCCACTATTCGGCAGCCATCCATTTTATTTTATTTCTTTAAAAAATGGAAATTACTTTGTATAAACCACTATTGGACTTAAAAGCTCATCCATTGTCGCAAATTTAAAGACGTATTCGGGTGCACTTTTCACCCATTAATTCATTATTGGTAGTTGACTAGTTGATTACTCTATTAAGTAGGATGCCATTGTGTCATGTATTATAAGTTGAGTATGATGTGCTTGCATTAGTCACTTCGAGCTTTCATGTAAACTCTAATGTGCTCTTTATAAGTTGAGTGTGATTAAAGAATTAAAAGATCACTTTAATTTTCAAGTACAAGTAGACATCTCTGAGTGGGGCACAGGTGCCAGCTGGAAAAAGGTCAAGCTAGCAACCAATGAGAATCTTAGGGCCCAGGTATCGTACGTTTGCCACGTGTACAATTCAGAGTGTGCACAAAATTCTATTAAACAAGTGAGAGTGTGAGACTGCGACATGTCCTTCGGAACAAAACCACATTGCTTTCTTTAAGGGTGTTTCTCTTCTTTTGTCTTCTTTTTTACACTCCTATTTTCTGAATTTTCTCCCTAGTTTTGAAGTACTCTGTATATTCATCTTTCACCGTCAAATGCTAAAAGATTCATTCCATACTTTTGACCTTTGTGTTAAATTTTTCATACAATAATTTGTCTTGAAACTTGGAGTCCCATTTGAGATTTAATTTCTCTTACTCTTAACTATTTCAACAAAGTAACAAGTGCTCGACTAAATTTAATATGAGATGGTATAAGCGATTTCATATACTTTAAGAAGTTTTTAGTTTATTGTTCTATTCATTTTAATACTCCGGTCACATGATTACATACATAGTATATTTTTTTTAGGGTAACCATGCATTAAAAGTATTGCTTCTTACAATTTCTTTTCAAGAAGCAAATTATTACTCTCTCTGCATCATTTTATTTGCTACATTTGACTATTTACGGTATTCAAGGCATAACTTAAAACGTTTTTTTTTAAATTTATAAGACAAAAAATTATGAAAACTTAATATTGTAAAAATTTACATCGAGATGCATCTAACAAGATCCTACTTGAATATATTATTTGTTAAAATATAATTAGAATTTATGGTCAAAATTTTTAAACTTTGACTCCCAAAATAGAAATGTAGCAACTAATATGAGACGGAGGGAGTATCATATAAACCATCACTCATCAAAAATTCAAAATAGTGCATTTTAATTGTAGCTACAATCTTACGTAGAACATGAAATTGTGATACAAACATTACTATTTCGAATAGTCTTTGTTATACTCTCTTAACTTTATAATAAAGTGATTCTTAAACTTTGTGCACTAACGAAAGCTACGTAGTAATACTTTGCCTAACCTAGTAACTTTACCCTTAATGGTGTCAATGACACCTTGACACTAATGAACTCTTCTTCTTCTTGAAATATAAATTATACTTTGTAATTCAACAAGTAAAAATGAACTACAGGAAATGATTCCATTAGATTTTGACATTCGTTTTAGTAATTGACACAATTTATTTATTTAAATCAAGTTTTATTGAAAGTGCCCAAATATATTCCTACCATAATTTTCATGGAAGTGCCAAAATCAATTCCTACCATAGTTTTCATTAGAGAAGAACCGAAGAAGAGATGAACCCAAAGAACAATATCGATCTTTTCAATATTCAAAAAACTGAAAATTTTAAACATTGCGTACTAAGAAGTGTAGGAAGTAATAAATCCCAACTATTGTATATGATTAATTGAAGTTTATACCTTGTCACTTATATTTATCTTAACAAGGGATTGGCTAATTATCAGGTTCAATCTTGCATGAGATGACACGCCCCATTTGTTGCGTACACGAACAAATTGGAATAAAACCTAAAAATAAAGCCAAAAAAATGTTTACAAATAAAGATAAAAGTATTTTCTGTTATTTTCATGCTCCTTGGAGCTTCATATAGTGACATCTCTGAAGAAGCTGACATGTTGATTTTGCATGGCGTATGATGTGTACAAATGTACAATTAGTAGATTCTTTTATACACCCAAAAACTTTAACTTACATTACAATAAAAGGGCAATGTGAAAAAATGGAGTAAAGCTCTGCCTATAAATTCAGATACTCAAAATAAAAAATTACTCCTTTATTGTTTTTTCCCTTTGCCAGTAAAATCATGAGCTACATATAAATGAAGAATCAGAGCAATTACTGAGACAAGAAAAAGGGGAAGGGGGGTAAATTGAATCTTATAGATCAAACAAAACTTCCAATTATTTTTTCTTTCTTCTTTCACTCTGTATTTCTGTCCCACATCCCCATCTCCCAAGTCCATAGCTTTATGCAGGGATAGTACAGCTATTTAACAACCATAGCTCCTTAGCACAAACAATCCTGGATAAAACCAAGTATAGATTCAGAAATTATCTTAGATGTTACTTGTAAACAGAAGGGAGTAAAATTGGGTAGGCATTTATTGAATGCCGTTCTAACTCACCGTTAGAGCTTTTGTTTTGTTTGAACTGAGTGAGTACGCCAAGGTGTAAATGGCAGTGGAAAAAAGAATGGCAAGTAGCAAACTTGTGGGGTAAGCAGCAAGGAAAAACAGCAAAGTATCACAGGTTAAGGGTACCTGCGTTTTCTGAGGAAGATATGGGAGAGCAAAAAGAATTAGACAAAAGGCAAAGATTTGCAAGAGACGAAGAATAACAGCGATAACAGAAAGAGTAAAAGAACTAACCTTTTTTGGGAGGGAAGATGGTGGAATGTCACTATCAGCCATTATACTGAGTACCCATTGCAACAGTTCCACTACCTACGTATTAGGGGGACCAAAAACAAGATGTTACTTATCTTTACAATTTGATCACATATTGATGCAAATTGACTTATGGGAGAAATACGTAGAAAAAACAAAGTTGGGGCAAATGATATAATTAAGGAAAAGATCAACTAAATTTCAAACTAACTTGAAAGAATGATGTGATGCAATTGGCAACATCAGAAGGATGAAGCAGAAAAACATACAAGGAAATCTAAGATAAGATGGTTTCAAAATGATTGCAACTTTTGTCATTTTGGTAACCTACCTTTCAAAGGTTCTTTGTAATGTCCACCTAAACATGGAACAACCCCATCATTGCTTGCGAGTTGCGACACGTTTTTCTGCACTGAAGTTCCGGTTCATTCAATATCTGAAAGTGATATTATGATGCATTAAAGAAAATAGGAAAGGAAATTACCTATATTTTTCAAAAACCAACCATTTTAGTAGATATTGAATCCTGCATATCTATGTGCTTGTGGTAATAGCTCTTCCACTTCTATCCGGGCACTGGAGCAGCTCATACTTTTCTTGATTCTGCCTCGGCTTATAGATTCAACCTCTGCCAAAAACACGCTGTAAACTGGCCTATGATCAGAGAACCTCGATTCACCACGCACGTAGGATAGTTGACGGAGGCCCTTTCCATACCAGAGGATACGATCACACCTTCAGATGCAACACTCTAGCATCAGATGTTATGTTATTCATATCTACTTATCAAATGAATTGGATTTAAATTTTATCCTAAAATACAAAAACTTCCTTTCTATGATCTTAGGGTGCCTAAGGCAAATATCACAGTATTGGGCAATAGTCTACAATATGAAAGTACATAAGATTTACCAGGCAGGAGTTCTTCGCTTCTCTTTTTGACTAGTATCAGCACCTGCATATCTATCTGAATTCTGGGAATACTTGTATGTAGGAGGAAAGTATATTTTTCCTTCACTCCATCCCTCAAAAACACGCCCCTGTCTCTGCTCTATGCGCAGCTGCATACAATCAAAACACATAAATATTCAGACTTGAGTATTTTTCCTTCATTCGCATTACATAAATTCTGATAAAACCAGAAGCTTTCCAGTTTAGAAACATGCCTGATCATTCTGTAGCAGAGCCTTCCAGTTTCTCATCTCAACAAGGGTCTTGGCAGAACGGTAGGATAGAGCAATGCGGTAATTCAAATCCCCGAGCCAAATTACTCGACTGCAATCAAATTCAACGCATATCACTAGTTTGACCAAATAGCTATAATTTGTCAAAGTTCCAAATAATATAAAACGCATAGACTTGAGAAGAGGTCTCACTCATGATCCAAAATATGCTGAGGGGAAAATTCGTCGCCCATGCCAGGAACCCTAGGAAACCTAGTCTTTCTAAGGATCTCCATGACATCGGAATTTCTTCTAAGCTCATCGCCCTCTTTTTGTCCAGAAGTTAAATGACTACAGACAAAGCAAAAGCTCGTTTGGTGCAAAGACATACTAATTGAAATTGAACCCTGCAAAGTCATACACCAAGTTCCAAGATCAGTTGAATTCTTCCAAGTTCTAAGGATTACACCACCTTCCAAAGTTCCAAGCATTGAGTAAAAAACTTTTCACAAAAAAACATTCAAGTACCTTGTTTCCAAGATAGCCCATTAGTCCTCTTCCTACACAAGATACTTTCATATTCCGAACATCATCTCTTAGATCACTCCTTACCCAAACAGTAAGAAATATTCCCACCATTTGCTTGCTTGCAACCAAACAGTACCTTGATTGACCCCTTTTATTTTCAGTCTCCTCCCCAGGAATAGATCCATTATAATAGGACATAGGTGAGCAATGTGGAACAACAGGTGATTCACTTGCGTTTTCATCATCTGAGGAGCACCATTTGTAATTTGGATCATAATCGATAGCCCTATATCCGGACATAACCCGGTCACAAACGCTGAATCTTCTATCAAGCCGCGGTTGGGATTCCAAGATGTCATTATCCACCCTCATGCTCTGGCTCAGTGACTGAAATGATCGCCGATGGAAAAAGGAGGAAAATGCCTTTTGCCTTGTTGATTCCTCAAAGTCGGCGTCTAACTCTACAATAGGATCAGGGACGGGTGAAGGTGTTTGATAGTAATCACTTGAACCAGGAAGACTATTTAGAGTTCTCCTAATCAATGCTAGCCATTTCTTAGCCGGACCATTGTCTTCTGTACCCAAAACATTACCAGCATTCAGAGGAACAATTTCCTGAAAGCTAAGCGCCAATTCAGCAAACAATAAGAGCCTTGCCAATATTAAAATTGCAGAAATTTGAGGAACTTTGAAGTTTAAAGATGAAAGACACACCCAAGAACATAAATGTCAGCAGGAGGTGAGGTGTGAAGCCAATCTTCAAGATTCAAATGTCTAGGAGGAGATTTTCCAGCCACATTCCATGTAGCAACAAAAATTCTACAGCAACACCAAAATTGAGGAGAAATGAATATCATTTCTCCTGAAATCATAGAACTACTTAAAATTTTTGGTTGAGAACGTGGGACTAACCTGTAGTTTTCAACATCAGTGACTTGAGATTTTTCTAAATCAACCTTAATGCGTCGAGCACGGTCAGAACTCCTATATGGTCTTTCTAATAAGAATAAGGGCTAAAAAGCATCAGAAGATGACTAATTATTATGACATTAAAGCAAAAGTTTGAATTCTTGAAAGATTTGTGAAATATGAAGAGGGTGGTCCAAAAAAGCATATAATGTGATAGATACTGAACCTGTCTTGCTTTTCTTGAGAGTGCAAGCCTCTCTCTCAGAGTAATTGTTTCTCCAATCTTCATCACAACCTGAAAAAAGAATCAAGGAAAAAAAAGTTGTTAAAGCAATAGTGTATTCTTGCCCTCAACTTCTCAAATTAAACAACCCCATTTCTTAGCCCCAAAGGAGAGGGACAAAGAGGGATGTAAAAAGGGAATATAGTGGGACTTGGAGGAGCTTTAACTGTCAAAAAGAGCTCACATGACACAATAAAACCAGAAAATATAGCTGAATAAAACAGTTTTTATTTAGAAATTACTGTCCATGGATGAAATTGCACAGTCTCAAGAATGTGAGGACAGCAATCAGAAATTCACCCTGGTGAAAAGGATTGCAGCACTAATAGAGGTTCTTGGGTGCTTGAAAAATGAAAAATGGGTACTTGAGAATCCTCATTGAACAAGAAATGGGGGTAATATTCACCTTCATTGAAGATATCATCCGCATGAAATTCTTCAGCTTTACTCTTGATGTTCAACCATTTTTTCACCAAAGTCTTGGGCCATGAAAGCTTCATTTATGCAAAAAAAAAAAAAAAAAAAACTATAAATCTACTCACAAAATGAAAGAGGGTAAGCAAAGTATGGGCATTTCTTGTACAAACACACACCTTGGTCTTTTTGGTGCTCCCATCTGTCATTGTTTTCAGTACTTCATACAGGAGGACACTCCCCACACCCTTATTTTTTTGGGGTACTTAAAGTTGGAAATTTTGTGTGCCACAAATTTGTAAATAAAAAAAAACAAAAGAAAAGAAAAATGTGGAGTAGTCCAAGTAAAAGATTGACGAAAGGGATCAAGTTTTCACAGTTTTACTCTAACCAATGATTGAGAGTTCTTTAGAATAAATATGCGAAAGAAAAGGAAAAATCAAATGTTTCCCTGGTAAAATGATGAAGAGAAAGAAATCAAATCAAGGCTAACAAAGAAAATACAAATTTTTGAGCAATTTGGTTTCTAGACTTTCAAGTGAATGAACAAAACCCAGTCAACTCAGATCATTGAATCTACAATGAAGAGAGCAGAAACAGGGGAAGCCAAATGAGAAGAAACATAGCAAGAGACAAGGAAGGGGGAAAAGAGAGGGATTGAGACAGTCAAGTGGAGGCTTGTTAATAAAGAATAGTATTGAGTATGACAATGAGATTTCTGGAGAGAAGAGGAACAAGACAATGTGGGGGACATAAATAGATAGAGAGATATACACAAGACTGGTAAGGCAAACTCTCCCCTTCTTATGCTGCTAATGAGCATTGAGCAAGGCAAATTATCGAATTTGTTGAGAGAGAAAATAAAGTGCAGCAGAAGAAGAGGGGGATCGTAGTAATGAGTTAATTCCCCCCCCCCCCCCCCCCCCCCCCCCTACAGCATTTTATTCATTCTTAAATACTTCGTACATGACCCCCTCCACAGTCAGGACCTCTGGGGTATCCTACATTCCTACTATCCATTCTACACTTCACTTTAATATTATTGCGTTACACAATTTCATAGTACATATTATGCGTATGTCGTTAAGGAAATAAGCTTAATTTGATATTCTACCATATCGACGTACATAATCATGATCGCATACCAAAATATAAACATAACCGTGTTACATACATATTACTACACAGCTAGTCAGCTACGCTGACAATCTGACATATTGCATAAGATACTAGCATGAAAGTGCTATTTTTGATATTTTACTGTATTGCATACATCCATTCAAATAATTGTACAGCTAAATTTGTCTGACATCATTTACCATTTACATTGGTCTGGTAATATACTAATATTGTCAACATATTACTCTCTTTATCCCTTAATACTTGTCCATTTTAACTAAAAAGTTCTCATAAAAATTGATTAAATGAGACAAACATTAAAGGACAGAAGGAGTACATCTCTATCCAGTTTAGATAGGGTAGAAAAGTATTGAATTTGTCACTTAAGCCCTAAAGATGTTTCACATATCAGAAGTTGTTAACGTCTCTTCGAGTAATCAACTGCAAACTATTGCTTTAGATATATCTAATGATCATTTATCAACACATATGTGCAATTATACTGGTAATCTATCTACCAAATCTTTAACTGCCCAACCTATCCCACAAAGGCGCAGACCATGATACTATGATGATAGCACTGAACGTGGGCAGCTGGGTACTCCAGGTTAGATCAAACACACTGGCAGCGTCAATTGCACAAGTTTCCCTGATGACGAGTGGGATAAAACCAGAGGGTTCGGATTTTTGCTTCCTCCATGGTTCTGTTCTGCACACCTCATTCGGTTTTAATATGTCATATATTATTTACTAACTTCTCATAGATTATGATATGACATAACTTAGCAAAACTACCCTGTATCAGATCATATGACATCTTAAGCCTTTGTTTTTGTAGGAAATGAGTTGATTTTTCACTTCCTAACATTACATTGTCGATATTAATTCCGGACTTGAGTGGTGGATTGAAATTTTGTTTACTCATCTTTGAAATTTGAGAGATCAGAGTAAATACTCCGTATGATTAACTGCTATTAGTAGTAGAGCTATGGACATATTTGGCCAAGATTTTATGTACTTGCTGTTGTCCTAATTAAGTCAATGTTACCAAGTTCTTGAAACATGCCAAGTTTAGTTATACAAACAACTCCAAAAGGACAAATTTAATACTACTTCAATAAAAGCCTACAACAGGTTGATTTAGCTAGCAGTAAACTTTTCTTTCGGTCTTTTCTGCTGATAATCATTCAATTCAATTTTTTTGCATGCATCGTGTGATTACTTCAGAATATATAGTAGAAAATTAAATTTTTATAACCCATTTTATTTCACAGACAGCTACTTGTCCATAAAAGTTCAAAACAATTTGCTTAGTTTACTCTACCAAATAGCAATTTTCATGATTTTCACAAATAAGTATAGACAAAACCTACTTGTGCCAAGTCTTGTAAGGGAGGAAGGGAAGGAGCTTAGAGAATTGGTTTCACAGGCCACATGGTTAACGAGCAAACATGGCACTCATTGCCAAAAAACAAACAGCCAAAGTAGGCTCGATCCATATCCATTACACGAACTAAAAATGACATGATCGCAAAATTAATGTGACTAATATGGACTGATTGGTAAACAGTATCTTGATAATTATCTAAGCTGTACACTTCTCTGTAATTCTGATTAATTGATAAAGCATTAGTGGTTAACACCCTTCAGATATAAAATATGATTTGAATTATTGTCTTTTTTCAAGATGTAATGTGCACCTACATCGTAGAAAATTATCACCATTGAGTAAATTTGTAGTGACGAATGTAAGAACGATAAACAATGATAAATATCACACAATCACACATAATTTACGTTGTTCATTAACAATGTCTTAGTTACATCCATAGGCAAAGCCGCAGAGGGAGAACATATTTTATTGATATTTTAAGAGGGAGGCGGAATCCAAGAGTCAGAGTACAATAATTAGGTTAACAAGGGTTTAAAAAGAACCCTAGAAAAAAACCTAAACAATCTTTGACTGATTACGAACCCAAAATCGAAATTGCGAAAACGGGCTTACATCTGCACGAAAATTGAGCGTATAAAGATATAATTCATATTATGACAAAGCTCACTATTTCCTAAAATCTTGAACTAGAAAGAACTCATTGTAATTGCAATTTTTCTGGTTCTGCGTTTCATTTCAGTTCAGTAATCAAGATAGAAAGCACCCATTTCCAATTTTCCCTTGAAATTAAAGCCAAACTCTTAGAGAATTGAATGTTTGCCTTTTGGGTGTGCTAACAGGCACATCTACTTTTTGTACTCTGCCTTCCATAATAATACACTCTTCTCTTCCACTCATATTTTGGGTTGTCTTGGTCTTGGAGAATGCTTCAGAAACCTTAAGATAATAATTTCTCTGATCCAAAACTAAATTCTATGATATTTAATATGCATATGAGCAAACCTATGCATTGGATCGGATAAGGGTCGGGATAGATTACATGCAAAATGGAGCGGTCGGGCCAAAAAAGAAACAAAAAGGATTGGATGGACTAGGTTGGGTCGGACCAAAGGAGATACATTATGGGCCGAGTCGGGTTGGACCATCTAAAAAGAGTATAATTTTTATGTATAGAGGTTGATAGGTTTACATGGATCGCCTCCAATTTTTGGTTGTAAACCATCGACAAGTAAGTAGAAATAATTCATTATCTGATAGTTTTTAAAAGTCATGAAAAATGATTAGATTCTTTTACAAACGAGCCGGTTAAGGGCCCTTAACGGGGTACCTCCCATTTGAACACGTCTACCTATGAGTGTACCTAAAATTAAGTATATTAACAGCAAAATTTATGTTTTGGAAAACTGATTTTAATGATTATGTAGTATAGAGAATGCATGAGACATCTAACATTTTGCATTGAGTGTAATGGAAATAGAGATGTAGCCCCTTCCGGCCTACTCAAACCTACTGTTTTGTTGGATGAAGTAGTTTCATGGAATTTTTTTTCTTGGGTTCCAACTTCAATTGTCATGCCTAACCTAAAACCTTTCAACTATAACTTTTTACAAGAACAATATATGCTACTTATTGGAATATTTCGCCTAATTTTGAAGCTCTTTTGACTCAAACTTATGCTAGTGTCTAGTATACCTAAGGCAGATGACCCCATTTCTAGATTTTGGCTCACTCACCATTGGCTACAGTGATTATGCATGGATTAGTATAAAGTACCCTCCTAAGAACATGAAAAGTATAGTTTAATTACATCTATGTAGGATCTTGCAAGCCCATAAAAGCAACCTTACTTAAGCTTAGCTAGACTTCCCTACATCAACCCCACAACACGATCTCATAGGGTTTAGTGCAAATGTAAATAAAGTAGTCTTTTGCAATTTAATTATCTTACTAAAGCAAATTTAGATCTTGATTAGGCACTAAACAAATGCCAATAACATTTGAATGTACTAAATCACGTGGGCCCCCTAAATGACCAGATGGCAAGGATGGCTTGTGCAGTCTGATGAGTTGATGTTATTGGCACTCTAGTTAGGAGAGTGATTAGATATATAATTAAGGAAAACAAAGTGATTTCTTGGACTAAGGTCACCACTTAATTTCACTAATTGTAAAACACATGCTGCATGTGGGGGACTCTGTTGATTCTGTAACCAAGTCTTTCATTTTTCATTGTTCTAGGTTAATAGCAATCAAGTATTTGTCTCAGCTTGTGAGCCCTCGAGCACATTTATCCAGCAACCTTCAACATTAAGCCAATTACATTGAGCTCATTATGGTCCCAATTTTATTATGAACTGAACCCAATGGAATACGTTTTACTAGGAACTAACCCATTGGCATACGTTAATCTTACATTTATCCAGCAAACTTCAATATTAAGCCAATTACATTGAGCTATTTATGGTCCCAATGGTGTACGTTTAACTTGGAATTAAGCCTTTAACATTATTTTTTATGTTTTATCCATAGGATTATCTTACGTTCTCACTTAAATAAATCTAATACACAGTTCATACAAAAGTTTAAGTTACTACACAACTACTTATAAATAATAGTAGTGTTTGGGATGGGCGAAAATAATAGAATGCTTATCATTTAGTATCAAGATAATACTCCAGTGAAATTTGAACCCTAAGTTGAGAAGCGGACCTTAATGAACATTCTCGTTCATGGTTAGCAATCACAACCTTGATGGATATCACATCCAAATTGACCTACTACCTACCTTTATAACCTTGTGTGTATATAATATGTTTTGTAATAATGTTTAAAAATAAAATTAAATTCAAAAGTTTTTGGTATCATCTCCTGATAAGATTTTAATAATCGATGTAGCTACCATCTATTAGTGTCATTGACTATTGCTGGGAATAATACGGAGTAAATCTAGCAGTAATAGCTGTGAACTCATGTGTGTACGTAGTATTATGCAGCTATACAGACGAAGTAGTTACTATGGGGTCAAAATTTAGTATAGGAGAAATCAATGAAATAATATGTACTCTATATTTTTACCTGATAGATGATGCCAACTTCAGCACCAATAATTTACTCTACCAAACAATAAATTCATGCTAATATATACGCGTACTCTGTATGAGAAGGTGAAAGATGTAAAAAGTTGAAAAAGGGCTCCTCAGTGAATGCATTGTTCATCGGTTTTTAACCATTTTGACTAAAAATAAGGCGAAATCATTTACACCGAATTATGTACTCATATTAACTACTCGTATAAAATTGAATTAGATGTAATAATCATATAATACTTTGTATGAGTTATCAAGATTCTAATCAGTAGAAAGTAGAATAATTGACTGGTTTCTAGCAAGACTTCTGGGGATGTACTGATGTAAAGAGGACGAGAGGATGTATGAAAATGTCAGAATAAATAAAAAATGGTGAAAAATCTAAAAGAGCCTAAGAAGATCCTAATCGATACGAACCTAACTTCAGTTCTAGCCTAGACCTGTTCAAATTGGCCTAATAAATCGGTGGATCATGTTTTATCAAGTTTTTAATGTTTAAGTCGGGTCAATAATATGCCAATAATTTTCAAGGCTTTTAAAGACTATTAGGTAATGAATTATTTTCATTTATTTGTCGATGATCCACTATCAAAGATTGGAGATGATACATGTAAATTATCACTATGGATAAAAATTATACTCTCTTTGATCAACTCGGCCCGTTATATATCTCTTTTGGCCCGGTCTAGCCCATTCTGCATATTATTTGGTTTAACCCGGCCTGACCCGTTTTGCTTCTTACCCATCCTGATTCTAACCCGATCCAATGCACATGTCTATTCTCGTCATATCTAAGCAAATCTTCGTATTTCCAATCCGTAATAGTTTCAACATGATTTGTATTTGTATGTTACCCGCAACTTCTTTGATTGACACGCAAACCTCCACATAATGTCAAGTATTCTTTTGGCAACGTGATGGAACTTATCTCTTCAACCACAAGACTTGTACCGAAAATGGATGATTGTAGTCAATGGAAAGCAAATTGTTAGAATCATGCCCTTAAAATCAGTCGAAGTACTATAGTAGAGTATAAAAAGTATGCTAGTAGACTGAAGAATCACAACACCGTAGGGCTCGCTATTCATTGTGTGAGGTATTAATCTGAATTAATGATACACAATTAAAATTATGACTATTGCTGTGAACTAGTGGTATTTCTATTACATAAAACTTGAAGAGGCCAATAAATCATATTGTAAAGGCGGTAGGATGATGCCTTCATATGCTAACAAATTGGCTAGTAAATGTCTCAAGCAATATTTTATATTGTGTATAATTATGTATGAAACCTTAAATTCTAAAAATGAACAACAAGGTCAATTACACTTAATGATATCGGATTAAAGTAGGTTCCACCCAAACATTTTGGATAGGGAGTAGATAACTAGATATGTCTTTTTTTTTTTTTACATCGAAAAAAAAACAAAACAAACTAATTAAATAAGAACATGAGTGGAACTAGATATGTCTTGACGATCTTGAGAATGATGTTGGGGAATAGATGTACTAGAAGAAAATAAGTCCTAGTATGATGTGAAGGACGTCAAGATTGATAATCTTTTTCAAGTGTGAAACACAACCTATAAACTCTATTTTTTTTAAAGGAATTTGTACTAGACTCTTAAACCATTGCACGTAGTAAGGAGAAAAAGAACTTCTCAATCTCTTTTTACATACTTTCTCATTCTTTCCATCTAATTTCTTTCATGAAAGTTTTTTTTTTTACCACATCAATGCTTAAAAAAAAAAAAATCCTCCCCTCCACTTTTTTCTATATTTTCACCATAATACACATCACTTTATATACCATACCAATGCTTTAAAAAATAGGAGATGCATGTAGTAGTAGGGCCCATGTCATTCCACTGTTCATCTCCAATTCATTTCAAAATATGTGTAATTTCAAAATCTCTCAAACATGGTTTTTTTTCCTCTCACCTAATTTGAAGTTTGAGTTTTTATTTTACACTTTTACTTTCACTCATAAGACTTTTCTACTCACCGGTGGAAGTGCTCATACAAAAATTTGCATCACTGGTAGATTTCCACTAGGCTAAGCTAAGCAGTCAAAGAGATGATCCTTGATTTTGTACTTTGAGCAAAAAAAACCCTTTCCTCGATAAGCTTGTAAGGAGAATTTCTGTATTCTCTTTACTGTTTCTTTAGCCTTTTCAGCTTTATTTAAAAACAATCCTCCTTAAAAAAAAAGGAAAAGATAAAAACAACCCTCCCTCAGTCCCTCTTAATTCCTTCACAATTTGGCAAAAATAAATATCAATTTAAAGCTGGTTGCCATTTGGCTTCAGAGTTTACCAAACCTCAAGAATGGATTGGTGGAAGAAATACTCATTTTCAATTATAAATAAAACAAAATTCAATAGTAATTAAAATAAATTTTAAAAATATTATATTATTAACTAAAAAAGCAAAATCTGCAGCTGGGGAAAATGTCTGGAAAATGGGATGTTGATGTCTACTATTCTCCAACATGAAACTTTGAACCACATAGGTATGTATAACATTACCACTAACAAATTTTGAGGGACAGATACTGTCACAGTATGGGAGGACAGTGTTCCTCTCAAATTGAACTTCTAAAAGATGAAAACATGTATAACTAAACACACAGAAGAGATAATCATAATTAAATAATCTGGGGTGTAAATGATTGAGCACAAAATATGGGATCGAATCTATGACCTTCACATGTTCATATATATTATGTAAATCATGAACATCTTACTTTACAAGATTATTCCGTCCTTACTAAAAGTAGATAATGTATGGATTGGTATTACGATTCATAATAATGACAGTGGCCTTTTATGCTTGAGGGTGTAGATTTATCATATTTTGCTAAAAGAATTTTCGAATCAGTTTGCTTCTCCAACTCTATTAGAATTGTCTTGATAAGTTTGAGTCAAATCCCTTCCATCAAGTACTATTAAAATCTTTTAGAGCCACATATACCCTAATTGCCTCACCCTTGGCTGTCTAGTTCTAAGATAGGTCTTCGTGGTCCGATTTTGGAACATTAGTCATACTTGAATATGTGCCTGTGACTCGTGGCCGACAGTCTTAACTTTGAGTAAGTAACTAAATGAACTCAAGAGTCCATGCTCAGACGCACAGTGCATGACCTATCAGTCCCCTGAAAAAAAATATAGCCATGTTTGTCTAGATAAGCAGGGATGCCCAATTGCCCATAATAACCTGACGCATACAAAGAAATAAACGTCCCAGTAAATACTAATTCAGAATATAATGACCAAAAACAAGCGGAAAGAAACAGAAATGGCCTGCCAAAGTTATGCTTGTGACACCTGCATAGTCCAGTACTCGGCAGAGGAAATAGAGAAAACCCTGATTAAAGTACCACAAAAACTGTTTCATTACCTTATAGCAGTCAGATGTACTAATTTGGCAGACCCAGAACCTATTTGTCATCAAGCAAGTTGTCATGATATTATCACATTGGTACCAAAGTCTAAAATCCTCTTTTTATCATATTGTACAAGAGTATGAAATGTCACAATCTTCTTCCAATATCATTGCATCATAATTCCCAAATACATCCTAGGATATTCCATTAGCAAACAAATACCTTAGATCTTATGACATCATATCAAGCCAAAGGTAGATAGTGGAATCTAACACGACCAAACGAAGGATCACAAGTCATAGACAATTGCATTAAGTCAATAACGATTTTTTAATCATCAATAACGAATTTTATGTCCACCCACTAACTCTAATGTTTAATTATCATTAAGACTTAATTTGTATTATTTTATTTTATTTTTGTTAAATTTATATTTTTTCATCTCTACTTATTTTATTTTTGTTAAAAGTAAGTCAAAATAACTTGAATAAAATGGACCATGAAATACTTTGAACCCCATGGATTGGACTGAAGTCTAGCTCAGTGGCCCAATCAGTCATTCACTTTGGACTTGTACCTGGAGGAAGGAGAGCACTTTAATTCCTAGTCACTTCCCTCACTTGTTACTCCCATCAAAACATGTAAACCGGTCAGCCAGAGTCCTCAAACTAGATTGTCACCTTTAATTTGTGCTAACAGAATTTTCAGATCAATTCATACTTCTTCATTGCTATAATATCATACTTCGTACACTAATTTAGGCCCCAACTTCGGTTGTTTCTCTTAGGCCACAAGCCCAACAACTTGTCAGAGGCCTAAAAGTAGTCGTAGGGTTGAAATCCTATCTTTTTCTTCGGATGATAGATAAATCTCCAAGAGTGGATTTTTTTTGTGTGTGTTCACTTTGAGGAGAAAATAGCTTAGAGTGGGCTCTGAGATTTAGTTGTCCTTCCTCAAACTTTTTGCACTATAATGCTAAATAGAGGGAGTATGGAGTGTAAGAATTTCAAGGACTTTTGAGATAAAAAGGTTATAGACTATCAATCATATAGGATCTAAACTCTAAAGATACTAAAGTGTTGAAAAAGTTATCATTATTCATCATTTAGCACCTGGGGAATTCAAGGGGCCAAGTACCATTCTCTATTCCTGCAAAGAATGGGCAAAAGAAATATGTCTCCCTCATTAGGTCACAATCCTTAGTAAGAAATTGAATAGAACAAATCCTCAGTAAGAAATGATTAACTTGCATGATGAAAAAGAAAGGGGATATGGCTTGATCTTTAAGTTAAAAGGAAAACTCTAGAGCCTGGATCTGAATTATTACTCTTATCGCTATGCCAGGGAATGTAAGATGGGCAAAGAGTTATAATAGAATAGAGGATAAGGTACTTATTTAACAACTTGACCAAATAGTTCAATTAGTTGACAAGAAAATATGGAATGCCGGTTCTTGAAATCGTTGACAAGACATATTTCTTCCATCCCTCCCTCCCAAATAAGGGATCCCTTCATCCTTCACATTACTGCATATAACTAACAATGAACCCAAGTTTCAAATACAAATTTATGTGCAATTTGAGATTGGAAGGAGGAGACAAGATCAAATTATTTTTCAGCCAATAAATTAAATTCTTGTCCTCTGTGCTTCAAGAAGGCATATAATATGCAGTAGTAGTATGTCTACCCAGTAAGGTCTACCAATTAGAAATGCACTCTGACTTGATCCCATCTCTAACTTTCTGCACGAGGTCACCATAAATTATATGACACCCATAAACCACACCCTAATCCATGTGTAGATAGAGTGATCTCTAAATGAGCCTAATAATAGACGTGGTTGTCTAGACATCTGGGTACATTCAGGTGTATGATAAATTCTTGTTGGTTACAAAAGTCATCAGTTATTCTGCTCAAGTCATCAGTCATGCAAGGGAAAGGGAAAATTTATACCCACCACATTCTATAATAACAGAGTGATTCGGGTTATACTGTCATTACTCGCTTATAATGAGGTAATACACACTCCTAAGCAAACAAGTAAAGATACAAGGCGATTTTTTCAGATACATAGTAATAGAAATTCATTCAAAAACAGGACTGACCTCTTCCCTTGGGAGCATCTTTTCCGTTCATTATCTTATACTCTGTCTTCACATCTTGAACAGATTCTGCGACATGTAGTAGGATATTTTCCTGAATATAAAAATTGAATGCTAAGAGATTATTGGAATTACGAGAGCTGCATGCGCTTTAAAGAATCAGTAAGCACACTGTACATCAAGCGAATGGCAATTCAAAGAAAAGTTGTTTGTGCTAAACCCAAGTCAAATTACTTGAAAACAGAAATTCCATTCACACAAAAATGACGAAACATCTATCAAACGCAGACCCTCAAAATCAATACTTATCAATATTACACTCAGTATTTTGAACTGTCAAAAAAACAAATATACATCAATATTTCTCTAAAGAAGATCCCTTCCAGTATAGCATAGCCGCATAAGTAAGACTGTAAGGTGTAGGAGTTGGAAGTATAGAACCTAACACAGACTGCTTGGATTTGTTTCCATCTGACACTTAACCTCATGCACAATGACCATCTACTACTTCACACTAAATAAATAAATGAAAAGTAGAAGCGCATATCATTTATATAAGCCAATTAATTTATTCCATTTTGAAAGAAATATTAAGAGAATAATGAATATTTGACTCCAACAAAGATATATATACCTACTTGTTGAGTGGGACAAACACCTTACAAGAGGGGGTGAATTGAAAGTGTAATATAATTAAAACTTTTTGCGGAATTAAACTGAAACTTGTAAACAGAAAGAAACTTGACGAAAGGAACAAAATAGATTTAGCGTAGAAACCCTTTGTGCCTAACTCAAAGGGAAAAACCACGATCCACTCGAGATTTCTCAACTCTTTCACTAATAGGGCAATCCTCAATTACAATCTATTAGCTACTTTCAACTCGAGTTCCACTCAGAATTGGAGTTTCCTTTAACAATGACTCCCTCAAGTCAAAGCGCTTTCTCTTGCTCTCTCTCTCTCTCAGACTTAACTCTAAGTTTATACAAAATCCCTCAATCTTACCACCTTAGTACAACTCAGTACTACTCTCAAATATTACAATAAAAAATATTTTCGTGACTTTAGAACTTGGCAAAAAGAAACTTGCGATTTTAAGCCTTGATAACTAACAAAAGAATTTTTCTCTCTAGAAAGCTTTTATGCGGGAGTCAGTTATGTATTGAATGAGTGAGCAAAATTCTTTATTTATAGGTAGCAAAAAAGTTTCCATGCATTCACCCACTTCCTTGAATTAAGGAAAGATACTGTCACTAAGTGTTTTGTTTTCTTTAACTATGAGAATGTTGTGCAAAGTTGCCGTGAGAAGTGAAACCTTTTCTTTAGCAAAATCTTATATAAAGATAGTGGATAAAAATAGTTTTGACAATAAGATAAGTATCCACTAAAGAGATGGAGTTAAATTAGGATACTTAGTCTCCAAATTTTCCAAAATTCATTTTAACTAAAAATAAATAAATTTAATTTAGGAGAATCCTTTTATCATTCAAAATCATAGGGCTTCCAATGTTCCAAGTTCCAACTATGCTTAGAGTTAAGTCTTCATATATTGAAGTTGATTGTCACTTTGTTTGTGATGAGTAGCAAAGTGGGAATATTGTGGCTTCTTATATACCCATTGGTCAACAATTGGCAGATATCTTGACCAAGGCTCTTAGTTATCAACAGTTTGCTTACTTGATACGCAAGTTGAGCATTTCCTTTTATCATTCAAACTTTACCAAAAACATTTACAGTGAAATAGGAAAAATCATTTTTCACAAATCACGTAAAGATATTTTTCTAAACTTCCAAAAATCATTTTTCACAAAATCAATTTTCCTAACTAACCGTTTAAAACACCAAAGAAACTTTGACTCATTGACTTAGTCTTATTCATTGCTATGGTCATCATATATTGTGATCACTGATCATAGGGCTTCTAATGTTCCAAGTTCCAACTATGGTTTCTCTTCTTTTTTTTTCCAGACTTGTTTAGGAGATTCTAAGGTATTCTCAAATTTTCTTAAAAACTTTGGTAAATTTCATCATAACATCCATAAACCTCATATATTTTTTAAAAACTTGTTTACCCAATACTCTAGATCACTAAGATATCCCTAACACTACGACCTTCAAGTTCTAACTTAGCAAGGATAATCAATTCACCCATTTGATTTGGAAGTTTCTAAGAATACAGTTGAAGTTTCCCTTACCTGAAATAGCCAACTAAGCATCAAACAGAGCTAGATCTTCAGGTTGTTTCATCAGATCACCCATTTGCATATCCACTGCCTTGGCTAGGATGCTTCGAGTTCTCATCTTCATTCTCATGTCATGTAGTAATACAAAATCATCACTTTAACCACTTAAGCTTTCAAGAAAATTTTCTAGAGATTTCTCCCTAGATCACCAATAGCACGCTACAACAATGTTAAAACAACAGGGACTAGTCTAGAGTCTAGAACCGGATCACTATAGTTTTTAAAGGGCCATATAATTGAGTAATCTGACCTTAGTTTTAAGTGGTAAGGATAGGAAATTTATGCTAGCTTTATAAAGCATATGTCCAAACAAAGCAATCCTGACTAAACCAGCTCAAATTTGTCAAGTAATTTTATCCATGTCCAAGATACATCCCTTTGAAACTTACCATTCTTATACATCCTTTTCATATAACGTGTATGGTATGAGCTACAAGATATAGCCCGTCATTTGCAGTACATACAGGATGAGATCTCCACTTTTGAGCTTTTCAATAGATGATTTTTTCATATTTTCCCGGACAATGGGTATGGCACAAGTTCATTAATATAGTTACTCTCCCCCTATCATACTAATATAACTTTCCTGTCGACCAAACAATCCCCTAGAGAGAAATTTGTACACTAAATACTTCAAGTAGCATATTTTCATTGACAAGTCGAAACCTATGTGCTATGATATGCCTTCAATCTTAGCCTAGGATTGATGGTTTGTTGCTTGATCATGGAGGCATAAGGCATGTGAGAGTTTTGATGTATGGTGAAGCAGAAGGAGTTGCATTTAAGGAGCTTCAGCAGCATGACAAGTCCGTGCTCCAGCAATGTCCAAGTTCCAGTAGCTACTGGAAGTATGTGCCAAGCCCAGCTCACCCGAGACACGTGTTTTAATCTCCTCCATTGATTAAGCTTGATGAAAAGCTTGTAGGAATTTAGATACGACTAGCGGAATTTCAAGAAATAATTTCTTAGCATCTAAAACAGGATATCATGCATATAATAATACGAATGATTAGAACAGTATAACATACCCTTGATGCGTGAATTCCTCGAAGCAAAAGGGCACGTTTTTCGGAGAATCTAGAACGTCAAATGCCGTTCCTCTAGTATTGGTCCATAAGCAGGATTGGATTACCCACATATACTAGTAGGAATCAAGAACCGTTCTTGATTGCTTTTTAGGGTTTTGAGTTATGTGAGAGAAGCTAGTATTGAAATTAGGTCTAGGGTTTTCAACCCCATATATATATATATATATATATATATATATATATATATATATATATATATATATATGATAATTAAGTAATTCAAAGTGACTCAATTACCTAATTTGATCAACTTACAACTCTCACATAAGTATCTTAGATTTATACAATCACTTGCTTATTTCTGTGACCTCATAAGACTCAATTATAGTTAATAGTATATTAATATGATTAATATACATATTATAGTTGGTTTCTAGTAAAACACTATAATCATCTAAAATAATTGAATTTCATTATCTCCATAATTCATCCTAATTATATCTAGTTTGTTACCTTGTTGAAGACATTCCTTCAAAGCTAATATATATACTTTGTTATAGGCAAGGTTTACGAGGTACGAGAGAGATCTAGGTAGAGAGAAAACCCGAGGGAAATCATCGAGCAAACATAAAACCCATATGCCATTCTTAAAATTCCTCCTCGAATTGAAGTGATTAATCCAAGAATTAATCCCCCTCCCTATAGCTCATCTTGAGTAAACCACTCTAATCCTTTTGTGAGCTTTATTTTGATTATTATTTTTCACTTCGTAGATGGAAACTAACAATCAAGTCTAATGATTTATTGAATTAGAGTGTTAATTCACAACACTATGCAAGGCAGCAAGGAGAGCATGTGAGTTGTGAATTGGGGTAGTTTAAAAAAATGATAGAAACGAGGGGATGATCATCGCTAGCATTTTCTAATTCAAGAATCAATAAACTCCGTAATTCTTGAATGAAGAACGCCAAAAGCCTATCAAAACTCTAGTTCTGATAAATCCGATCATCCAAGTTCGAAGATTATTGAAACAAACTCACGATCATCCAAGTTCAAAGATTATTAACATGATGTTACGATCACAAAACATACCAAACACACGAGCAATTGAATTAGTAAAACAAGACAATTACCCTCGTTTAGGACAAAGCATCATACCGCTTCCAAGCCAAGTTAATACAATCCAAATAATGCAAAATCCGGTGATTAGGATCTCTATCCACGAACATATCCATCAACGGTAATCTGAACAGAACCTCGAAATCCCAAAAACACGGCCACGAACAACATTAAGGCTGAGATCAACATGGCTAAAATGAATGCAACGACCACGAATACTTCGACCCATGAGATGGGGACGTCTTCACGGTTGAAGATATACGGATCCAAGGAGGAAGGGGAGGAGCGTGGACGGGTTTGGGTTAAGGAGTTGAGGTCGAATGGGAGGAGTTTGACATTAGTGCGGAGAGAATTTGGGTTGAATTGATTTGACATTTGAGAGGATTTGAATGAGAAGTTAGGTTTGGTGGATCAAACTATTTTTTGGCGGGAAAGCTTTATGGTAGGGATATCTATCTATTTTCCATTTGGGAGAGATGGTGGGATAAAAAATAAATAATTTTATTGGATGCATTTCGATATAAATTTTAAAATATCGAATTTTTATAATTTTTTGCTTAACGAATTTAGAGATAAAAACGTTTAAAATCATATCTTTGAGATCGCGACAAATCAAGTTTATCAAACAATTAGGGACAAATGGAGTAATAATCTATTCACAAAGTTTACTATGAAGTTGGGAATTGAATTTGAGGCCATTGCTAGAACTAGAGATTCATTATACTTATTCAAAAGGGTTACTATGTTTGTCCATTACTTTCTTTCCTAGTCAAAATCAAAAATAATTTCACTAACGTTATCTTGATACATTGACTACTTAACTAGATTTACCATCCTAAGTTCCTAGCTCTTTGAAAATGAACAGTTGCTGCTACGAGGGTGAAAATTAGAAGAAATTGTGTGCAAAGTTTGCAGAGCATTCAATAACACTTGGATAAGTGTCTCTTATCACTTATCAGAGGATGATGCAAATGTTATATACGATATACAGAATTCTGTAAAACTTCAGATAAATTTGCTCCTCAATGGTTCAGCTATAGTTGAAAAAAAAAGACAATGTCAGTGATTCTTCCCTACTATAGAGCGTAAAGGATCTTGCATAACATTACACGGCTACCCCTAACAGATAGTAACGTTGAATATTGAGGACTGAGAACAAATTACTGATCAAGCTTTATGTTTACAAGAAAGCTTGATACAACTAATAGCAGAAATAATCCATGAATAAATGATACAAGAGAATTCTTCTGCAGCTCATCCAACCATGCTGCGCTTTCTACCCCTTTGTCTAACTGAGGCAATACAGCAAAACAGTGAACACAGATGCACAATGGAGAACAACAGCAAATCGAGAGAAGGAAGACAAAGTCAGTTTCAGTACCTTGAGCTAACTTATTTGTTGTGGCGCACCACTGCTTTGAAGATTTCCTGTATGCAGCAAGCACCTTTTCCATCTACACAAGAATGTTTGTCAATGTTTGTCCTTAAACACGATCCTAGCAATACAAACAGACTAGAATCTAAAGCCCCCCTCCCCCCACTAGAATGAAGTTAAGCATGTTGAAGAATACTATTGTTGAGTTATACTAGGTATATGATGCGGGATAGTAATTTAAAGTCACAAAAACAAAAGGCCAAGCAGTTCTCGTATACATGTTGGCTATGAATTTTTGTGGAACAAATTATGTTGACAACAGTTGTATAACGAAACATGTTGACAATGAATTTGTGCAAAGAAACTAAAATATTATCAGCATGATCATGTGGCATGAAGAGGAACCGGTATAACCTACCACATTTCCACAAGAAGAGTGCATAGAAATCAATGCCCTCTCAAGCACGTATAAATCCACTGCTTTGTCTTCTGGTAATGTAGACGTGAAGCTCAGGCCAAAATCAATGAGCACCTGAAAAATATCACACAAGTTCACAATACTGGGTACTATTTCTCTGATGAGCTCGACACCCATCCAAATGTTCACATTTCCTTCCCAACTACATTAATAAATATCAACGTAAAATTTCACCAGTTGATTGGTATCCTTATGGATCAACATGTTTGAAGTTGTCAGATCTCCGTGTATAAGGCCACCGTCGTGCAATTTCGCAATAGAGTTCCCTATCTGAGTCGCAATATCCTGCAAACGTTCTTCAATTATCCCATTAGTACCAAACTCAAGGAATACATCCTTGACCATAGGGCCAACCACAAACTCAAATGTCAGAGTATTCATTATAGGGTCCACTGCAAATAGAACAGGTGTTGCAACTCCTAGTTTTCTGGCTTTTGTCATGCACCTAGCTTCCTATTCAAATTTAAATTTTTAATCAGGAAACACAAGCTCGTCAACTAATTAAATAAAAGCAGAAACATCAGGGACCAAATGAATAACCCTCGAACAACTTACTGCATTCAAGCGCTTAAGTGTAAGCTTTGCGTCCAGTGTTGGATGCCTATACTTCTTTGAAAACCGCTCCTTTACAATAGATCTTCTTCCAACAAAGGTTGACTCAAATACTCTCTGAGTATGAAAGAAATAAATTCAATTATAAGGAATGTTTGAAACAGCATAAGAACAAAAACTGAGATGCTCAAATTAGTTGCTCCATGAAAGCGTATGAAGGAAATTAGGATAGAGAGCAAATCTATATTGTCAATACTCCATATTTTGCGGAAAATTTGTCTAATAGAAAAAGAGTCATGCATCAAAGTTCAATTTTTTAAAGGCAGAAAAAGGTAATGAGGGAGTAGAAAGTACAGTGCAGAAAGCTAAACTTGATTATCCCCCCCCCAACCACAAGAAAGTTCCATAAGAATGGTACAGAATATATATAACTCACAGCTTCAGCGCCTTGCTTCAGCAGAATGAGACCCTTGTCTTTTGTATCAGCCTCGATCTCCATTCTGGAAACCTGCTAGATACCAGAATTTGGGCCCTTTCAAACTACAATGCAAGAAATATCATTGCATTCAAGCTCCCAATCATGAGATTCTCCAACTTCCCCGGATTAAATAAAGTCTATCGAATATACTAGTATCAAACAATCCACAAACTGACAAAGTGAAGAAGTGACTAAGAAATAGAAACATAATTACTAATATATATGTCATAACACACAAATATCTCAAATCACAACACTGAAACAAGAAAAAATTTCCACTTTATCTTTTCCTCGTTCTTTCTTTTCTCTCCATGGAGGGATCTACACCAATCATCACTGCATATCAACATTTGCACCATTTTTGGAGCAAGCTTTGATCTATAGGAATCTGTAACATGACCACCAGCTAAACAGAAAAGAGAAGAAGCACAGCAACAACAATGGAGATATTCTATAATCTGTGTCCAGAGCAATGGCAGCAGTTGTTGCTGCATTAGAGCTCAGTAAAACCAGCAAAGATCGCATCAATACATTTTTATAGTACACATATAATTTGAGTAATTCTTAACAGTTAGTAAGACGGGTTGACAAGAGGAAAGAAATGACAAAGACAAAAGGCTTGTTTCAAATTAATATAATTTTCATCTATTGTCTGCTAGAGGACTACGTGTAATCGAGATCACGACTAGTATGGAGTATTTCAGAGAAGGCTGTCTTATACAATTGCAGCTTAGGTTCCAAAGAATGCTAGCCGACTATTTTAAATATATATATATATAAATATATATATATATATATATATATATATATATGTATATATATATATATATATATATGTATATATATATATATATGTATATATATATATATATATATATATGTATATATATATATATATATATATATGATAGATGCAATTGCAGTATAGGTTTATTCACACGAAATCAAGGCCCGAATAAATGCTAAGACCAGAAAAGAATTCAGAAGTTCATGGATAAGAGGTTATGACACGTTTATAAAAGATTTATCATCACAGTAAGGTTGCAAAATTAGAGGTATGCTTCAGGCAAGAAATTACATTACCCAATATAGTTATCAAACCTTCTAAATCCAATATAAATGCCCAACTCATTCAACTAATTCCTTTCAAAGGTGGGGCTGATCGTTGTACAAGTATTTCGTACATTCAATGAGAGGTAAACAAAACAAAATCATAACACGAAGCCGCCCAATTTCATCATTTTCACTTCATAATCGAAACTTGCTCAAATCATAAGCCAAAATAATCAAAGCCCATCAACAATTCAAGCTAAAATTATCATAACCCATCAACACTTCTACGCTTCATATGTTTCAAATAATTACTTAAATATTAAATTAATTATTAAATTAATTATTAAAAGAAAGATTAATCGAAGCAGACTGGTAGAAGAGCATATGGAGTATAGTAGCGAGAGTGAAGAAATAAATAGTATCAGGGAAATTTTAATGAAATTCATCAATTCAAATAACTAAGAAAGGAAAAAAAAAATCTTACCTGATTAGAAAGGAAGGAGCTGCGATTGGTATCGGTTCGGCGTGAACGTGGTGGGTAGCCGGCAACTGATCAGATATTGTGGATTGAAATAAGGAAGAGCGGCGAGCAAGGATGGTGAGAAAGAGAGTTTCGGGAAGATGAGAAATAGCGGCGAAATGGAAAGGGTGTCGAGAGTCTTGAGTCTTACTGTTCTGAAGTTAAAACTTAAAAACTTTAATTATAAATATTATAATAAATAATATATTCAAGTATAATTTTGAAAATTTATCTTAATATAAATTTTTTAAATATTAAATTTTCATAATTTTTTGTTTTACGGACGTGAAGATAAAAACGTTTCGAGTTATATATTGAAAACTGTGAAAAATCAAAAGGAACATATAATTAGGAAAAGAGGGAGTAACTAAACTCTATAGTTCATTAGTCTGTATCTTGATTCTAGAAAATTATTTGATTTTTTCCCCCCTAAATCTTGACAATGATTGAAATTTTCAAGTTTTGAGCTTCTGATCGAACCGATTATTCAAAATCAAAACTAATAACAACATTGTAAACCCTATGCAATAAGATTGCGTATTTCAATTCAAAAATTACTAAGTTGATTGAATGGATGAGTAAGTTCCAATTTAAACCCTTGAAATTCATATGAAATAAAGTTGGTGTAAAAATTTAGAAAATACCAAAGATTATTAATTTGGGAAGAAAAAGAGAATCGAAGAGTTAGAATAACTCAGGCTAGCCCTCCCTAAGGAAATGGAAGGGTCGGGTCTGAGCTGGTGCGGGCAAAGGTCGGGTTGGGGCTAAGCTAAGGCTGGGTTAGGATGAGGGTTTTTAATTTGTAATCAGTGCACATTTTAAGTGACTGAGTCAGGTTGACTTAGGGCTGAAAACGAGCTGAGCCGAGCCCGAGCTCGAAAAGCTCGTGGCTCGACTCGCCTGAGACTCATAAAGCTCGGGCTCGTAACTTGCCGAGTTTTAAAATTTGAGCACGAGCTCGGCTCGGTATAAGCTCGTCACTTATCTCAGATTTGTTGAATGCTTATTTGAGTAATTAAGCTCGATTCTATTTAAAGATTGATTTCAACTACACCCTTAGTTAAGCTCGACTCATATCCAACTCTAAGTTGACTAGACTAGAAAAGTGAATCGGCCTAAGAATGGGACAGCCCGACCCATTAACCACCTCTAATAATGCATGTATTTCTATTTCTTGTAATTCCAACGAAAATGTTCAAAAGATTCAAGTCATGTTTACTTGTTTTATCAATCTACAAACGAAAAATTTGCATAGGTTAGCACGAGAAAAAAAAACGCTAATATAAAGTATTGAATATTCTAACTAATCCTTTTTGTAAAGCCTACTTTTTTTTTAAGAAAATAATCTTTAAGAGATAATGTCATATTGTTATCATAGTCCTATCCAAATATCCATATTGTTTCTCATAAGTCGGTATAAAACCCGAAGAAAAACAACCTTAAACATACTTCCAGAATCCAGATCTCTCTCTCTCTCTCTCTCTCTCTCTCTCTCTCTCTCTCTCTTAATGATGTCAGATCAAGGAAAGCAAGCAGAGATCTTTGAGCTTGACAATGGCTCAATGCATGTCAAAATCTCCAATTATGGCTGCACTATCACTTCTTTATCTGTCCCTGACGAACATGGTACTCTTTTTTATCATAAAAATTTTATCTTTTTTGTCTACATTTATAATTTTTATTCTCCGGTTTTGATTTCTGGGTATTGTTGTTGCATGTGGGATCGTTGACGGGTTTTTTGTGCAAATTTTGTGAAGGTAAACTTGCTGATGTTGTGTTGGGGTTTGACTCTATTCATCCTTATCTGGTAATTGATTCTTGCTTTCCTTAATTTCGCATTGAATTCATTGATTTTTCTTTTGTTGTTTAGGACCAATTTGATACGAATTTATGTGCCCACTTTCCAAATTATTGAATTGATTTAATTCTTATTATTTTTTCTTTTTTCTTTCTCGATGTGTATCAAATTGGTCACAAATAATTCTAATTGATTTGACCATTTATGTATTAGCTTGAAATGAGTGGTTTTGGCTATTAACTCCCAGCTTTAGAGATGTGAATTGAACTGAATTGAATTGAGTGGTGAGCAAGTTCAATGAGGCAAGCTCTTATGGTTTTACCCATTTTTCGGCTTATGGGTCCTGAGAGTTCTATAAATTTTGGATAGTAATGAGTGTTGTTGATTTCAGATTTGTACTAGACTAGTTTTGGTAATTTAAAGGTTGTTTTGTTGGCATAATAGTACATTACTTCCTAGTAAGTAGATAAGTCAGGATTGTTCTATGGACGAAAAAACTGTAATTTCTACCTCCCACAAATCGAGGAAAGTTGCTCACCTAGTCCATAAATCTCTTTTTTGGATAGTGAAACTTCCTCTGGAGTCATCGATATAGTTTTTCTTACTTGTCCCTCTTGTTAATTAGAGTTTTTACAAACAGATTGAAGTTTGAGCAGTTGGGTTTCTTTTAGATGAGTAATGATCTAAGATCTTTATCATTTTTATACTGATTTTTTTAACCTCAGCAAGGAGCTGGATCATATTTTGGTTGCATTGTTGGTCGTGTTGCAAATAGAATCAAGGATGGGAAGTTCACGCTGAATGGAGTAGAGTACTCTTTGCCAGTGAACAAGCCGCCTAATAGTCTCCATGGTATGATCACTTTAGCTTCTGGGATTTGATTATTAACTTGTGTTATCTTAATGTAAACCATTTTGTGTTGACTGTAAAACATATCTCTGTGATGAGATGATACCTCTTCTTGCTTTTGTTTATTCATCATTTGAGACCCATCATTGATTCATTATCACATCCTTCCTTCTGTTTATTCTATATGCCAGTTAACTCTCTCAATAATTTAAAATCTAGAGTATTTCTTTTGTGCCCATATTGATCTCCCTTCTAGAAGGGACCTAGTGAGTGTAGTGACTAACACATTAAAATAGGCGTAAATTCCAGCACTATTGCTCTTGCATGTTGAAGTTACTAAGTCAACGATCTAACACTTTGCTACTTGATTCGTTTGCTCCCCATCCCCCTGGTAGAGGTGTGAATTAGACCCCATGGTTTGTTACTTGTAAATCTTGTTACAATTTCCTGTTATGAATGCCGGAACCTAATGTATTTTTTGTCGTAACACTTGTATTAATCCAAAGTGTTTTAGTTGTTATAACCAATCTTTTGAATTTAGGTGGCAACAAGGGATTCGATAAGCAGATATGGGATGTAGTTGAATACAAGAAAAATGATACTCCTTCCATTACTTTTAAGTATCACAGTCATGATGGCGAGGAAGGTATGCTTTCTCATTTCTCTTCCTCTGTATCATCACTTCCCTCTTCTATTCTTTACTGCATTTTTTAGCAAATTTCGGTTAAAATTGAAGTATGCGTAATTTAGAGTTTAAGACCAATTTGCATTTAGACTGACTTAGTATACTTAATTAAATGTTTGAAAGAGAGAATATTAATTAGCATATTAGCCTTATGACCGCCCCTATCTGAAAATGTGAAATTTCACTTATGTAACTAAAATGTTTGTTTAATTTGTCAAACATGTACTGAAAGAATCTCTGCTAATACTGTCATCATAACCTAGTACAGCAACCTTCAATTTTATCTACTGTCTTTTTTAAGAAGATCCATGGAAATACTCTTCATGGAACAGGTTATCCTGGTGATCTTTTTGTGACTGCAACTTATACTCTTACCTCCAAGACAACCCTGAGGCTGGACATGGAAGCTGTGGCTGCGAACAAGGCAACTCCAGTCAATCTCGCTCAACATACATACTGGAATTTGGCAGGGCACAATTCAGGCCCTGTGCTTGACCATTATATTCAAATATGGGCCAATCATTATACCCCAGTGGATGAGAATACAGTCCCAACGGGCGAAATCATCCCAGTTAAAGGCACACCATTCAATTTTACCTCAGAAAAGAGGATTGGTCAGGATATCGATAAGGTTGGCATGGGTTATGACCACAATTATGTGCTTGACTGTGGGAATGAGAAGATGGGATTGAAACATGCTGCCAAGGTCAGAGAACCTTCGAGCAAAAGGGTCCTTGACCTCTGGACTAATGCCCCAGGCATGCAATTTTACACTGGTAATTATGTGAGTGGAGTAGCTGGGAAAGGTGGGGCTGTTTACAATAAACATGCCGGACTTTGTCTCGAAACACAAGGATACCCGAATGCAATCAACCAACCAAATTTCCCTTCTGTTGTTGTTGTGCCTGGTGAAAATTATCAGCACAGCATGTTGTTTGAGTTCTCAATTGCATAGATTGTCTTTTGTAGGGTGTGTCCTTGTAGTTCCTTAAACAATGTGTTGGTACAAGTGTCACAACTTGCAGACTTCATTCGTAAATAATGAATAATGGTCGATTTTCTTAGCCTACCTTGCACAAAATGCGAAGAAACTACAATTTTTTTTTTAAGTTTGGAGGTAATTTATGCCCATGCGAGATGCTTCTGAACAATTTGGGAAATTAAATTGTCTTTTGAGTGTTGCATATGATCATAGAAGTGCTTTACTAATTTTATTCAGATATCTTGCGAAGTTTGGATGTGTTTGTTTCCTTATTCAGCTCGGTTTTCTTCGTTGCCACAACCGGGTATTCGTAAAATATTGGTGATCCACACCTGCATTGCCATTTTGAATTCTCATTATAGTTGAAAGAACTAGTGTATGATGTGGTTCATATCACATTTTTTTGGAAAAAAAAAACTATAGATTAACATCCTGTACCAAGTCTAGTATCAGTAACATGATATATTTAAACTGGTTTGTAATTCACACTGAAATTTAAAATCCAGCTCTTTTCATCTACAATCTTGATTTAAAGGGATCAGTACCAGCTTGAATGCAGTTTAATCATGGGAAATAATCTCAAATCTACTACCAAAAGCACAACTTAATTGAGAAGAGTCAATAAGGGTTTCCAGTACAGAAGTTTGGCAATAAAACTGTCTAAGCAAATCTTTTGTTTGAGCAGATATTACCATGCTTTATGTAAAATTACAATGCGAAAGAGCTTGCTGTAAACAAGTTCATTCGACAAGGACTCCCCAAAACTCTATGAAACAGTGAAGACATTGTACACAGGCATCTATCATATTTGCCACCTAGTCATTTACAACTCAAAAGCATCAGTTATTAAGAGAGACTGATTGCTTTGAAGAGTCTTGTAAATTCCACTGATTGTCTTTGGAGTAGTTCTACAACAACCACCAAATAGAGAAGCCCCTGCCTTCTGCCAATTTTTCACATAAGAGACAAAATCTTCATCTTGAACCCCTGTATTTTTCTGCAGGAAATGTATTGGGTCACAGGCTAGAGATTTTGTGAAATTTCTAACAACTTACGAAATAAGCAGGTAGCAGGCAAACAGAAACACACTAGTGTGCAAGGTTACTGCATTGACATGATTAAATATGAGACATTTGATACTTCGAAAAGTATATACCATATGGAATAAATGTATTAAAAAATATGAAGAGTCACATAGTAGCAATAAACAAGGAAAAATATCACATACAAGCTACGGATGAAACTACTCCCATGAACAATATAGCATGATAACTCTATGCATCCATATTATATTAGTCTGGAGAGAACAACTGGATCCTACACCATTAGTTTCATATTCTAAAGGATGCTCCGCAATTCATTTTAGGAAAGGTCAGTAAGTCAGTCCCCTACTTTCACCCCTACAATAGATAAATATAGACGATCTCATACTCAGTATGCCCACCATTTCAATAAGGAAAAAAAATAATACTGGAGAATATTTGTAAGCCAGATTTGAGTAGTGCACTCCCACAACCACTCCCCAGTGCCCACTAGGTCAGAAATATGGGAGTGTAAGAGTTCAAAGTGGAGTGCTTAATAAATAGAGTTGGCACTTGGCAGCCACTGAGAGTGGCTATCCTATGTTTTCAATAAAAAAGAGCAGGACATGTAGCCTTCAAAGATGAGGTTCGCAGATAGTCCAAACATCATCATTCATCAATAGTTAAGATGGATGAAACAAGGAACTAAAGGGACTCTTAAAGGCTTGCTCCATGGCCTGAAAAACTTCCCTCTAGGTGTTCTGATAACATCTAGCACTTTTCTTATGTCACAGCAATTCTGCAAGACATTCAAATTCTACAAACTTTCTTACCATATTTAAGAAAGGATATGACTAAGATTTCAGAAAAAAGGTCTAATGGGGACCTTTTAACTCTGATTAATGTTTAGACAAAACAGGTCTTCAGAACATAATAGCGTCATGCGCACAAGGCAAAAAACTTGAATATGGTTTCTTTACTGACCAAGCTACAGCATGAGGTTTCCTTGTATTTTCAGTTGATATTCCAACAAACAATTTCCTACAATGTATCAGCGATATTCCTAAATCAGGGAAATAAGTATCAAGTATGGATAAAGACCCACATGCACTAGGGGATCCGGAAGATATCACATCAATTCTACCCCACCAAGTTCTCAATGACTTATAGCCTATTTTGGAACACTAGGTTAAAATAGATGGGAACAACAGAGAAAGCCAGCTTAAGAAACCAAAAATTTGCTCCTGGGACCATTTTGAACAACAGAGAAAGCCAGCTAAATTCCAATGACATCTATGATTGAATGCCCAACTTGGATATGCTCGTGATTTATATAATACAAAAATAGGTAGAAAAGAGTTTGGTCTCCCTCCAAAGAAAAAATTTGTAGGTTTAAGAGTCATATTTAACACCCTAAAATTGTTGGACAACTGAATGGGCTTTCCATCAATCTAAGCAATCTAGATGAGCTTGGTCTCATAGACATGACTTAAAGCCTTGGAAATGGGTATAACCAAAGTCATTCGGGTCCAGTGTATTATCCTAACAGGTAACAGGGTACCAAAAATTACCCCTGCCCTGTTGGAGACACTTTATCTCCAACTTCAACTGAGACATTCTGTAGAAGTTCCTAGAAACACGAAGAGTTTCCTTCAATTCCTACTAAAACTTTCTAATTCTCAAAGACAGGTATAAGAGACAATTAAAACCCATTTCTTAAGTAAAATCAAAACTAAGAGACCATTAAATAATCCCATAAAGCTTCTTCCAAGCTCAATCTAGCCATTGAAAGGTCTCCCAGCAGTTATGCTTAATGGATTTAGCCATTTAGAGTGTTGAGCCGTATATGCTTAATGGATGCAATTCCGAGCAACTGAGCCTATTTTGGAACCCATAAGATTTGAGGCCTTGTTGATGCATGGCTTTTGTTCACTTCTAGCTTGTGATATTAGGTAATTGTTTATATAATGAATAAACTGCTTTTTATGCAGTGGCACTAGCTAGTACGGTTAGAGAAAATAATTTCCATTACTTTTCTTTCTTTTCGACCCAATTCAATGCATACTTTTTGGAAGGGGAGCACTTTCTGCAAAATTTCCATTTCTGTATGAGAATGTATCTAATGGTAGATCCCCATAAATAAAAACCTTAGAGAAAACCTCATAGTAATAAACATATGGCTAACATATTTAAAGAGAATAAACTCACCACCCAATCCTTTATAATGGGGTTAAAGGTTTCACCACTGTTTGGATATATAATAATTGGCTTGGTTGCCACCTGAAATAATAATCCACAGATGATATCAGAATGTCAGAGCCAGATTGCTGCTTGGTTATACATAAAGCAATATAGCAATATAGAAACAATTTTCAGATTTTAATAAATATCAAAATTCTTATTATACCATTTATAACCAATAGAGTTTGAAAAAAAGAAGAAAGTTTCCTAAATCTCTTCCACAGGAACAGATCATAAGAAAACACAATTATACCTTTTTAATTGACAAAATCAGTCCCTCAATAAACCTAGGAGGGGTACAGTTAATCCCAACTGCAACAACTTTCTTGCTGGATTCAGCAATTGATGCACACTCGAGCAAGGAATCACCGCTGACCACATTTTCACCATCCTTTGAGCTAAAAGTAAACCAAGCGGGAATATCTATATTTTCTTCATCAAGGAGTTCAGCATAAGCCTGGACATAGAACATGAGATCCAGCACAAAAGTCATTTCAGGGTGAAAATGTGTACAACTATTGTAAACCTCATCAAAAATATTTGATACTCCTTCCGCTCCATCTGGGCTTTCCGACTCAACAAAACATGCAAATTAAGGAGCCCTAGAGCTGCAATAGTGGAGTTTTGCTTGAATTGGCACCCAACAATGAATTTTTGTCAAATAGTGAATCTACTGACTTTGTATCCATCAAGAAACGACTAACAAATTCATAAACCTCAGGGTCCATACTTGCACCTAACATTTAGAATTCAGAACTCCAGCATACCTGTGCTTCTACTTGATTTGGAATTGTTTCAAATGCAATTAGGTCGGCACCTGATCCAGCCAAAACCTGAACTCTTCTCCGATGAAAATCTTTTAAGAAATCCAGATTCACTTTATCACCATAGTTCCCACTGTGAAAAGCATCCATAGGAAGAATACATTTACTCAGACCTATTTGATCCAAATTTATGTAATGACAAGAAAAAGTTCATTATCTGCAGCACATTAGAGATATTACAGATAGATACAGGACAGCACAAAACATCATAATTATTCGGGTATCTAACCACTAGCAAAATGGCTCAAAACTTCTATTATAAGGTGTCAGTGAAGGTGTAAAAGAAATTAGCGAAGTACTGAATTAGTAAATCTGATTAATAGAGAAAAGTAGCAGGAAGAAAACAGCTAATTCATTCATGCCAATACCACATAGATTAGATAGCTGAATAGCTCAAACTGCCTATCTAAGACGCCAGTCTGGACACATATACCTGTAGCTTTTGCTTCTGACACAAAATCAAATAACAAGAGCAACAAATGAATTTGAAAAATGCCTTGTTGCTTTCCCACGGACTTTCTCCCACTATCTGTGGCCAAATATTACAGGTGCTTCCGTGATTATAACATAGGTAGTTAATATTAGGTGCAAGTACGCTAAATAGTGTAGCTGTTAGTGGCATGCAAGCGAGAATTCAGCTATTTCTATCACCAATGAAAACAAACAATGTATAGAACAGCAAGTAGCACAAAGTTTTTTGCGAGTAAAAAAAAGTGATGGGTAATTGATAAGTCAGTCACATGTACAAGAACTTGTAGCATGTAGAGGATAGTGGAAATGAGAAGTTCAAACAAGGCAAATAATAGAATAGTAGTAATGCATGAAAAGAAGGGGAGGTGATTTCAGGGTTACCTATACTCAGAACCATCAGCCAAATAAGCACCATAACTTCCAACTGATGCTGCAACCAAGATGGGTCTGCACTTAAGTATAATATTATGACTAGCCTCCACAAGATCTACATTACATTTTTCATAATATAAATGACGTGCTTCACAGGCAATATCAATACTTTTCCTTAGCAAGGATTCACTCTCTTCCTGTGATAAACCTTTGGCACGAAATCCTTGGATGGTCGCCTATCAAGGCATATGAAAAGGAAAATTAAAAATCTTTACATGTTCGAAAGAAGCACAGTCAAAGTTACTATCAGTAATAACAAGATCAAAGGAGAGCAACCTGATATGATGCAGATATTATAATGTCAGCGCCAGCTTCAAGGTAATCAAGGTGAACCTGCAGGATCATACACTTCATTATATGCATTTAAGCGGGTTTTGAGGTTAGACATCTAGAAAGGATGGAAACACTTCATCATGAGTAATGGTATTACAAATCACAAAACTAAGTCTCACTTTCATTAGTAGTAGATATCACAATTCATTGAAAGATGGTCTGCTGGCATACAGATATGCAGCCAACATTTTTCAAAGAAAATTTATAAATGGTGTCAAGCCTTAATTCTCTGAAATGTGAGATCTAACGATTCGAAGTAATGTATGACAGAGTTAAACAAATCATACCAAGGTTTCCAGAAAAATGGAACATAAATTCACTAGTTGATGTTTAGTTTTAAAAATCAAAACAAAGATTAATATTACATTGTATGACGCATATTATAATACTCCCTCAATTTCTTTTTTTTTTCTCATTTGAAATCAGGGAGAAATCAAGACAATTTTATATGAGCATTAACTTTTGAATTTTTCACAAAAATAAAATAATTCAATATAGAGATTCTTCTTAATTATCGTGAGTTTATAAGTTAAAATGAAATGAAATTATTAAGGAGAGAGAAAAAATCCTTGAAAAGAACAAAGTGAGTACATGAAGGAGATTAAAATATGTGAATGGTGAAGTATTTTAGGTGAATGAGAATATAATAATAATTTATAATAATATTTGTCTAAATTAGAATAGATTTAAAGTGAGAAGAACTTTATAAAACTTCCCAGAAATATGGGAAAAACAAAAAGGAATGGAAGGAGCAACACCTGGATCGTGCACTCGGGTGCACGATGCTTATCGAGCACCCGGACCAAAACGCAGGCCTAAAAGCATTTAACGCAAAGAGTATTTAACCTGTATACGAAATGTATATGACATTGTTGGGTAATGTACGCGAGAAAAATAAATGTTTCCCACCAAAAAGCAGAGGGATTCATTACCTGCAACAATTAATTTTTAATTTTGAAACGAACTGTCATTTCACAAATCCAAATTGCAAAGCATATCTTTTCTCTCTCCATTCATTTCAGCAACTTTCAGTTTTTCACTGTTTCCAAACTGAAAACAAAAAAATTCGTCCTCTCCTCCATTAAAACCCCTAAGTTGCGAGTTTTACCTTCCTCAATTCAAACGAAAACAAACCAAGTTTTATACATGTACGTTGAATTCGATTGTTATGAACATTAAAAATATGAATAAAGTATATTAAAGTTGGTTATTATGTACATTAAACATTTTATAAGTTCTAGATAGAGTACATTATGTTCATTGAAATTACATACGACGTACATCAAACTTATATAAGATGTATATTGAAATTGTATCAGAACTTACTTCAGTAAACAATAACTCTTTCAATTTGACATTGTACAAGATTCACAATTAAATATTTATATACATTAAGTTTGTTTGTGTAATGTAAATTATATATGTACATTTCTAAGAATGATATGTATATTTAAATTGTGAGTAATATACATTGTGAGTAATATTAGAAACATGATAGAATTGTAGTAATGTACTTTTGCATACTGAATTCATAATGAACATGATATACATCGCATATATATATATATATATATATAATGTACATACTCCATACTCTTGATGAGATATATACATATTCAAATCATATAATGTATATAATATAATAAATGATACCTTAATTTCACAATGTACATAATGTATATTTATAATGTATATATAAGTTAAGTTTAATGCACATGTTAATATCATGTCATGTAGGTTATAAGTACACATGTTTGTTTTTGTGTACTGACAAAGCACTAAATCTAAAAAGGTGAAACTAAAGTAAAACAAGTAGAATTCCAAGGGACTCTTATTCTTATTTTCCAAACAAAAATAGGCACTTTTTGAATGCTGTCCAGATAGATCTCTAGATCTCTATTTAAAAGGTTACTACATACAACCAGCAAAACCGGCATGGTGCACCCTGTGTATAATCTAATTTAAATCTAATTTGCCCGGAGGGAATACTTAGAACTAATTACGAGCCAGGCAAGAATACCGTATACGTGACCTAATGTAATTATTCACATTGTAACTAGAGTTGTCAATTCGGATTCGAATTAGGTTATTTTGGTATTTATGTTATATTTGGTTTGGGTACATAATGACAAACCTATGCAAACTAATTAAACACAAAATCCAAAAATTAAGTCATGTTCATGTCACAAACTACGTACAAAATTCAATATGCTTTGTTAATAAAAACAAAGAGGAGGAAGAATAAAGGAAAGAGACCTGGCGAATGAGGTGAGGAGAGGTGACGAGGCATTTGGCGCTCCAAAGAGGATCGTTGAGATCGGCTCCGTGACGCTCTAACTCCGTCGCAAGTCCGCCGTCCACGATTGCTACTCCGCCGGATTTCTCTAGAAACTTTGACATCAGTAACGACGCCGACGACATGGTTTATGATTATTGTTCTAGGTTGAGTTCCTTGTTTGATCGAGTTCACTGAAGTCTGTCTTTCACTGCACTTCTCTTTTAACTCCGTTCGTTTTAAGTTGCGTAAGTTAAATGTATGTTGAAGTGGCACTGGCCACTGGATATACACCTCTCACTTCGGTGGGTCTATTCTTGGATTGTTTTATTTTCTTCGAATTTAGGAATTGTACGAACCGCATGGGCCCATTCCCCTCGATCAAAAGATAATATATTTTTTTTTTTCCTATTTGACTTTTTACGATATTCAAAATACAATTTAACCTATTTTATTAAAAATTTGTAACACAGAAAAACTATTAACACTTAATATTCAAAAAGTTTGTATTCAAATACATCCAATAAAATCCAACTTTAATATATATAAGTCTTATAACATAATGAAAATTTATAATTAACTTTTTTTAAACTTTAATTTATAAATAAAAATGGGGCAAAATTAAAGAAGCATATGTATAAGATAAGCATTATGAAAACAAAAATAATATAATAAATCACATCAAACATTGAATAAATGGCACGCAGCCTAACTTTCTAACATTAAGTTTTTGCAAAATTTAATACATTAATCATTATCTCGTTGAAGTGTTCTTCCCTATCCCTTTCTTTCGGTCCCAAGCCACGCACTTAAAGCTTCTATATAAATACATTCGTATAAATATACACATTTCATGAAACCAAAAAAGTTACAAAAAAACCATTGAATCTCATGCAATAAAACAATCCTATCATAACCATCCAATGAGCAAGAGGTACATCTTTAAGCAAAACTAGTAGAAATCATAAAGTTATCAGGAGCGTACAAGGATGTGTACATGTTGAAAAACAAGAACTACGGGCCACGACATGGGCCGAAGCAAAAACAACTCTGAGCAACTTGATCATCAGGTATCATCCCACCGCCTTTGTTGGTATCAATTGCTTCCAATAACCTCACTACCTCATCCATGTCAGGACGTTTATTTGGGTTGGCATCCCAACATTTGCGCATGATACTCGCTAGTGAAGGTGGACAACATCTCGGTATGTCTGGACGCAAGTTCTACACAAGGGGATAGGAGTACCATAATGAGCAATCACACGATCAAGTAGGGTGAAACAAATTAATTGTACTGTACTCTGTAATGTCTAGCCATGTACATAGACAAAAATCATCATTCTTATGTACTAATTACAAAGTAAGTTCAAAGCTCCTTACTCTATTGTGATCTTTCCATGCAATTTAGTTTAGCATATCTCGCTGAAGCTTAGATGAATGTACAAAAAGATTGAAGCTTTACAACAGCAAGGAAGATTGTTACGTTAAAAATAAGCATTCCCATTTCATAGCACTCCATACCAGTATACCACCCATCTTGTACCACATTATAACAATAACTACACCTCTAAAGATCCAATCATCACTCATATGTGATCCGTTGAAAAAATATTTCATTTGATATCTCCAAAACCCTACTAGAGGCATATTATGCATGCATAGCGAGTAAAGCTAAACAAATCCTCTTTTTTTAGGCATGTTAAACAAATCCTCTTTCATTTACAGATAAGAGTTCTTCATGTCCACATTAAGTTCTCTTTGATGGGAAGCCAATCACAAAATTCCAATTTTCTTAACACTATTGAAAATTGTTATGCATTAAAGCGAGGAAAGTGTAGCCACTAACCTGTCGAACCACCGCAGAGGACACATCCGCAAAACTCAGATCAGGATAAGGCATATCACAACAATAGATTTCCCACAAGCATATTCCAAAACTATATACGTCACACTTTCTGTTGTAAGGCTTACCATCAAGAACCTGCAAATAAATCGTTAAATTTTCTCCCTATTCTTAAAATCTATTTTCAGATTTTAAAGCCAAAATAACTGAATTTTGACAAAACATCGTCAAAGTAATATAATCAATACCTCAGGGGCCATATATCCCAGAGTGCCAGTTTCTCCTGTCATATCTCGGGGGTTTTGTGCCTCAACTCGAGCAACACCAAAGTCTGCAATCTTCAATGTCCTACTAGTATCTAGTAACATGTTTTCAGTTTTGACATCACGATGTACAATCTTTTTTGAATGAAGATAACTTAACCTATACATATAAGAAAAGTACACAATCAAATCACTTGGATTTCTACACAAGAAAGAAAAAAAGGAGCCAGTACTAATGCATAACTTACCCTCTAGAAAGGTCTAAAGCAAGTTGGATCACAACTTTAATAGCAAGTTTACTTCTACTATTTCTAATTAAAAAATTCTTCAATGTTCCTCCAGCAAGATATTCAACAACAACACAGCATGCTCTAGAAGGGATAGAGTTGTCTGCATCACCGGCAGAGCTATTGCTAGGAATTTTAAGATTTGAAGTTCCCATTGAAGCTCCAATGAACTATAACAAAAAGATCAGAACTCCATCCATAAGCAACTTATTTGATAAAAGTACTATGTACATACATAAATAAGAAACTAGGGAGACAAGCATACCATTACTTAGATGAAATATGTTGCAACAATCTCATGGAATTTATAGCTCAAGAGCATAAAACTCAGAAACATGCATCTTGAAAGACATGTGACAACAAGATATGGAAAACTTAAGTTTCCAACAACATTTACCTTTGTAACATTAGGGTGGTCAAGTTTATGCCAAACAGCAACTTCTAGCCGAAACGAAGACCGAAGAGCAGCAGTTTCAGCAGCTGTGGCCATACCATCCTCCCCCCAATCCAAAACTTTAACTGTAACATTTACAATAAACAATGATGTGAGGAAACCAAACAAAAGATAAAAACAAAATGAATTAACAAAATGTGGTTAGTATGATATTCACCAAAAATGTCCTTTTTAATAAAACCGAAGGATCAAAGGAAAAAAAATAAACAGCAACCATAAAGCTTTGTAAGACATTAGGTAGTTCACAAAAAAATTTGAGAATCTATTTGTTTGCCTTGTCAACAAGGAGCAAGCTCTATCCACCACAAAAGTCAAAGGTTAAAACAAGGAAGCCAATCTTCCAGCTTTCAACGAGATCCTTAGCATAAAATTCTTTCTCCAAATTGAAGAGAGCAGATTTGGTATGCCGTGAAAAAACTCTGGAAAATACACTTGAGGGAATAGATAGCTCAAAATAATACAAAGATCCATATAAACTAAATTACCATGCATGACCAATTAAGTGTCATTATATTATATTTGTATATACTTTCCAACTTGAGAGTCCACAATTTAAACGAAAATCTTGCATATTAATTGTTAACTATATACTCATTGAAGATATAAATGTTATTAATCCAGCTGGTGTTCTGTAGCTATTGACAGAGCATACCTTAAACGAAAATGACGCTATCTGCCAAGTGCATAGCTCAACTAACAATGACACTACTTAAACAATGATCATAACTTCACGTTAAGCGCATCATAGGGTCAAGAAACAGTTTCAATTTCAATGAATCCTTAGTTAATATACAAGTTCCTAGAATTAATTGAAGCACACACAAAGAAGTCGTGGAAACTATGTAGAGTAGCAATAGTCCGTTGTATAAATTACTTCAAGTATAGGGACACTTGACACAACATAGATCGAATTCACCCTTTTCCTTTCCCTGTGATATCGAATTCTATCAGGCTTCGATAAATGCAATAGTATTACAATTCCATTATGTCCAGAAAATTATGGTCATATCAACAATAAAGTTAGACAATTAAACACCCAATAAAAGCATCATGAAACAAATTTCTATTACCTGCAACATCTCTTCCATCATAAACAGCTTTGTACACAGAACCATAAGTTCCATGGGCGATGTTGATCTTCAAATCGAGTTTAGCCAATTCGATTTCCCACTCTTCTTTCTTGGTGGCATTAAGATCAAGATCACGAGACAAAACCCGGCTCAAATGCTTCTCCATTTGAACATCCCAGCTCTTGAAATCAATCATATCAGCCCTAAACATCATTTTTTTTCCACTCAAATTCCCCACATCCGCCTCATTCAAAGGAAAACGCTCCTGGTTGCTATTTAATTCTTCAGCAGGTTTATCAGATGATTCCTCAGTCACAGGAACAACACGTCCATCACCTTCATTGTTCTTTGAATCCATCTCTTTTCTCAAAGTTATAACCTTTCAAACTCCAATATAATCAGAACCCAAAATCAGCAGCTCTGACAAAATTCAACAGATAATTCAGAATAAAATTATGAAAAAAAAGAAAAACTAACCTACTATGATGATTAATACAACTATAAACAGGGGAATGAAGTAAACATCCAACCTTTTTGTTCTAAATTCAATAAATACCAAAACCATCAAACTCTGAATTAATAACTGAAGCATAATGATGCCAAATTTGAAGTCTTTAATCACTTTTCAGCCAAAAACATTAAGAATTCCTGAGAAAAAGACCCTTTGCCTAGTTGCCAACCCAATTCACAAAAGAAATTCCAACAAAAATTAATATATAATAACCACCCCAAAAAATTATTAAAAATTTAATAACGCTAATAACGTCCTTCTCCAAAATAATAGTAAGTGCTGTAAATCACAGAAATCCAACAGAAATAACCAAAATACTAATTGAAAAACGGAAAAATGGGAAATTTTTTCAAAAAAATTAATAAATAAAGGGAGAGAAAAACCTCAAGGCAAAACCGGGAGTCTATGGACGACAAGAAATATCCACTTTGAGAGAGAAAAATGGGATGGAGTTTTTACTGTGTGTTTAACTGTTAACATAATATATATGGTTATTCTTATTACACCAAAAACTAGAAGATTATACTCTTACCTTTAACGAAATCAATGGTGATGTTAATTTATCCAAATCTTATAGAGTTTGATTGACTTACCTATTTTATAGAGGAATTTTTTCCAATTTTTGAACACGTTTATGTGCTCAATATTTTTACCCCTTATATAACATATGTTAGTATGTTCCTTCCACATTTGAAGGGAGGAAAGAAAATATTTCCTGACCCATCATGCCACAAAAAGACATGTATTAATGATTTATTTATGAATATTATTATAACCTTTTCTACTAGTTTGTGTAAACAAGGGTTATGGAGTATATTCCATCATAATCTACTATAATTCTAAAAAACGAGAAGGAATTCAGTAGAATTTGTATATCCATAACCTTATAAGTGCTTATGATATGGTAAAAATAATTTTTAATCAAAGGACTACATGGGTATTTGAGATGATGATTTTACGGATACAAATTTTAGGTATTTCTATAGTTCATAATCACATATTAAGGTATTGTACATCAATGGAAGAGAATTTGTGATTTCACATTATTTCGAGCGTTGACTAAATAAATTTGTGATATGACAAAGAATTATCGGAACTCATTATCCTCAAGCTGGCCTCCTAGAGGTTGTAAAACAGTATGGCAAACTTTGCAAATTGCCTCTTTATTCAATGACATATAAACAAATGGGGTTGTAGGTTGAAACAACTAAGGAGTTACAAGAAATTAACCTGTCCTTCCAAAACTTTGCGGTGGATGGTACGTTGGACAAGGTCAAATAATATGCCAATATGGAGTATTCAGGGCAGCATTCAGCATTTTCCAACTCAAACGATGTTGAAAAGAAGTGTCGTCGTAATTTATAAATGTAAAAGAAATTGCTTTCATGATTCCACTCTTTTTTTTGTTTAGTGGCGGTTCATGCTGGATACTTTGTTGAGCCATCAAAAGATGTAAGCTCCATAATTGAATTTGGACACATAATAAATTCCAATAAAGAAGGCCATCTTTAGAAAATTTCAAACTCGGTATTTCACAGCATGAATTACATGACTTGAGCAAGCTAGAAATCTTGGCCAATATGGTATTTTAAAATTTCAAAGAGGTTCATTTTTTTTTTTTTTTTTTTTTTGCTCTATCTTCCATTATGCTCCCTATTCCCAATTAATAAAGTAATCAAGATTCCCAATTCTACGAAACCTTTGCCCTCCTATGTCCCATTGTAAATTTTACAGTAACAAGTGGTAATTTTGCTGAACATTTCAAATAATAGAAAGTACCCGGTAACAAATAAAGCAAGTTTTTTGTAGTTCTATTTTGCACTAAAAACAGGGACATATAATTGACTTGTGCATTGATTCATTACAGTAATCTCAAACAGTAGGTTAAAAGAAATTCCATGAGTTCGTGTACATGTAATCGCTACTTATTTTGGTCAGTAGACCCTCCCTATTGAGCCTAAATCTACAAAGGTCAACCCAACCCAATTAACATAGAAGATCCTTTAGAGGTGGGAACTGGGAAGAATGGTCAAGTATCAAAAGTGTCTCTAGTTGTGTTTAAAACGCCAACCTCATGGTTGAAGGATGACATTTGCCTTCTCATTTACCTTATAATAGGCCTAGTTTAGCTTAGGTGTACATTAATCTCAATGATTAACCAACATTCACCAAATGTACGCGAATAGCCTGGCATATACATTATTATTCTGTGCAATGGACTATGCAGTGGCATACAACTTTAGAAAGGACCTTAAGTTTCATTAGATGCGCAAGTCAGTAGACATCCATGACGAAATTTGCTCATTACTAAAAAAAAATTCAAACTGCTGCAGCTAAACCAATTGGTCAGCATAAACTGTGTTACCTTCCCCCTTTCCCTTCTCCCTTGCTCATTAGATTTGTAGGAAGGAGAAAAATAATCTCTTGAGTTCATTAGGTACCTAGAAAGGTTTGGCTGAACGGTACCAACTCTACCAAGCATATGACAAATAATCAAGCCACCATACACCCAAAAATTGCCTTTAGCAAAAATTACCCCCTCTGCGGGCTCATTTTGCTAATTTTGCCAAAATTCCATGTTGACCCATTCGATACTGGTTCATAAACATCTATTTGCCTCGATGCGAAACTTTAAGCAAACACCGTCATAGTATAAAAAGGAGGATTTCCATTACACTAATCACTGTCAGAATCATTCCCTGAACCAGTATTTGTAGCTTGCGGATTCCTGTAATCACCAATTTCATCCTGGTACCTTTTCTTGTCAGCACGAGCTTGTGCTTCATAAGGTTCCTTTTCCTCAGCTGCATCACAGAACCATACAGTTCAGGTTGAGTTAGGTCCCTTTCAATAATTTTGAGAGACAAATAACTATTTTTTCATTCATATCATCTACCTGACATCTTCTTCCATTTCTCACCAAGAACCTTCCCTATTTCTAGAAATGAAATCCCTGGGATTTCTTTCTTTATATTCTGCATAAACAACTCCAAAAAAAGTTCTTCAGGTATGCTGCATAGGAGTATAGTAAAATAGGAAAAGAATATTTCTGCCCATGTTTACCTCGCGCTCAGCTTTAGAGAAGTAAATAAAACCAGACATTGCCCTTTTTGGAGCATTTGGATCCTTTTTCCTCTTTGTCTTTTTCTTTGTTGACCCATTTTCATCCCCATCTCTAGCTTTCTTCTTGCTTGAAGAAGCTTTTAAGGATGTCGAGTCTTTCTTTTCTTTTTTGACAGGTTTCTGTACAGATTAAACCATAAATTAAAGATTAATCATCAAACATAGTGTCAATCTATGGAGTATCTTGCAGATACGCGGTGTCTTGGTGAGCTATTCACCTCTTTCTCATCACCACTAGCACTAGCATCAGATTGCTCTTCTTCAGAATCATCAGTAGGAGATCCTCCATCATCCTTATCCAAAACAAAATCTTCATCCTGTACAGAAGTCAAAGCTGTTTAAAGTTCTCACAACAATGCTTTAGTGCAGTGAAATGCTATAAGTAAAACCACCCCATTTAAGCTTCCCCCTTCCAGAACAAAAAAGAAATAATGGAAATAAGAAAAGACAGAAGGTTTCTGAGTAATAAAATTGATTTCATTTAAAACAGATACAACTCACAACTCTTTCTGACCAATCCACAATGCTTACAGAGACAAGAATGGTCTAATACCTCTTCATCACTCTCATCTTGAGCATCCTTAATTCTATTCAAATGAGGATCATCTTCATCACTGCTAAGATCAGCCATGGGCATTAAAGGTTGACTAGCACCGTCTCCTGTGCTCACAATTTTCAAGCCCTTGGAGCTGCAGGAAACCAAATGAAATGTGTCAAATAACAACTGGCTTCTACTCACAGTTAAAACCACAATTTGGAGGTTTGTTGACACCTGACAAAATCAAACAAGTTCTGAAATTCACTCCTCTGGATATTCCGAAAGAGATGTTCCTGATCCGTCTTCAATTTTACAAGGAGGTCAAAATAACTCATACTGGATCCCGCAACAGCATGTCTTTGGAACTCCATATAATCAATCTAGATACAAGAGGAAGCCAATGATTGCTAGTATAAGATTGACAGATGGCCAATAATTATTCATATCTATTGATAGAAATATGACATGATACAAAGTTACAACTTAACTCATAAGAGAATACCTCCTCATGAAGTATAAGGGTCGGAGGCTTGGGTAAGAAAAAAAAGCTCTTCTCAAGTGGGTATAGAATTCCATCTTCAGCTTTCAGTGATGACTTGACAGCATAGCCATCTTGGCAGCTACGGAATTTTCCAGGTCTAGTGACCTTGGCGCTAGACAAGGCTCGTAATATGTTTGTAAATACATCATGAATAAGACCCTGAATAACAGAAAACCAACAACAGTTACTATATTTCTGATACCAAACCCAAATCAGAATGGAAAAGAAATTTCAAAAACTATTTTCACAATGTAAAATCTCTAAGAATAACCTTGTATGATGATTCCAACTTATCCTTGTACTTGGTATTCAGGAGTTCCTCATTTATGGAAAGTGTGCTTTCAACCACGTAGTCGGTCTCAAACTGTAAAAAAAATATAAGAAAACAGAACATATATCAAAAAGGGAAAAACCAACAGTCTCCACAGAACGGAACTACAATTACCTGCATCACAATGTGAGGGTACAACGTTTGCCCTTTGCGAATTGGAGGATCAAGCGTGATAATAACAAATGTATGTGGTTGGTTTGACTGCAACAACACAATTTATATGATCAGTGCAGCAGAAATATATTTTAAAAATACACGTAAAAGATTACAGAAAATGTAAATAAGTGAAAGGAAATTTCATAATTAATGAACCTTAGGAAGACAGAAAAGTCGAACAACACTGCTGTACTGGATTTTAAAATCATTAGCTTGTCCTTGGAGACGCAAGAATGAAAGATGCAGTTCAACACTATACCGACCCCTGGAATAAGAGAGAGTCAGTAGCAGCTCATTTTCATCTTAAGAGACAAACCAAAGATTAAAAAAACCAACAATATATCATCAGTTAATCTAGATAGTAAAGGTAGACTAGGTTGCATGCACCTTGGAGTAAGGATAGCAATACCATCGAAGGTGACAACAGCCTCTTCAGCATCTACATCAGCCATAGACATGATCTTATCATGGAAAACCTAAGAGGATAACCGCCCAAACAAAAAGGTTCAGTTCAGATGTCTGAAAGAATCATTGTCTGTCCGTAAAAAACAGAAAGAAACTCACTTGAGCTGAAGGGCGATTCTCATCACCAACAAACTGGGTGTTAGAATTTGGTATGTGAAAACTTATCTCCATAAGTGAATCTTTCTGCAAGACACCAGCATTACTTGATGTACAAATCAAATAATTGATAAATTGAATTCATTCTAAGCCATGATAAAAGAGCAACCTCATTGGCACCAGTTGTGTCATCCAGATGGAACTCCAATAAAACGTCAGTTTTTCCTTGCATCTGTGTTTGCGAGACATCAGCCAAAGATAGCTCAAAGGCTTGTTTTGAGCCATCGAGAAAAGTCAACATGTTTCCTGAGAGGAGCCAAAAGAATTGATAAGCATGCCATAATACACATTCAGACAATCCAAGGTAAAGGGTCATTTGAAAATGGGCATGGACCAGCCAATAGAATTGATTCTGAATCTGGAATGATGAAGCAAAAGGCTGCTCAGTCTACTATCAGGTAATTAAGTAACCTTGATATGGCTTTTGAATAACAAAAGAATTCAAATGGCCTTCTTTACAGAATAAAGGGCCATTTGAGAGCTTATACATCTCTGGAAATTGCAATTTCCATGTCTGTTGAATGTAGGAAGTTTGATTTTCAGCAAGAGATTAGGTAAGAAACCGCCTCTTAAAAGCAAGAAGCAACTTCCAAGAGTGTCACTACCTTATTTATGTCAGTTCCACAATATTCTACAATCTAGTGCAAGTGTCCAACTATCTAACATCACTACAAAATGCACACTTTTTTCTGTTTGTCCCCAGAGATTCCAAAGGGTTTTAGCAAACTCTAACACAAAACCCAAACCTTTGATAACAGGGCAATATGTCACTAAGTAAGGCAGCCTCTAATGAACTTCAGGCTTTACCATTACAAGCATGCTTCTACAATTTATAGTTAATAATTAAGGTCAGCTAAGTGTAAAACATTGAAGGTTTCCTATATACATTTATGGCAAATAAGGACAGCATTCTCATAGTAAAAGGCAAAAAGCTAATAGTGCCAACTGTTATTAGCACATGAAAGCCGGTAAACGATAGAAGATAAAGAATGCAATGAGCAAGAATGAAGATTTAGAAAAAAAGAAAAAAAAAACAGGTTACCGTTGAAGTCAACCTCTCCCCAGTTGTGCCCACTAACAGAAACTTGTTTTTCTTCTGGGGTAATTCCACAGCTACTTCGGAAAAAAGGGGTCAGAGTAGCAACATCCTATTAACAAAAGAAAAACAATGAAACTGAGCGAGCACCATGCAACATGGAGCAAGATTCCAAGGAGCCACTAAAAAGTTTAAATTCTAAGCAATTAACAGCCAACAGATATGACGCACTCAAAACACACAGAAAATTACATCCCCACGATCCCAAAAGAGTAAAGAGATTTGAGGCCTCTTATATCTGAAATTACATGGTTTGCTTTCCCAGGCCAAGAAAATTTTGAGGGAGTTGAAATGTAATCACATAGGAGACTTATTGAACTTACATAGATTCATGACTCGAAACTCCTAACACAATATCCATAATCATTCAGTTCATAATGCATCAAATAATATATAGGGCGTGTCAAACTCCCAGCAGCCACGCTACACAATTCCCATAGGCTAAATGGCATTTCCTCATCAACCTTTGAAGATCAATTATACTTCTCATCTTACATATTTCCCTTCTATTAAAGGGAGTGGGCACAAAGTATCAATGTTGGACTTACTAAACTATTTTATTTTTCTCTACTTTCAACCCCTCATAAAAGCCTTGTACAAACAATTTACCAGATCACTCTCAATGGATATCGCACAAAAATAGTGATGTGTTAGGTTTCTTTTAAGTCATGCCATGTTTTATTCTCATCTTTTCATTCCTTTTCCTATTTGAATACTTTATAAAGATATCTGAAACTTGATTTTTGGTCTGATAGAAATCTAATCATATAAAGCCTTTTTCAACACTATCCTTTAAAAAGTGATGCTTAATATAAGTATGCTTTATCTTATAATGATGCATTGGATCTTTAGAAGTCTCCAGAATAATCAACATTGACATATCCTCTTAGATCAAAAGAATTACTTATAAAGCACACATATCATTTGTTCTTTTAAAAATACGAGTTCTTTTTACTACAGTCAGAGGAGTTTCATTTGAATTAAATTGGAACCTAGCACACAAATCATCGTTAAATGCAATACCAGGTTTACTAGCACTTAAAAACAATAAAGAACAAATCATTTCTCTATAATTGGTTTACCTCTGCCCCTTCCTTTGGGATCTTCATCTAATCTTGTTGCAATTCCCATGAGAGTATAATTTACCTTAGCAGTTTCGAGTTCATTCTTTTTCAGAAGTTCCTTTAGACATTTTTGTTGCTAAATCATAATTCCTTTCTCCGTTTGTTTGATTAATAACCCAAAAAAGAAATTAAATTCTCTCATTATGCTCATCTCGAATTCACTGCCTATTAGATCCATAAAGTACTTGCACAAAAACTTATTAGTTGCATCAAAGATAATATCATCTTGCACAACTAATAGGTCTTTTTATCAATTTTTCCACATTTAAAATCATTTTGTAAAGAGAACTTTGACAACCTCTCATACCAGCTCTAGGTGCTTGTTTTAAACCATAAACAACTTTGTCAAGCTTATAGACACGATTTGGAAAGTTGGGATTTTCGAAACCGGGGTTGCTCCACAAAAACACTTTCAGTTAAATATCCATTTCAAAGTGCTATCTATCTGATAAAGCTTAAAATCCATGTGAATTGCGAAAGCCATGAGAATTCTAATAATAATGTAAATTGATTCTTATAATAATGTAAATTGCAAAAGCAATGAGAATTCTATTAACAATGTAAATTGCAAAAGCTTAAAATCCATGTAAGTTATTAAAAATCCAAAAACTTTGAAGTGTTAAAGGATGCTGATTGGATTGTAGCCATGAAGCAGGAACTCAATGAGTTTGAAATAAACAAAGTGTGGCATCTTGAGCTAAAACCTAAACATCATAAGGTAATTAGACTCAAGTGGTCAAACTTGATGAATATGGAACAATCGAAAAAACCAAGGATAGGTTGATTGTAAAGGGGATACCAACAACTAAGGCGGTATTGACTATAAACTATTAAAATTCTAATTGCTTATGCAACTTACATGGATTTTAAGCTTTATTAAATAAATGTAAAATGTGCTTTTTTAAATGGATATTTATCTGAAAGCGTTTTTATGGAACAACCTCTTGGTTTCAAAAATCCCAACTTTACAATGTTTTTAAATATGATAAAATTGATAAAACCTAGTTTTTAAAATCAAAATGATAAAATTGACAAAGCTCTTTACAGATCAAAACAAGCACCAAGAGCATGGTATGAAAGGTTGTTAAAGTTCCTTTTACAAAATGATTTTAAACATGATAAAATTGATAAAACCTAATTTTTAAAATCAAAAGGAACTAACCTATTAGTTGTGCAAGTATATGTTGATGATATTATCTTTGGTGCAACTAGTGAGTTTTTGTGCAAGTACTTTGCGGATCTAATTGACAAAGAATTCAAGATGAACATAACAATAGAATTGAAATTCTTTTTCGAGTTAAAAATTAAGCAAAAGAAGAAAGAAACTATGATACACCAACAAAAATATGTTAAGGACCTTCTGAAAAGTATGAATTTTAAACTGATAAAGGTGAATCATACTCCCATGAGAACTGCTAAAAATCCCAAAGAAAAGAGAAGATCAAACCATTTTAGAGGGAAGATTTGTTTTTAATTGTATTTAAGTGCAAGTAAACTTAATATTGCGTTTAGAGTTGATTTGTATGCTATATTCCAATCGAAACCAAAAGAAACTCATTTAACTAAAGTAAGTATTTAAAAGAACAGATGATATGTGCTTGTACTATCCTAGAAGTAATTCTTTTGATCTAAGAGGATATGTCAATGCCGATTGTCCTGGAAACTTGGTAAACCATAAGAGTACATCAGGTATGGTTAAATTCCTTGACCCATGCATGATGTCTTAAGGTTTCAAGAAGAAAAACACTATTACTAGAGTATTTTGTTATTGTTGCAAGTTGTTCCTAATTGCTATGGATATCACAAAAGCTAAAAGATTTTGGCATTGTTTTTTTATTGTGTTCCAACTTACTATGACAATAAGAGTGTTATTTGTATCTCTAAAGATCCAATGCATCATTATAAGGTAAAGCATATTTATATGAGACATCACTGTTTAAAAGATAATATTGAAGAAGGTTTGACATGATTAGATTTCTATCAAATTGAAAATCAAGTTGCTGATAGTCTTTAAACAAGGAAATGCATGAAAAATATGAGAATGGGACCTGGCATGATGCGTATTATGAAATTCCCTTGAGGTAAAGATATTTATGACTAACGTATAGTAAACCTAACACAACACTATTTTTGTGCATATCATAATTAGAGTTTTGCCATGCGAAGAACTTCATGCTATGTACCTATTGAGTTATAACTATGCACTTACGTGATTATCCATTTATCTAATTCCTGAATACCCTATGTGTGCAATTTGACAGTATAATGTTATTGAATACAATTATACAATGTTTATAGTATAAAGTACTACATATGACACATGTATGTTACACACACATAGCGATTGCCAAACATAGTACAAGACATGTCAAAATTGGGTTAAACAAGTGGGTTCAGGTTGGGTCACGTTGGAGTGTAACTAAAGTGAGTTGGTTTCTCGAGGGCACGATTCAAAGGTGCTTGTTTAAGTTTTAGTTGTCAATCCAACGTGATTTTTCATTGGTTAAGCTATTTTATTTTTATTTTCATCTTTATTTACTTTTATGGTTTTATCCTATTTATATTCCAAAATTTTATCCTCTTTTATTTTTAGTTTTGTTTTATCTTCATTAAAAGGCAATTTTTGAAGTTCATCCATTTAAATTTCTTTTCATTCATGCTTATAGTCGTGTATACAATGCCAAAAGTTATTCTATATACATAATTCTTGTATATTCATTGCATTTGAATATCCATTTAAGAGTCTTTATAACATTAAACACCTCAACTAGCCACAAAATCATTTATCTTTCTCTTCCAAATTAATTACCTACTACTCCACTAACCCTTAAATATCTCAACCAACTAAAAACACTCATCCTCACTCCCCCATCAAACCCAGGCAATTTGAAACCCCTAACCAAAACCCTAAAATTGTTTCTCTCTCCTCTAAAATGGTGAAGACATCTATCTACACTAACCTTACTCGAGAAAAATCATGAAAATTTTCATTTCCTACTCCCATGGGAACATCTCCCCCAAACTTACCCATTCCTTTGGCCGTTGAAAAACCCATAAACTCACCAACACAACCATAAATTTCCAAAAACACGTAAAAGGAATAAAGAAGATTCTAAAGGGAAAACTCTGCTCTTACGAAAGAGTTGGAGCAAAAGGCACATTGATTGGCTCCAAGCTTTGCCATTGACCTTAAATGGTACTTGGAAAGTAAGTTCACTTAAATTTATAATGTTTTTAAGTTCCAAAATTGGGTCAATCTATGGACCATTCACGCATGTCAACCCTTTTAACCCTATGCCGTAAAATTTGTGAAAAATTTTGCTTGTGCAAATGGAGTTTGTACTAGTATTGTTAGAGGAAAGAACATTAGGTTTGATAATAAATATTTGGCTAATTTATATGATTTGGCAATTAGACATACATTAAGCATAAATCAACAATGGTTACAGGTTTGATTCTAGAGAATATTGGACGAAATTTGGCCGTGTATACGACTGCCAAGATGAGTAACTTCCCACCCAAAATTATAATAAGGCTAATTACTTGATGTCGCATTATTGTTTTGCTTAGATAATAATATCATTATGATTAAACATTTGGATCATCGTATCCCAAAGTGGATTGTGGAATACGGGTCACTGTTGACTTTGATATTTCAAAGTTGTGTGGACCTTTCCTAAAATGGGCCACTAGGGGTCAACAATAACAAACTTCTGTTGAGAGTTTTTAATGTAAAAATGAATTTTAGGGAGAAGAAGCAAAATCTTAGGGAGAAGAGTTAGAGAAGAGGGATGATGTTGTTAAGGCAAAAAAGAGGAGTTGACAGCAAGGAGAAGAAGTATACACATGAAAAGAGTCGTAACTTCTCATCCTTGATGGAGGCAACGTGAGGAAGAGAGTGAGCCTGATCCATCCAAGTATAGAAGAGCATCCTAAAAATCCAAGAAAAAGTAGTTCCTAGTGCTGAAGGAACTAGACCAACTCCAAAAGGGTTTGCTCCTTTCACTGGCTTAGAAGCGTATGAGATTAAAAAGGAACTTCAAACATTGAACAATGTTGTTGCTTCTGCTCTTGTTGCAAATGATCACATTAATGCCAACTCTTCAAAGCAACAGTGGGTGTCGTCTAGTCTCTATGATCATATGAAACAATCTTCTGCAGCCCATGCGACCATTCTTCAAGTGATGAGGTGGGCTTCGAATATGTTGATAACTTCCCTTAGCCATCCATTTAAGCCTCTAAAGTTATTTTTAGTTAATGTAGGATATTTCAATGGATATTTCCTTTTGTTGTTTTGTTAAATTCTCGACTTAGTTGGATATTTGATATTTTGGTTTATTATTTCTTTTGGATGAACTATATTTTCCTTGCGCTTAATCTATGCTTGTATTGCACTCTAGTTTGTCTCGTTCCATAACGAGATGTTGTACATGGTTTGCTATACTTGTCTATTTGTCAATACCAAAACAGGAAAAAGATGCGAACTCACGATGCCCAATGCCTAATGCCTAATTCCAATTATCATCCTGAAGTGTTCATCATCCCTTTGTATAAAAAGATGGTAGGTGCTCTGAAAGTTCCTTTAAACTGAAAAGTAATTCCTCTCCTTTAAGAGTCGACCGCTCAAAACTTTCTAATCTCCTCCTTTTTGGAACTAAGAGTCCACATAGAGCTATGATGCGCGCCTACTTGGAATTGGAATTTTAGAACTTTCTGTTCACCTTTACTTTTCAATTTCAATTTTTCTTTATTGTTTTCATTTAGGGTTGTATACTTACTTTTATTTTCAAATTTTTAATTTGCATCTTAATCCATTTGCTTTTGAGACAGTTAGCAAGTTTGGACATCACCAAAAAAGTAAAATATAGTTGTTTGGTTTTGGTGACGACAAGATATTGCAAACTTATTTGATAATCGTTTGATTAAGTGTATGAAGGCTCTTGAATCCATAAATAAAAACAAGGGTTACTTCAAAAATTATCATATAAAGCTTAAGTCAAACGCATCAAGACGTTGATTTAATATGCAAATGATGTTGATCCCGGAGTAGAAACCAAAATTGAAGCGACGTTGAGGTAGCTTGAAGGGCGCACAAAAATTGAACCAAGTAATAATTTTGTACTTAGGATTTATGTAAGTGACTAAGACTCTAACAATTTGGAACAAGCAACATAGTCAAAGTTTTAATTTGACCTCAAAGCTCTTTAGTTTTGTTAAAACATTTTTATAATGAAGTATGGCTAATTATTTAGAAAATGTTCTTATAAAAACCTCATTTTATTTATCTAAGTTAAAAATAATGTAGTTTAAACTAAGTGGTTTTTTAAAGATACTAAAATTCTTTTTAAAAGGACGTTGCTTTATGAATTACTAGAATCTCTCCACCTTATTAGTGGAAGTTAATCAAGCCTTATCTTTTGTTGTTTTAACAAAAGGTGGTTAAGTGAAATTCTATCTCCACATGCTGCTAGCTTGGTTGACAAAGTCTCCAACACTCCTTGTTTAGTGGGGATGTCTTCCCTTAAAACAAAGAAGTACGTGTAATGATGAGCTAATCTTTTAACATTATAAATTAAGAGTTTTGATATTGCAATCAGCCAATCAATCAACATGCATAACTGACATCCCACACTTAAATGTTTTCAAGAGAACTTTTTTCATGTCACTTAATCAAAAGACTTAAAACGCTTGTTCCTTTCTGTTAAAATTCAAAAGTCACATAGTTTACTTCAAGTTTGTAATATTTAAGTTGGAGTACTAGGATGATAAGGATGAGAGATTGGAGTCAAGTCTAGTGAGGAGAGGAAAAGATTCGGCAAGAAAGAGTAAGAGAAAGGAACTCAAATTCAAAATAAAACTTGAGTTGAGAATTCCTAATAGATAGTATTTAAGGTTGTCCAGTTACTAAAGAGAGTTAAAAATCCCTTTTCTCTTTGAGTTGAGCGCAAAGGTTTCCACGCTAAAATCTCTCGTGTTTCTTTTGCAAGCTCCTTTTGGTTTTACAAGTTCTTATTGATTTTCGCAAAAAGTTTAAGATTTCTTAGACTTCTAATTCACCCATCTTGAAATTGTTCCATTAGAATAACAACACCATAGAGCATTCAACAAAAACAAACCTAGAAATCACAAATTTACTCAGAGATTGTTTGGTTGTAAGAAAATAGAAAGGAAGTTAATCTTCCTAGGATTTGAGTTTATGCCATTGTTGTTTGATTGACAAAAAATAATGGGGGATGTTGGAGTTCTCATGGAACATGAGAAATGACTTACCTACCCACTCCTTACTTATCATGTTAATTCAAAAGAATTCTAAATATCCAATTGTGAACTAACCAAGAGCAAATGATTTCCTAACAAGTTTACAAGGGGTGTAACTTGCTACGAAAAAAAATTCACATGGGAATTTACTCCTCTATGAATCAAAGTAGCACTTAAGAAGCAAACAAAACAGAACAAGTGCATGTCTATCTAAACACTAACTACAAAATCACTTTACAAAAAAAGTGCCAAAAACATATGTTGCAAATGTCAATTTACAAATGGAAATCCAATTATCAAGCATAAACCAAGTTCAAATCCAATACCATTCCTCAATTATTTAATTTCTCAAATAGAAAAATTCCAGTCTACTTCAATTTTCATGTTTGCAAGTTTAGGAAGCTCAAAACTACAAATTATGGAAGACATGTAAGCATAGAAAACAGGCAATGCTTAGAGGCAACACATTCAAATGATTCAATTGAATGAAGAGAGGTATGGGAGAAAAGCAACATACCTGATCTCGGAAACCCGTAAACTTATAGTACAAACCATCTTTGCTTTGAACTCCAAGTTGATTTGACCTTTGCACCTTCATCCAGAATAACCCAGCGATATTACTCCTATCAACTTCAACAGCTTTCCCACCACCCTGCTTTTTCCACAAGATCCCACCTGATTGAATCCTCATCTGTCCTTGCTTCTGCATTCCCACACACAGGAGTACAGGACAGAAAAGAAAACAACATCAATTGCTTACGATAAAAAAAAAAAACAAAGGACAATATAGCTACAGACATCCTATCCAATAATCAGCAAGAAGTTTCCGACATGCTCCAAACACAATCTTCACTGCTATCTAACCAACGTTCTACAAAATAATACTCGCAGAGCAAACGGAAATCAAACTTAAAATAGCAAAATCAAATTCTTTCAGAGTGAAATTAGGGTAGTTACTAGGGTTAGAGATAGCAAAGCAAGAATGTCTGAAGATGAGGCAGAAATTCGACCAATTTCTCACAATACTTCCAATTTCAACAATCAAACCCTAATTTCATGCAATCCGAATCCTAAACCCTAATAAGCATCAAATTTTCAGTAACTTAAGAATTTTACATCTCGAGATACATTTCAGAGAGAGACGTGCACAACGAATAATTAAACCCTAGTGAAGAAATCGAGGAATTATCGAGCGTGTAGCATGAGACATTAGGGTTAGCGGAGAATCATGAAAAGGAAGCCACTGAGCTAAGAAATGCGAAAAATGGCAGGAAAAAGAGGGAGAGAAAGAGGAGAGAGACTTACGGTGCCGCCACGGCCGCCGAGTGAGATGTTGTTGAAGAGGTGGCCGTCCGCCATAATTGCACGTTTGGATGATATCGGAGAGAGATAGAGAGGAGTGTCGAAACACTCGAGAGATTATGAGAAAATGAAGGGGAAGGCGGAGGTCATATAATTGTTCGAGGACAAGAATGGCGCCAACTCGTTGGTCTTCACGGTCTGGGCCTATTTATTGGGCTATTCTAATGAAGAGCTGTTAAAAATCAACCCGATTAAATTCGAAGGGGATAGAAAAGATTCGAATCCAGATTTGAGTATTTTAAACATTCGATTTGACATCTCATTTTACATTTATGTTACAAAGTTTCATAAGTCTCACTCCTACCCATAAAACAATTTAGTGAATTTGGTATGTCAATTAAAAGAGCGATTAAGTGTTACTCTATCTGTTCCATTTTTTTTTTGCTACATTTGACTTTTACGGTATTCAATATATAACTTAAAACATTTTTTTCTCAAAATTCTTAAGACAAAAAATTATAAAAATTTAATATTCTAAAAATTTACGTCGAGATGCATCCAACAAGATCACACTTAAATATATTATTTATTATAAAATAATTAAAATTTATGGTCAAGGTTTCTAAACTTTGACTCTCAATATTGAAATGTAGCATCTAATATGAGACGAATGGAATATTTTATTACCTTATGTTTGATTTTTGAAGTGTTGGTCTGACACGAATTACGTTGTCACTCGGTTTTCCAATAGACATGGTGACAAACTGACAACTGCAGAGTCCAGTAGGAAATGCAGTCTGAGCCTCCAAGATAAGAAACATACGGAATAGCCTGTGATGTATAAGTAGGAAATTAATAGGATATAATTATCCTCGTGATATAAAATTATCTTGTATGATGTTTATCTTTTGTATTTGAGTTTTATCCTATCTTTGATATAACTCTTATAAGTTCTTTGTATATATATATTGGAATTTTTCCCTTAATAAAGGCGAATAAATATTTTCTCCTAATTCTTTCTAGTTTATCATGGTATAAGAGCCTTCTATTATGTGTTATTGATGGTGAGGTAGTCGGATTTGTTATTGATGGTAAAGCCTAAGGGCGTAATAATCAAACTAAGATTCGGGTGTGTTCACATTGTGGCAAGAAAGTTTCGATCACCATGGGGTGCCTGATTGGGCTCAACCATCGACCCGTGGAGGTAGCCGTGGTGGACGTAGTGGCGGTCAAGGTGGATATGGTGGCAGACGTGGTAGGCGTGGTGCTATTGCGGAAACTGTGGATAGTTCACGCACGGCTTCCATAGGTAGTAATACTTCGACCATAAATGATGTCGATCGTAGTACGCTTCCTACTCTTATGGATACGCAAGTTCAACAATTAATTGCTGCCATTAAGGCTCCTTCTACTTCCACTCCAAAATTGCATGGTAAGAATTACTTGGACCAATGGATTATTGATACTGGTGCCTCCAATCATATGTCCGATAATATTACTTTGTTTGATGACATTCGAGATATCGGTTCAGAACCCGTATGACTCCCTAATGGCAAAAGCACTACAACCACTAAGGAGGGTGGCATTATATTGATTTCTAATTTAATTCTTGATAATGTGTTATATGTTCTCGCCGTTCACTTGCAATTTGTTGTCGGTTTCTCAGTTGCTTGAGAAACAAAATTTAATTGTCTTATTTATGAACAAGCTAAGTGTTATTCAAGACCAGATTTTGAGGAATCTGATTAGCGCGGGGAAGCAGTGTAATGGGGTCTATCTTTATCGACTGGTATGTTGTGCTTAGACAAATACCACAGTTGCGGAGTCGGCTCGATTATGGCATTTGCGTTTGGGTCATTCTTCTATGAATGTGGTTCGTTCTTTTCTAGGTGTAGGTCATAGTGCGACAAATAAAGATTGTGATTTTGGGTGTGATGTTTGTTTCAAGGCTAAACAGTCATGTAACTCTTTTTCCTTTAAGTACTAATAAAGCAACTGATTTGTTTGGTTTAATTCATTGTGATATTTGGGGTTCTTATCGTATTGCTTCTAGTAGTGGTGCACATTATTTTCTAACCATTGTTGATAATTATTCTCGTGCTACATGGACATATTTAATGGTTGGAAAAGATGAGGTTGGTGAGTTGATTAGAAATTTTTTCTCTATGGTCTACACACAATTTAATAAACATGTGAAAGTTTTTCGCAGTGATAATGGACAAGAGTTCTTATGTTTGAAATTTTTTTTACACTAATGGTTGTTTATTACAAACCTCTTGCGTTGATACTCCACAACAAAATGGTAGGGTGGAACGCAAATACAAACATCTTCTCAATGTGGCTTGTGCTTTACAATTTCAGGCAAACTTGCTTATTGATTTTTTTGGGGAATTTGTTTTGACTGCATGCCATCTGATTAATATAACACCCACGCCTCTGCTAGCGAATAAAACTCCGTATGAGTTGTTGTTCGGAATTCCTCCTAATCCTTCCTCCAAGAGCTACAACTGCTCTTAGGCCTACAACGTTTAGCCGTGAACCAGAGCTAATGATTGGAGGAGAACGGGGTAAGATAGATAGATGCCCAATCTTGCAGCAGCTAGTTGCTCGGCCTTAGTCTTGGGCTGATCTCACAGTGCCCCACACCCGTGATGCACTTCCTTGCTTTCAGGTATATCTCCTGATAGATAGGGTTTTCTCTCTTGTTTAGTGCTTTACACTCTTTCCTCTCAAACAGCGAGGCCTTAGCTACATTTGTCCCATCCTAGAGTGAAACTCCCTATGAATGTTTTGCCCTCAGGGAAGAGAACCGAAAGGCATTTTTTAAACCAACAAAACATCACTAACGCTTACAGTCAAAGACTACTGTGCTGAATTCAAGATCAAGTTCGCGAGCGCGAATGAGTTGTTGTTCGGAAGTCCTCCTAATCCTTCCTCCTTAAAGGTATTTGGGTGCTTATGTTGTGCTACTAGTCAGCCTCGTGTTAAAGATAAATTTGGGCCTCGGTCAAGGCGTTGTCTCTTTGTTGGGTATCCTTTTGGTCAAAAAGGATGGCGGTTATATGATTTGGATTCTCATCAATATTTTGCGAGTCGGGATGTGATTTTTTTTAGAATGTGTTCCCCTTCTCTAGCTATGTCGTGTCTACACATTCACCTTCAGCGAACCTCGATATATTTTTATCCCAACATCCTCCTAGTTGGATGGATGACGATGACTTTGATATTTTTCCGAATGCTTACCCACGTGCTTTAGTTCAATCCGCCAATGTACCGCTGCCTGCCCATCGTCACCACAGAGAAGTTGTGGTCTTCCCTTCTACTACTATATCTCGTCGCATTCCTCCAATGAGGTTTTTCATAGTGATGACTTAAGGGGGAGTTCCGGTGATGACCTTGGACATAAGTTGTTGCATTGTCATTGATTATTACTTTGTATATATAAATGTCAGTTAGTTAAAATCCTAAAAAGTAGAGGGAAAGTATCAATCTCATTCTTACTAGGTGAATGTGAAAGTGTGAAACAACAACCGGATTTTTTCACCATGTTCAAAGGAAGCATATGGGCCTAAGGGCTATGATTGGTGGTTGGAGGTGGGCCTAAATAAGTTGCTAGGACTTTAACAAGGCAACATAATGGCAAATTTACATGACGCTCGACGGGAGGTTTTTGTGAGTTCTCTCGTCTTTATTATTCATTTATTCGTTCTTCCACTTTAATTCCCACATCAAACCAAACGTTAAATCTCATTTAATTATCATGATCAAGGCATGAATGGGGCCCATGAATTTATTTGTCCTACGTCTAACTACATAGATGGCTCTATGGCATAGGGTAGCGAACTAGCGATGTCATGGACTAGTACAAGTCAATTATACTACTAAGCATTGTTTGGCTTCGACTCTAGTTTTTAGGACAAATGGCTGAATGGCACACACTCTCAATACCCTTCCAATTTTCCAAAGGTAGAAAGGTAAGAGTAGAGAGATTGTTTATATTAAAGTAGTTTTTAGAGTAAGACTAAATAGCTACAATGCTCTCTATTAGCTGATCACTAAAAGTTACGATTAGATTAAAGTTAAGGCAATGGCCGTAATATAATGCATTAGGGATAATAAAAATCAAGCTACAAAAACTGGCGAGTAGAGGTAGTTATAAGTCTTATAACTTATAAACAGGATGGAGTCATGAAAGTGCGTAAAGAAAGGATTAGAAGGGGAAACTATCGCATCATTTGTGATAGTAAATACTTGGGTACCCATCCAGAGGCGGACCTATAGCTTGGCATGGTGAGTCAAGTGACTCACCAAGGCCAACATTTTTTTTTAAAATATTTTTAAAAATAAAAATTTAAATATTTGGTTGTATTTTGTACTCTTTGAACATATTTGATTATTAATTGTGACTCACCAAATAAAAAATCTTAGGTTCGCCTCTGAACCCATCACGTACTCGTCCACCACGCCACCTTAAGGTATATGACACCTTGTAATAAGGGTAAGCTAATACGTAATAAGTAATAACTCTTTTTCCCAATCTCTTCCTCCTACTCATACCTCCACACATTTGCCACCACCTAATCCCCCAATATCATCACTGCTACCAACCTTCATTTTCTTTACTTTTGACTTTTAATCACCCCTATTGATCTAATACAACCTTCAATCCAACAGTCCAAGTTTTGGTGACAATAACTAATAAAAGTGGTATACTTCGGTTTTTCTAAAAAAAAAAAAAAAATAAATAAACAAACATAATTTAAGATGGAAGACGAAAGTTCCAAAATTAAAAGCTTTTTACGAAGTTGCGCTAACTTAGATAGGATCAATTCTGCCAAATTGAAGGATTTGATGGAGATGGAACATATTGGCTTGGAGAAGCATAGCCCTTGCTTTCTACAGTTAAATGGTGACATTAACGTTGTCAAATCTAAAGTATATGCTATAATATAAATATGCATAAGGTCCTAATCAAATTTATTCCACGAGTTTACGTGGTGATGACACATCATCATCAACCTAATTACGCGCACCGAACCATTAATCATGCATTGTACTTGACTATACATTCCAGTATCCATCTTAATTATTTGATCACAATTGTAATCCTGTGGATCATGTGTCACGCTTAAGTATTTCGTATTATTTGGGGTGTGAGTTATTGGAACATAGGCAATATACAGTTACACTATCTACTGAGCATTTCGTGTCCCTCATAAGTTTATAAGTAAAATATAACATTAATCCATACATGGGGCAATTTTTTTTATTTTTTATTTTTTTTCCTGTGGCATTAAGAATAATCTAAACAGCCTACTATGCAAGTATGAACAACACAATGATTGAGGCTTACTCCGATTATTATTACCAATCAAAATGATACACCGATCAAGCATACACATATGATTTCGTGGATCTTTGTACACTCCTCAAGTTCTCCTTAAATAGGTGCTCCATATTAGTTAGATACTTACTTACTTGGATATATAACAAGTGAAAAAGAATTATGAGACAAACCATTAAAGTTTATATAAAAAGAAGGTGTTTTTATCTAAATGTTAAATAAAGCAGGGCCTTGAGAGATGAGTGAGGAATTTGAGTCCCACGAATAGGGTAACATAGTAATTATAGTAGTATATACAGAATTTTAATGGTCTAGTGAGTTGTGACACTTATATATTCGTATCTGTTTGAAAACAAGAGTAATTATAGTTATTATAGCAGTCCACGATTGTTGCATGATGATGTTTTATTACACCTAACGAAAAACTCATATGAATTTGTACTAGTAGTAAACACCTGCACAAACAAGATTAGTAGTCTCAAGGTGATGTTCGAGGAATTGTTCTCCTAATCATAGCATTACTCAAAGTCTACAAAATCATCAAAACTAGTATTTTGTATTCCAACACTGAACATATATTTACATGAGTCATAAATATGGTATTTACATTCAAGGTTAAGTGAAATATGAAATATAATCGTCTTTAAATGTTGACCATTGTATTGGATTATCGTGGTTTTAAGTATTTGATTTGATTCGATAGTTCAATTTTCTTACATAGGATAAATTTTTTTAATAAGGTGATTGGTCTTGCGCCACAAAATAGGCCCATCACGACTTCTATTTTATAACTCAATAGCAAATCCATAAAATATCTTTTAGAGTGTCCAATTGTTGGCGAATTACTTTTATTATTAGATAACTTATAAGTGTGTACTCCGTAGCATTTATAGCTACCCTAAACCGTACCGTTAGCCGCCCTAGTAAGAAAATGAGGACATACCATGATATGACAACGTACAAGAGCTGTGTTTTAGGGTTGTCTCCTACGGAATATGTTTCATGCATGTAGGAACTTTTTTTATGAATTTGAAACTCCATTATACGACTTAAAAGTTTAAACACATTTTTAAAGAAACGTATTGTAAATAATAAGTGTATCCTTTTTATACGAAGCTGCAAAAGGGAGTTATGTTGATGAATTTTTATTATTAGCTTTGGGGTGTTTGATAAATGACCTTTTTTTTTATGGGATTTTGGCTTTTGACTTTAAGATTTGGTCAAACATCCCAATAAAAACGTTTGATTAGTAATTTATTTTATTAATTTTTCAGCTGGCATTTAAGTTAAAAATGAAATAATTTTAAGACTTACTTTTTGTATTAACTTTTTGCTATTTATTATTCTAATTACCAATAAATCCCTACAACGTGTCTTTCTTATATAATAATGATAATGATAATGATAACGATTATGGTGATGATGATAGCATTAATAGTACTAAAAATAAAAAATCAATAATAATATAAGTTATAAAAGTTTATTATCATTTTTTAATAATAAAAATAAAAATAATACTCCCTTTACTATCTTTTATTCTTCATAATAGAATGCTTTGAACCTTAGAGTCATTTTTTTAAAAATAGAGTCAAAATTTAATCATGAGTTAACAGTATAAAAAATCAAATGGGATTTTAATATACTCGTGTCATTGTATATTTTTAAAATGTCAACTTCTCATAATATTTGCAAACAAACAATTAAAGATTTCTAATCTTGAAGTTCTCATTAAAAATTGTGCAAAAGACAAACAGATCAAAGAACATGGAGAGAGTAATAATATAAAAATAACACCAATAAAAGTGACAATAATACTAATAATAATGGCGACAATGCTTATAGTAATAGTAATAGCAATTATAGTTATAGTTTCATTCAAAAAAGAAATAATAATAGTAATAAAAAAATAAAAATAATAATAATAACTATAAATCTAACTATAATGATCACTAGTAATATAGTAAAATATATGGAAGATACAATACATAAATAATAAAATATAATAATGGCCATAGAGGTCATTTTTGGAAGAATTAGCCAACAATAACTTTTACTAAATACATTATTAAGCAATCAATAATCAAACAACTATTCTGAACCGTTAGCTTGAGCAATCAATACAAATAGCTAGTCTGAAGAGCTAATTTAATTTGAACAACTAATACAAATAACTAGGTAAATCAGCCAAAAACCAACAATCAACTACCAAACACTCCCGAGATCTTGGATACTAGTATTCTAATATAGTTCTACTGCTATGTTAGACCGTAGTTTGACATTCACAACGTATCCTCAAAACCAAACGTCTAAGATAAGATCAAAACGTCAAAATTGTTGACATGAACATTACTTCCTAACAAAAGTGACCCTACCCTACAAATTAATCAATCTTCGAAGTTACTCAACCTCTCAATATTGGCTTTTGGTAAACTGTTGATGCCTTGTATTATGATATGCCTGCTTGAAAAGAAACCCATAATGCGCCGACCCTTTTCTACTCCATATCTACTCGTATTTTCTCATCCACCATCTTCTTTTATTCCCTTCTGAATTGCTACCAAACAAATACGGAGTACAATCAATATGACCTGCTGATAGTACGTGATACTGATGGCTCGCCATTGAATGTACGTGTTACTGATGGCTCGCGTTTGAATGTACGTTATCGTATGTTTAGTCAATAATCTGATTGTTTCTGGTCTAATTTTACGATGATTATTTACCCAGCACAATCATTGTCAGAATCTCTCTTACATCATCTTATTCATCTTAACTCAATTGGGATGGGAGTTTTTTTTTTTTATCTTCTTGCTATACCTTCAGTGACGACACTGAGTAGCATGGAACACTTTATTTTTAAAGTCCTGTAAAAAATTACTGTTTTGTTGGAAAATTGTTCTACAAAGTAATAATGAAATTTAAAGAAAAAATATAGTGGCAAACTCGAGATGAGAGTGAGACGAACACATTACTACCCTCCTAAACACTAGCTCCAATCCTTGTTTATATGATAATTATGCATTTAATGACAGTCCCCAAAGTTACAAATGATTAGACAACTTTTAATGGTGTCAAAAAAAGATAATTTAGTACATTATACCCGCATTTAAAATCAATTGTCAAACAAAATTAAGCTAAATACTCCATAAAGACCTCAAGAATTGTGTGAGAAATTTGCAAAATGGAGGGTGTATACCAAGAAGTTCTTAAAATACATCTGTTTTCGTTTGAGATTTTAATTAGTATTCCGTATTTTATAGCATAATACTGGCATATAGCCGAAGTAAAGAATAGAAACGTGATCCAATTTGTAAAGGGAGGAATCAATGCGTTACACTTTCCCGATGACGAATGGGCGACCGTCTCCACCGTCCACGACTCCACGGAGCCCACTTTTTCTATTAGTTTTGCTTCTACTAACGTCGTTTTTTAATTTTTTAATTTTTTTTTCTTCTTTTATGAAAGAAACATGAAACATGCGTATTGTATTATACTTCGTAGATAAAGAAGTAGAAAAAGAAAACAAAATCAGGCACGCTCCTTTTCTATACGGTTGGTATTGTATGATAATCAACCAAGGTAGAAAAAAAATTCACTTTAGAAAATATAATGCTCTCCTTTTGCTCCTTGCTGCTTTTATGGACTCAAGTCATCTAGTGTATATTTTACTACTTTTATAAGTAGCACATTATCACATACATGAAAGGTTTGGGTACACTACACACTAGTGTGTGGAAAAATAATTTATAGTATTGTTGAGGCCAATAAACAAAATATATGTACTTATTGGACTTAAATAAACACGACTCATTAAAAATGGTAGATGTTGACAATTACTCAATTTTTTTTTTTTTGTCAATATTTTCTTTGTTTTTCACAATTTAATTTTCAACTTGTTTAACCTATACAAAGTGTCTGTAATTTGTATAAGTTAAAATTTTCACACATAAAAACTACAAGAGTTAATTTTACATGATAGTTGTTTCATTAAACTCAAAAAATTTATAATAGAAGTTTTATTTTGTCTCCTCAAGAAGTAAAGATCATAATCAAGTAGAACATCTTATAATCTATATACGAATATGGTACACGATTTCACATCTTATTAACACTAGTGAAAAAAAGGGGTGATATATACTAGTTAAAAGTCCTCCACACACCCGATGACCCGATATACCAAATAACAAGAATGAGAACATCAAATAAACGAGAGAGTGACATAGACCAAGTTTCATGTACGTACGCATCATGTGCATGATACCATTGACCAAAATCTTCCTTGATCACAATATTTACAACTCACAACAAAGATCTCATTGTGTTGAAAGAAGGATCTGAATAACCAAATTTCCGTAAGCTAGAGCAGTAAAATATTCTTAAAAGCTTATGAAACACGCACAATGTTACGTAATCTATGTTATTTTCATAATCATAATAATAATGATGTTAACTTCTAGCTAGAGACCCAAGGAGATCCAACATTTTTCCAAATCACATTCCAAGGACAATTTCGTCATTCTTATTAACCTGTATTTTTGCTTTGAAAAAATAAACTCTCAAATCCGTATTTAAGACTACTAACGTTCTTCTCAATTAATTTCGTCCGCATTAATTAAAATCCCTTAAAATTTGGCCCAAATTATTCAACTAAATCAAACAGATTCACTTCCTAATTACGGAGTTAGCAAATAAAATCAATTATTTCCTTTTGTATATTATAATTACTAAAATACTTCGTAATTACTGTACTATATATATAATAACCGATTTTTTAAAAAGTTGGACCCACACCAAATAAAATAACGTTTGATGTGATTCAAGTACGTATATTATATTGTTGGAATCCAAAAAAAAAAAAAAAAAAAAAAAAAGAATTTGTTCAATAATTGTTTTCTTTTTCAGCGTGACAGCCCTCCAAACAGTAGAAAGAAAAGAATAAAAAGCAAAGTAAAAACAGAAGAAAGGGAAAAAGAGAGACAAAGTCTCTGAATTCTAGAGAGAGAAAGCTTGTGTGAGAGAGATCCAACAGGAATGGGGTGAAGCATTCAACTGGAGTTCTTCTAATATAGCCGACAATTCTATTTATTGGTAAGTTTTTATTCACGTCATTTTTTATATTATTTAGTTTTATTTTATCTCTTGTATCATTTTGACTGCTATATGCACATCCATTTTCATTTTTATATGCTATGATTCATGATTATACGATTTAAACTCTCACAATTAAATATGGAATTTTTACTCTTTTTTTATTTTTTTTTAGGATTTTGCGGTTGGTTGGTGGGTGGGTTTTGGTTGAGTTAGTAGTTTGATGAATTTGAATTATTCAAGATCATATCTTTTAGATGGAATAATCATGGGTCTGACCATCTGAGTGAAATTAAGCCTTTTTCCCCTGGGTATTTGAGAATTTTTTTTTTTGATCTTTTTAAAAATTGAGGTTTTGGATTAGTAGTTGAATGATCAGGTACTGTGGAGAGCAGGAGAGGTAAATTTTGTGTGTGTTAACATGATTAGATGATTATGTTTAGTTAATATTGAGTTGAGATCATTGATTTTGGCTTGCAGGTACATATAGTTGAAGGGTGCAGAATTTAATTTTTGGTGTTTGCAGCATTGGTGTTATGTGATATAGGCAGTGTGATCAGATTGAAATTGTGAAATTGAGGTACTTTGAAGTGAATAATGGCTAAAAGTAAAGATATGTATTCTTGGTGGTGGGATAGCCATATTAGCCCGAAGAATTCGAAATGGCTCCAGGAAAATCTCACAGGTATAATATGCTTTTCCTCTGGCTATGTTTCGTTACTGTTTTTGAGGCAACATGTGGAACTGATTTTTATTCTTTTAGTTTGTATGACGTTGTGATTAGAACTTGTTTCATTTCATTGATTTAGTTGGTGCGTGTTGTCGAAGAAGCTAGTGTGTGCGTAGTTGTAGTGTGTGTAGTATCTTGTTGGAGTTTCAATGGTAGATGAAAATGGTTTGTTTTGTTTTTTGTGTCATTGTATCTTGAAAATATTAAAATGTCTATTGTGGATTTATGTAGATCTGATACCCATTGTCGTAGATATCAAATGTCACTGCGTGTCTCAAAAGACGTGGACTTTAATTGTTGATCAGCATTTGATGTTGAATCTGAATATGGAAATTGTAATCTTAGCATCTCAAAAGTTAATCTTGCAAAAATTCTGCCGTTTCTAAATAGAAAAATTGTTTTGAATTTCCTCTCTCCATCTATGGTACTCAATTCTTGCAATTTCATTTCCCGCAGATATGGATAGCAAAGTGAAAACAATGATTAAGCTTATTGAAGTAGATGAAGACTCTTTTGCAAGGCGAGCAGAAATGTATTATAAGAAACGGCCTGAGCTTATGAAATTAGTTGAGGAGTTCTATCGTGCATACCGTGCGTTGGCTGAAAGATATGATCACGCTACAGGAGTGATTCGCCAGGCCCATAAAACAATGGCTGAAGCATTTCCCAACCAAGTTCCCTTCCTAATGACCGATGATTTGCCTGTGAATGGAACTAACGATTCTGGTCCCCATACCCCTGAAATGCAGGGTCCTACACGAGCATCATGTGATCCTGATGAATTGCAGAAGGGTGCACTGGGTCTATCATCAACAGATTTACTGAAAACAAATGGAAATTTCACGAGTGAATCTGATATTCTAGCTGGCAGAAAGGGATCAAAGCAGCTGAATGGGTTAGGGAAGGCAAGAAAAGGCCTGAACTTTCAACAAATTGAGGAGAGAGAGATTGTGAAAAAGATTGAGAAGCATCTTGCTGAGACGGAAGCTTCGTCCGAATCGGAGAGACTAGGAAGATCTGAGACTGATATTCAGGCTCTGAAAGATGCCATTGCCAAATTAGAAGCTGAGAAGGATGCTGGTGTACTTCAGCATCAGCGGACTCTAGAAAGATTGTCAAAACTTGAATGTGAAGTCTCACATGCAAAGGAGAATTCTCAAGGACTCAACGAACGGGCAAGCAATGCTGAAGCTCAAGTGCAAAGCTTGAAGGAAGCCCTAGAAAAGGTAGAAGCTGAAAGGGAAGCTAGTCTTCTTCAGTATCAGCAATGTCTAGACAGGGTTTCCAACTTGGAAAGCCATGTATCTCGTGCAGAAGAGGATGCTGGACATCTGACTGAACGTGCTCGCAAAGCCGAAGCCGAAATTGAAGTTTTAAGAGAAGAGCTTTCTCGATTAAAATCTGAAAAAGAAGCTCTTCTTGCCAAGTATATGGAGTCTCTGGAGAAGATAGCCAACTTGGAGAACAAATTGTTGCTAGCTGAGGACTATGCCAGCAGGACTAGTGAAAGAGCTGACAGAGCTGAAAAGGAAGTTAAATCTTTGAGGGGAACTATAAGCAGGTTAACTGAAGAGAAGGAAGCTTCTGTTCATAAACATGAGCAGTGCTTGGAAAAGATAGCAACCTTGGAACGTGAAATTGTTCTTATTCAGGCAAAGGCTGAAAGGCTTAAAACTGAGGTTGAAGATGGGGTTGCTAAGTTAAAGGAAAGTGAAGAGCAGTGCCTTCTATTGGATAGGTCAAATAATTCTTTGTGTTCTGAGGTAGAATTTTTAGAACAGAAAGTGGGAAGTCAGGACCAAGAACTATCTGAAAAGCAGAAGGAATTAAGTAGACTTTGGACATGTGTGCAGGAAGAGCGCATGCGTTTTATGGAGGCGGAAGCTTCTTTCCAGTCTCTCCAGAATTTGCACGCAAAATCCCAGGAGGAGTTGAGGTCTGTGGCTGCTGAGCTTCATAAGAATGTTCAACTTCAGAAGGACTCTGAAAATCAGAAGCAGAACTTAGAAGACGAAGTTCAGAAGATCAAAGATGAAAACAAGAGCCTCAATGACCTCAACCTGTCTTCAGTGGTTTCAATAAGAAGCATGGAAGAACAAATCTTTGACTTGAAGGAAGGAAAAGATAAGCTAGAACTAGAACTGGAGCTCCGGCTTGATCAGAGGAATGCTCTTCAGCAGGAAATTTACTGCCTGAAGGAGAAATTACTTAGTCTGAGCGAGAGACACCAAGTTGTGTTGGGGCAGGTTGAGTCAGTGGGTTTTGATTCAGAATCTTTCGTATCATCTGTTAAAGAGATGCAGGATGAGAACTCAAAACTCAAAGAAAGCTTCCAGAGCAGTGAGAAAGAGGTGGCAACTGTAACGGAAAAGCTGAGGGTAATGGAAAAACTTGTTCAGAAGAATGAGCTTCTGGAGAAATCACTGTTGAATTTGAATGCTGAGTTAGAAGCTGCAAGAAAGAGGGTGAAGGATTTGGAGGAGTCCTTCCAGATGCTTCTAGGTGAGAAGTCTACACTAGTTGCTGAGAAGGGTTTCCTAATCTCTCAGTTACAGATTACAACGGAGAATCTGGAGAAACTTTCTGAGCATAACACCTTCTTGGAGAATTCTCTTTATGATGCCAGTGCTGAACTTGAAATGTTGAGGGTAAAATCTAAAAATTTAGAAGATTCGTGCAAGACGCTTGATGACCAGAATTCTGTACTAATTACTGAGAAACTGTCATTGACGTCTGATTTGGAAACAACACATCGGAAGTTGGAAGAACTGAGGAAAAGACATGCAGGCTTAGAGCAGAGATTCTCAGGTCTGGAGGAAGAGAGAGAATCCACACTCCAAATAGTTCAGGAACTGCAGTTATGCTTAGATGCTGAAAAGCAAGAGCACGCTAATTCAAAACAGTTTAGCCAGACCCGTATGGTTGATTTGGAAAACCAGATTCATCATCTAGAAGAGGCGGGTGATCACATGAGAGAGGAGTTCGAAGAAGAACTTGATAAAGCTGTCAATGCTCAGTTTGAGATCTTCATCTTGAAGAAGTGTATACAAGATCTGAAAGACAATAATTTTTCATGGCTGAGGTACTCTGAGAAACTTCAGGAGGCATGCAGGTTGTCTGAGAAACTTATTTCTGAACTGGAGAAGGAGAGTCTTGATAAGCAGGATGAAGTTAGAGTGTTGTCTGGTCAAGTAAAAGGGTTGAGAATGGGGATTATTCATTTGTTAGATGCACTTGAATCTGATGCGGGTTTTGCAGGTGATGATCATAGAAACAAAGACCAAAGAGTTGTCAACCTGATACTTGGAAAACTTGATGATTTAAAAGCATCTCTGTATAAAGCCTGGGATGAAAATCAAGAACTCGTTATCCAGAAATCTGTTATTCTTGCAACGATTTGGCAGCTTAAACATGATGTGGCGGATTTGAATGCTGTTATCCACACCCTCAGGCTGGACGTTGAGAGTAGGAATAAAGAAGTTATTCTACTCCAGAAGGAAATGCAGAAACTACTGGAGAGTAATGAAGACCTAATTCTTAAAGTCAGGGAGGGAAACCAGAAAGAAGTTGCTCTTCTCACTGAAATGGAAGACCTCCGGGAGAAGCTGTTCATTCTCCAGGGGGCTTATGAAGATCTAAAGAAAGATAATTGCAAGGTTATTGAGGAAAATGGATCTGTGATGAAGGCAATTGAAGATTTGAAGGAGGAGAAGCACAACTTAGAAGAGGAATGCTCTTGTATGGTTGGGGAGATAGTTGCATTGGACAATCTGTCATTTATATTCAAGAAAGTCATCTCTGAGAAGTCAAAGAAAGTCGTTGAGTTGACTTTGAATGTAAACAAGCTTTGCAATGATAACTATGTCCTTGAGGAGAAAGTGCAAATCGTAGAGAGAAGACTGGAAGATGTACGGAGTAAAAATGTCAATTTTGAGCTTTCATTGAAGAATTCAGTGAATGAACTGGAAGAGGTGCATTTGGCAAATGATAAGTTGAAGGATGAATTAGCTCAGGAAAAGAATCTTTTGTGCTTGAAAGAAAAGGAGCTTCTGGAAGCAGAGTCAATAAAAGAGAATCGGGATATGCAAGTACTTGAATTGTCCAAGAGTTATACTGAGAAACTGAATGAATGTGAAGACCTCCATGAACTCATTGAGATTCTGGATTCACAGATTTCCATGATGAAGAAGGAATATGAAGAAAGTGAAGCAAGTGTACAACTTCTTAGCGCAGAACTGCAAAAGGGAAAAGATGAGGTCAAGCTATGGGAAACTGTTGCTGGAACTTTTTTCACTGAGCTGCAAAGCTCTAGTTTGCGTGAAGCATTGATTAAAGAGAAGTTCTCTGAGCTTCTGAAAGCATATGAAATCCTTGAAACAGATAGTTATTCTAAATGCGTAGATATTGTTCAGTTGAAAGAAAGAGTTGGGACGCTGGAAGGTGAAAATTCTGAAATTAAGGCTCGATTGACTGCAGATCTTTCTGCCATTGTGTCTCTAAAGGATTCCTTGGCATCTCTTGAGAAGCATGCTAATTGGCACAGGAAGATTTACAAAATTGACAACGAGGAGAAAGAGGTACTGCATTTTAGACTGACAATAAACGACTATTTTTTCAGATTTTGTGGTTTAATTTTATTTACTATTTGGGTAATAAACTCCAACTTTAATACTGCTCCGGGAATTATCTGGTAATGCTTTGATATGGCATCTCTTAACTCCAACGTTGCTGACTCTTGATTGTCTTTTTGCTGTTATACGATACAAATATTTATTGAAGTTTGTTTACCCCTTCTGAACTGATCTCCATTTCAAGGCTGCATTTATCTTTTTGCAAATCTGTTTTCAATTGTGACTTGTTCATATATTTTCAGTTAAATTCGGTGTCAATGATGAAATAAATATTTTATGAAGGAGGTGTTGTGTCTGATATTGCTGCCAGCCTGCCATGTTTGGGATCTTTTTACATTTCTAACTTTTGCCTGTTAGTTGTGTTGTTTGAACTCATGTAACTGTTTAGCGACTTTATATGCCGTATATCGAAAAGAAATAACTGTGATATATACAAAGCTTTCATGTTGAATTGAAGCTTCCAATCTCATGTTTTCAGGCTGTTGAAAACAGTCAGAGTTTGAGTGAAGATCAGAAAGTTGTATTTGTCAACTTGCATGATATCCAGGCTAAGGTCCAAGATGTAGAAAAGGCAGTTATAGAGCTAAAGCAGCAAGCAGAAGAGGAAAACTCTGGTGTCCGTTCTGAGCTAGACTCAGCACTGCGGCAAATTGAGGCATTAAAATCTCAAAGCGGTTCACATCGTGGGAGTGGAAGATTAAATAGGCGTATTGCCTCACATCCAGAGGAAAACAAGCCTCGGAAAATAAATTCTGATGTCTCACCTCCAGAGGAAGAGCTTCTGATGAAAGACATAATGCTTGATCAGGTATCGGATTGCTCATCCTATGGGAAAAATAAAAGAATTATAGGGTCTGATGATCAGACTCTTGAGTTATGGGAAACCATTGACCAAGCAGGCAGCATTAACCTCACTGTGGGTAAGCCGTGCAGAGCAGTTCCCGCTGTTCCCAGCAAGTACTCACATCTTGAGTCTGTAAAAGAGAACAGGAGCGGTCGTCCTTCAGTGGAATCAGTGGTGGAAAAAGAATTGAGAGTGGATGACCTGCAATTGACTTCGAAGAGATTTATGAATCCCGAGCAGGAGGATAACAAGAGGAAGACCCTAGAAAGGCTCGCTTCTGATGTTCAAAAGCTAACCAACCTTCAGATAACAGTGCAAGATCTGAAGGAAAAATTGGAAATGACCGAAAATTACTCCAGCAAGGGAAAGGGTGTTGAATGTGATGGTGTCAAGGATCAACTCATGGAAAGTGAGAATACAATCCAAAAGCTGTTCGAGTACAGCGCAAAGTTGATGAAGAACATCGAAAATTCTTCAACTGCTTCATCCTTTGATGACTCTGTAACAGCTGATTCATCAGAAGGTGGGAGTGGTAAGAGGAGGAGATGCTTGGATCAAGCAAGAAGGGTATCAGAGAAGATTGGAAGGTTGCAGCTTGAAGTGCAGAAGTTACAGTTTCTTCTAATGAAATTCGATAATAGCAAAGTAGGCAAAGGCGGGACCCGAGTAACTGAGCGAAATACCCGCGTCCTACTACGAGACTATCTGTATGGTGGATCACGGACCCCTCGCAGGCGGAAGAAGACTCACTTTTGTGGATGTGTGCAGCCTCACACTAGAGGAGACTG